>CM060252.1:49097465-49697465 GCA_030684275.1 Acipenser oxyrinchus oxyrinchus
TAAAAATAAAACAATCAAAACAAAACACAAAAGTTTTTTGTTTTTTTTTAATACAAACAAAACGTATTTATTTTTATTTTTTTTTTTTTTTTTTTTTATTTTTTAAATAAATAAACAAATACAAATTGACACACCCCTGCACTCCAATAGTGCAGGGGTAAAAAAAATTCAAAAATAAATCAAAGTTTAAAACTAAAAAATAGTTTTAAACTTAAAAGAAAATCAAAAACAACAAACAAAGGGCAAACAAAGGAGCACACGGCCTGTGCTCCCTGCCTGCCCTTCCCCACTCTGCACAAGGCAGAAGCAGGGGATTTTAAAACAAAACGATTTTTAAAACAAAAACTAAAACAGTGTAGTGATTATAAAATAATTTAAAAATAAACTAAAGAAAGTGCTCTTTAATTAAAAATTAAAAAGCAAATAAAAGAAACTAATTTAAATGAAGTAAAAATTAAAAGAAAAAAAAACAAAGGAAAAACCAAGCTAAAATGGCTGCCCTCCTACACTTGCAAACAATGCAAGTGTAGGAGAAACAAAAGAAAAAATGGTGTTTTAAAACACTAAATAAAAGGTTTTATCAACAAAAAAAGGTTCCCTGCTGCTTTATTAATCAGATAAAATAAAAGGATTTGAAAAATAAAAGTGTAAAGTCACTGTTTTATTAACAATGAGCAGGAGCTCTCCTCATGCATAGCGTCTGCTCTCGCTCAAGGGTACAGCAGCAGTCCTGGCAGAGAAGCGGCAGAGTAGGCGCTCTGGCAGCTCCGCATCCTCTCCAGGTCAGCGGGTCGGAGGCCACCAGGAGCACGTCGTCGGCGTAGGCCGACAGGACCACCCTCGTGTCCGGCGCGGCGCCAACCCGTGAGCCTCCCGCGAAGGAGGCAGAGGAAGGGCTCGATGCACAGCGGTACAGTTGTCGGACAGAGGGCAGCCCTGGCGTACTCCTCTCCTGAGCGAGGCGCGGTCAGGGACCAATTAACCTTCACAAGGCACTCGGCAGGCGTACAGCGTCGGAACAGGCCGGCGGCGGCCCGAATCGAGCGCTCGCGGGGTTCGAAGAGATACTCGTGATCCACCCGGTCGAGCGCCTTCTCCTGATCCAGGGAGAGGAAGGCGACCGACCGACCGATCCTCCTGCAGTAGTGCAGGAGGTCCCGAACTCAGAGGCGATGTTGTCAAAAATCGTCCGGTTCGGGACCGTGTAGAACTGGTCGGGGTGGATCACGTCTGCCAGCACGGACTTGAGCCTCAGGGAGGCGGCCTTGGCCACGATTTTATAGTCCGTGCACAGCAGCGAGACCGGGCGCCAGTTCTTTAGGCAGCGGAGATCCCCTTTCTTGGGCAGGGCGTGATAATCGCCCGCCTCATCGAAAGGGCATCTCCCGGTCTCGTAGGCTTCCGCCAGGACCAGCGCAAAGCGGGCCCCAGCAAGTCCCAAAACTTTTGAAGAACTCCACGGTCAGCCCGTCGATGCCCGGCGATTTGTTATAAGGCATCTGACTGAGGCGTCGGAGAGCTTCGGCCAGGGTCAGCTGGCCCTCGAACTCGTCCCGGACGCCCTCGCCGACCGTGGGAAGCCCGTCCCACAGAACCCTGCAGCGTCGGGTCGGCGGGATCCGGAGAAGAGGGCAGAGTAGAAGGCCCTGGCCCTCTCGTTCACGCTCTCGGATCCGTCAGAAGGAGCCGTCGTCCGCCAGGAGGCAGGTGATGTTTTACGGTCCCCTTCTTTTTCTCCAGCAGCGTAGAAGAAGTGTGTGCGCGGTCCATCTCCCGAAGGAACTGGACCCTTGGCGCCGTAAACCCCGGGACGCTGGAGCTGCAGGTCCCGCAGGGTGCACTTCTTCTCCTCGTGCAGCTCTGCTCGAGTTGGTCCCCTTGAGCCAGGCGGCTCTCCAGATCGAGCAGCTCCCTTTCCAGCCGCTCGATCCGCGAGTCCCTCCGCCTGCTCGCGCCCTCGTGTACTCCTGACAGAGGATCTTGATCTGCGCTTTCCCCCGTCCCACCACTGGCGCCAGGTGGGGAAGCGAGATCGCCCGGCCGTGCCAGACCGTCCAGAAGTCCCGGAAAGACCGCTCAAAGCGCTCGTCCTCCAACAGGCTGTTGTTGAAGTGCCAGTAGGCAGCGGTGTGCCTAGCTGGCACCACGGTCACCGTCCACGGCCACCAGGTTGTGGTCCGTGAGCGGCGCCCGGCCTGATGTCGGGCGCGAGCGCAGTGGCGTGGTTCCGCGACACGTAGAACCTGTCGATCCGGGACTGAGACACCCGCCCCTCCCTCACCCTGGTGAAGGTGAAGGCCGGCGTCGGGTGTTGCCACCGCCAGATGTCGACCAGAGAGCGGCGATCAGCTCTCTCAGAGGCGGCCGGCGAGGCGGGTAGGGCTCGCGCCCCACCGGTCAGCGGCCTCGAGGTGCAGTTGAAATCCCCGAGGACCACGAGCTCGTCGGCGCCGGCGGTGTTCAGGTGGGCCGACATCCGGCGGAAAAACTGGACCCTCGCCCGGACCCGTGGGCGGCGTACCGTTCACCAGGTGAGCGATACTGTCGCCGTCCGGATCGGTGGTGTAACAGGCGGCCCGGCACGGCGTCTACCACATCGAGTACCGTGGGAGCGAAGGACCGGAGAAGGCGTCGCCACCCACAAGATGACTCGGTGAGGTGGCTGAGCGACACTCTCCCCCACTCCAGCAGCCAGTTGGCCTCGGCCTGCGGGTGGAGTGGGTTTCCTGCAGGAAGCACACAGAGTAACCCCCTTTTCAGGAAGGAGATTACCTGGGCCCTGCGGAAATGGTCCTTACACCCGTTGGCGTTCACGGTCCCGATGCGATACATGATCCTCTGTCAGGTGTAGTTGGCGACACTCACGGGAGATCCTGAGATCTCGAAGTTCCTCAACTGGTCGTGAAGCTTTCGAGACGCGAATGTGCCTTCGTGCCAGTCTTGCTGGCGTGGCTGGCCCTGAGGAAGGATCTCACAGAGTTTAAGATCCTCTGGAAATCCCTCCATTTGTCCAGGGCCAGCTGGACCTTGTCCCTGCGGTGGATGGTGGCCTCCAAGAACTCCAGGAGCTCCGCCGCAGGGATGTCGGAGAAGAGGCGGACAGACTCTCGAGCCACGCTGCAAGCAGACTCTGAGTCCTCCTCCCTCTCCTCCGGTTCTCCACCGCCCCCTCGCGGTGGAGAAGCTGCTGCCTCACGTTGGTGGGTGGCGCGTTGCGTCTTATCTTTATTTTCACCGACTCTCCCAGCGCCCCAGGGGCGGCGGGAGAAGATCGGCGGAGGACCCTGGCGGGGACCGTCTGCACCCTGGACTTTGGGGGTGCAGGCGGGCGCTCGGCGTACACCGTCGAGCCAGATGGTCTGGTCCCGCTCTGGGTCCCTCTTTTGAGGTCGAGCACGGTCTCAGGCCCGTCCTCTTTCCTCGAAGGAAGGGGATCCACCCTCTCGGGTCCTTCCCTCCCTCCCCTAGAAAGGGGATACACCCTTTCGGGTCCTTCCCCTCCCTCCGCATCAGTCACGGTTGTTCTTCGGGGGCTCCTCCCGCGCCCCTCGGTGACTGGAACCGGCCCCTCGGCACTGGGTCGGGGACGGTTTCTTGGCCCGTTGCACTTTGGGGAGGGATCCACCTCGAGGCACCACCTTCTGCCCTCTCTGGTCCTTCCCCTCCCTCTGCGCTCCGGAGGCCATTCTGGCGCGGGCTCCGCAGAGCCAGCGTCTGCCTCAGGGGTGTTATGTCATCCCCTCAGCGGCAGCACGAGGGCGGAACCCCGTCGCCGCAGAGAGGAAGCCTGAGGCAGTTCTTGTTCTGGGTGGGGGCTCTTCTCCCCCTCCGGCCCCTCGGCGGGGTCGCCTGCATGGGCTCCGCGTTGTCTGCGGGCCATGCCAGCCTCGAGGGCGAGTCCGCCTCCTCCCGGAGGCGGGAGCCAGAGGCAGCTCTTTTTCTGGGAGGGTTGTTCTTCCCCCCTCCGGCCCCTCAGTGGGGTCGCCTGCATGGGCTCCGCGTTATCTGCGGAGCCCTTCTGCCTCGGGAGCTGGTTCCGCCGCCCCTCCTCGGCAACACAGGTTTCAGGACCCGTGTCGCTGTCGGAGGAAGGCGGTGCCGAGGCAGGTGCTCTTTCAGGGGCCCCTCCTGCGCCCCTCGGCGACCTCCTCTGCTGCCGGCCCCTCGATGGTAGAGTCGGGGCGGTTTCGAGGTCTCTTTAGTGACGGGGAGGGATCTACCGAAGGGCTCCTCCCTCTGCCCTCTCGGGTTCCTTCCTCCCCATTTGCCCCTCGGTGGGGGCCTCTTCCATGGGCTCCGCTTCTTCTGCGGAGCCCGGACCGCCTCGGGGATGGATCCTTCACCCCTCTGTGGCATTACGAGGGCGGAGCCCTCGTTGCCGGTAGAGGGGCGCCGGCGGTCGCTTTGGTTTTGGGGGCCTTCTTTCGCCCCGGGGACCCTCACCAGAGGCGGGGCGTGTGCACTTGCGTGCACTGCGTGGGAAGCGCTTGCGCCTTCCTCTTCCCCTGATGCTGCGGAGGAGGTCCCCTGCCCCGTCACGGCGGCGGGGAGCTCGCCTCCGACAGCGCCCTCGCCTCACCCTCTGTGGGGATGAGGTGCTTTGTTTCTGGCGGCCTTGCCGCCCTGCCTCGCGGGGGTGCCGTCGAGGAGTCCCTTTCTCAGGGCCTCCCCTGACCCGCCGCCAGATGGTGCGGCGGTGGGCTTCGTCGCCCCTGCTCGGCCGCCCGGTGGACCTGGCCGCCGCCTTTTTCTTCGGCGGGCGACCACGGTCCACTCGGCGGCCTTCTCCCCGGCGCTTTGGGGGCGCGGAGGGTCCGGCCGCCTCGGGGGCCTTCTCTCCCTTTCCCCGGATGTTACTGGGAGGCGGGTGCCTCTTGCCCCCTCTGCGGGCCTCTTGGAGGCCCGAGGCGAGTGGACTCGGAGGCGCGGTGCTGGCGCGGGTGGCTGCGCCCTGCTGGAGCTTGGGGCACCTCTTTTCTGGTGCCCCAGCTCCTTGCAGTGAAAGCACCGCACCTCCTCCGAGGAGAAAAAATGGCGTAGTTGGTCCCCTCGAAGGGGACCACGAAGCTACCCTCCACCGTCTCCCGCCCGCCAGGTGGATGGTCACCTGGCGGCGGAAGGACAGGATGTGGCGGAGGGCCTGGTCTTTGCAGCCCAGGGGATCGGGTGGATGGCCGTTTTGATCTCCCCAGGGCTTGCAGATGGGGCATTAGCAGGGCATCCTGTATGAAAGGTGGCACGTTTGACAGGATGACCCTGCTGCCCAGCCCAGCAGTGGCTCAATGGGGACGAACATCCCCCACGCTGAGACCCCTCTCGATCGCGGTGTTGCGCGGCCTCCGATTTCAGGAAAAACACTGCTTTCCCGTACATTTTGGAGGCCGCCACGATGGTAGATGGTCCCACCGCCTTCGCCATGGCCTTGGCGAAGCCCTCGATCGAGAGGAGTCTCGCAGGAGGCACCTGACCCGTGCCTCCTGGTGATGTTTTGAATGGGGGGGCTGCGTTGCTCGCGGCCGCCTTTGCCCATTGCTTGGGGGGCTGTGGTGTCTGCCCGCTCATTTTATTTGTTTTTTATTTTATTTTATTTAGTTTTTGTTTTGTCTTTTTTTTAAATTAATAGACAAAAACACACACACACACAGAATGACAGACACACCCCTGCACTGCAAACAGTTACCAGTGCAGGGGTACACAAAAGAACAAACAAAATTATTTATTTATTTATTTATTTTTAAATAAAGAAAATAAAATTAAACACACACACACCCCTGCACTCCAACAGCACAGGGGCAAAAATAAAAACAAAAACCAAACTAACAGAAAAAGGGGTTGTTTTCCCAAACAAAAATTATTTATTTATTTGTAAATTAAGAAATAAAACAAAATAAACACACACACACGCACCCCAATGGCACAGGGGCAAAATAAAAAACAAACTAACAGAAAAAGTTTTTTTTTTTTTTTTTAACACAAACAAACGTATTTATTTATTTTTTTAATAAATAAACAAATACAAATTGACACACCCCTGCACTCCAATAGTGCAGGGGTAAAAAAAATCAAAAATAAATCAAAGTTTAAAACTAAAAATAGTTTTAAACTAAAAAGAAAATCAAAAATCAAACAAAGGGCAAACAAAGGAGCACACGGCCTGTGCTCCTGCCTGCCCTTCCCCACTCTGCACAAGGCAGAAGCAGGGGATTTAAAACAAAAGGATTTTTAAAACAAAAACTAAAACAGTGTAGTGATTTAAAATAATTTTAAAATAAACTAAAGAAAGTGCTCTTTAATAAAAATTAAAAAGCAAATAAATGAAACTAGTTTAAATGAAGTAAAAATTAAAAGAAAAACAAACAAAGGAAAAACCAAGCCAAAATGGCTGCCCTCCTACACTTGCAAACAATGCAAGTGTAGGAGAAAAAAAGAAAAAGTGTGTTTTAAAACACTAAATAAAAGGTTTAATTAACAAAAAGGTGCCCTGCTGCTTTAGAAATAAAATAAAGTAAAAGATTTTGAAAATAAAAAGTTTAAATCACTGTTTTTAACTCTGAGCAGGAGCTCTCCTCACACACGACTGCTCTTGCTCAAGGGTGCAGCCTATTTAAAAGCCTAGTGGCTGGACTACACCGACTGCCCAGTGGCAGCGGTGCACCGTCGCCAAAGGCGGCGGAGAAAAAATTCAATTTAGCACCCCTAAAATAGGGGTGCCAACAAGAACTAGGCCTTAATTAATTAAACAAAAACCGGTTCAAAAAGGACTGTAAATTAAATATATCAAAACAAAGGGAGGTGGTACAGAGCACGCCCCCAGAGCCCACTGGTCGACAAAAGTGGCCATGTCGCCAGCGGACTCAGCGTGGGCGTGCTCTAACTTAACCTTGATCGGACAAGGGCCCTGAACATGGCCCCACAGTCAAAGAGACCCTCCCGATCATCTTACGCTTCCTGGTCTTGTAGATGGCGAGTTTAGCAAGAGCCAGGAGCAGATTCTGAGGAGGTCCCTCTTCCTGGTGGAGCCACGAACAGGGTGCCCGAAAATGAGGAGGGTGGGTGAAAAATGCAGCCAGAACTGCAGCAGGAGGTTCTTCAAGAAGAGAAGAAAGGCTGCAGCCTGGCGCAAAGAAAATAAATGTGACTTACCGACTCGGACTGACCGCAGAAAGGGCATGCGGCGTCGAGTCGGTAAAGTAACGCAGGATCTCTCCTGGCCTTGGCGCTCCGTGCAGGACCCTCCACCCCAAGTCCCGGCTCCCCTGGAGACCAGCGGGGAGTACAGGGCCTCCCACTGGGGACTCTCGCCCTCCGGTGGTCGGAGGGTCTCCCATAGCGGTGTCTCGGCGGGAGGCGAGGCGAGGAAGTGGAGGTGTGGGCGTCATCGCGTACAGGGTCCTCCTCGGCAGCGGATCGGAGGGTCGAGGAGAACTGCGAGATCCTGCTCAGGTTGTTCTCGAGGGAGGCGAGGGGGCTCGGGCCTTGGGTTCTATCAGCAGGACCGGAGAGCTGGGGGTAGGGGGGTAGATGGCTCCCGGTCCTGAGAACTCCCTCGAGATACCTGACAGAGTCTGGGTGCAACGCTGCTTTGCACTCCCGGATCACTCGGCCGGCCGTCCTGGCGGTCCCCGAGCCGCCCTGGCGACGGCGACTCGGGCGTCAGCCACTCCGACCGCTTCGCGATCCAGGAGATCCCAGACTCTGGTCACCTTGGCGAGATCAGCGCGCCGCACCGAGGGGACTCCAGCGCCTGCGCACCCAGGTGGGGGTTGTGCAGCAGGGGCTCCAGCAGGAGTCCTTAAGCCCTCGGTCGGAGCGGCGTCTCGGCCGACAGAAAACATGCTCGGGTCCTGAGCAGGTCCTGGTAGAAGACCGGCAGCTCGGGGAGGCGGATTCCCGGAGGTCGATCCAGAAGAGCTGCGGTCGTAGCCCAGGTCGTGCAGCTGGCGCCAAAGGAGGGGCGCCAGCGTGCACCACTGCGGGGCGGGTCTGCGTGCAGGAATCTCTGCAGGGTCTGGAGGCGGAAGGTGTGCACCTGGCTCCTGATGCACACCAACCCTTGCCCTCCCTCGGCCAGAGGGAGGCTCAGAACCGCCGCAGAGACCCAGTGCTTTCCGGCCCAGAAGAAGTCCGTCAGCTTCCTCTGGACCCTGGCCACAAACTCAGGGGCGGGCTCAGGGCGGTGAGTCGATGCCAAAGCATCGGCGCCACCAGTGGTTAATCACTAAAGCCCGTCCCCTGAAGGAAAGCAGTTTCAGCAGACCCGACCACGACCTCAGCCTAGCAGCCACTTTGTCCTCCAACTCCACCCAGTTGGCTGCGACCGAGGTCTCCAGCGGGGCTCAGGTGGACTCCCAGATATTTAAAACTGTCCCGCTCCACTGGAACTGCTGGGCGCGACGGGAAGAATCCACCCGCCAGGGACCCACCAGTAACCGGAGCATTTGTCCCAGTTGATCCTGGCAGAGGAGCGGCAGAGTAGGCGCTCTGGCAGCTCCGCATCCTCTCCAGGTCAGCGGGTCGGAGGCCACCAGGAGCACGTCGTCGGCGTAGGCCGACAGGACCACCCTCGTGTCCGGCGCGCGGCGCCAACCCGTGAGCCTCCAGCGAAGGAGGCAGAGGAAGGGCTCGATGCACAGCGCGTACAGTTGTCGGACAGAGGGCAGCCCTGGCGTACTCCTCTCCTGAGCGAGGCGCGGTCAGGGACCAATTAACCTTCACAAGGCACTCGGCAGGCGTACAGCGTCGGAACAGGCCGGCGACGCGGCCCGAATCGAGCGCTCGCGGGGTTCGAAGAGATACTCGTGATCCACCCGGTCGAGCGCCTTCTCCTGATCCAGGGAGAGGAAGGCGACCGACCGACCGATCCTCCTGCAGTAGTGCAGGAGGTCCCGAACTCAGAGGCGATGTTGTCAAAAATCGTCGGTTCGGGACCGTGTAGAACTGGTCGGGGTGGATCACGTCTGCCAGCACGGACTTGAGCCTCAGGGAGGCGGCCTTGGCCACGATTTTATAGTCCGTGCACAGCAGCGAGACCGGGCGCCAGTTCTTTAGGCAGCGGAGATCCCCTTTCTTGGGCAGGGCGTGATAATCGCCCGCCTCATCGAAAGGGCATCTCCCGGTCTCGTAGGCTTCCGCCAGGACCAGCGCAAAGCGGGCCCCAGCAAGTCCCAAAACTTTTGAAGAACTCCACGGTCAGCCCGTCGATGCCCGGCGATTTGTTATAAGGCATCTGACTGAGGCGTCGGAGAGCTTCGGCCAGGGTCAGCTGGCCCTCGAACTCGTCCCGGACGCCCTCGCCGACCGTGGGAAGCCCGTCCCACAGAACCCTGCAGCGTCGGGTCGGCGGGATCCGGAGAAGAGGGCAGAGTAGAAGGCCCTGGCCTCTCGTTCACGCTCTCGGATCCGTCAGAAGGAGCCGTCGTCCGCCAGGAGGCAGGTGATGTTTTACGGTCCCCTTCTTTTTCTCCAGCAGCGTAGAAGAAGTGTGTGCGCGGTCCATCTCCCGAAGGAACTGGACCCTTGGCGCCGTAAACCCCGGGACGCTGGAGCTGCAGGTCCCGCAGGGTGCACTTCTTCTCCTCGTGCGCGCTCTGCTCGAGTTGGTCCCCTTGAGCCAGGCGGCTCTCCAGATCGAGCAGCTCCCTTTCCAGCCGCTCGATCCGCGAGTCCCTCCGCCTGCTCGCGCCCCTCGTGTACTCCTGACAGAGGATCTTGATCTGCGCTTTCCCCCGTCCCACCACTGGCGCCAGGTGGGGAAGCGAGATCGCCCGGCCGTGCCAGACCGTCCAGAAGTCCCGGAAAGACCGCTCAAAGCGCTCGTCCTCCAACAGGCTGTTGTTGAAGTGCCAGTAGGCAGCGGTGTGCCTAGCTGGCACCACGGTCACCGTCACGGCCACCAGGTTGTGGTCCGTGAGCGGCGCCCGGCCTGATGTCGGGCGCGAGCGCAGTGGCGTGGTTCCGCGACACGTAGAACCTGTCGATCCGGGACTGAGACACCCGCCCCTCCCTCACCCTGGTGAAGGTGAAGGCCGGGCGTCGGGTGTTGCCACCGCCAGATGTCGACCAGAGAGCGGCGATCAGCTCTCTCAGAGGCGGCCGGCGAGGCGGGTAGGGCTCGCGCCCCACCGGTCAGCGGCCTCGAGGTGCAGTTGAAATCCCCGAGGACCACGAGCTCGTCGGCGCCGGCGGTGTTCAGGTGGGCCGACATCCGGCGGAAAAACTGGACCCTCGCCCGGACCCGTGGGCGGCGTACCGTTCACCAGGTGAGCGATACTGTCGCCGTCCGGATCGGTGGTGTAACAGGCGGCCCGGCACGGCGTCTACCACATCGAGTACCGTGGGAGCGAAGGACCGGAGAAGGCGTCGCCACCCACAAGATGACTCGGTGAGGTGGCTGAGCGACACTCTCCCCCACTCCAGCAGCCAGTTGGCCTCGGCCTGCGGGTGGAGTGGGTTTCCTGCAGGAAGCACACAGAGTAACCCCCTTTTCAGGAAGGAGATTACCTGGGCCCTGCGGAAATGGTCCTTACACCCGTTGGCGTTCACGGTCCCGATGCGATACATGATCCTCTGTCAGGTGTAGTTGGCGACACTCACGGGAGATCCTGAGATCTCCGAAGTTCACTCAACTGGTCGTGAAGCTTTCGGGACGCGAATGTGCCTTCGTGCCAGTCTTGCTGGCGTGGCTGGCCCTGAGGAAGGATCTCACAGAGTTTAAGATCCTCTGGAAATCCCTCCATTTGTCCAGGGCCAGCTGGACCTTGTCCCTGCGGTGGATGGTGGCCTCCAAGAACTCCAGGAGCTCCGCCGCAGGGATGTCGGAGAAAGGCGGACAGACTCTCGAGCCACGCTGCAAGCAGACTCTGAGTCCTCCTCCCTCTCCTCCGGTTCTCCACCGCCCCCTCGCGGTGGAGAAGCTGCTGCACTCACGTTGGTGGGTGGCGCGTTGCGTCTTATCTTTATTTTCACCGACTCTCCCAGCGCCCCAGGGGCGGCGGGAGAAGATCGGCGGAGGACCCTGGCGGGGACCGTCTGCACCCTGGACTTTGGGGGTGCAGGCGGGCGCTCGGCGTACACCGTCGAGCCAGATGGTCTGGTCCCGCTCTGGGTCCCTCTTTTGAGGTCGAGCACGGTCTCAGGCCCGTCCTCTTTCCTCGAAGGAAGGGGATCCACCCTCTCGGGTCCTTCCCTCCCTCCCCTAGAAAGGGGATACACCCTTTCGGGTCCTTCCCCTCCCTCCGCATCAGTCACGGGACGCCTCGGGCGGCGTTTCCCCGGCGGCGGCGCAGGGCGGAGCCCTCGTCGCCGCCCGGAAGGGAAGCCCGGCGGTTGTTCTTCGGGGCTCCTCCGAGCCCCTCGGTGACTGGAACTTGGCCCGTTGCACTTGGGGAGGGATCTACCTCGAGGCACCACCTTCTGCCCTCTCTGGTTCTTCCCCTCCCTCTGCGCTCCGGAGACCATTGTCTGCGTGGGCTCCGCAGAGCCAGCGTCTGCCTCAGGGGTGTTATCTCATCCCCTCAGCGGCAGCACGAGGGCGGAACCCCGTCGCCGCAGAGAGGAAGCCTGAGGCAGCTCTTTTTCTGGGTGGGGGCTCTTCTCCCCCTCCGGCCCCTCGGCGGGGTCGCCTGCATGGGCTCCGCGTTGTCTGCGGGCCACGCCGCCTCGGGGGCGAGTCCGCCTCCTCCCGGAGGCGGGAGCCAGAGGCAGCTCTTTTTCTGGGAGGGTTGTTCTTCCTCCCCTCCGGCCCCTCGGCGGGGTCGCCTGCATGGGCTCCGCGTTATCTGCGGAGCCACTTCTGCCTCGGGAGCTGGTTCCGCCGCCCCTCCTCGGCAACACAGGTTTCAGGACCCGTGTCGCTGTCGGAGGAAGGCGGTGCCGAGGCAGCTGCTCTTCGGGGGCCCCTCCTGCGCCCCTCGGCGACCTCCTCTGCTGCCGGCCCCTCGATGGTAGAGTCGGGGCGGTTTCGAGGTCTCTTTATTGACGGGGAGGGATCTACCGAAGGGCTCCTCCCTCTGCCCTCTCGGGTTCCTCCCTCCCCATTTGCCTCTCGGTGGGGGCCTCTTCCATGGGCTCCGCTTCTTCTGCGGAGCCCGGACCGCCTCGGGGATGGATCCTTCACCCCTCTGTGGCATTACGAGGGCGGAGCCCTCGTTGCGGTAGAGGGGCGCCGGCGGTCGCTTTGGTTTTGGGGGCCTTCTTTCGCCCCGGGGACCCTCACCAGAGGCGGGGCGTGTGCACTTGCGTGCACTGCGTGGGAAGCGCGCTGCGCCTTCCTCTTCCCCTGATGCTGCGGAGGCTGCCCCTGCCCTGTCACGGCGGCGGGGAGCTCGCCCCGACAGCGCCTCTCGCCTCACCCTCTGTGGGGATGAGGTGCTTTGTTTCTGGCGGCTTTGCCGCCCTGCCTCGCGGGGGTGCCGTCGAGGAGTCCCTTTCTCAGGGCCTCCCCTGACCCGCCGCCAGATGGTGCGGCGGTGGGCTTCGTCGCCCCTGCTCGGCCGCCCGGTGGACCTGGCCGCCGCCTTTTTCTTCGGCGGGCGACCACGGTCCACTCGGCGGCCTTCTCCCCAGCGCTTTGGGGCGCGGAGGGTCCGGCCGCCTCGGGGCCTTCTCTCCCTTTCCCCGGATGTTACTGGGAGGCGGGTGCTTCTTGCCCCCCTCTGCGGGCCTCTTGGAGGCCCGAGGCGAGTGGACTCGGAGGCGCGGTGCTGGCGCGGGTGGCTGCGCCCTGCTGGAGCTTGGGGCACCTCTTTTCTGGTGCCCCAGCTCCTTGCAGTGAAAGCACCGCACCTCCTCCGAGGAGAAAAAATGGCGTAGTTGGTCCCCTCGAAGGGGACCACAAAGCTACCCTCCACCGTCTCCCGCCCGCCAGGTGGATGGTCACCTGGCGGCGGAAGGACAGGATGTGGCGGAGGGCCTGGTCTTTGCAGCCCAGGGGATCGGGTGGATGGCCGTTTTGATCTCCCCAGGGCTTGCAGATGGGGCATTAGCAGGGCATCCTGTCATGAAAGGTGGCACGTTTGACAGGATGACCCTGCTGCCCAGCCCAGCAGTGGCTCAATGGGGACGAACATCCCCACGCTGAGACCCCTCTCGATCGCGGTGTTGGCGGCCTCGATTTCAGGAAAAACACTGCTTTCCCGTACATCTTGGAGGCCGCCACGATGGTCGATGGTCCCACCGCCTTCGCCATGGCCTTGGCGAAGCCCTCGATCGAGAGGAGTCTCGCAGGAGGCACCTGACCCCGTGCCTCCTGGTGATGTTTTGAATGGGGGGGCTGCGTTGCTCGCGGCCGCCTTTGCCCATTGCTTGGGGGGCTGTGGTGTCTGCCCGCTCATTTTATTTGTTTATTTATTTTATTTTATTTAGTTTATTGTTTTTGTCTTTTTTTTAAATTAATAGACAAAAACCCCCACACACACAGAATGACAGACACACCCCTGCACTGCAAACAGTTACCAGTGCAGGGGTACACAAAAGAACAAACAAAATTATTTATTTATTTATTTATTTTTAAATAAAGAAAATAAAATTAAACACACACACACCCCTGCACTCCAACAGCACAGGGGCAAAAATAAAAACAAAAACCAAACTAACAGAAAAAGGGTTGTTTTCCCAAACAAAATTATTTATTTATTTGTAAATTAAGAAATAAAACAAAATAAACACACACACACACCCCAATAGCACAGGGGCAAAATAAAAACAAACTAACAGAAAAAAAGTTTTTTTTTTTTTTTTTAATACAAACAAACGTATTTATTTATTTTTAAATAAATAAACAAATACAAATTGACACACCCTGCACTCCAATAGTGCAGGGGTAAAAAAAATCAAAAATAAATCAAAGTTTAAAACTAAAAATAGTTTTAAACTTAAAAGAAAATCAAAAAATCAAAACAAGGGCAAACAAACAAAGGAGCACACGGCCTGTGCTCCCTGCCTGCCCTTCCCCCACTCTGCACAAGGCAGAAGCAGGGGATTTAAAACAAAATGATTTTTAAAACAAAAACTAAAACAGTGTAGTGATTTTAAATAATTTTAAAATAAACTAAAGAAAGTGCTCTTTAATAAAAAATTAAAAAGCAAATAAATGAAACTAGTTTAAATTAAGTAAAAATTAAAAGAAAAAACAAACAAAGGAAAAACCAAGCCAAAATGGCTGCCCTCCTACACTTGCAAACAATGCAAGTGTAGGAGAAACAAAAGAAAAAAAGTGTGTTTTAAAACACTAAATAAAAGTTTTAATAACAAAAAGGGTGCCCTGCTGCTTTACAAATAAGATCAAATAAAAAGATTTTGAAAATAAAAAGTTTAAAGCACTGTTTTTTGAATGCTCAGCAGGAGCTCTCCTCTCACACGACTGCTCTCGCTCAAGGGTGCAGCAGCAGTGTCCCCCACCTGGGATTGTACCCAGGACCCTCCAGTCAGGAGTCCAGAGCCCTAACCACTGCTCCACACTGCTATATATATATATATATATATATATATATATATATATATATATATATATATACACACACACACAACATTGATTGACTATTTTTTACTTGCATTTATTCATATAAAGGTTAAAACATTTCATATAAGATTTGGCTTTGATGTACTTTGTGATATTTTACTTCGTCTTGACTACCTCCGTATAATTGCTGACACTTCAGTGCTGAAAATCTGTTGTCTTGTGTCTCAGCAACGGTCGGTAGTAGATTTTTTATTTGAAATCCTCATAAAATTCCACATTTTTTATAGCTAACTTAGAGTTATTATTATAATTGTCTATTTCTTTTTGGTCATATCCACACCCATATATGGTCATTTTAATACGGCACCATAGGGTTAAAACCAGATTTACTAGTGGTAGGGTACCCGGCGGCTGTGTGCTGGCTAGTGGAAAGGGTCCGGCCAGTCCTTTAACTCGTTTGTCATCATTCGTTATGCCTGCTGTTTTATTTTATTTTGAGTATTTTGAACAGAAAAATGTAAAAATGTTTACATATTTTTTAACAAAAACAAACAAGCAAACAGTGGACGAACAGATAAACAAGTATCGTGCTGGTTGAAAGCCAGCACATATAGCATTTGTTATTTTAACTTTATAAATTCTCTCCTTTGTCTCTCTCCCATTCTCCACTCACGAACACCCAACCCCGAGTGAGTGAAACATTCACCCTTTTATACAGCTGTACCGAGACTCGATTGTTAATCAATCATTCGATTGGAATCTCGGTGCATCTGCACGTGAACTACTTTGTGTGCTCCCCGTGCTTCCACACAAATACCCCTTTTACTCTGCACGTGAAGTGATTGTGCCATCCTTGTGTCTAAATACAAATATAAATTTTATAACACTCATGCTACATAACCCCGCATTGTATCCCGTGCACCAATACATATACACCACACACAACATATAACATAAAATACACACGGGCAGGGCACACTGCCACACATGCTTACAATTCATTTTCTTTAAATAATATTAGGGTATATTATGAGCAAATTTAAACTCATAAATAAAACACATTTTGTTAGTAATTGGTTTTGCTTTATTGATATAAACATTTCCTAGTTGGATTATTCTTCCAAACAATAGCACAACTAAAATCTGAAATTAATGTTTAAACAGATCACTTTATCAAGTTCATAAAAGCAAATTAATAATACAAAGATCACCATGGCAACAAAAAAATAAAATCCAGGCTGTATTAAATGCTGGGCATTTAGGTGGTCAAGACATATTTTTTTTAAAACTGGAATGGGCCCTTTCAGACCAAGGCCTATGTTCTTATAATTGCAAGTAAATTGGCCATTCAATTGTATATGTATGAGATGGGCAATTTTTACACACTTTAAAACATAGCCAATTGAACCAATTAAGCCTCCACTCAGGAGAAGATAGTGACAGACGAGTGCCGTGTGGGTGTGTGTATTCACTGCTGAGTGACAAGCAGGAGATCGAGACGGAGGTTGAGGTTGATACACCCCGCAGGCGTACAGGTTTATTTACACAGAAAAACAGACTCACGTGACGCTAACAACAAGGTAGCGCACAGAGGACAACACAGTGTCACGTTAAAGCAAAAACAGACACTGTACAAAAAAAACGATAAAATAAAAGGTGACGTGAAAACGGCAGCACTACTCCTCACATACACCTCGCTATACTTTGAAGGAATCTATAATCCCTGAACTAATCTTTGATCTTAAATATAGACCCCAACTCCAGCTACACACACAGCCGTTGGCGGTTTCAGCTTCTTGTTTAGGCTCCAGTCCTGGTTCACCCTCATGGCGATCAGAGGCTTTCAGCTAGATGTTTCGCTCTCTTTGTCTGGGTAGCGTGGATGATCTTCAGTCCATTGGCTATGGTGTTGTAGGAGCCCTGAGGTGTATAAACGGGACTTTTTTTATACCTGATGCCCCGTTGGAACACACTTACCAGCTGATTAACCACTGCTGTGGAATGTGCAATGAAAGTTGGGGGAGGGTCAGGTGACATTTTTATCCAATTGCATGTCATGTAGCAATTGCAATCTAACTGTGGGCATTTAGAAGGCTGAGATATATTGCAGGAAGCCATTCAGCGTTTACAAATATATTTGTAAAAGCAAATAAAGTGTTTTAAATGATTATTTTTTGATTTATTATTAGTTTTACTAGTTTAGTTATAGTGTATATAGTTTTTAGCGAAAGCTAAACATGGCAATGTACTATAATGAGCAACGGGAGTGAAGCGACAATGATGCTGACTTATCACTCCACGATTATGATGAAGAGGATGTGGAGCCAAGAGCAATACAAACTGTACGAACAGAAGAGCATGCAGCTACTTTACAGGTAAGCCAGCTGCAAATGGGAAGCTGTTTGGTTTGAAATGGCAGTGCTGTGACAAAATACTATCAAAACACTGCACTGGGTACAGGCAATGCGGCAGCCAGATCCATCACAATGCCTGTGCAAAGTAGCTGGGTACACGCATTTGTGACTATCCCTCCAACACAAGGGAAGCAGACACCGTAAAAAAGGTACAGGGTCTGCTACGAAAATGAATACAAAAGAAAAGACAAAAGAAAAATGTGCAGTGGTTGGGTTCTGTTGTACTGAACATTTCAATAAATGGAACACAGAGCAAGTCGATACTGGCACACGTTTTGATGTTGTTTGATTTGTATTTGATAATTACTGTTTACTGATTATTATTGTTATTATCGTTATTAGCAGCGTTTTTGTTTTCATTGTTAAAAAAAACACGTTTTTATCTCTATATTGAATATGGGTATGTAGTACACAGCAGCATAAAGGGTTAATGAAAAACACAGTTTAAGTCATTTATTTGTGTTTTATTCATCATATGTTAACATTTTATAGCAATTACAGGTTTGAAAACATTATTATTATTATTTTCAAAATCTGGTACCTGGGAAGGGGTTTCATTTTTACGTCTGGAGTTGAAGTGGTTAAGATTCCACAGCTGGTAATCACACACACCAGGCAGGCTCTCCCAGGAGCATCAGGTACTTCATTAATTAATTACAATAAATACACACTATTTACAATATTTACACACAAAACCCACTCTTCATGCACAGGGCTCCTGCCCTGTCACATACCTCCCTCCTTGTGCAAAGCACACATAGCCACCACTGGCCACCTCCTCCCTTGAATGGCGGCACTCTGCATGGGTGGTTGAGACAGCTGGATGGGAGGGAATGTTGGATTTTTGTGCGGGCCACTCTTTTCACCCTGGCATCCCCTTACAGGGACTGAGACAGCGAGACCGTAGCGCAGTCTAGTGACCTAGCAGCTGCCGGCAGAGGTGAGAGCCTTGGTGGGGTGTCTGGGAGCACGGGCCGAGGGAGCTGACCCATAGGCCGGATTGAGCACAGGGCGGTGGTCGGGGTTGCAGTGGGGCTGGTCTCCTTGACTCCTCCACCATCAAGGACGGTAAGAACCAGGGTCTTGAATTGAATACGAGCAGAGGTAGATAGCCAGTGGAGGGTGTGAAGCAGAAGGGTAGCATGTGAGTAGCAAGGTTTTGAATGAGCTGAAGGGGGCAGATAGCTGAAGCAGGGAGACCAGCAAGGATACAGTTACAGTAGCCCAATCAGGAAAGTACAAGAGCTTGGACCATGAATTGGGTGGAATAAGTAGCAAGAAAAGGACAGATTCGGTAGGTGTTGCTAAGAAAGCAGTGTCAAGTGCGTGTCAGGGAAGAGATGTGTTGAGAAGGAGAGGGAGGGGTCAAGAATAACACCTAGGTTTTTAGCAGATGGAGATGGAGAGAGAGAGAGAGTGTGATGGAGTTAAGGGATACGAAGATGAAGAGGTATGTGGTAGGAGAGGCTGAGTTTGAGGTGGTGAGATAGCCGAGGGGCACTCTGAGATGCGTGAGGAGATATGGGAGTCAAAGAACGGAAAGGAGAGGAAGATCTGAGCATCATCTGGGTAAAGGTGGTAGAAGAAGCCAAAAGAGGAGATGACAGCAGGTGTAAAGAAGATGAGGGGTCCCAGGCCAGATTCTTGAGGTACACCTGTTGAAAGGGGGTGAGGAGAAGAGAGAGAGCCATGCCAGGAAACCTGGAAGGAACGATTAGAGAGATAGGAGGGAAACCAGGCAAGAGCAGTGCCTGCGATCCCAGGTCAGAGAGAGAGTAGAGAATAACATGATTCACAGTGTCAAAGGCAGAGGAGAGATCAAGGAGAATTAAAATGGAGGAGAGGGAGGCAGCCCGAGCAGAGAGGAGAGAGTCAGTTACAGAAAGGAGGGCAGTTTCTGTGGAATGTGCAGGACGGAAGTGGATCAAGTAGAGTGTGCTTGGTGAGGAAGGATGTCAGTTGGCAGTGGGCAGTTTGCTCAAGAATTTTAGAGAGGAACGGGAGGAGAGAGACAGGGCGATAGTTCTGGGCAGAAGGGTCAAGAGAAGGTTTCCTAAAAATGGGTGTGATGTGAGCAGTTTTGAAGGCTGAGGGAAAGGAGCCAGAGAGCAGAGAGGTGTTAATGAGGAATGAGGGAGGAGATAAAAAGAAGAGTGGGTGCAACGGAGTGGAAAAAGTGAGTAGGATGGGGATCCAGGGTGTAAGTAGTTAGCCTAGATTCCAGGAGTAAGGAGCAAAGGTCAGAGTCAGTGAAAGTTGAGAACAAGGGGGGTTAGTAAACAACAAAATAGATCATGGTGTCGCATCGACACGTGAGTATCTTAAATATACTGCACACACTTTACAGACAAATCATTTTTAAACTTGGCTGCAAGTAAAATACATAGCCTACTTCCAAATCTAAATCTGCGTATCTAAACAAATCCCCATCCCCATCCCAATCTCCTTCTTTGGTTGTAGATAGCTGTTGATCACTGGTACATGGCTCAGGATGTTGACTGGTGTTAGATGGCTTTGTTACTTTAAAATAATAGGCTGCTGTTGGCCAATCAATTTTCTAACATTGTCATTATTATTATTATTATTTATTTCTTAGCAGACGCCCTTATCCAGGGCGACTTACAGTCGTAAACAAAAATACATTTCAAGAATCACAGTGCAAGTATTAATACAATTAAGAGCATGATAAAATACAATGACTTTGGTTCTAGCAAGTACAAGTATATGACAAAATATGATTCAATAACGGAGCAGATAACAATGTCAGTTATAGTTACATCAGAATATAATTAAATACAAAATACTGCAGATTAAACGACACTTGACAGATTACAGTACTCTAAAGTACGGGATTAAATGCAGTAAAATAGGGAGCAGATAAGAGCAAGTAAAGCGCATTTAAGGAAGAGTGATAAGTGTCCAGAGGGAAAAAAGGGGTTCTACAGGTGCTGTCTGAAGAGATGAGTCTTGAGGAGGCGCCGGAAGATGGTCAGGGACTGGGCATCTGTAGGAAGGTCATTCCACCACTGCGGAGCGAGGGTGAAGAAGGAGCAGGCTCTGGAGGCAGGGGAGCGTAGAGGAGGTAGAGCCAGTCTTCTAGTGCAGGAGGAGCGAAGAGGTCGAGTGAGGGTGTAGGGAGAGATGAGGGGCTGGAGGTAGCTGGGTGCAGTCTGGTCAAGGCATCTTGGAAGTTATGGAAGTGGAAGTTATAAGTGATTCGTCGAAGAGTCTAAGCCCAGTTCTTACACAATGTAATAGGATAGCGTCAGGAATGAGACTCAGAGTCAGGAATAGCTGCCGTTTATGCGCTGGTGCGCACGTTAATTGACAAACAAACAAAAACACAGGAACCAATAAACAGGCACAAGGGCCAAAATAAAAGGTTAGACAAAACAATTTGACTGTCAGGCTAAACATTTGCCTTCATTGATTAAGTTCTCCAAAATACAGTATAAACACAGTATAAAAACTCTCACCAGCACTCCTCTCAAACACTTCCCAAACAAAGGATTTTCCCTTCCTTAAATACCATTTGGCTGGAGCCTAATTAACCATTAATCATTGAATTAAGGCTCCAGCCACATTCTCATGTGGATTATGGCAGGGAGAACTTTTTGCTGATATCTAATAGTGGGTGTTCTACTCCATCTACCTTTTGGGACAAGACCGCACCCAAACCAACATCCGACGCATCGGTGTGGAGGATGAATCTCTTGGTGAAATCAGGTGTGATAAGAGTGGGAGCCTGGCAGAGTCTTTGCTTAATAATATCAAACGCCCCCTGACACTCTACTGACTCAAATCAAATCTGCTGCACTCTTTTTGGTAAGATCGACTAAGGGGTTAACCACTGTGGCATACTTGGTGATAAAGTGGCAGTAATAACCTGCTAACCTCAATAGCGACCTCACCTGAGTCTTGGTTTTGGGGATTGCTGTGTCGACCAAAGCCTGGATTTTGGTGACAATAGGTTTCACCCTTCCATTCCCCATTAAGAATCCCAAATATTGTGTCTCTGTTTTGGCAAACACGCATTTTCCCAAGTTAGCTGTCAGCCGGGCTACCCTGAGAGACTGAAGAACGGCCGTAACCCTAGCCAAATGCTCTCGCCAGGAGGAGCTGTAAATAACCACATCATCAATATACGCTGCTGCATATTCACAATGTGGGAGAAAGACCTGGTCCATCAGTTTCTGAAAGGCAGTGGGCGCACCATGTAGCCCAAACGGCATGGTTTTGAAATGAAACAGCCCTTCAGGGGCTGAAAATGCGGTTTTCTCTCTAGAGCTGTGGGTTAAGGGGATCTGCCAGTATCCCTTTGTCAGGTCCAGAGTAGAGATAAACTTCCCAGTCTATCTAGAAGCATTGCAAACTTCCCAGTCTATCTAGGCATCGAACTTGACAATAGCGTTTACCTTAAGGAAATCAACGCAGAAGCGCTTGGTGCCTTCCTTTTTGGCCACTATGACAATTGGACTGCACCACTCGCTCCTGGAAGGCTCAATCACCCCAAGTCCGAGCATCACCCATACCTTTGCTAACGCCACTTCATCAACTTTCTGGGATGCGGTAATGTCTCTCTCATACTGTGACACCTGAAGGAGAGACAATGTCATATTCAACAAGGTTAGTTCTACCGGTCAAGTCAGAAAAAAACATTGCTGAACTTCTCAATAAGCTTACACAGCTCCCGTTGCTAATGTGGAACCAAGTGTTCCCCCATCGAAAAGACTTTAGGTCTAGGGGTCTTCAGTCAGGGGCCTAGATCATCTTCTGCTTCGCCTGGGGCTATAAATAAGGTCTCACTTGCCTGCCAGGGAAGCAGCAGCATTACCTTCGTCTTCTGGTCGAAAGGTTCGAATTAGTGCACTTTTATTGTAATGCTGCTGTTGTCGGTGCTGAGCCAGTTTGAGGTTGTCCTGGGCCAAACGACTGACCAAATTTGGCAATCTCTTGGTTGGATCACATGCTGCACTACATTTGTGGATGAGCCTTTGTGCTCCTCCCATCCTTCTCTCAAAATATCAAGAATGCCAGGAGGCTGTCGGCCATACAAGAACTTGAAGGGGGAGAACCTTGTCGAACTCTGTGTCACCTCTCTCAGTGCAAAAAGGAGGTAGGGAAGAAGCGATGCCCAATGTTTTTGCTCTTGGTTGACAAAACGTCTAAGCATCTGCTTCAGGGTCTGATTGAAACGTTCCACCAAACCATCCATCTGTGGATGATAAACAGATGCCCTGATGGGATGTATTTTTAATATTTTATACACTTGCTGTAGCGTGTTAGACAGAAAGTTGGTTCCATGATGAGTCAAAATCTCCTTGGGAATCCCTACTCTAGCCACTAATTCTTTGGCAATTGCAGCTGCACTAGTGGAACTTAATG
Source organism: Acipenser oxyrinchus oxyrinchus (assembly GCA_030684275.1). Lineage (NCBI taxonomy): Eukaryota > Metazoa > Chordata > Actinopteri > Acipenseriformes > Acipenseridae > Acipenser > Acipenser oxyrinchus. The sequence goes on from CM060252.1 coordinate 49,119,723, forward strand.
GAATTGCCTCTGGGTATCACGTTGCATAATCGACCACCACTAATATATGCGTATACCCGGAATCAGAAGGTAGCAGATGGCCCACTATGTCCATTGCAGTGCGTTCAAAGGGGGTGGAAATAATCAGCAGTGGGACGAAAGGGGAGGGGTGCGCTCGACCCGGCGCTACTCGCTGGCAGTCTGGGCATGTGGCTACATATTTCGACACATCTTTATGAAGTTCTACCCAATAAAATCGAGCCAATATTCGCTCCCTTGTCTTGGCAGCTCAGAGGTGCCCTGCAAAAGGGATATCATGCGCCAGCCTCATGACCTCTGTCTGACAAGACGGGGGAACCTCTGGCGGGAACAGCGGCCCGTCCCCCTCTGGTGGCGGAGGCGGAACGGCAGCCCACCCCCTCTGGTGGCGGAGGCGGGAACGATGGCCCGTCCCCCTCTGGTGGCGGAGGTGGGAACGTCGGCCTGTCAGAAACAGCAGGCGGAGACAGCAGACCCTCAGGAACAGCAAGCGGAGATGGCGGACCATCAGGAACAGCAGGCAGAGACGGCGGACACTCGGGAACAGCAGGCAGAGACGGCTGACCCTCGGGAACAGCAGGCAGACCCTCGGGAACAGCAGGTGGAGACGGCGGCCACTCCGGCAACGGTAGTTCCAGCTCCTGCGGTAGCAACGTGCTCCAGCCACTCCAGCATCGGCGGTGGTGTCTGTAGCCATTCTAGCTGCCTCTGAGGTTGGGCTGGCACGTCCTGCTGTCGCAGCCGGGTGCGCCTCCACTGAGTTCCTCTCAGCAGCATGTGCAAGGGCTGCTGAGGGGTGTCCGCCTTCTCCCTTTCCGGTTCTCCGGTCCGTGGTTCCTCCACTTCCAGTTCTCCCGTCCGTGGCTCCTCCCCTTCCGGCTCTCGGGTCCGTGGCTTCGCCCCTTCTGGCTCTCGGGTCCATGGCTCCTCCCCTTCTGGCTCTCGGGACCATGGCTCATACCCTTCTGGCTCTCGGGTCCATGGCTCCTGCCCTTCTGGCTCTCGGGACGGCAGCTCCACCCCCTCTGGCTCTCGAATGACTGGGGCCTCTCCCATGTCTTCGACCAGATACCCTAAAGTCATCAGGGCGATTTCTTGGATGGACGCCGGGTGGTGTTGCCTTTCCCATTCATCCCACCTCCCCCCATCTCTACACGACAGGGCGTTGATGGCTAGGGGGAGGTCATTGAAGAGGTCCCCCACTGGGTGTACCAACCAGTCCCAAATCTCCTGGGATGGTGGTGAACCCGGTGGCAGTGTAGGTAGAGGGGTGGACACTGGCACCTGGGGTGGCAGTTGCTCCTCTTCCTGGGCCTGGGCGTAGAAGCATCCTGCCTAGATGTGGCCTTATTCCTCGCAGCACCTCTGGGCAGGATCTCCAGCGGTGGTCCTCCTTCCCACACCAGGAACCAGGGGAAAAGGCTGGCTGGGTTACTAGCCAGTTAAACCCCTCGGCCACGATATAAAAGGCTGCAGCTCTCTGGACTCTGGCTGGGTGTGTTAGGAGTGGAGAGAGCGAGAGTGAGAGGAGCGAGAGCGAGCGCGAGCGAGCGAGAGACAAGCAAAACGTAATTAGTAATACAGGTACAGTGAAGGCTACTGCCCAGCCTGACCTGTGTTATTTTTGTGTTTGTGACTTGTTTTTGTTTAACTGTTTTATTTCGCTCTGTGAGCAAGTTTCTTTTTCTTAAAACCTTTTTTTCATTTTGGTATTATTTAAATAAACTGCAGTACTTGCCTGGTGTCAGTGTTTTTTCAGTTCCTGCTTCTGCCTTGACGTCACCGCCCAGCCATCCTGTCACAGTACCGCTTTGTTTTCAGCAGGTAATAAAGCCCTGTGGTCAGGTGCAGTGGTGCAGTGAATAAATCAGGTCCACACAATCTTTCTCCCAAAACAGTCTGCGTGGTTTAATAACAAAAATAATAAAAATAACACAAATAAGTCCACCCCTTTACCAGCGATGGTATTGGGGGGTACACGGCAGCTCTCTTAATTAACAAGAGAGAATTAAGTGACAAGAGAGAAAGAACGCCCCAACAAGTAATAGTGAAGAGCGTGAGTAGCCCATTTGATGGCTAAACACTCCTTCTCAATGACAGAGTAGTTAATTTCCCTAGGAGCCATTTTTTTGCTCAAATAAATGATAGGGTGTTCCACTCCGTCAACTTGTTGGGACAGGACCGCCCCCAGACCAATGTGGGAGGCATCAGTCTGAAGGATGAACTCTGGTGAAATCAGAGCAGGGGCTTGACAGAGTCACTTCTTAATCATATCAAATGCTTCCTGACACTGCCCTGTCCATTTAACTAATTTTGGAGCAGCGTTTCGGGTGAGATCGACCAGGGGGTTGACTATGGTGGCATACTCGGGGATAAAACGGTGATAATAGCCGGCTAACCCCAATAGTGATCTCACCTGTGACTTGGATCGCCGTCTCCACCAGCGCCTGGACTTTGGAGGCGATAGGCTTTACCCGGCCATTACCCATAATGTAGCCAAGATACTGGGTCTGTTTGCCAAATGCACACTTGCCCAGCTTGGCTGTTAGCCCGGCCCCCCTTAGAGACTGTAGGACGGCTGAAAGCCTAATAACATGCTCCTTCCAGGTGGAGCTAAAAATCACTACATCATCGATGTATGCAGCTGCGTACTGATGATGAGGAGCCAAGACCTGGTCCATCAGTCTCTGAAAGGTGGCGGGAGCTCCACGCAACCCGAAGGGCATGGTCCGGAAATGGAACAAGCCATCTGGGGTAGAGAAAGCAGTTTTCTCTTTTGAGCTCTGAGTGAGTGGAATCGTCAGATCCAAAGTCGAAATTAACCGCGCCTTACCCAGTCGGTCGAGGAGCTCATCCACTCGGGGCATTGGATACGCATCAAACTTAGAGATGGCATTAACCTTCCGGAAATCCACACAGAACCAAGTGGAACCGTCCTTTTTGCCCAGCATCACGATAGGACTGCACCACTCGCTCCGGGAAGGTTCAATGACTCCAAGCCTGAGCATATCCTCCACCTCCTTGAGAACGGGACCCCTGCGTCTTTCCGGGATCCGGTACGGTCTCTCTCGGACCCTGAAACCTGGGGGAGTAATAATAGCATGAGAAATAGCATTAGTTCTGCCGGGCAAATCAGAAAAAAAACATCACTAAACCTTTCCACCAAATGGAAGAGCTCACGTTTCTGATCCGGAAGTAACTCTTCTCCCATCAGAATGTTAGTTGTAGCTAATGGATTGACAGTGGGACCAAAATCCTCTTCTAAACTGTCACCAGCTATAAACAGGGCCTCCCTTTCATTCCAGGGTTTTAGCAAGTTAATGGGATAAATTTCTGTCTTATTTCGGCGATTGGGTTGTCTAATTTCATAATTCACATTACCAATTCCCCGTATCACCTCATATGGCCCCTGCCATTTAGCATGCAACTTACAAGGAATGGAGGATGAAGGAAGTAGCAGCAGTACTTTATCACCTGGCCGAAAAGTCTGAATTCTTGCTTGTTTGTTGTACTGCTGCTCTTGGCGGTGCTGAGCTAGTTTTAGGTTTTCTTGTGCCAAACAACCAACCAATTCCAGGCAGTCTCTTAACAGGATTACGTATTTGACTATGTTTTTGGAAGCTTTTGTTTGCTCCTCCCACCCTTCTTTCACAAGATCAAGAATGCCCCGTGGTTGCCTCCCATACAGCAGCTCAAAGGGAGAGAACCCGGTCGAGCTCTGAGGCACCTCTCTCACTGCAAACATAAGGTAGGGGAGGAGTTTAGCCCAATGTTTCTGCTCTTGGGTGACAAACCGCTTCAGCATCTGTTTTAAAGTCTGATTAAAACGTTCCACCAAACTGTCCGTCTGCGGGTGATAAACAGAGGTTCGAATGGACTTAATTTGCAACAATTTATACAATTCTTTCAAACACTGCGACATGAAGTTCGTTCCGTGATCAGTGAGGATTTCCTTTGGAATCCCTACTCTCGTTATAATCTGTACTAACTCTCGAACAACTGCTGCGGCACTAGTGGATCTCAATGGTACTGCCTCTGGATATCTGGTCACGTAGTCCACCACTACCAAAATGTGCATGTATCCAGAGTCAGACTGGCTCAATGGACCCACTATGTCCATAGCAATGCGTTCAAAGGGAACTGAGATTAGGGGCAGTGGGACCAGTGAGGCCGGGTGAACCCGCCCCGGCGCTACTTGCTGACATTCCGGACACTCCGCTACATATCGCGTCACCTCACTATAGACTCCCATCCAATAAAATCGAGCCACTATTCGTTCCCGAGTCTTATCGCTACCTAAATGGCCCGAACATGGGACATCGTGAGACAACCGCATGATCTCACGTCGAAAAGACTGAGGAACGAGTAATTGTGTTACAATCTGGCTTGTGCTCATGGCTTGGGATACCCTATACAGCAAATGCCCGACAATAATGTGGTGAGGATATGACAATAATGTGGTGAGAATTCCACCTACCACCGAGGTGGTAGACCTAGGAGGCAGCATACCTTCCCCCTTACACAGCGCCCCTTTCTAATCGGGAGGGAGATTTACAGCATCGATCCTTTCTCTCTCTATCACAAGCCCGGAATGGGGGGGGGGGGGAATGCACAAAGTACACTTACAGGGAGTTTATCATTACATTGTTTTAGCTGTGCATTCCCTGATGAGAACATCTGTACTGATAGCAAACTGGATGAAGCTCGAATCGCAATATCACCAAAATAATAAACATCTTATAAACTAACTGTATCATACAGAAAGAAGGTAACACTGCTGAGGCACAAACACAGTAAATTCGTCTTATGGTAGCTACTTAGGCTAACCTTTCTGAAGGGCCGAGAAATAAGGAAGGATAAGTGATACATCTGTCCCATTTACCAAAGTGTGAGTGGCGCTGCGTCTCCCGATTGCAAAATCGTGCAGTGTAAGCCCGGCTTTAGGATGTCTTATCTCTAAGATAAGATAGGGATGTTTCATGGAAAATGTTTATTTGACTGCCTACCGTGAAAAATATGCATTTTATTTTCCTTACAGTTATTTTACATTACTGTACTATTCACCTCCCCTGTTGATTTCATACTTTAATCAAGTAGAAGCAACACTACAGTAGCTGTACATGGTCTTACTACGGCAACGGGGTCAAACAAATAACGGCTTCATGATTGGTGAATTCCTCATGCTGTACAATGACATTTCTACATACTACTAGAAATATACATTGTGTATAAAAAAAAACTTCAGTTTTGTCATTTCAGGTTTAGGTAAAATGGCAGTTTCGTGACACTCCGTTCTTTTTTATTGTCATTCGTGAATTTCTTTTAAAAATACAGTGAATTTTCCGGGCCCCTATATGACTGCTGCCATAATGCTCTTTCCTATCAGCTGCTTTCTGACTTTTTCTTTGCGCCCAAGAAAGACCAATTTGAAATCAATCTTATTTGTGGACCCTTTTAGGGCCGACGCTGCTGTTCTGCCATTTCATAAATCTCATTTTAATATCACAGACTTCATTTACAAATGAGCCCCATCTACAATTTGGCCATGCATATAATTAAGGCTTCACATGCCTTAAAATGCATGGCTAATGAGTGGCGGAGCGCATTACACAGCAGAGCGCATTTTGACTGTGCTAACACAGCCAGTGTCATGATACATATGGGGCAATTTTAAGGTCGGCATAAACTCGCCGCTATGGCCTTAATGCTGTCGCAAACGCTTGATACATGTCCCTCTAAGTGTCATAAAATAATTTTCTAGCATTCAGAAAGTAATAAAACAGTACTTTATTTGGCAGATCAGGATCTAATGTGTATTTTTTGTCATCAGAAGTGGGTGGCATTAAAGCCATATGTATCCTAAAAATATATTTTATTATTATTATTATTTGTTTATTTAGCAGACGCCTTTATCCAAGGCGACTTACAGAGACTAGGGCTTGTGAACTATGCATCAACTGCAGAGTCACCTTCAATTACGTCTCACCCGAAAGACGGAGCACAAGGAGGTTAAGTGACTTGCTCAGGGTCACACAATGAGTCAGTGGCTGAGGTGGGATTTGAACCTGGGACCTCCTGGTTACAAGCCCTTTTCTTTAACCACTGGAGTAATAAGGATTGTGCTTAACAAAATAATAATCACTATACTTGTTATGGTTACTCATTTATACTTGTTACTCGACACATCACACATTCTAATATTTATAAACATTGGAGGAAAGCATTCCACCTTATAGACTGGAGGTTGCTGGTTCGGGTCCAAGCTATTCCACTGCCTACTGTGGACGGGAGTTCCCAGGGGGCGGCACACAATGGCCGGCGCCGCCGGGTGGGGAGGGTCTAGGTCGGCCAGGGTGTCCTCGGCTTACTGCACACCAGCGACCTCTGTAGACTGGCCAGGCGCCTGCGGGCCTGTCTGTAAGCTGCGTGGTCCTCCGACGCTGTAGCTCCGAGGTGGTTGGATGGTGGGCCCGCAGAGTGAAAAGGAGTGAATGGCTGACGGTACATGTTTCGGAGGACTCGTGTGTCCGTCTATGTTCCTCCCCAGTCAGTGCGGGGGTAGCAGTGGTGAGCCGGGATGAAGTAAAAATAATCTGACATTTCAAATTGGGGAGAAAATAAGAAAAATAATTGGCGTTTCCAAATTTAAAAAAAAATTTTAAAAAACATTGGAGGAACAGAACCACTCTGGAGAACATCATAAAGGGATCAAAGTTTATTTTTTAGTCGTGAGGTTTGTGTAATGGCTTTATTATTATTGCTATTATAATGTTGTTGTTATCAGTATTTTCTAATTTACACTGTTTTGGTATTAGGATTTACCTGCTCTCCAGCCATTTTAGACATTCCTTGAACCTGTACAAGTTTTCATAAGGTTAGGATAAATGCTTTGAAGACGTTTCATTCAAAATATGGTATTTAATCCAAATTACAGAAGAAACATTAAAAAGGTTATTGGGAATATTTAGAAACAAAAATGTGTCTTGCACCAGGGCTAACAGTTGTCTGCAAACTGCAAACTAAGAAAAAAGGGGGCCTGTTGTCAAACAATTTCAAATGGAAACTCTGAAAGCCAAAACATCCATTGTGCTCTCAGCAGCAGTTCAGCATGTGATTTACATTAATGGGAATTAAATTCCCTGTAATACACAAGCAGTGTGTGAAGAAAACAAAAGCCACCACAGAGCAGCTCTGCTGATGTAGTGCTGTGTTAACACACCAAGAGGAAAAGAAAATGCAATTTTCAATAGACATTCATATGCTGAGGAGACATGGAAAGCTGAGTGAATGCTGATCTGCACGTACACCCCATCCCCTCTTTCCTTCTACCACAGCCAAGCGATTATTTTTGTAAATGCTTTGCCTTGATGGGCCCAAATATCAAGTTGCTGGCACTTTACCTATGAAGCTTTCCAAGAAAACATCAAAAAGGGTGAAAAAAGCTCATTTTGGATATAATGAACAGAATTGTTCATTCTGTTTTGAATTCAAATGTCAGTGAAGCATTTAGAAATATGTCTGCTGTCCATCTGTGTCAGTTAGCGCATTATTATTTTTGAGAGACTGCATTAACTAAATCCTGTTTTAAGAGATATTTTATAACCAAAAATGTAATTTTATAACTAGAATAGAACATCTGAAGGCAAGTACTGGTTGAATATTTCAGTACCAAAATCCATTGACTTTTTACTGGCCTTTGTAATCATTGACAGGCTTTCATGTGGGAATAAGAAACAATAACGAATAACTGAGGTTTATAGAATGAATTCAAATGAACGTGTTACTTACTCTCCATTCATTAAATGCCTATATTCAGAGAGCTTATGTAGGATTCAACAATGAGCATTTCACTTCAGTACTACATCATGGTGTTCATTTAGAGCTATTAATACCTCTTAATATTACAAGTGTCGGTATGTGGATCATTTTATATTTAACTCTTGAAAATAGAAGTCATTGGCAATTTAGATAAAACGATAGTCATGGTACCAAACCGTTGCAAGCAGTCTATATAAAGCAATAACTTGCTATAATGACAATGAAAAGTCTCTGTCAAAAAAGTGCATTGATGGCTGCAGTTTATAGTTTTATAGGCTTTGTAAAGAAACTGTTATATAACGATATTTCATTAAATAGATTGCATTTTGACATACATTATCTACAGCTTTAGAACTATCCCACTTATAAAGGTACATTGTTTACTATCTTAACCATTTTTCCATTAAAAAAAATCTGTGAGTTGACATGTTTCTGAATAAGACCCAACAATAGTGTATGTAATTAGCTATAAACTGTATTCTAAATGGTGTTGGTTGTGTGTTACTGTGGAAAGGACAGCATCACTGGCAAGGCGTGTTACCCCCAGGAAGCAGACCAAGAGACAGAAGCTGCAGTATAAGCGCTAGTGCGCACATTAAATACAAAACTAACAAACACAAAACAAACAAATAGGTGCAGTGGCCAAAATAAATGGGTGAAACTACTACACATTCATTCTATAATACATTTCCCAACACTGTCTGTCTCCCATTTCTCCAACACCAACGTAAACTCTAATATTAACACCTGTGATTACCCTTTACATACAGCCTAATTAATCATTATTATTAATTTAAGGCCCCAGCCACATTCCCATGTGTGTTTTTGGCAGGGAGGAATTTAGCCCTCTCCCTGCCAGCCCAATATCCCCACACCACACATTACACTGGCAGGGCTTTCACCCTGCCACAGTTACATATAAAATGTATGCTGGGGGAACATGAGTGGTGCTTCACAGAGACTGGGAAAATAATGACATGTTCAGTTCTTTTAAATCTCCTACTTTCTGCCTTCCCTTCACTCTGATTCAGTAGGCCTCCTTACACTTCCCCAAGCCTTGTCCCCCCAGGTACAGCCTGACCCATCAGGTTCCAAAATAACCCCAAGAACCAAAACTTGTACAGCATTCTCCCTATAAAAAGACCTGATAACACATTCTCCATTTAAAAAGCTCTCTTCCAGCTTTATTCCAACAAACCGGGGGTAGAAAATCAGGACCAAGTGGTTTCCTGGTGCTGTCCTTGCCTTTTTTCCATTGTCTTTGCAAAACACTACCCGGTGGGTGTTCTATATGCTCTGCAACAACTGTACAGTAACCAAATATAGGTATCATCTTACTACTACAAACCTTTAATACAAACCTGATTTAGTCAACAATTCATGAATTGCAAATATATATATATATATATATATAATCTTTTACAGGTTATTAAATGTAATTATTATATTTTGAAGCAAGAGAATACAGAACTACTATTTTCTACACATCATGAAAAGGTATGGGAAATGTTGAAAAATAAATAAAATTACATTTTAAGTCTGAACTCAAGTTCCATTATTTCCAAAACCAAGTGGTGTAATCATGTTAACTATTTATATTGGCTGCTTAAGCTGCTGACATTGCAATTCAATGCTCTACAACTGTGGGGTACAGTCTCTTAGCTGACCTCTTGTAATGTATTTTTTGTAGTGTGTGTGGAGGACTGACATTTGTTCAAGGTTACAGTCTATAGTTAAGATATAGTTATAATTCATAGTTTCTAGATCAGAAGCATTTTAGCTCTGTCTGTTTTAAAATAACTTCTTAGAAAAAATCTGTAATGTAAATTGCACTTGAGGTTGTTTATTTAATTACTGGCGAGGATTACTTTTTTTCCCCCCAATTCAAAACTGTACCAAGACATTATGCATTCCTGACATTAAGCTGTGGACTGACCTCACAAGAAGTTACTGAACATTTAACACAGCTGCTCTAAAGCTGTACATTTTCAATTTATTTCACGAAACTGCAGAAAATCTCATGGCTATATATCATTTTTGTTTCATCGTTTAAAAAAAAAAAAAAAACTGGAACAAGAAAAGGAAAGAATTTTTCAACCGAGGCCTACTGGATCGTGCATAAATGTCTGGCCAATGATTATACGTTTTTAAATGTCAGATGAAAAGACACTGTGCATTTATCAACCTTAAAGAAAAGTTAGAAAAATATAATTTAGATATTATTATTATACCAGAATTTTAACCATAATAAACCCTAGCAGAACCGTTAGCAAACCACATCATTGCCAGCAATGGCAGCTGATCTTTAAGACCTGGTACATGGTACTAATATTATACCATGACTGCAACAGATTACCAGTGTGCATTTGTTTAAATACTGTGATACCATTCCATTCATGGCTCTTACAATTGTAGCTGCCCTGCTACTATTTTGCATTGGTATAGACTCAAATCCACTGCATTACTATTGAAGGTCATCTGATAAATGCAGTGTCCCATTTCTAAGCTTTCCATATGCCTAGTATATATAACAATAGATCAGGAGTAAGACGAGAACATCCATGCTGAATTTATTGTACATCACCTTGCAGAACAGTGCCATAGTGTGTGGAGAGACCACTTAGTTATAAAATATAATAATGACACTTAACTCTTAACATATGTGTCGGATAAGTACATATCATATGCCTCATTTTCGTGTAAAGGATTGTTTCCCATGAGTTGACTGAGTTTGGGCCCAGATTTACAGAAGTTATATTCCTTCTTGATAGCACAGAATCCACAGTGATGCTGCAGTGACATTCCCGTGCTTTATTAACATGTCAAGAATCCATTAATGCTGTTTTGTGGGAATTCAATTCCTGTCAGTAGTTCAACTGAGAGTAGGTGAAAGTGTTCCTCAGCATTGCATAAAATACTTTCTACATGAAGAGGGAAATTGGTTTAAATTTACAGACTTGCTTCTGACCACTGTTAGAAAATACTGTATATCACCTCTGAAAATGAGATCTTACATTACTCCTCAATTATTTTCCTGGAAACATGTTTAATTAATAAATGCATATTGTTATTATTATTATTTATTTCTTAGCAGACGCCCTTATCCAAGGCGACTTACAATTGTTACAAGATATCACATTATTTTTACATACAATTACCCATTTATACAGTTGGGTTTTTACTGGAGCAATCTAGGTAAAGTACCTTGCTCAAGGGTACAGCAGCAGTGTCCTCCACCTGGGATTGAACCCACAACCCTCCGGTCAAGAGTCCAAAGCCCTAACCACTACTCCACACTGCTGCCCATATTGTTGTTATGGCATACTCACAAGGACAAGAAAATATTGTTGTAACTGGAAAAATATTTGGGTAATGCTTTAAGTGTCACTTATTTCACAATTGGTACTATGTAAGTCCATGATAATTACTAGCAAACAGTTGTGTAAGTAACATATACGTAGTATGCACTTTAAAGTTTTAAATGTGTACCAATATGTGCATTAGTTGGGCCTACAAAGATGGACTGATTTTGTAAATACAAATAGTCCATTATCAGCATTATCAGAGGCCCTCCTTTTTCTGTATTGAATTTTCTTCTTTTTTTGGCTCATGACAATTGGATTGACAGTTTTCCAAATACCCTGTGTATGTAAAGATGTAAAGTGTAATGCATGTATGACGGCCTCCACTATAGCCCCTTCACAGGGAATGTATTGTCAGTGGGTGACAATAAAGTATTTAAACTGGTATTGTTTTGTAATTTTTTTACAGTTCAAATATTACAGTACCAGTTTAAATTATCACTGTTTAAGATGTGTTAGCATTTTCATAAAAGGGAATAAACTTGAGAAACCACACTAGTAGTTGAATACAAATAATCTGTTTCTTTAAATATCACATTCTGCTTGAGACCCATATTTGATCAAAATAGCACAAGGCAGCTTCAGTCACGTGAGCCCCCTACAGCCAACATTATTAGTGCTATCGACTTTCAAAACACATGCATAGGTAAGGGGTTTATGTCCAAAAACTAGGATGGTGTTATATCCTAATCGTTGCAGTGCACTTTTTTTTCTTTGTTAAATTATACAAACAAATCCAACCATGTCAAGTTGAAGAAATGTTTAGTTTAACAATAAGGCATTGCTGTGAACAGGTGCACCTCAATTACTCAAGACTCGGGAGCTGTTACTGGCACTGCTGATTCATATTACTCAGAGTGTTGGCAGAGTCTTCACTCAATATATCCTAGTGTTGGAGGGTATGGTTAGACATGATTAATTTTACCCACAACAGCCTCTTTTGGCAGATTATGGCATGGGCGTAATTATACAATTGAAAGTTGTTGGGTTTCCCTTTAGCCAAGCTGACACAAGTCTACATGTTGCCAGAAAATGTAGAACAAAATATGTTGCTTCTACTTTCAAGGAACACCTGTCTACTTCATTCTACAACTTGTAGAAACTGTAGAAAGGAATTCTGAAGTATTTTGTTTTAAAGCTTATACAGAACGATCACAGGTGTATGCTGTTTTTTCTTTATTTTATTTTTTTGCTACAATGATATATATTGCTTGATTTTTCCCAAACTGTTTTCTTTCAGCATTCAAAAGATCTGAAAAACAACATTCAGCCAAGAAACATCACAAAATACTAACACCCACTTCCTACAGTACTAGACACAACAAACCTTCAACCAGCATCAACGATTAATATTAAGATTATATAAATACCATTTTTTTTTAGCTAACTGTGTATTTATTTATGTACCTGATCCCCAAGCCAAAATCATGTAAACCCAGATATATTTGAGTCACCCGAAACACTATACCCAATATTGAAACTGCTTGCCATAAAAAAACAACACTCATTTGATCTATTTACTACCGCTAGAAGAAAAAAAACAAAAAAAAATGTTTTATTTATCAAACAGAAGCCTTTATTAATTTAACTCAAATATTTATTTAGTTTACCTTCAATTATTCAGCTTTACAGCTGCATGTGCACAGATCAGCTCTAAAGCCAAGCATTGACTGTTCCATCCTTAGCTGTCCAACCAGTTATTGTATTTCCATTCAAAATCTACTGAGCTCACATTGTAATCCAGATGGCAGGGCTGAGTAGTAGGCCACTGTGTTGTTACATGAATTATTAGCCTTGTAAAGATGAATCTATAGGATAAAGTGTTCCTGACTGAAATAGGGTTCCCTTGGAAATATTTGTTTGTTAAGTATTGGTAAAGGCTGCTTTTCGTCACCTCTAGCTCACATACCATTTGCTAGAGACACATAAATAACCTAGAAGGGACTAAGTACTTCCCACTGAGTCATTAAACTAACATTCATTTTCTAAAAATTTCACACTGAAATGACAGCCCATCTTTTTATCTAAAAATTCCTCTGAACTCGCCCTCTTCCTCTGGTTCTTAACTTTATTTGTATAGCTCCATGTTTCATTTGAATATCAAAGACGGGAGAAGGCTGCTAGACAGCTTAAGTTCGCTTTTTGGCTTTTTAAAAACTCTGACTACAAATGTGGCTACGATGGAGGGAGAGGACTCAATGGAACAATTGGTGCTTTGTTATAGGGCGACAGTAATCTGAATTTTAGCTTGTCTTTTGAACCTTCGATCAAACAAGGGCAAACAAAAATTCAGGAAAAGAAGCATTTACATTTTCCTTGACCCCATTAATATAAATGTTAAATGTTTTATGGTTCTCTTGTATGGCTTTGCAACAATGGCCCATTGGTGTAAGATATTGCACAAATTCCATATAGTGCATTCATCCTTTCTGGCACAATGGTATTCTTTTTTTTCTGTGACTGTTGTAAGTTAAGAATTAAGACTGACCAGTGTGACTGTATTCTATAATTAGTCGGACAAAAATTACTTCAGATGCTGTGCATCCCCAGCAGTGCCTGCTTCCACAAACACATACTAAATTAATTTTATTTTTTATGTTGGTCTGGTAATTGACTTCCTTTATAAAAGACATGATTTCCTCTCTGTGTGCCCGATGTGGAATGCTGATATCAGCCCACAAAGGCGCCATTCAGTTTTGCGCTGATTCATTTTGATGGGATCCCAACGTGCAGTGACAGTAGTAGGAATGTAGATGACTGCCTGGTGGTTTCATTCTTATCAGACAGTGATTATCAGACAATTTTTCAAATTCTACAGACCATTTTATTTACTTCAAGCTAAAAAAAATTACAGCTGAATGCAACTTCTAAGAAAGTCTGTTTCTATTTAAACTATGAAAAATGCCTCTATACTCAGAGCCATGCAATAAATTAGTATGTAAATGAGTATGTAACTCCCTATGAGATTCTTGCAAGCAACTGTTTTGCTTTCAAGTAGCAGTGTCACAGTACAATTCAGCCAAGAAGGGCACTTTATCTTACCCCATCTCATGGTTAATATATATCATTATAAGCTTTAACCCATGTGTTATTTAAATGATTCAGTCCGTTGTTATGGAGAAAATAAAGATATACATGAACCTATACTGCTATAGAAGCCAGCGAAAGTCTAATTTCATGAATACCAAACCTTATTTTATTCAGAAAAAAGGGAAAATTGAGAATTATTAAATTCATCAAAAAGGGCTAAACCAAGCCTTGTACAAGACAGAAAAAGGAAGTAATTTATTTGGTATTGCTTGAGAAGGTTAAGGTTCCATGCTAAAATCACAAGGATTAGGTCATTAGGGGACTTAACTGGCTATTTGGTAAATTTGCACAGGCAGCACTAGTTACTCGTTATGGAGTAACTAGTTGGACTGATTAGTCATTGTATAAAAGCTGTGAGAGACAGAGAGAGACAAAGGGGGAAGTATTCCACAGAAGCGGCAGGCAGGCAGGCAGGCAGGCAGGCAGGCAGGCAGGCAGGCAGGCAGGCAGGCAGGCAGGCAGGCAGGCAGGCAGGCAGGCAGGCAGGCAGGCAGGCAGGCAGGCAGGCAGGCAGGCAGGCAGGCAGGCAGGCAGGCAGGCAGGCAGGCAGGCAGGCAGGCAGGCAGGCAGGCAGGCGTTATTTAAGTTTGTTTGTGTTTCCCTGGCCTTGCTACTAAATGTATCAGGCCTGTTTATTTTTTTTTTCTTTTTGATTTGGTAAAACTTGCTCCTGTTAATAAAAGAATATTGTTTCCCTTTAAACTGTGGCCGAACCCTGGCCTTTTATACAGTTCCCCACAAGGCCTAAAACGAGCCCGCTTACAATCCAATAAAGCATTGTAGTTTTTAGATATGCTTTTTAACTTTTAAAAGATGTAATACATTTCCACATGCCTGGGATGAGGCATGAACCTGGACTGTCATGGCTCCAAGAAAAACATTCTACTCTGAGAATGGATCCTCGAGGAGGTTCAGAAGCCTTTAAACTAGAAAGGAAGGGGGGAGAAATCAACAAAAAACAGAAGGGAGACTGCATCAAAACAAGGGCAAAAACTCAGGTAAGATAGCCATTAAAATGTATTTATCTAAATGCTAGAAGTCTCAAAAACAAAATGTTCGAACTTGAAGCTACTGCACTAACAAGTAACTACGATGTGATAGGTGTTACAGAAAATTGGTTATCGGTGAGTGGTGGAGATGAATATAATATTTGTGAGTATACACTGTATAGGAAAGACAGGCAGGACAGAAGAGGCGGAGGAGTAGCGCTATACATCAAAAATAGTCTTGAAGCGCAGGTGTTAAATCTGGAAGAAAAAAAAAATGCAGAATCAATATAGGTCAGAATAATGGACAAAAATTCAAAAGGCATAATAATAGGGGCATGCTATAGACCACCAAATTCAGGCACCAAGCTAAATAATCTGTTATACAATGACATTAGAAATGTGTGCAGCAAAGGAGAAGCCATACTAATGGGGGATTTCAACTTCCCACATATAAAATTGGAAAACCCGGTGGGGAGCTGAAATGGTAGACATGACAAATGACTGCTTCCTAACAAAATTTGTCAAGGCACCAGCTAGAGGGGGGGCATGCATGCCTTGATTTAGTCTTTTCAAATAACAACATAGACAGAATAACTAAAACAGAGGTCAGAGAACCACTGGCAAACTCAGATCACAACATGGTCTCATTTTGAAGAGCGTTTTAAAACCCAAAAAGTAATGACTAAAGCTAAGGTTTACAATTTTAAGGGAAATTATGAAGGAATGAAACAGAGACTTATAGAAGCAGATTGGTGTAAAATAGAGAAAACATCCACAGAGAAAGGATGGCTATTTTTCAAAAATGTAGTACTAGAGGCGCAAAATAGCAAATATATTAAATGATTACTTTTCACAAGTTTTTACAAAGGAGGACACGGACAACATGCCCCACATGTCGACCTGTTCCTAACCAGTTTTAAATAACTTTAGCATAACAAAGGCTGATTTCCATTACATGAGAGTAGATGTTAAAACTTCATGCTGATTTGAACTTGGCTCTCGCCAAGAGATCCTCCCAACAGTAATGAAAGAAGTTATTTACAAACCGCTAACCAAGATCATGCAACAGTCTCTTGACACGGGGGTTGTACCGACAGACTGGAAAATTGCAAACGTAATACCGATCCACAAAAAGGGAGACAAAACCGAACCAGGTAACTACAGACCAATAAGCCTGGCTTCTATTATATGTAAACTTATGAAAATTATAATAAGATCCAAAATGGAAAATTACCTATATAGTAACATTATCGTGGGAGACAGCATGGTTTTAGGAAAGGGAGATCATGTCTAACTAACCTGCTTGATTTTTTTGAGGATTGACAATGGATAATTGCAAAGCATACAACATGGTTTATTTAGATTTCCAGAAAGCTTTTGACAAAGTCCCGCATAAAAGATAAATTGTCAAACTGAACGCAGTTGGGATTCAAGGAAATGCATGTGCATGGATTAGGGAGTGGTTAACATGTAGAAAACAGAAAGTACTGATTAGAGGAGAAACCTCAAAATTGAGTGAGGTAACCAGTGGAGTACCACAGGGATCAGTATTAGGTCCTCTGCTCTTCCTAATCTACATTAATTACTTAGATTCTGGTATAGTACAACAACACAAAAATAGGAGGAATGGCAAACACTGTTGCAGAAGCAAAGGTCATTCAATGTGATCTAGACAGCATTCAGAACTGGGCAGACACATGGCAAATGACATTTAATATAGAAAAGTGTAAGGTACTGCACGCAGGCAATAAAAATCTCCATTATAAATATCATATGGGAGATACTGAAATTGAAGAAGGAATCTATGAAAAAGACCTAGGAGTTTATGTTGACTCAGAAATGTCTTCATCTAGACAATGTGGGGAAGCTATACAAAAGGCCAACAAAATGCTTGGATATATAGTGAAAAGTGTTGAATTTAAATCAAAGGAAGTAATGTTAAAACTTTACAATACATTAATAAGACCTCATCTGGAATATTGTGTTCCGTTCTGGTCACGTTGCTACAAAAATGATATTGCTGCTCTAGAAAGAGTGCAAAGAAGAGCAACCAGAATTATTCAGAGTTTAAAAGGCATGTCATATACAGACAGGCTAAAAGAATTGAATCTATTCAGTCTTGAACAAAGAAGACTACGCAGTGTTCTGATTCAAGCATTCAAAATTCTAAAAAGTATTGACAATGTTGACCCAGGGGACTTTTTCGACCTGAAAAAAGAAACAAGGACCAGGGGTCACAAATGGAGATTAGATAAAGGGGCATTCAGAACAGAAAATAGGAGGCACTTTTTTTACACAGAGAATTATGGGAGTCTGGAACCAACTCCCCAATAATGTTGTTGAAGCTGACACCCTGGGATCCTTCGAGAAGCTGCTTAATGAGATTCTGGGATCAATAAGCTACTAACAACCAAACAAGCAAGATGGGCTGAATGGCCTCCTCTCGTTTGTAACCTTTCTTATGTTCTTACTGTCTATAAAAGAGCCATTCATTACAATATTGCTGTTAATATATATTTTTATACATAATGTAGGCTTTGAAGCAATTTTCATTTTAATGTACTGTCTAAATTTAACAAATGAAGCCTAACATTTTCACTATTGTACCGGGTTTACCCCTACCAATTGGAATACTATCAAAGGATAAAAATGCCTTTCCTTCCTCGAGAAAAGTCAGTCTGATGTCTAGAAAAAAGATTAGACAATTAAAGGTGTTTTGGCACAGTATAAAAACTCAAATCATTTTTACCCTGTCTTAACTTTAAAATAGAAGACTTTTTTTCTTCCATTTTATTTACTGCCAAAAGACTCCTGAGCTGACACTTAGATTAAGCAGATTCTATTTTGTTATGAGGTAAAATCTGCTTTTCTTAGCTGCTCTTTCCCCTCTCATTTACTGAATGAGTTCAATGCTCATTAGCATACCAAATCCTTATATTCTTGAACCATGTTTGAGGAAGGGGGGTTAAAGATCCAACGAGGGGGAGGGGGACACTTTGTGTCTCAATGACAACCCCTGTCACCACCCAGACTCCATTCTCACACATACTTCAGACACAAAGCGTGACCATTCAATGAGTGAGCCCAGTGTTGAAACAAATGAAAGAGCTGAGAAAAACAAATCTTCGGAGGGACAGGAGCCAGACTACTGTGGAGGTGAAGAAGTGCTTTTCTTTTACTTTTTTTTTTTCAAACAAAGCTACTGCAACTCAGCTGTGTTCAATAAGAAATGCTCCCATTTGCTGATTTTATTGGTGACTGACAACTTTATTACAATATATGTTTTCTTTTTTTTAATCCAGGCTTCATGGAATGAATGCAAATTGGAGCAGGTTACTGGTAGTTTCTGAAAAGTCTAGGCCTATTCCACAGTCAAGCACAGCCAGAAATGTAGCTGTGTATCCCTAGAATTACATTTAATCATCATTGCTATCCTAACAGAGACATAGTGAAAAAGTATCATATAACAAAAGAAACAACAATTGTGGTAAAGATAGGTGATGTTTGCAATAAATAATTGCACACAGTTATTCTTTTAAATGTCACAGGGCTACATATTTTCCAGTGGTCCTCTTGGGATTAAAATAATCCCATTGTTTCATTCGAATAACGTAGTTCAGTGTCATTATGTGCACTTTTCCAGAGTAATGTCACAATGTAATAGCACTGGAAACATTTAACAGCAAGATTCATTTTTACATCCAGATTCGATTGCTTTGCCTGACCGCTATGTGACTTTATACAAATAATTAATAGACAAATGACGTGCTAATTGTTGGCTCAATAAAAGCCATGCCAAAAGTATTCACATCATTGGGAGAGTCATACACTCTCTAAACCCCTCTGAAGTATTAAAGCCTTTAAATAAACTTTGAACAGGATTATCTTACTCTGTCCTTTGGTTAGACATCACCCAAATTCCTTTACAGTGGACCCTTTAATAGACCTGTCTATTGCACTAGAAAAGAATATTATGTATCCGCTGAATATGATGCACAAACACTGACTCCCTGCTGACCTCTAACATTGTTAACAAGATTTCTCTCGTCACACTCGGAGCAAAATAAACATGTTAATTTGGTAAAATAAGCTTAAAAATAACAATGCCAGTACAAATTAGCTGCCTCGTTGTACGTAAATAGGCCCTGCTGTTCATCAGGTCATGTACACGGAATATAACACTGTCTACTTCCTACTGACTGTTCTACAACTACACTTTCAATGAATCACAACTTTTCACAATTTTTTTTTTTTTTTATACCTTGGGGAGTATACTATTCACACGTATTGCCTATCAATACAGTTATAATATATGGTGAACTTTGTTTTTAAATTTTAAACTACAGAATCTTATGATGCAGTATGTCAGACTGTAATCAGTAGGCTAAGTCTAAAATGTTCCATTTTCAGCCATCAGCTTTTTAAAACACACCCTGTCACCATTGAAGATTATTATTATTATTATTATTATTATTATTATTATTATTATTATTATTATTATTATTATTATTATTATATTTATTTATTTATTAGCAGACGTCCTTATCCAGGGCGACTTACAGTCGTAAACAAATAATACATTTCAAGAATCACAGTAAAAGTATTAATACAATTAAGAGCAAGATAAAATACAATGACTTCAGTACTAGTAAGTACAAGTATATTACAAAATACGAATCAATATCGGAGCAGATAACAGTGTCAGTGATAGTTACATCAGGATATGATTAAATGCAAACGATTAAATGCAGGATACAATGTCACCAAAATGAATTTGGATTTCAAATTTACTGTAACATTGGTTTAGATGCTAAATAAGATGTATTACTAAATATTGACGGTAAGAGCTGACAATTCTGAAAAAACTGGAAATTGTCAGGTAAGGCTGCCACTGTGCCCTTACCTGACCCATGTTCTGACAAGGCTTTCCAGCACACACTGCTTAACAGGTACAGTAGGTTGGTTCACTTCAGACAACATGTGTAGGAACCACTGGGCAGGTGAGGTCTAAAACCAGAACAACCACGGTTGTTTTCGTGTTGTCATAGAATTATATGTGAATTGGAAAAGCTAATTAGAATAGTTGGAATATTAACACATCTGGAGTGAGAGAAGAACATAAAGTTTACAAATGAGAGGAGGCCTTTCGGCCCATCTTGCTTGTTTGGTTGTTAGTAGCTTATTGATCCCAAAATCTCATCAAGCAGCTTCTTGAAGGATCCCAGGATGTCAGCTTCAACAACATTATTGGGAAGTTGGTCCCAGACCCTCACAATTCTCTGTGTAAAAAAGTGCCTCCTATTTTCTGTTCTGTATGCCCCTTTATCTAATCTCCATTGGTGACCTATGGTCCTTGTTTCTTTTTTCAGGTCGAAAAAGTCCCCTGGGTCAACATTGTCAATACCTTTTAGAATTTTGAATGCTTGAATCAGATCGCCTCATAGTCTTCTTTGTTCAAGACTGCGTGATTCAATTCTTTAAGCCTGTCTGCATATGACATGCCTTTTAAACCTGGAATAATTCTGATCGCTCTTCTTTGCACTCTTTATAGAGCATCAATATCCTTTTTGTAGCCAGGTGACCAAAACTAAACGCAATATTCTAGATGAGGTCTTACTAATGCATTGTAAAGTTTTAACATTACTTCCCTTGATTTAAATTCAACACTTTTCACTATATATCCGAGCATCTTGTTGGCTTTTTTTACAGCTTCCCCACATTGTCTAGATGAAGACATTTCTGAGTCTACATAAATTCCTAGGGCTTTTTCATAGATTACTTCTTCAAATCCAGTATCTCTCATATGATAGTTATAATGCACATTTTTATTGCCTGCGTGCAGTACCTTACACTTTTCTCTATTAAATGTAATTTGCCATGTGTATGCCCAGTTCTGAATGCAGTGTAGATCATTTTGAATGACCTTTGCTGCTGCAACAGTATGCTTTCTATACCAGAATCTAAATCATTAATGTAGATTAGGAATAGCAGAGGACCTAATACTATTATTATTATTATTATTATTATTATTTATTTCTTAGCAGACGCCCTTATCCAGGGCGACTTACAATCGTAAGCAAATACATTTCAAGTGTTACAGTACAGGTAATAATACAATAAGAGCAAGATAAATACAATGACTAGTTCAAGCAAGTACAAGTGTGACAAAATACAATTCAATAATACAGCAGATAAAAGTGACAGTGATAGTTACATCAAGATATGATTAAATACCAAATACTACAGTTTAAACACTTGGCAGATTACAGTACTCTGAAGTACAGGATTAAATGCAGTAAAATAGGGGGCAGATAAGAGTAAGTAAAGCATATTTAAGGAAGGGTGAAAGTGTCCCAGGGGAGAAACAGAGGAGTTCTACAGGTGCTGTCTGAAGAGGTGAGTCTTAAGGAGGCGCCGGAAAGTGGTCAGGGACTGGGCGGTCCTGACATCTGTAGGTACATCACTGGTTACCTCGCTCCATTTTGAGGTTTCTCCTCTAATCAGTACTTTCTGTTTTCTACATGTTAACCACTCCCTAATCCATGTGCATACATTTCCTTGAATCCCTACTGCATTCAGTTTGAGAATTAATCTTTTATGCGGTACTTTGTCAGAAGTTTTCTGGAAATCTAAATAAACCATGTCATATGCTTTGCAATTATCCATTGTCGATGTTGCATCCTCAAAGAAAATCAAGCAGGTTAGTTAAACACGATCTCCCTTTCCTAAAACCACACTGACTGTCTCCCAGGATACTGTTACTATATAGGTAATTTTCCATTTTGGATCTTATTATAGTTTCCATTTAATAGAAAGGCTTATTGGTCTGTAGTTACCTGGTTCGGTTTTGTCTCCCTTTTTGTGGATTGGTATTACGTTTGCAATTCTCCAGTCTGTCGGTACAACCACTGTGTCAAGAGACTTGCATGATCTTGGTTAGCAGTTTGTAAATAACTTCTTTCATTTCTTTGAGTACTATTGGGAGGATCTCATCCGGCCCAAGGGATTTGTTTATTTTAAGAGCTCCTAGTTCCTTTAACACTTCTGACTCTGTTATACTAAGTTATTTAAAACTGGATAGGAACAGGTCGACATGTGGGGCATGTTGCCTGTATCCTCCTTTGTAAAAACTTGTGAAAAGTAATCATTTATATTTTCTATTTTTCTTCTCTTCACCTATGATTTTGCCATTTGTATCTCTTAGACATTTTATCTCCTCTTTGAATGTTCTCTTGCTTTTATAATATTGGAAACACTTTTTGGAATTGGTTTTAGCCCCCTTAGCAATGCCCATTTCTATCTCTTTCTTGGCCTTTCTAACTTCCTTTTTGACTTGTATTTGCAGTTCCAAGTACTCTTTCTGTGTCCTTTGTTCTTGGTCCAACGCTCTGCAAAGTCTGAATATTTTTTTTTAATTGATCTATTAAACCATTTTGGTCATTTTGTTTTATATTTAGATTTATCTACTTTTGGGATGTAATTGTTTTGCACATCTAGTACTACACTTAAAAAAAAACAGCCATCCTTTTTTGTGGATGTTTTCTCTATTTTACTCCAATCTACTTCTATTAGTCTCTGTATGATTCCTTCATAGTTTGCCTTCCTAAAATTGTAAACCTTAGCTTTAGTCATAACTTTTGGGGTTTTAAAAAATACTTCAAATGAGACCATGTTGTGGTCTGAGTTTGCCAATGGCTCTCTGAAAAAACTGTTTTAGTTATTCTGTCTTTGCTATTTGAAAAGACTAAATCAAGGCATGCCTCCCCTCTAGTTGGTGCCTTGACAAATTGCGTTAGGAAGCAGTCATTTGTCATTTCCACCATTTCAATTTTGTCTGTCATGCTCCCCACCGGGTTTTCCCATTTTATATGGGGGAAGTTGAAATGTCCCATTAATATGGCTTCTCCTTCGCTGCACACATTTCTAATGTCATTGTATAACAGATTATTTAGTTTGGTGCCTGAATTTGGCGGTCTATAGCATGCCCCTAGTATTATGCCTTTTGAATTTGTGTCCATTATTCTGACCCATATTGATTCTGCATTGGGTTTTTTTCTTCCAGATTTAACACTTGTGCTTCAAGAGTATTTTTGATGTATAGCGCTATGCCTCTTTTATCCTGCCTGTCTTTCCTATACAGTGTATACCCACTAATATTATATTCGTCTCCACCACTCTCGGATAACCAAGTTTCTGTAACACCTATCACATCGTAGTTACTTGTTAGTGTAGTAGCTTCAAGTTCTAACATTTTGTTTCTGAGACTTCTAACATTTAGATAAATACATTTAATGACTGTTTTACCTGAGTTGTTGCCCTTGTTTTGACATATTCTCCCTTCTGTTTTTTGTGGATTTCTCCCCTCTTCATTTCTAGTTTAAATGCTTCTGAACCACCAAGTTATTTATTGTGTACTTTTCCAAGTATACAAATATGTACAACTGTCAACCATTTCAGCTTTCTTTCTTTTTTTTGGATTTTTGTTAAACAAATTTGATGTATGTGTGGCATAGTAATGTACAGAACCTCTAAAGGTACATGGTGTAAAAATGTAAATGGGAGAGTACAATCTCGTGCACACAACTTACTATAATATCTCATGCTCATGAGATAGTAGCCTCCCTTTTAATTTACACCATGTCCCTTTAGGGCTTCCGTAATAATGAGATCATTGAAAGGAAACAAATAATATGTTACACAAGCATTTTCCAACCAATCAATCCATGAGCGTTATAGATCTTTCTTTTCCATTTATGATAGTGACTCTTCTAAAGAGCTATTTCAGATCCTCCGCAACCCACTGGTGACTACACATGTTGTCTGAAGTGAACCTACCTACTGTACGAGTTAAGCAGTGTGTGCTGGAAAGCCTTGTCAGAACACGGGTCAGGTTTCGGAATGTCTTTTTCGGAATTGTCAGTTCTTACCGTCAAGTAAAACTTAGTTTTTTGTGTTTAATATCCATTTTTTTTCACTAAAAGGCTGATTTTGAAACATGATATTTATATGCAATGGAAAGTAAATATCTCCATTTAGATAGTAGTCCTCTCTGTATATTATAAATAGTGTTGCATATTTTCGGTTTTTATCTTTAAAAAAAAAAAAGTTTATTTTACATACATTAAAATAGGGATAAAATCAGTAAAAAAAACAGTTTGTAATTTAAACATTGGTGAAAGTCTGCTTCTGATTAAGTTTAATGTCTGGCATGTATGATGAAGCACAATTTGTGCAAGTCAAAGCCACATTTTCCCAAGTTAGCTGGTACTTTGTGAAAGTTTGGGCAAACACTGTGCTGACGGAAATCGTATCTAAAGAACATGACATCAACACAAAACAAGCCAGGTTTATTCACCTTGAAATCATAAAAAGAAAAGAAAACTGACAGATGCACCAGGAGATGTGTCAAAAATCACACTGGACATTTCCATCAATGCTTTCCGTAAGTTTACTGAAGTATCACCATTTTCTGTCAAATATGTATAAGTAAGATTGTCAGCATTAGGCAGTGTTTTAGCTGATGGACAGACAGTATTGTCGCACAGAGTCACCAATACATACCTCTCTGCAATAAACAGCAAAGCACTGCGCAATGACAAACTCACAATCATTCTGCGCTTTCTTTTTATTAAAGTGTATGTAAAAGCAGAATAAATGGATTGCTTGCCCCTCAGTTCACTTTATTGTTTTAGTTTAATGTCCCGCTTATTTTTCAGTATGTTATTTTATTGTCAGCATGAACATGTACCTCAATGCAGCAGTATTAGCAGCACTATGCATCCTCTGCCTCATCTGACCCACCTCTGCTATTTCTGCTTTTTTTATACTTCAAAACATTCATTTCCTTTTGAATATTCATAAACCGATTTACGTTTTCTCCCCATTCCTCATCCACTAAAATTATTATATTTTCATGTAAAAATTTCAATTTAGTTTTTGATCAAGCTAGTAGTTACTACGCCCAGCAATTGCCACAATAAACAGACTGATTGGCCAACATAATCAGGTGATAATGTGTTTGCGAAGTGGCCGAGAACCACGTTTCAACATTATTTGATCCTCTGACGTCTAAACATCTACTTTAATCCTAGGATACAGTGTAGGGTTGCTTATTACAATGGAGGAGTCAAAATAAAATAGTATTTTAAATCAAAACATTGTGTATTTCCTAGAAAATAGTATGGGGAAATATTGAATAATAGACAAAAATTGGGTATAAATCAGTAAAAACCAACGTCCAGTTAAAAAAAAAAAAAAATCCTGGAATTTTTTTGAGAAAATTTTGAATAAACCGAAAACATAGATAATTATTTCACACACAACATTTTGTATATATTAAAGAGACATCTACATTTTCATTTTATTTTATATCTTGGTGAATGGAACAAGGTGATAGAAGGGATGGGTGCTGTGTTATCAAAATGTCTCTTACAGAATAAAGAAAAGGCAGAAAAGTGTTGATAGACAGTCATAAAGAAGACCGGGTTAAAGGACACCTTTGTTTTGTTATTGTTTATTTTTTTCTCAAGAGCAGCTGCACCAGCCTTAACTGTGTTTCCTCCTTGAATTGCACGTAGCTCAACTTCTAAAAATAAATAAAAATGTATTGCTCTTTCACAATATCAACTGTGGACTGTATATTGTTTTGCGCACCTGAACACAAAACAATACGAACAAAGATATTTTTTTCTGATGAAAGAAGATTAGACCCTCGCGAAAAAGGATATTTTGTTGTGATGCCAATTCCTTTTTTGAGATCAAACATCTTATTGCAAGAGCTGTACTGAGCTTGCTCAGAACGAAAATTTAAAATCCCTATACCAGGAACAGATTCATATTTTTTCACCCAACCGAAAAAAGGCACTATTCTGGACCAGTCCCTTGTAACTGAAAATTGTCAAACAAAAATTCTAAATCGTTTTGGAGCTGGAGACTGAAAACAGCACAGATTTTTTTTTTTCTTCACAATCTGGATCTCGGAATCTGCATATTCGAGAATAACAAAATGGCCCACATTAAGAGATCTAACCAAAGGGACCACACATGCAAATCCATTGAATGGGGTCAAAGTTATTAAAGTACAGTAATCAAGACATACAAAAACCCACCCACTCCACAGGGAAACTTACTACAGGGTATTAGAGTTTATAGTGATATTATTATTATATGAAAAAATGGGAATAAAGGAAAACAATCCATAGGGTTCTACGTATACAGAGAAATGCGTGAACATGTGTATACATTTGCACATACATAAATATACACACACACACACACACACATATATATATATATATATATATATATATATATATATATATATATATATATATATATATATATAAAAATAGAAACATACATACACAAACATATGCATGTAGAAATGAACTAGCAAATGCAGGCCTGGTATACAAAAACATACATTACAAAAAAGTAAAAATAAGTGTGAAAATAAATACTTAAGAAGTATTATAACTCTGCGATATATGATATCGCATATTTCAATAAATTAATTGTATTCATCCTGTAACCTTCCTGTGAGTCCCTCCATTGATGCATGATCAAACATTATATTTAGCTACTGGGGGATTGATATGTTAGTTCTGTGTTTCCAGTTTAGTAAAATTACTTTTTTTAGCAATTGTAAGAAATAGTAATATATATATATATATATATATATATATATATATATATATATATATATATATATATATATATTTTTTTTTTAAAGAAGGTCAAAGCATGAAAGGTCACCCAGTAAACATAGTGCAGGTGAAGCAGGGATGTCACAGCCAGAAGATAGACTGAAGATAGAAGATAGACTGCTCAGTACCACAATTCTATTATTGGACAGTACCATAGTGCATGGACATAGCTGCCTATCTCATCTTCTGAACAACAGTGGCATGTTTCGGTGTCAGAAAGACCCATCAGAAACAACCTTCTGCTGGAAAGGTGTGCTCTGTGAAGAACCTTAATTGGATAAGGTTCACTTTAGCATTCCTAGAAACTGAAATAGAATTGCTGCATATTGTACCCCAGAAAACAGAATCATATGACAATTTAAGATCCCTCACCCTCACCCACTTATTAATGGGGGCAATAATCTCCCCTCCCCAGTTTTCTTGCAGCCTCTTAAATGATAAAAAATGCCCATTCTCAAAAAGGTGTTTTAGATGGGAAATACCCTTTTGCCTCCAGGAGATAAACTCAAACAGTTTACCTGCAATCCAAAAATCAATTGTGCCATATGGGAAAGCATTGAGATGGGTGCAGGCTGAGTTTAGTAATTGTATGGCTCTTAACCATGCTTAATTGTAGCAGAGATACATGGGTGACTGAAACAGGAATGTTTTTTAATCTCTTCGCTTACATGGGGCAACTCCCTAATCCACAGTCTGAATCCTCCAGATCTACCCAAGCTGGGGAAGCACCATCTTGGGGATCTAGCCATTTTCCTAATATTTTAAGCTGGAAAGCAATGAAGTATTTAAAAAATTCAGGGGTTCCTAAACCACCTTTGGACTTGGGACTTTGAAGTGTAGATGGTTTAATCCTGGGTTTTTTTATGTTTCCAATAACATGTATTAATGGGGTAAACTGGAACCATTAACACAAAAAGTTATTTTTTGATAATATATTCATCTGCACTGCCGCCACCCACCCCATTAGTGTAAGAGAAAGGGAATTCCATCTTTCAAGGCTTCAATTATGGATTTTAGTAGGGGAACATGATTACAATTAAACAGTTTGTCAAATTGGGGAGATATGTCGATCCTGAGATATTTAATATCATTGAGACCATCTGAACGGGAGAGTTGAGGCTAAAGCATCCCACCTAAACCGATTTAAGGGCAATACTTCAGATTTAGACCAATTAATATTATAGCCTATAATCTAATGATCCATAGTCGTTAATGAGCTCAAGAACAGGTGGCAATGTTTTATGAGGGTGCTGTATGTATAGTAAAATATCATCCGCATACAAACTTATTTTATGATGTATATTTCTAAATGAAACTCCTGAGATCGGGTATCCTGACATATGGCAATGGAAAGGGGTTCAATAAAAAGAGAAAATAACAGCAGTGAGTGGGCAGCCCTGTCTGGTACCTCTGAAGAGTTTAAAGGACTGGGAAGTAATAACCAAGGCATAGGGGGAACTATATCAAATCTTAATCCAATCGAGAATACATTTGCCAAATCCAATTTTTTCTAAAACCACAAATAAAAAAGACCAATTAATCCTATTGAAAGCCTTTTCTGCATCTAAGGAGGCTAGCACAGTAAGATTCCTACTTTTACTGGCCAGGTGCATGATATTAAAAATACGTCTAGTATTATCTGATGAGTGCCTGATGGTCTTAATGAATCAGACATGGAAGGACACTTTCTAACCTTAGTGCAATAGTTTTACTTATTATAATATCAGTATTTATTAATGATAATGGATGGTAATTGGCACACAGTGAAGGGTCTTTATTCCTTTTCAACAGAAGACTAATTAGGGCTGTATTCATAGACTGTGACATTAAGTTGGAAGTATATAAATGATTGACCATTTTAAAAAGACAAGAGAGAACAAAAGTGTTTGTAAGATTTGATTGGGAATCCATCCTGGCCAGGGGATTTTCGACATAGCTTTTTGCAATTCCTCAATATATATATACGTATATATATACATCTGTATATATATATATATATATATATATATATATATATATATATACAGATGTATATATATAAGCTGGAACCTTGCTCGACCAATCACATTGCTTCTTTCATGTTCCATTGCCAGTCCTGGATTATAAGTATGCAATAAGGCCTGGCAGGCCGTTCATATACGTCGAATATACAGATGCCTCAGGGCGTTGTGAGGCATGAGATGAAGTCGAGTGCCTCCAACCTCTGAGAAGTATAAGCATAAATCATGTTTAGGGCAAAAAATTGTTATGCCAAGTAGTCCCATTTATAATTTTGAACTACAGACTAAGTTAAACTGAGTAAATTAATTTTACTGGAACATGCAAAAGGAAGTACATCTGTATTTGTGATATTGTGGACATTGCCATTGAAAAAATACACCAGGTGGGGAGTTGAGACAGTTATTTTTTTCCCTCTCACTGACAATGAGCAGAACAGACGGGAGGAATAAAAATAAATATAACGACGTCTCGGATTTCAGTAATTTTTCAAGGTATGTGTCTGAGAGGGGTCGATAATGTGCAGAAGTGTCTTTTTGTGTTTTTCTGCAGCATTTACAAACCACTAAAAATACATTATTTTAAATGCCAAAGTCAGGGTGACAGTAAAAGACAGCAATTTTATTTATTATATAAAAAATGCTGTATTTTCTTTTTTTTTTTGCTATCTTCCAGTTCATTTAATTGTTCTTCATCCAAATCGGCATATTACTACATATTACTGCAGTGTGGAGTAGTGGTTAGGGCTCTGGACTATTGACCGGAGGGTCGTGGGTTCAATCCCCTGTGGGGACACTGCTGCTGTACCCTTGAGCAAGGTACTTTACCTAGATTGCTCCAGTATAAACCCAACTGTATAAATGGGTAATTGTATGTAAAAATAATGTGATATCTTGTAACACTTGTAAGTCGCCCTGGATAAGAGCGTCAGCTAAGAAATAAATAATAATAATAGTTACAGCTATACATCTATAACTGTAAAAGCAAAATGGCTAACGTCCGATACTTTTAAATTCTGTGAGGCAGCGCAATGATTTAGAATGTGTGGCAAGGCTCCAACTTCCCGTATTCATGCAATATACGTACAGCTGGAAACTCGCTCGACCAATCGCATTGCTTGTTTCATGTTCCATTGCCAGCCCTATATATATATATATATATATATATATATATACAGTACTGTGCAAAAGTTTTAGGCAGGTGTGAAAAAATGCTGTAAAGTAAGAATGCTTTCAAAAATAGACATGTTAATAGATTATATTTATCAATTAACTAAATGCAAAGTGAGTGAACAGAAGAAAAATCTAAATCAAATCCATATTTGGTGTGACCACCCTTTGCCTTCAAAACAGCATCAATTCTTCTAGGTACACTTGCACAAAGTCAGGGATTTTGTAGGCATATAGTCAGGTGTATGATAAAACAATTATACCAAACAGGTGCTAATGATCATCAATTCAATATGTAGGTTGAAACACAATCATTAACTGAAACAGAAACAGAAGTGTAGGAGGAATAAAACTGGGTGAGGAACAGCCAAACTCAGCTAACAAGGTGAGGTTGCTGAAGACAGTTTACTGTCAAAAGTCATACACCATGGCAAGACTGAGCACAGCAACAAGACACAAGGTAGTTATACTGCATCAGCAAGGTCTCTCCCAGGCAGAAATTTCAAGGCAGACAGGGGTTTCCAGATGTGCTGTCCAAGCTCTTTTGAAGAAGCACAAAGAAACGGGCAACGTTGAGGACCGTAGACGCAGTGGTCGGCCAAGGAAACTTACTGCAGCAGATGAAAGACACATCATGCTTACTTCCCTTCGCAATTGGAAGATGTCCAGCAGTGCCATCAGCTCAGAATTGGCAGAAAACAGTGGGACCCTGGTACACCCATCTACTGTCCAGAGAAGTCTGGTCAGAAGTGGCCTTCATGGAAGACTTGCTGCCAAAAAGCCATACCTCCGACGTGGAAACAAGGCCAAGCGACTCAACTATGCACGAAAACACAGGAACTGGGGTGCAGAAAAATGGCAGCAGGTGCTCTGGACTGATGAGTCAAAATTTGAAATATTTGGCTGTAGCAGAAGGTAGTTTGTTCGCCGAAGGGCTGAGAGCGGTACACGAATGAGTGTCTGCAGGCAACAGTGAAGCATGGTGGAGGTTCCTTGCAAGTTTGGGGCTGCATTTCTGCAAATGGAGTTGGGGATTTGGTCAGAATTAATGGTCTCCTCAATGCTGAGAAGTACAAGCGGATACTTATCCATCATGCAATACCATCAGGGAGGCATCTGATTGGCCCCAAATTTATTCTGCAGCATGACAACGACCCCAAACATACAGCGAAAGTCATTAAGAACTATCTTCAGCGTAAAGAAGAACAAGGAGTCCTGGAAGTGATGGTATGGCCCCCCACAGAGCCCTGATCTCAACATCATCGAGTCTGTCTGGGATTACATGAAGAGAGAGAAGCAACTGAGGCTGCCTAAATCCACAGAAGAACTGTGGTTAGTTCTCCAAGATGTTTGGGCAAACCTACCTGCCGAGTTCCTTCAAAAACTGTGTGCAAGTGTACCTAGAAGAATTGATGCTTGATGCTGTTTTGAAGGCAAAGGGTGGTCACACCAAATATGGATTTGATTTAGATTTTTCTTCTGTTCACTCACTTTGCATTTAGTTAATTGATAAATATAATCTATTAACATGTCTATTTTTGAAAGCATTCTTACTTTACAGCATTTTTTCACACCTGCCTAAAACTTTTGCACAGTACTGTATATATATATATATATATATATATATATATATATATATATATATATATATATATATATATATATATAGGTATAAAGTGGTTTATACGGCTTGCAAAATGGCTATTTCAAGGTTAATTGTCATTTGGGCGGTAAACAAATAATTAAGACACTTTTTAAATTAAAAAACAAGAAACTTTTATTGTGTATACCTCCACAGTATTATATAGTCCCAAAGGACTTAACCTTTCATTGTTATTCAATAATTATTTTTTAGTTTCACATGTTAAAAATAAATTGCACATTTCCATTTATTGTGTTCTGCATTGAAAGTCAAAAGTACAGGGAGGTGCATAAGCTGATGATGTGGATAGCTAGGCAGAGTTTCAAATGAAACTGAGGAAGGAGGCAGCTTCACAAGACAACGGGGGTCACTCTCAGCTTTTTGTTTGCGAGGCACAAAAGATGTTTTTATCAGTTGGCGGACACACACACGCCCAGGTCGTGACAGGTTAAGCTGAAGATCAAACCAGACATTGCATACCAATCCAACCACGGTGTCTGGTGAAAGTGCTTCAGATTCCTGCAGTAATACAGAGTTGGTGTTTGGCATTGTCGTTTCATGACTGTCAGTGACACAAAGACATTGTTGTTGGTCTTAAACTCACTGTTAACAGAGATGTTAAAACTTCTACTGTTTAATACAAGATGGAAAGGTGAAAGAGCTTTCTGTTACAATTCTCCCAGATTGTGGAATAAACTGCCATCTTTTTTTGCATGTTATTTTTCATGTTTTGCATGTTAAGTAATAATGTGATGTTTTGTTATAAAGCTGAATCTCTACTTTAATTGATATCTTTCAATAGAATAATTAGAAATTATAGAAATCACTGTCTTTGTGGTTTTTCTCATTTTTTTAAACTGCCCAAATACCTTTGTCTGCGACTGTATATATTCAATGGATTTGCACAAAATTGTGGATATTTGGCATGGGTTAGATTTCTTGATTTGGGCCATTTTGTTATGTTTGGATGTGCAGGTTCCAATTTGTTTTTTACTGTTTTTTTTGCCTGTTTTTTTTTTTTTGCCTCTCCAGCACCCAAACGGTTGTCAGCGAACAGAGGAACTGGCCCAGAATAGTGCCTTTCACTGGTTTGGTGAAAAAATATAAATCTGTTCATGAATTATATGGAAATTGTACAGCTCTTCAAGTTAGATGTTTTATCACAAAAGCCTCATGACAAAAGATTATTTTTCATGAACCGACCATCTTTTTTTCAATAAAAAAATTAAATAATCGAAACGGCCTTAAAATCATATATCTTTAGTAAACCATGACATATCCCGATATATAAAGTGACCAGACATCCCATTTTGGATGGGACAGTCCCACCTTTGGAACACTGGTCCCAGTATCCCCAGAACTTTTCTTGGGACGCTGATTTCGTCCCATTTTTGTACCGGAGCATCGCCATGCCGGTAACAGAATATTGTATTTTATTGTATTTTAATGCAGGCTGCCGTGTTACTACCATATATAACTTATATCAATACAATGACACTTGATGTGACCAAAGGGAAGGTTGAACGGCCAGTAGCATTAAAAAGCGGCTGTACAGAGCCGTGCAAATCTGGAGAATTACTGAAGAGTCAACGTTTATATTGCAGCCAATCACAGAGAATCGCGGGTGGGTTTATCCACCAACTGTTGCTAACAAACTGGCGGCTATCCTTGTCTGAATCATCCCTCTCGCTGCCTGAAAAGGTTAGAGAAGGGTAGTCTAACGTTAATGGCTCATACAGTTAGCATTGTGACATTTGTATGTCTGTGTGCAAACGACTTTGCTTCGTGTGTAGCTATGGGCGACAATTGCGGAAATGAACGCTGTCATTTCATGTCACCGTGCCATGTTTACCTACAACGCAGTGCACTGAAGCTTGTCATGGTTTGAACACTTTGTGCATCAAAAAAGCCC
This sequence comes from Acipenser oxyrinchus oxyrinchus, assembly GCA_030684275.1. Lineage (NCBI taxonomy): Eukaryota > Metazoa > Chordata > Actinopteri > Acipenseriformes > Acipenseridae > Acipenser > Acipenser oxyrinchus. Next base: position 49,153,426 of record CM060252.1, read on the forward strand.
ATCACAACAATAATAAAATGTGACAAAAGTATTTGGAAACATATTTTCTATTTAAATAAGTATATTTATTCTCACTTTCATCACAGGTTCTCTCTAAGAAATGTATGTTAGTGAATAACACAAAATAATTTGTGAATTCGTTTTTTATTTCTTTAAGTATTGTTAGACAGCAGGGAGGGGGTTAATATCCTCCCTGCATAAAACATGTGCATATGCACATTCTGTTTAATTGTTAATTGTTTTATTGTTAAATTATCCCCTGCACCTGGTAGTAATTGTAAATTAGAACCAGGTGCAGGGTATTTAAGAGAAGCAGTCAGTCTGCTTGAGACTGCTGAGTAGAGGGAAGCAGAAGGCTGTGTGCTCTGTTTCCGAGCAGTCTCCATTGTAAGTACTGTGTGTACGGTTCTGTGTGTTTGTCTGCCGGTAAACAGCTTAGCTGTCCGGTTTGGTAGTTAGGGTGATCCTCACTGTGTAGTTACCGCTACGAAGGAGCTAGGTGTTTGTTTTGGTTGTGTTTATTTTGGTTATTAAAAAAATAGAGCGTCAGCGCTGAAAAATCCATTCCTGTGTCCTGGGTCTGTTTTTAAAGGGGCAACGAACTGAAAGTGAGTTGCAGCTCATTTACATATGGTGGCAGTGAGTGTGGGCGCCACTAGACCCAGAAATTGACACAAATTTAAAAGATTTGATCGCAAAGATCAACCGGAATACCGCTGCTCAATGGGAGCAGAATGAAAAGTGGAGACTGGAGCTAGGGCTGCCAGAGACGGAGCCGACTGAACTGGAGCTGCTGCTCCAAAAATGGGAGTAGGCGAAAGAAGCTCAGCAGTCTCCTGCACCAGGGGAGCTCAGGCTGGGTCAAGGGCGGGAGGAAGAGTCCGTCCCAGAGGAAGCGGAGCCGTGGCTGTCTTTGGAGCCACCGGCTGCAATCAAGGGAGAGGAGGTGCTGTCTCCTGAACCACAGGAGGTGAAGAGCGCACCTCCACCACAGCTCCAGCCCACAAGCCCGGAAGCGAGTCCGGCGCTGCTCAGTGCGGTCCCTTGCCCCTTGCTCCTGGACAGCCTGCCGGTCTGCCTAGACCTCCCTGCGCTAGACCTGGTCTCATTTGAAGTGTTTACAATTTTAAAAAAGCAAACTATGAAGGTATGAAACAGAGACTAACAGAAGTAGATTAGAGTAAAATAGAGAAAACATCCACAGAAAAAGGATGGCTGTTTTTTAAAAATGTAGCACTAGAGGCAAAAAACAATTACATCCCAAAAGTAGACAAATCTAAATCTAAAACAAAATGGCCAAAATGGTTTAATAGATCAATTAAAAAAAATATTCAGCGAAAAAAGGCACTTTACAGAGCGTTTAAAAGGGACCAAAAACAAAGTACACAGAAAGAGTACTTGGAACTGCAAACACAAGTCAAAAAGGAAGTTAGAAAGGCCAAGAGAGAGATAGAAATCAATATTGCTAATGGGGCTAAAACCAATTCCAAAATGTTTTTCCGATATTATAACAGCAAGAGAACATTCAAAGAGGAGGTTAAATGTCTAAGAGACACAAATGGCAAAATCATAGATGAAGAAAAAAATAGCAAATATATAAATGATTACTTTTCACAGGTTTTTACAAAGGAGGACATGGACAACATGCTCCACATGTTGACCTGTTCCTATCCAGTTTTAAATAACTTTAGCATAACAGAGGCAGAAGTGTTGAAGGGACTAGGAGCTCTTAAAATATACAAATCCCCTGGGCCGGATGAGTCCTCCCAATAGTACTCAAAGAAATGAAAGAAGTTATTTACAAACCGCTAACCAAGATCATGCAACAGTCTCTTGACACAGGGGTTGTACCGACAGACTGGAAAATTGCAAATGTAATACCAATCAACAAAAAGGGAGACAAAACCGAACCAGGTAACCAGGTAGACCAATAAGCCTGACTTCTATTATTTGTAAACTGCTATTCCTAATCTACATTAATGATTTAGATTCTGGTATATTAAGCAAAATTGTTAAATTTGCAGATGACACAAAAATAAGAGGAGTGGCAAACACTGTTGCAGCAGCAAAGGTCATTCAAAATTATCTAGACAGCATTTAGAACTGGGCAGACACATGGCAAATTACATTTAATAGAGAAAAGTGTAAAGTACTGCACGCAGGCAATAAAAATGTGCATTATAAATATTATATGGGAGATACTGAAATTGAAGAAGGAATCTCTGAAAAATGTTGACTCAGAAATGCCTTCATCTAGGCAATGCGGGGAAGCTATAAAAAAGGCCAACAAGATGCTCGGATATATTGTGAGAAGTGTTGAATTTAAATCAAGGGAAGTAATGTTAAAACTTTACAATGCATTAGTAAGACCTCACCTAGAATATAGTGTTCATTTCTGGTCACCTCGTTACAAAAAGGATATTGCTGCTCTAGAAAGAGTGCAAAGAAGAGCAACCAGAATTATCCCGGGTTTAAAAGGCATGTTGTATGCAGACAGGCTAAAATAATTGAATCTATTCAGTCTTGAACAAAGAAGACTATGCGGTGCATTCAAAATCCTAAAAGGTGCCCACTTGAAGACCCCAGAGATGTACCCTACTTAGCTCAATCCAGACGGTTGTCATACTGATGCGCTGGGGAGACCGCACTATGGTTGATCCCCGGAGCCAGCATCGCAGCTGTTGTGTGTGCTGATGCGCTAGGGAGGCAATAAGCTGATCCCTGGAGCCAGCATTACACTTCAGCCATCAACACCAGACAGAAGGATATCTACATCATCATATGGAAGGAAGCGCAAATGGATGGAGACACATATGGATAACATTAGTTTACTGTGAAGCTACGTCTTAGTTGGTGCTTATCTTGGTGAGAGCCAAGTTCAAATCAGCATGAAGTTTTAACATCTACTCTCATGTAATGGAAATCATGAAGATCTGGATACGTCCAGTGACTGCTGTGAATAGTGCAGCTGGCAACAAGGGAAAGACCTCGTGACAGCCTGGAGAGACAGCTGACTGGAGGAAAGAGACCCCATTGGGGCTGGCAAGGGTTAGCTACCCTTGTCGGCAGTATCCAGCTCTGTGTTTACAGGATGCTGGAGACACCGCCCAAGGCTTCTAAGAAATTAAGGAGAAAAATACCCCTAGAGTCTGCGAGAGCGGGGGCGGAAGATGACTCAACGTTGGACAACACGGTTAAGGACTTAGGAACGGAAACGGATATGAGTATGGAGAGTACTTCACAAAAGACTAGTTCACGATCTGCAGTTAGCAAAGACATGGAACTCCAGGTTTGTGTCTGCGGCTGGAGCAAGGCGACAACGGTCAGGGGTTTGAAGATTCATCAAGGGAGAATGAAGTGCTTGAGGGAGAAGGGACAAGGACCTGGCATTGATCAGTACTTCTTACGAAGTCAGTCAAGTCAGTTGAATGAAATCCAGCGACAAGAAGCAAACCACAGTTCGCAGGATATCAGCACCCCTGTCATAGATGTGAGGAGGACTTGCAAGGACACAGTTAGTGATGAACCTAATGATCCTTGTGAACCCGGTCAGACAAACCAGCGTAAGAGAGAAAAGAACCTCAACGGGCACAAGCCTGGAATTAAATGGCCAAGAGCTTGTGAGAAATCTGCATGGGACACAGTAAACACAGATCTCTGCTTTGCATTGGAAAGGTTAAGTGGAAAAGTTGAAAAGAAATTTGGGGACATCATCTACGCATATGGAAGCGAGAGGTTTGGAGTTGAAAAAAGGAAGGAAAAAGTACAAACTATTCCTGGAAAGTCTAGATGGCAGCAGGAGATTGAATGCTTAGTTAGAGAAAGGAGACAGCTGAGGAAGCAATGGAGAAGAGCAGAAGAAAGTCAGAAGGAGGGACTCAATCTCTTACAAAGGGTCATAAAAGATAAGCTTGCAACATTGCGCAGAGCTGAGCGCCTACGGAAACGCTACAAAAAGAAGGAGCGTGCGAGAACTAACTTTTATAAAGACCCATTCAAATTTGTAAAGAAGTTATTCACCAGTGAGAAGAATGGCACACTAAAAGCATCTAAGTTTGAGCTGGAGAGATATTTAGAGGAAACACATACAGATTCAAAAAGGCAGGAGCCTATGTAAATTCCGTCAGACATCCCACCTATCAATCAACCAGAATACCAAATGGAGGACTGTGCACCTAAGTGGAAAGAAGTAGAGCAAGCTGTGAAAAAAGCAAGGGCTTTATCATCTCCAGGGCCTAATGGAGTTCCGTACAGAGTGTACAAGAGTGCTTCAGGAGTTCTACGAATCCTGTGGAAATTGATGAAAGTAGCATGGGAAAAACAGGTTGTACCAAGAGCATGGCGCCGAGCAGGTGGAGTCTTTATACCTAAAGAAAAAGATTCTACAAGCATCAGTCAGTTTCGCCCTATTTCCCTATTAAACTTAGAAGGCAAGATTTTCTTCAGCATTATTGCTCAGAGATTGTCAACTTACCTATTAAAGAACTGCTTCATTGACACTTCAATACAAAAAGCGGGCATTCCAGGTTTCCCAGGATGCTTAGAACACATCAATGTGATCTGGCAACAAATTCAATCAGCTAAAAAGGACAGGAAGGAGCTCCATGTGACATTCCTGGATTTGGCTAATGCATATGGTTCAGTGCCACATGAACTTCTTTGGGCAGCATTTGATTTTTTCAGTGTACCGATGACAATAACAAATCTAGTGAAAGCCTACTTTGGAGATTTGCAATTTAGTTTTTCAACTTCAGAATTCAGCACTACATGGCAATGCCTAGAAGTTGGAATAATGGCAGGATGCACCATTTCTCCACTGGCTTTTACCATGGCAATGGAAGTAATCATTAGGGCATCAAATGGGTAGTGGGAGGAGAGCTTTGGCTTCTGGAATACGACTACCACCAATTCGAGCATACATGGATGACATGACAACCATGACTACAACAGTAGCCTGCACTAATCGGTTATTGGGCAAATTAACCAATAACATTGAATGGGCACGAATGCAATTCAAGCCCACTAAATCAAGGAGCATCTCTATAATTAAAGGTAAAGTAGTAGATAAAACGTTCTTCATTAATGGTGAGGCAATACCAACAGTGTCTGAGAAGTCAGTGAAGAGCCTTGGGAGATGGTACGATGGGGATCTAAAGGACACAGTTTGTGTGGGAGAAGTTAGACAACAAGCTGTGGAAGGGTTGAAGAGCATAGACAGCAGCGCTTTACCAGGCAAACTAAAACTCTGGTGCTTTCAGTTTGGTCTACTGCCAAGGTTGCTGTGGCCACTTACTGTGTACGAGGTTTCTTTGACAACAGTAGAGAAGCTGGAAGCTTTAATCAGTTCACACATCAGGAAATGGTTAGGAGTTCCACACTGCCTCAGCAGAGTGGGACTTTATGGTAAAGGAATACTGCAGCTACCTGTCTCCGCTCTAACCGAGGAGTTTAAGTGCGCCAAGGTCCGACTGGAAATGACATTAGTAGAGTCACGCGACAAATGCGTAAGGGAGGCAGCACCGATGTTGAAAACTGGAAGAAAGTGGGCGGCAAAGAAAGCTGTGGAGGATGCAAAGGCTGCCCTTCGAATTGGTGATATCATGGGGCAAGTTCAGCATGGAAGAGGGGGTTGGTCTCAGTTCAGCTCCTCCTACATGGCACAAGGCAGCCCCAGCTCAACGGAGGAAGCTGGTAGTCAACGAGGTGCAAAAGCAGGAGGAGAGGATGAGGTGTATAAAGGCCATTTCCCAGGCCAAGCAGGGAGAATGGATGAGATGGGAGAGTGTGGAACAACGCAAGATTGGCTGGCAAGACCTATGGTCAATGGAATAGAGCAGGATCAGTTTCCTTATAAGGTCAACATATGATGTTCTCCCATCACCACAGATCCTAAACCTCTGGGTAGGAGAGGATCCCTCATGTTGTTTGTGTTCATCACCTGCAACATTAAGGCACATTTTGACAGGATGTAAGGTGGCTCTTAGCCAAGGACGGTTTACTTGGCGCCATGACCAGGTGCTGCGATGTTTGGCCTTAGCATTGGAAGACAAGCGTATCATGACCAATAAGTTGCCACCTGTTCCATCAAAACATTACACACAAAAGACAACATTCCTCCGCCCAGGAAAGCAACCACCAAGAAAAGGTGTTAAAACCAATCCTCACCCAGGACAACTGGAAGCTGCTAGAGACTGGAAAATGCTGGCAGATGTTAGTCAACGGCTTATTTTTCCACCTGAGTTTGCCACCACTACCCTTCGACCAGATACTGTCTTGTGGTCTGGATCAGCACACCTTGCTCACCTGGTAGAGTTAACAGTGCCATGGGAGGATGCTGTAGATGAGGCGTATGAGAGGAAAAAACTGCGGTATGCTCAATTAGCCACTGAAGCGGAACAGCGAGGATGGAGAGTCTGGGTTTACCCAGTGGAAGTGGGTTGTCGAGGATTTGTGGCACACTCTACAACCCGGTTTCTCAGAGATGTCGGATTCAATGGCCAAGAGTTGCGTCGCACAGTGAAGAATTTATCTGAAGCAGCAGAGAGGAGCAGCAACTGGCTGTGGTTGAGACGGAAAGATTCTGGCTCAGGATCTCAAGTACAATAGAAAGAAAGAAACGCTGATGTACAGGTAAGTATGCTGGGCTGAGTTGAGTGGGGGACGGAGGGGGGTGATGCTGGGACGCCAGAATCACCGTCGAGCCCTCTTGAGGTGTCGTGGGCTAGTCGACGAAACACAGAGGATGGAAGGTGCCCATTTGAAGACCCCAGAGATGTACCCTACTTAGCTCAATCCAGACGGTTGTTATGCTGATGCTCTGGGGAGACCGCACTATGGTTGATCCCCGGAGCCAGCATCGCAACCGTTGTGTGTGCTGATGCGCTAGGGAGGCAATAAGCTGATCCCTGGAGCCAGCATTACACTTCAGCCATCAACACCAGACAGAAGGATATCTACATCATCATATGGAAGGAAGCGCAAATGGATGGAGACACATATGGATAACATTAGTTTACTGTGAAGCTACGTCTTAGTTGGTGCTTATCTTGGTGAGAGCCAAGTTCAAATCAGCATGAAGTTTTAACATCTACTCTCATGTAATGGAAATCATGACAATGTCGACCCAGGGGACTTTTTTGACCTGAAAAAAGAAACAAGGACCGGGGGTCACAAATGGAGATTAGATAAAGGGGCATTCAGAAAAGAAAATAGAAGGCACTTTTTTACACAAAGAATTGTGAGGGTATAGAACCAACTTCCCAGTAATGTTGTTGAAGCTGACACCCTGGGATCCTTCAAGAAGCTGCTTGATGAGATTCTGGGATCAATAAGCTACTAACAACCAAACGAGCAAGAAGGGCTGAATGGCCTCCTCTCGTTTGTAAACTTTCTTATGTTCTTATGTTCTTATGTTCTTATGAGTCTGCACCATTGGTCACAGCTCTGCCCCTGGTTCCCTACTCCGCTCTCCCCGAGCACCCAGACGTCGCTGGGCTGCTGCCAGACATCGCTGGTGTTCCCCTGTTCGCTGCTTCGCTCCCCCTGGGTGATCGGACATCGCTGCTTCAGTCCCCAGGTGAAGACCTCTGCCCACTGGTGCATCCTCCTGTTCCCTGGCCATTGCTTCAGTCGTCCCTGTCATCCCAGTGGGGTCCCGTGTCGCCGGTTCGTGGCCCCTCCCTGGAAGCGCCGGAGGAACCAACCCACCATCAAGCCCGCCCGTGGAAGAGGGCGAAGATAAAAGAAATCGGACTTGAGGGTGGGTGGTCTTTTAAGGGTGGAGGGAGGTGGCCGTTAAATGGCCTGTGTCTTATAAAGACAAGGGGGAGGATGTAAGACAGCAGGGAGGGCGTTAATATGCTCCCTGCATAAAACATGTGCGTATGCACATTCTGTTTAATTGTTGTTTTATTGTTAAATTATTGTTTCTCCAAATAGTTTTAGGTATCACAGGTATCACTTAAAGAAAGAAACCTGTTAAAAATGTAATTGTATGATTACATTTCCTACCTTGTCTATGCAGTTCTTCATTACCAATCAATGATAATGAGAAAGCGTCTCCTGACAATCTGCGCATTTCACATAGGCTAATACTTATGCTTATATTAAGGAAGGTTACATTGTATTCCTTTTGTAAGTAAAGAAGTGACAACATTTCATTTGATCAGAAAAGGAATACGATTTAATCTTATTACAGCTTGGTCCATGTCTCAGCCTATACTGTTGACTCAAAGAAATAAACTCCAGCCAAGATCAGCAAAGAAATTCATAAAATGCATAGTTATCTAATTCAGATTGTCAGGAGATGCATTCTCATGGTCATTGATTGATACTGAAAAACTGCATAGATTAAAAAATAATGGAATAGGCAGGAAATGTCATCATGCAAATAACACATTTAACAGGTTCCTTTCCATTTTAAGTGATACCTTACAGCAAGGGGGAATTTTGAAATGCAACTATTCAGAGAAATGTAAAGGGTTTGCCTACCTGGATTACTATTTACCATACTTAATAACTGCTTCCGAAGGAAATGCCTGTTTCTGCAACCAGGGCAGCTTCTAAACAAAACCGATTATCTGTGAAAAGGTGGGGGAAGCTTATGGGTGATGCACTGGGCTTCATTTATTGCACACTGTGACAGGATAGCACTGTGGGCCCAGATGTTACCGGAGGGAAGGAGACTCAGACACACCAGGTGTTACCGGAGGGAAGGAGACTCAGACACACCAGGTGTTACCGGAGGGAAGGAGACTCAGACACACCAGGTGTTACCGGAGGGAAGGAGTCTCAGACACACCAGGTGTTACCGGAAGGAAGGAGACTCAGACACACCAGGTGTTACCGGAGGGAAGGAGACTCAGACACACCAGGTGTTACCGGAGGGAAGGAGACTCAGACACACCAGGTGTTACCGGAGGGAAGGAGACTCAGACACACCAGGTGTTACCGGAGGGAAGGAGACACAGACACACCAGGTGTTACCGGAGGGAAGGAGACTCAGACACACCAGGTGTTACCGGAGGGAAGGAGACTCAGACACACCAGGTGTTATCAGAGACTCAGACACAGGAAGCGGCAGTTTAAGCGCTGATGCACCTTTTAATAAACAAAAAATAACACAAACAGAAACAAAAGGGCCAAAATAAACAGTTAACCAAAAACACTAATGTCAGGCTGGGTATTCGCCTTCACTGATCACTATATATATATAAACCAAACAACACAGTGTTGACTCACCAACTCCTTCTCTCTAATGGAGCCCTGTGCTCTCCATTTATAGGATGTGGCTGCTCCCAATTAGCACCAATTGTTCAATTAGGAGCAGCCACATTGTCACATGTTTTTGGCAGGAACATGAATTAACCCCATCCCTGCCAACCACCACCAAAACATCATTTACAAGCAAGGCCCTGCCCTGCCACACATATAGTCAACAATAAGATATTTGACAAATGTCATCACCTTTAGGCTTTCCACCACATAATCTAAAATGTGAGACAGAATGATTCTTGGTGATAAATCTCCCTCCCAACCTGTGAGGGCGCTGTGTAAAGGGAACAGAGTGCCCTGGACTGGAGGCTAGACAATTCATTCCCAGGGTTAGGTGGAAGTTGGCCATCTAGAAAGGGGGCGGAGCTATGGTACACCAAGTTATCGACCCGGAAGGGAAGTGATGTGGCAGCCGCGTATTGGAGGAGCGGTTGCAGTCGTTAACCAAGGAGGCGTGATTGACGGTACATAAGGGGATGTAGCGAGGTGATCTGTTCCTTTGTATGGTTAACTCTGAACCGGAAGGAAGGAGAATGTAATTGTTATCGTTTTGTTTGTTTTGTCTTGTCTAAAATCTACTTGTTTGTTATTATTAGATGGCTAACACGATCTGGAGCTGTCACTACAGGCCAGCACAAAACCCAGACAACACTGCACCTGTTCATGATAAATTGTATTTTCACCATGAGCATCTCATGAACAACCAATTCTTCTCATGAAAGATGAAATTTTCTGGCGAAAGAAGAATTATTCTTTTGTGAGGTTTTGTCATGCTCGCGATACAAAAAATATTCTGACAAAAAAAGAAATTGGAATATCATGTCTTTTGTTGTTTTCAACCCTAACTCTGCACCGCCCCCTCCCCTTCCCTTACAAGCAGTGGAGGGGGTGGAGGATGGAGGGTTAGGGTGAAATGCTTAACATCACATCTCCCTACTTTTGTCGTTTTAACCCTTACTGATGCATTACTGATGCATTAACTATGTTTTTTAACTTTTTTTATATATATATAAAATTATAATGGATTAAACAACCATGATAAACTAGCTGTAGTCATCCCTGACAGATGTTAACAAAACGAGAAAGAGCATTATCTCAGTACTGTGCAAAAGATTTTCGATTTAGACTATGTTAATATTCTGAAATGAAGCAGACTTCTTAATCAATCTTAGTGACTGTTGATTTTTTAAAGCAGCTACCCTCTTCAATCATCTGAAACACCCTATCCTAACATTTGTGTCAATTATACTGGCAAAATACTATGTTAGAATAATATAACCCTTTATCTGGCGATCAGGAGATCAATGTTTGCATTAAATCTTTTACACTCCTCTGTGTCAAACAACTAAGATGGATATTACAGGGCAAGAAACAAATGACCTTCCTAAACAAATTCCTTTGTATTGGATATCTGGTTTAAATCTGCCATAATTAGCAAAGCAAGCACATTTTTTAAAAAACATTTATGCAGAAAAGGATTTATAAATCCTATACCAAGTAAAATACCCAACTCTACAATGTGGCCGAATGGCTGTATTCAAGTAAATGAATAGTCTACTGATTGTGTAAGTATTAGTGTGATACTAAAAGTACTTGCTACAGTCTGGGGTATGTTAACTATAAAACCTCAATTATGACCAGAACACTTCCTAACATTTAGTCCTGGTCTTCTCTCAAGCAGACTTCTCATATCAATTAGCACAAAGTTAAACTTGATCTCTTACAGTGAAAAGTATTTTACCATTTGTGGTGCTAAATATATCCGTAAATACCCACGCTTCAGATGTCAAAATAATTATAATAAGCAAGCTGTCATACAAGAGCAGTAGCAAGCATGTCTTGCCCATAAACCCCCTCATGTATTAAACATCCTTGTCAATTAATCACATTTAGGTAAAACAATCAAAAGGTTTCAGGCTTTAATGCACTCTACATTCTAAAGGAAGTTATACCTATTGCTGCTGGGCAAAGTTGGTACAGATGTTGTATTAATTTTATTTCATTTCTCTTCCTTAGAAGTCAACACTTAATTCCTTGCAATACAACAATGGATTAACCTGTTTTCCTCCTCATCTTTAATCTAAGACAAATTATACTACTTTCAGTTGGTCCAGCGGTTCCATTTGTCGATTCTAATTATAATAAAAAAAACAATGGCATATCTGGTTTATTCATGGACCTATCACATTATTTAAATACGACCAGAGAAGGAACTGTTTTACCTGGTGACCCCCTTTTTTTAAAGAGTAACAAAAAGTTTACGTATATTCCAGCTACAATAAAACATCCTCTCAAAAGGTGTGCATTCAATTTATATAGCAGTGACAGATATTAATATCGGTATTATTGAAATCCTTCATAAATGATTGTTTTATGACAAGGAACATATCTTAACAGTGCACATGTACATATACAAAAATAGGAAGTAGGTCTTTTAAAAAAAATAATAATAATGATGGTGATATTAAGGTCCGCCACCAATCAACTGAATTGATCCCACTGTGTTTTGGATGTGATAGGAATTGTCCTCCATTTCGATGGGTTTACGTTTGTTAAATGCAGTGTGGGTACATAAAAAAACACAGTTGGCTTAACGATGTTAGTCACTGGTTTAACTATTGTAGAAACACTTGGATGTAACTAAACCTGCAATAGTCTAGTTTTCTTTAAAATAAGTTGAGTGCCAGTAACTATAATGAAATACATATTTGTAGGTTCAGTAATTTCAAGGCCTGCCACTCATCCTTTCCACAAAGGTAAAACTTACAAAGATGGCTAAATAATTCATGATACTAGTTATATAATTTATATATAGTTTTTCTTTTAAATAGTTATTTAAATAGCCATCCTCATTTTAGTAATGTATTATTTTTATTTTATTTATTTTTAACAGCTTTCTAACGCCACACAATTTCAGTACACTCCCGAGTATATTTGTGGCTAATTTCACTACCAATATTGTGTTATATACATGTCGCTACTATCTTTACTGTCTTAACTAAATCCTGCCAGTATTCCACGTAATTGTAGGATAATTTAATATAAACTAAATGAAACCGCATGGCAATAAGCATGTATGTGGATGCCTGTGTTAATCATTTTATATAAATAATGTTCTTGAGAACCCAAGTAGTTTTTTTTCATTATTTAGTTTTCAACTTGCCAGTTATATAAGATGCCGTTCATGTTATTTTGACAAAAGCTATTTAGAGTGAGTCGCTCTAAAGGAAGTGGCTAAAAACCGGGACTTTTTAAAAATTTTGAGAAACATGTTGGGACACCGGGACCTTTAATAGAAAACTGGGACTGTCCCAGCTAAACCGGGACGTCTTGCCACCCTAGCTATAGTTGAAAGAGAGTTCATAGCTGCTAGCAGGCACAATAGTCCAAGGTTCAAAATCTTGCTATTAACACCCATTCAAGAAGTTCAAAAAAGGAATTTGGACTGTCCAATTGTATTTAGGCTCAGCTCACCACTACCACCCCTGCGCTGACTCGGGAGCGGCAAAGACGAACACACGCTGTCCTCCGAAGTGTGTGCCATCAGCCGACTGCTTCTTTTCACTGCAGGCCTGCCATGCAGCCAGCCCAGAGCTACAGCGTCGGAGGACAATGTAGCTCTGGGCAGCTTACAGGCAAGCCCGCAGGTGCTCGGCCAGTGTATAGGGGTCGCTGGTGCGCAGTGAACCAAGGACACCCTGGCCGACCTAAGCCCCGGAAGTGCTCAGCCAATTGTGCGCTGCCCCCTGGGAGCTCCGTCCACAGTCGGCAGCAGAATAGCTTGGACTCGAACCGGTGACGTCCAGGCTATAGGGCGATCCTGCACTCCACGCGAGCCAACAAGCAAACAATACTTTTCAGTTTTGCTTTTATGTATTACAAAACAAGAATATTTAAAATGTAAAAATATAACATTCACAACATTGCATTGCCTAAAAATAACAATGGTAAGTGGGGACTGGGTAAAACCTGGAACAGTGGAATGGCGGAAATTACAATAAAAGTTTGTAATTTTATTACAATAACAAAATCTTCATCTTCATATTTTCTTTTTAAATTATGAATCCTTTAAAACAATATTTTTACACATCAAAATGTGCCAGAAGACTATCTAATTACACATTTGGCTGTCTTGTGCCCTGGGCTTGGGATACTTTATACTCTATCTAGCAGATAATTACGCATCTCCAGCTATAATCTTTATTTATAAAACAGAATGTTGGATGCTGCACGCTGATTAGCTGTTGAGGATTTAGTACCGTGGAGTTCTATAGTACTGTACAATGCATGGCTGAACTTATTTTTGTCGAAGCACAGTTCAGTTAATAAATTATAAACACAACATCTTAAACTCACAATAAATATACACATAGTAGTGAGGGGTCTTTTAAAGTTTTTAAAAATGAGTGACAGTCCTTTCATCACATTTGATCTCTTCGGAGGCATGAGAGTGGACAAGTGGCTAGAATTAGAAGAAAAAAATAAAAAGCAAGAGACACAAAGATTTAACAAGTCAACAATTTAATGAAATCAAAGAAAATAACATTTTTGGGCTGCTGGTGTTTTATTGATTGGATGAAACATAAAGAATTGGTAATTGACTTAAAAAACAGTTTGTCTTAAAAATGTAAATGGTCTGGTACGGTAATTCTATGTTTCAGTGTGTAATTCGGCTAGTCAAGAGTACTGAATTTTGTTATGTTAGCCTCTGTGCTGGTTTCAGTCACTCCTTAAACAATGCTGACATAAACCGCAATGAGTTAGTGACCAAGCATTTAAAAATGCCAATAACGTATTTGTGTATTAGCTTCTCCAGGTCAGCAGTAGTAATGCGTGGATAGTGAGCTTTGTCTTTGCCTCCTTTTCTGTATCTTTTTCATTATTAACAAAGATACATGATTGGCATTTTTAAATTCTTGATCACTCAAGGCTAACATTGCGGGTTATGTTAGCTCTGTTTACGGAGCGACTGAAACCAGCACAGAAGCTTCAATCAATGTAATTAATTACAACAAATTGGCCTGCAACAGGAAAATTCGGCCCATAGAATCCACCGCTGCTCCAATAGTCCTATCATGGCCATTCTTGACCCAGAATTACCGGATACGGTAACTTCTCTGCGACAGCCACGGTTATGCAGCCTGTCTGATTTCCGACAGTCACAAATATTTTCACGATGGGGTATGACTTAGTTTCCTTATGGATAGTTTCCTTAGGAGATAGCCACAGTTCCCTATGCCTCAAGACACTCCCAACATAAGAGCAGTCCTAATTAAAGTCTGGCCGCATCCCAAGTCCACTAATGCGTGGATATTCACTTCACCGACCCTCAACAATATAAGGTCCCTCCCAGCCATTTCCCTGAGACTTACCCGCTTACTGGTGTTGGGAATCAGGAGGCCATGTCACACTCCATGGCTGTGGGGCAGTTCCTGGTGACATGGCTTGCCTCATGGCAATGGTAGCAGACCGGGACGAATGGCACCAACAGAGCCTGCATGTCCCGCTAAACTCGCACTGGCTGGGTCATGTTTCAGCGTAAGGGGCTGTACTCCCATAGCTGCGTCCCCTTTGTACTGCTAAACTCCACCCTGTGATCAGTGCGGCACCTGTTCCGTCCTACCATCGAGTCGGCCTATCCCTGTGAAGGAGTACCACCAACCTTACTTTGCGCCCTTCCAGGTCGGGAGGGAGATTTGCAACTTCTCATTTACAATGATGATCTCGTCAAGAGGCAAACATCACAGCAGCACAAAGCAAACAAATATAACATAGAAAAAATAAATAACACATTAACAAGTACATACAAATGCATCAGACAATAGTGAATTCAGATTTTTCGATTAAAAACATCCTCCGAAACAAAACTCTGTAGTT
Organism: Acipenser oxyrinchus oxyrinchus; assembly: GCA_030684275.1. NCBI lineage: Eukaryota > Metazoa > Chordata > Actinopteri > Acipenseriformes > Acipenseridae > Acipenser > Acipenser oxyrinchus. Next base: position 49,168,576 of record CM060252.1, read on the forward strand.
TTAATTTTATTTGAAATTCATTCCAGTCATAAGCAGCCGCAAACTGAAATGAATTACACCCAAAAACAGTGGACGCTCTGGGAAGAACCAATCTAATAAATGAATCTGATCTTAAATTGTAAGCTGAAGCAGAGAACTGTAATAGGTTGCGCAGATATAGTGCGGTTTTCCCAATCAGGGTTCTATAAACTAACCTAAGCCAATGATCCAATCGCCTAGTGTGCAATGAAGGCCATTCAACCATAATATAAAGATTGCAGTGATGAGTAAGATGAGAAGCACCAGTTATAAATCTTATAGCAGATTCATTCTCTCCCATTCACAGGGTCACTTTGTCCTACCAACATGAGGTGTAATTGTTTTGGGGACTTGATTTTTTTATAATGGGGCAAAGTCCTCAGAATGCTAACATCTATTGTCAATGGAAAAAAATGAACATATAGGGGAGGTACTTTGATTGGCATTTTCTATTTTCAGGAATTATGCCCCAGGACAAAACTACTACTGTTTAATAGGGGACACTTAGTCCTATCAAGGTAAAGTGAAGTTGTTTTGGGGTATTGATTTTATATGGTGGGGCAAAAGCCTCTGAACACTTAGGGTTGTAATGCTATAAACATGGTTTATATACCAACTTTGTGTAATTAGTGTTCTGGCGCATTTTGATGGGTAAAAAATATTGTTTTAAAGGATTCATGATATAAAATGAAAATAAGAAGACAAGATTTTGTTTTTGTAATAAAATTATAAACTGGTATTCTGAGTTAGCTGTTCCGCCATTCTGGGTTTTACCCAGTCCCTGGTAAGTGGCTGTTTTACTGATGTCAGCTATTGACAGATATTTGAAGAAGCATCTAACAAACGTATCTGGCTTGGGAAAGTGAATGAGTCATTCTTTCACTAGTAGTATTTCTACCATGCTAAGCTCCCCCCACCCACCAACCGACCTTTTTTTTTTTTATTATCTTGCCCTGGAAGCGGAAACGCTTGTTGCTGCAGTGACAATAGAGGTCAACTTCAAAATGGCTGCGCACAGCTTGTTGAGGTCCATCTGTCTTTCTGCTGCTGGATTTCGGTCAGTCACTGCAAGTTACAACCGGCAGATTTTACAGAAAGTCGCTAAAGCACCGACATGGTCTGTGCTTGGAACTACTCAAAACAGGGGGATAAGGGAGGGTGAGTTTTATTGCAATGATTCAGAGATGGAAACGGACACAGGGCAGCAGTGAAGTATCGGCAGTGATTCTAATTAACGAAACATGTATTTCAATTCAAAACAGAAATATTTAGTGTCTTAACGGATTGTTATTATTGTGAAATATAAACAATGTGAGTCGTAACTTATTTGTTTTATGTTTATAGAGGCATTAGTCTAGGTAGTATCTTTAAGCTAGGCTACACATGTCTGTCAACTCAGTCTACTCACACAGCCAGCCAGACAGACCAGCCCTACTGGGATGGTAACAAAAGCATGCATAACGTTACTATATTATTCATGTACCTATCACATTATTTTAACACGACCAGGCTCGCTTTCAGATTTGCACAGTGTTTCATTTTTTCTTAAGTAATATTTGCTGAGACAATATTGAAAAGATTCGATCTGTTGCCAACATGTAAAATATGTGTATGCTACTGACAACTTTAATTTGTTTTGTTTTAGTTGTGGAGAACAAAGATGGCAAGATAACAACAGTAAGTGATGTTAAATCTTACTGCAGTAAAAGCTTTCAGCATTTTTTTTTATTATTATTTAAGACGATAGTTTGTTTAAGTGCTGTGTATAATCCCCATTAACTTTAAATACAGTAGTCTGCGGCTAAGAGAACAAGCAAAGTGTTCTTTAAGACGGAGTTGACCACAGGACGTAATATGCCAAGGCCAATCACGATATTAATCAATAAATACAAATGCATTTATTGCTTATGTCATGACGCATCTGCATCAACACGTGAAATTAACAGAAGAGAAAAGCAACAAACTACAATAATAAAATAACAGACAAACTAACGTTAATAAACTAACTGTCAGACTAAATTAACACAGCACCCCTACACAAGTTAAAAAATGCAGCAGCAACTCTAGATTAATTATGAATACATGGACAGGAGCAATTTAAGACATGCACAAAAGTATTTAACAGAATGGTGAAGCAACTCACCAGAACAGAAAACACCAAGTTGTGTTCAAACAATTTCCAACTTTTTGTAGCAAGAGAAATCAGTTTCACCACAAGGGTGTTCTCTTAGCGAAGTGTTCTCTTAGAAGGTGTTCCTATATGTGGCGACTTCTGTAAAACAAAATGCCACACTGCATGCTTTTTATAAATCGCAAGATTTATATTCTGATAGTTGCTTGGGGTGTAACCATTCACTGCTACAGACTCTTAGGGTTTGGTTTAATTGACGTGTTAGGTAAAAGTCTGAATACTGGCAAATAAATGTTGACATTTATCAAGTAAAGCTGTAAATGTCCTGAAATAAACTTGATAACTCTTTACTTTGGACATTTATTGGTAAATGTCAAGAATAACCAAGTGTCTTTGTCACACAGACGGTTGTCAAGAACATACTTTGTCGCAGATCTGCAAGAATTTGCGAGACTAGAACACACCCTAATATCCTCTTCCACTGGCACTTCCGAGCCGTGAGGACTCCAGTTCCTCATGGTACGGATGTGAAACTCTGGCCTCACAACACATTAAATCTGTTGCGGAGCCAAGCAGGACCAGGGGCGGGTTTAATGATTTTCATCATTACATTGCGTCAGTCTGCACATTGGAGAAAGACAAACAAAATAGAGTGCAGCAACTCGGAGGACAGACAAGTATGGCCCGTATTTACAGTTCAGTTGTATTCGGTAAAGGGGTCATCCAAAATTATCATCAATTACTGCAAGTGTATACAGTGTGCTCTTTTTTCAAGACCCCCCAAAAGTGTACTTAAAAAGTGCTGACATCAGAAGCAGGCCCTGTGTTTTCAAAATGTAATTACACACCATAGTGAATGTGAAAGTAAGCACTTTTGAATGGTTTACTGTATCCTATATTGAGCACTGGTTAAAAATTGTAGATAGTCTTTCTCACTGTCTCACAAAAGGATTATAATTCTGTAATTAATTGGCTCATGGATTTCAAAATTGGTAAATACGTATATTTTTTTCTGTGTCTAACACAAACAAAAAAAACTCCTTTTCATTCTATACCAGATTTCGCATGTACTATCTCTTGCACTCGCTACACGTAGAGGCCTGACACAGCAGAGTGCACGAGAAATACTGGAATCTTGATAAGAGGTAGCCACTGTACAATTCTAGACATATTAGAAATCATTAAATCTAAATAAAAAATACACAAAACATGTATATTAAAGTTAATCTGTTTTTTATAGAACATGTTGTGGTTTAAACATTTAGAATGCTTTGTCCTTGACATTCTGAGTGGGTCTGCTCTCAGCAAAATAAGTGTTGTTGCTGTGAATAGGTTCCAATGGGGACTTTTATACTTAGAATTTATTTTTCAAGTTCACAATAACAAAAACTATTTTCACGTTGTATTAAATGTATTGTGATATGTATCATATAGTAACCCATGTCCCGAGGTATGTATCACATTCTTGTGAACCCAACAATGCATCCCCTAATATTTACTGACTTTAATGCTTTTACTTTGATGGTTTCAGATTGAAGGGAAATTAGTAGGTGTTAAATCAGAGCTTGAACCCCCAAATCCCTCTGGACAGTGCCCAATCTGCAGGTGGAATCTGAAACACAAGTATAATTACACTGTAAGTATTAAGTTTTTCATATCAGAAAATAACAACTTGACAATTTCTTTGCCAGTTCAGTGTTTACTTTGGTTTATGTATTTATGAAAAAAATATCCTTGTGAAGCCTGTTAAGATGGCATTAGTCTAACTGTACAGTACCAACCAATTGCATACAATCAGTCTGCAGTGGAAAAGGGTCATGCCAGAGCAGGTGGTGTGTGCTTCCACAACTAGAACTGTTACTCATGCCCTACATGGTGAGAAAGTGTCAAATTTTTCCATGTGGTGGATGACCTTGAAAAAAAGCATAAGTATAATTTAAAAAGATTGTTTCAAAGACTTTCCAACAATACATAAATAATTGAATGTGAGAGGTCAAGTAACCCCGTGGTCCACTTGAGCAGGGATAACCCAATAACCAGTGTGATCTAATTGGATATGTCACTGCACATTCAAATCTGATTTTTACATAAAGAAGGCTGGGTGCATTTAGTAGTGCCATTGGAAGATCTGTTACTAAAATGAATGGTACCTAATCTAGATTGTGTTTTGGGATCATGTACATGAAAAGCATAATTACAGAATACATCAATAGCCGTTGGTTTAAATAGAAGAGCCTATTATGACAAGATCCTTAACTCAAAGTCTGATTTGTATCTGCATGCCAGTGTTTGTAGTATGGAAGTGAAGACACAGTAAGTGTTACTATGTTTTAGTTACAATAGTAACATCGTTTGTCAGTTTAATATTGTAATTGTTTCCATTTACTTGCTGTTAATGATGTTTGGGACTGCTGTCAGGATATTTCCTTTCCTTTGGATTTGTATTAGAATTTATATTAGCATTCAAGTAGAAAAATGTCAAGGCTTTCCTAACCCTCTTTACTAAGAACATAAAAAAATATATGAACGAGAGCAGGCCATTTGGCCCATCAAAGCCCATTGCCTGGTTACTAGTAGCTGATTCATTTCAAAACTTTGTCAGGGCAAACGAGTGTGCAATCATATTGCCCGACGCCTGGGACAACAAGATTTCTGTGAGGAACAATACGTTTTACCATTATACTTTGCCCGTCGGACAAGTACTTTTTTTTGTTTTGTCACAATGTTCTGAAAAAAAACTCCTGTTGAATTCTAGGGAGTCACGCAAGGTCCTGAGAACTCTAAACTGCGGAAGTCGCGTAAATACAAATGAAAATTAAAAAAAAAAATATATATATATACACACCATTCTACCATTCTATGAATTTTTTTTCCCCCAATTTTGTAGGCCCAGCAGCTGCCTTTTTTGACCTGGAGGGCCGCTGGGCCTACAAAACTGGGGGGAAAAAAAATTCATAATTGCGGGTGTGAAGTTAGTTTTCAGGTTTGTTTTAGCGGAACAGGCTCTGCGAGACTCCTGCGCAGCCTCGCCTTGCCTCTCCTCCCCACCCCCTACGTAACGTGACACGTTTGGTGTTTACATCATGTGAATGACCCTGTGGTTGTACTAAAACATGATTGGCTGTGACATTATGGCCAATGCAAGAAGTGGCAAAATGTCGCATCGAAATATGATTGTGTGAGAAATGATACACACAGCAAGAAGCGGATTATCATTCACAGGTACTCGGGTAAGTTTCATAACGATTTTTTTCTCTCACCAACACAGTTACATTTTAAAACAATATATACATAGCTAGCGCAAGTAGCCTAAATTAGTTTGATTCCAGATCAAGCAATTACATTACAAAATACAATTTGTTGCTTATTAATATTTTAACGTTTGCATCATCTACAGTGTAAATTTAATGATGACATGAATATTGTGAGCGAATTAGTATAAAATGTTGGTTGGATCATGTTATTACTATCATCACCGATAGGTAGCTAGCTAGCTAAGTTACTAATATTTGGGGAAATGTTGAAGCTACATCACATACACTAAGATAAATGATTAAATTTTATCGAAATTATTATATACTGACATTGAATCGGAATTAGGCCCGACGAAAGTAATTAATGCTCGTCTTGCTTTCATACCCATCGCATTCAGGGCCAGTTACATTTAACTAGTATAATATATATAGTGCACATGGCTTCTGTTTCATGAATCCAGGAAAATGGGCCAGTGTGCCAAAAAGCTGAAAATTAATTTACAAACCATTTTTTTAAAACATAACTACAAACTAATCCTAACTTTCCCGCTGAACGTCATATTTGTTGTACAGTCAGAATCTGAGACTGCGTACCGAAGTGCTGTGTTGGTGGTACTCGTTTCCGCGACATGGCAAATCTTTTACAAATTGGGTTCCCTTTCAAGTCGAAAATAACCATCAAGTGTGGGATATTGCCGTCAGGCAGTAGGGATTGGCTGAGCTTTTATAGCAAAGCTGCCGATAGGCCTCTGCGCGAGCTGCCACGTAAGCCCGCCCCCCTGGGACTGACTGTACTCACTGAGCTTAGGCTTGAGAAGCTGGTTTTTGCCCCTTCTCCGAGTTTATTTCAGTTGCACTCTTTATAGTATTATTTTTGTTTACTTGGTTTATATATTTGTATATTATTTATTACATTATATATTCCTTCACGCTTTGCTTCGCATCAACGCTTTTTTGTTTCTCTCGTGGTCTTCGTCTTTCCTTTACTATAATTAATTCATAATTATTGTTGTTGTAATAATTATATATTGTGTGTGTGTATATATATATATATATATATATATATATATATATATATATATATATATATATATATATATATATATATATATATATACACACACTACCGGTCAAAAGTTTTAGAACACCTCCATTTTTCCAGTTTTTATTGAAATTTACGCAGTTTAATGTCTCAATGTACTCTGAAATTAAAGCATAGAACAAATTATCAATTGGAGATAAAAAAGAAATCATGGAATCGTTTTGTTTAACAAAATTTAATGTAAATTTGACTCATCAAAGTAGCCACCTTTTGCAGATATAACAGCCGAACACACTCGTGGCATTCTTTCTACAATGGAAATCAAATATTGTTCGGAAAGTTCTTCCCAACACTGTTGCAGAAGTTCCCACAAATGTGTTGCACTTGTAGGTTGCTTTGCTTTCACCCTTCTGTCCAGTTCATCCCAAACCAGCTCGATGGGGTTTAAGTCTGGAGACTGTGCTGGCCATTCCATGATTTGAAGCCTACCGTCTTGTTCTTTTCTTCTAAGGAAGTTCTGACATAGCCTGGAGGTATGTTTTGGGTCATTATCTTGCTGTAGGATGAACCCCTGACCAACTAGGCGTATACCAGAGGGTATTGCATGGCGCTGCAAAATGCTGTGGTAGCCGTTTTGGTTCAGGGTGCCACTCACTCTGTGCAAGTCGCCGACTCTGGATCCAGCAAAAGAGCCCCACGCTTCCTCCTCCATGTTTGACAGTTGGTGTCACACACCGAGGAACTATCCTTTCGCCTACTCGACGGCGTACAAAAACCCTGCGTGATGAACTGAAGATTTCAAATTTTGATTCATCGGTCCATAAGACCTTCTTCCAGTCTTCAGTAGTCCGCTGGCGGTGCTTCATGGCCCAGGCAAGCCTCTTTTTCTTATTTTGCCATCTTAGCAATGGCTTTCTTGCTGCCACTCGACCTGTCAAACCTGCAGCTCGAAGTCTTCTCTTCACAGTTGAAACTGAGACTTGATTACTTCGACCAGTGTTAAGCTGTGCTTGAAGCTGTTGTCCTGTGAGCTGCCTATCACACAAGCTGTTGACTCTCAGAAACTTGTCTTCTGATTCTGTTGTGGCTTTGGGTCTGCCAGACCTCTTCCTGTCAGTTTCCTCCAGTTTCCAAGTGCCTTTTGATGGTGTAGGAAACTGTACTCACTGACACCTTGGCTTTCTTTGCAATTTCTCTAAAGGAAAGACCTACACTTTTAAGGGTTATAATGGTCTGTCTGTCTTCCTTTGTTAATTGCCTTTTTCTCGCCATTATGATAGCAATATACTACTTCCTGCAGTACAATACTGTCCAAATAATGCTTAACGGGGTGTAGTAACACAGTCTGTTCCAACACTGCTTTTATACAGACAGAGGGTTTGTAAGTAATCAACAAAAGTTGGGACACCTGTAGGAATTGTTAGCATCAACTTTCAAGGCTTAATTTACTTCCATTGCTGCAGAACAGCTGTAAGTTGTTAACCCATTACTAGTTCCCTGAAAAGGCCTTTTGTATAACTCTGAAATGTACATTATTTTTCAGTTTTTGGTAACCTAAACTTTTTTTTAACCTCTGGCAGTTTACCGCTTACCTTTGTACCATTTCAGGTTATTCACTGGACTTGAACTGCTTAAATTTCAATAAAAACTGGAAAAATGGGGGTGTTCTAAAACTTTTGACCGGTAGTGTGTGTGTGTGTATATATATATATATATATATATATATATATATATATATATATATATATATATTGTTTAGGGACGCCGCTGGCCTTGGCCACGCTGCAGTATTGCAGCCTCGGTCTTGCCTCTGGCTAACCGTGTGTGTGTGGAGCCTGCTCTGCAGTCTATATATATATATATATATATATATATACAGTACTGTGCAAAAGTTTTAGGCAGGTGTGAAAAATGCTGTAAAGTAAGAATGCTTTCAAAAATAGACATGTTAATAGATTATATTTATCAATTAACTAAATGCAAAGTGAGTGAACAGAAGAAAATCTAAATCAAATCCATATTTGGTGTGACAACCCTTTGCCTTCAAAACAGCATCAATTCTTCTAGGTACACTTGCACAAAGTCAGGGATTTTGTAGGCATATAGTCAGGTGTATGATTAAACAATTATACCAAACAGGTGCTAATGATCATCAATTCAATATGTAGGTTGAAACACAATCATTAACTGAAACAGAAACAGCTGTGTAGGAGGAATAAAACTGGGTGAGGAACAGCCAAACTCAGCTAACAAGGTGAGGTTGCTGAAGACAGTTTACTGTCAAAAGTCATACACCATGGCAAGACTGAGCACAGCAACAAGACACAAGGTAGTTATACTGCATCAGCAAGGTCTCTCCCAGGCAGAAATTTCAAGGCAGACAGGGGTTTCCAGATGTGCTGTCCAAGCTCTTTTGAAGAAGCACAAAGAAACGGGCAACGTTGAGGACCGAGACGCAGTGGTCGGCCAGGAAACTTACTGCAGCAGATGAAAGACACATCATGCTTACTTCCCTTCGCAATCGGAAGATGTCCAGCAGTGCCATCAGCTCAGAACTGGCAGAAAACAGTGGGACCCTGGTACACCCATCTACTGTCCGGAGAAGTCTGGTCAGAAGTGGCCTTCATGGAAGACTTAGCGCCAAAAGCCATACCTCCGACGTGGAAACAAGGCCAAGCTGACTCAACTATGCACGAAAACACAGGAACTGGGGTGCAGAAAAATGGCAGCAGGTGCTCTGGACTGATGAGTCAAAATTTGAAATATTTGGCTGTAGCAGAAGGCAGTTTGTTCACCAAGGGCTGGAGAAGCGTACACGAATGAGTGTCTGCAGGCAACAGTGAAGCATGGTGGAGGTTCCTTGCAAGTTTGGGGCTGACATTTCTGCAAATGGAGTTGGGGATTTGGTCAGAATTAATGGTCTCTCAATGCTGAGAAGTACAGGCAGATACTTATCCATCATGCAATACCATCAGGGAGGCATCTGATTGGCCCCAAATTTATTCTGCAGCATGACAACGACCCCAAACATACAGCTTAAAGTCATTAAGAACTATCTTCAGGGTAAAGAAGAACAAGGAGTCCTGGAAGTGATGGTATGGCCCCCACAGAGCCCTGATCTCAACATCATCGAGTCTGTCTGGGATTACATGAAGAGAGAGAAGCAACTGAGGCTGCCTAAATCCACAGAAGAACTGTGGTTAGTTCTCCAAGATGTTTGGGCCAACCTACCTGCCGAGTTCCTTCAAAAGCTGTGTGCAAGTGTACCTAGAAGAATTGATGCTTGATGCTGTTTTGAAGGCAAAGGGTGGTCACACCAAATATGGATTTGATTTAGATTTTTCTTCTGTTCACTCACTTTGCATTTAGTTAATTGATAAATATAATCTATTAACATGTCTATTTTTGAAAGCATTCTTACTTTACAGCATTTTTTCACACCTGCCTAAAACTTTTGCACAGTACTATATATATATATATATATTGTCTGGTTTTCATCGCTGCGTGACCTGTCAGGCAAAGCTGCGTGCCAGCGATCCGCATGATGATTGTGTAGCGTGTCTGGGGCCAGAGCACGCCGCATCCGCGTTGGAGGATAGGGCTTTTTGCCATCTCTGTGCTGGCTTCCAGATGCGCACCCTCCGCCAAAGGGCAAAGAAAGCAGTGGGTGGGCACTCTCCTCTTCGGGTCATCCCACACCATTTCTGCCCCGCCGCCGTCTCACGGGCGATGCCGCCAGGGCGGCTACAGCTCTCCAGGAGCCCGTCCTCCCAGCTAACTGCTGGTCAGAGGTCCCCACCAGACACGCTCAGGAACGCAGCCCCTCCCTCGTAGGGTACGCCCCGCCGGGAGTCTTGGTCGCACTCCAGATCGCCTCGACGGAGAGGACGCTCGTTCCCTCGTCGGGACAAGCGATACAGAGACAGGTCAGGGGTGGCGGAGCTAACCTCCAAAATGTCGCAATTCATGGAGGTTATGATGGGGCAGCAGTCCATCCTTATGTCCCTGGCAAATCTGGTGCCCCGAGTCCCAGAACAACCGGCTGGGCCCATGGCTAGCCAGCCAGTGGCCCCTCCACAACCTGCACCGGTCGTCGCCCCTCCAGTGCAACCCCAAGTGGTGTGGGATGTCGATTCGGTTTCCAGAGACGCATCTGACGTTCTGGAAGGGGAGAGTATAGAGGCTGAGGTAGCCTCCCAGCACTCTGAGCAGGACATCGAGCTCGAGGTGCTGGAGACCGATGACCCGACGTGGGCTGTGGTGGAGAAAGCAACCCGCCACTTGGACATTGAGTGGCCTATGGAGGAACTACCACGGCGTTCCTTGTTTGAGTCGCCTTCAGCCCAGCCCCATCAGTCTAGGATGCTTCCGGCATTCCCAGACTTTGTTAAGGAGGTACAGTCCACCTGGGGGGCTCCGGCCTCTGCCCCTGTGACTTCTCGCAAGGCCTCGGCCTTTAGCATGCAAGGGGCAAGTGAAGCTTGGTTGGCGTCCTTCCCACCGGTGGACACTGTGTTCGCCACGTTGGTGAAGACGCTAACGTTATCGGGGCTGACAAAGGATCCTGCATGCCCCAATAAGCAGTGCAGGACCACAGAGGTGCATTTAAAAAAGTGGTACGCTGCGGCCACAGAGGCGGTCAGACTGTCAAATGTGGCCAGCCTTCTGACAGTCTATCAAGCGGCACTCATTAGGGACCTGCCTGAGTGCCCTTCTGCGGCCCTCAGAAGCAAGTTGGGGACGGTCAGTCAGCTGCTAGTAAAGCTGGCCCAGCTCAATGCCTGGGCTCAGGGCAGGAGCATTGCATCTCTGGTGGTGGCCAGAAGGCAGCTCTGGCTCTCGCAGGCGAGAGTGCAGGAACCATGACAAGGCCCCGTTGCTTGATGCCCCATTCACACCGGGGCACACATTTGGCCCGGCAGTGGAGGAGATGCTGCAACGCTCCGCCAAGGCGCGGGAGGTGTCACAGCAAATGGCGAAGATGTGGCCAAATAAGCCATTCCAGCCAAAGCGGCCTCAGGAACACCAGTGGCGCAGGACACCGCCACAGCAGCAGGCGCAACCACGGGGTAGTAAGACCTCCCCTTCAGGTCCATCACCGCGCGGCCAACCCGCGTTTGTAAGACCGCAGCGCTGAGGGTGGAGCCCTAGAGGAGGTGGCAGGCCATGCCCTCATGGCTCTGGCCAGGCTCCTCGCGAACGAGCACAGCCGAAACAGCCCTGAGAACTCCAGGCAGCTGTTAACCAACCCCTACACTGTCCCACAGCTCCAGTTCTGGCAACAATGCACCAACGACATCTGGGTGCGCAAAACTATATTCACCGGGTACACCCTTCAGTTCCGGTTAAAACCTCCCCCCTTCCGGGAGTGGTGGTAACTGCAGTGAAGGACTCGGTTCAGTCCTCAGCTCTGAATGTGGAAATACAGGCATTGCTCAGGAAGCATGCCATTCAACAAGTAGACCCTGCTCTGATCGACCAAGGGTTCTATTCCAAATACTTCCTGGTGCCCAAAGGACGGCGGGCTCCGCCCTATTTTAGATCTGCAGTACTGAACAAATACCTGCGGGTGTTATCGCTCAGGATGCTTACGCACAGGCAAATCATCCAGTCAGTCCGACACGGCGACTGGTTCACCACCGTGGACCTGACAGATGCGCACTTTCACGCTCCCATCTGCCCGGGTCACAGGAAGTATCTGCATTTCGCATTTCAGAGCAGGGTATACGAAGTTTTGTGTCCTTCCATTCGCCTGTCACTAGCTCCTCGAACCTTTTCGAAATGTATGGATGCCATTCTAGCTCCCTTGCGGGCTCAAGGTGTCCGACTGCTGAACTATCTGGACGACTGGCTCGTCTGCGCGCAGTCCAAGGAGCAGTTGGCACAGCACACAGTGATGGTTACAGACCATCTTCAGCGGCTAGGTCTGAAGGTCAATTCAGAAAAGAGCCGCCTCGTGCCGAGCCAACAGACCGAATTTTTGGGTCTGCATCTGGACTCAGTGTCCATGGAAGCGACCCTGTCGACACAAAGAGTTGCCTCGATGGAGCGGTGTCTCTCCCTATTCAGGTTGAGAGAAACAGTCAGCATGGAGCTGTGTCAGCGCATGCTGGGGTTGATGGCTGCCGCCTCGCAAGCCCTGGCCTTGGGCTTATTACACCAGAGACCTCTGCAGGCCTGGTTCAATGCCTTCGCGTTGCATCCGCGGAGAGACAAACACCGCAGGTTGACGGTATCCCGAACCTGCTGGGAAGCTCTGCGCTGGTGGAAAGTTCCGTCGAACATCCGCCAGGGCGTACGCTTGGGTCCCATCTTCCGAAGGGAGGTTATCACGACCGATGCTTCCAACCAAGGTTGGGGAGCAGTCTGGAACGGGACAGGGACCCGTGGAGTGTGGTCAGGACCCTGGAGGTCAGCCCACATCAATGCTCTGGAACTCAGAGCGGTGGACCTTGCCCTCCGGCACTTCTTGCCAGTGCTTCTAGGCAAGCATGTGTTAGTGCGGTCAGACAACACCACAGTTGTGGCGTATATCAACCGCCAGGGTGGCTTGCGGTCCCCCGGTCTTCACCGGATGGTAACACGGATGTTGCTATGGGCACAACCGCGTTTAACCTCTCTGCGTGCGGTTCACCTACCTGGCAGAGTCAATTACGCGGCAGACCTCCTATCCAGAGGAGGCCCTCTTGCCGGCGAATGGCGTCTCCACCCTCAGGTGGTAGAGCACATCTGGGAACGGTTCGGCACAGCGCAGGTAGATCTCTTCGCTTCGCAAGAGACCACGCACTGCCCCCTATGGTTCTCGGTGAAGGACCTCGACAGCCCCCTAGGAGTCGATGCACTGGCTCACGAATGGCCACCAGGGCTCCTATATGCATTTCCACCGATTCCGATGCTCCCCGCCTTCTTAGAGAAGGTCAGGGTAGAGCAAGCGACAGTGATTCTGATCGCTCCTCGGTGGCCTCGGAGAATATGGTTCCCAAGTCTGGTGCAGTTGTTGCACGGTCGCCCGAGGGAGCTCCCTCTGCGAGCGGACCTGTTAGCCCAAGGAGGGCTATGGCACCCGAACTCCAAGCTCATGCAGCTATGGGCTTGGCCCCTGAACGGGAGCGCCTGTCAGCCTTAGGGCTCTCGACGGCGGTGATTTCGACCATTGAGAGTGCTTGAGCGCCCTCTACTAGGTCGCAGTATACGTACAAGTGGCAGTTGTTCAAGATTGGTGTCTGGCGGAGGGCCATGACCCAATATCCTGCCCTATGGCAGTGATATTACAGTTTCTACAGAAACTGTTAGATGAAGGGAAAACTCCCTCTACACTTAAGGTGTATTTAGCCGCCATATCGGCTTGCCATGTACGCATTGACGGTTTATCGCCAGGTTGCCATTTTCTGGCATCGCAGTTCCTGAAGGGCGCAAGATGCTTGCGGCCTCCTAGGATAACCAGTTTACCGTCATGGAGCCTTGACATGGTGTTAGAAGCCCTTACCAAGGTACCGTTCGAGCCTCTCCACAGCGTGGACATGAAGCTCGTGTCTATGAAAACTGTGTTTTTGCTATCAGTGGTATCAGCAAAATGTGTGGGCGAGTTACGCACACTTTCAGTGTATTCATCATGTACTCGTTTCGCGGGAGACGGTTCTAAGGTCTCCATGCGTCCAAATCCGGCCCTTTTACCCAAGGTCATATCCCCGTTTCATATGAACCAACCAGTCGAAGTTGATGGCGCTCCATCCTCCTCCTTTTTCTTCCCCAGAGGAAGAACGGTTACACATGCTCTGCCCCGTGCGGGCATTGAGGTGTTATATTGACCGCATTAACGACTGTGAGGCAAACAGAACAGTTGTTCATATGCCATGGTTCTAGGACTTTGGGTCAGCCGTTGTCTAAACAACACCTTTCCCATTGGATAGTGGATGCTATTAAATTAGCATATGAATCTGCAGGCCTTCCGCTACCAGGGCAGTTGAAGGCACATTCCACTAGGGGTATGGCGACATCCTGGGCCCTCTTTAGAGGGGTGCCGGTGTCTGACATTTGCGCTGCAGCCAGTTGGGCTACATAGCATACTTTTATGAGGTTCTACCGTTTAAATGTACTGGAATCCTCTGCTCAGTCATTCGGAGCATCCGTGTTACACTCTGACGCCCTAGTTGACGGTCATATTGAGTATTATTGTCACGATATGGTGTTGATTGTTCCACCTTAGGACAGGTGTCATTGCGAGCATAGACGCTGAGGCGCGGTTCCACATACGCGTAGATGTGTTGCCTACGCAATTGCGTTATGACGTAAGTCTGTCCTACTGCCGAGAATCCTCCCTCGCGACGGCTTTGGTACACTGTTCCCATACTTGATGGTTATTTTCGACTTGAAAGGGAACGATAGGTTGCGGATGCAACCCCGGTTCCCTGAAAGAGAAAATAACCATCAAGCCGCGAGGTCGCTCCGGAAACCTTCACGGCCTGAAGAGCAAAAGAGTAAGAGAGTCTCTGCGCGCTGCGTTTAGTAAGCTCCCAGGGGGGCGGGCTTACGTGGCAGCTCGCGCAGAGGCCTATCAGCAGCTTTGCTATAAAAGCTCAGCCAATCCCTACTGCCTGACGGCAATATCCCACACTTGATGGTTATTTTCTCTTTCAGGGAACCGGGGTTGCATCCGCAACCTATCGTTTTCTACAACTAAGCAACCAATAAGCCAAAAGGAAAGCGCTGAAATCAATAAATCATAAAGAAAGTAATTATGGAAAAAAAAATGAAGATGAACATTTAGAGTGGAGGCTTCATCTGGCTTCATTATGACAGTGAAAAAAGTAACGTTCTACCTTGTTTGGCATCAGTTTCCCAGACTTGCAGATAAAACAACAGCTTTATTTGTTGTGAATTTAACATTTTGTTTTGGTATCACTCAACAATATTGGTGCTGACTTGGGAGAGTTATTATTTTGTATTATGAATATTGTTTTAATAGTGTTTATTATTAGGATTAGGAATGGGAATTTCGAATAGTTTGCTATTTGAATACACAGGGTGCAACATTACCCGGTCCCTTATGCTCCCAAGAATAAAAGGCAAATGCGTGTGTACAGCAGACAGCATAACAGTGTGAGCTGGTAAAGTTTAGCTGGGTTCACAAAGTGTACAAACAATGTCCAAGATGAGATTTCTTCATTCAGTACCCTATTTCCTTAGGCACAAGTTTTTCCTTTTGTTTATTTAATTCAAATACAAACCTCAATGAGCAGCAATGTCACAGCGCGTCTCTCTTCCAATTAAAGCAACAGTAGCATAATATTGAGCAAACCACCAAATAATAATTTTTGCTGTAGTGTATTCAGAATAAAACAACCCCTGTCATATAGCAACCTAAATATTCTACATCTGTTTAATTCTAACAAATAATATTTATCAAATAACTCTTAATAGTGTAAATATTGTAACCTGGCCAAAACAGTAGAAAATACATTCCAACATTACAATAGTTTAACATTACTAATTACAACTAGCCATCAAGTACTGACATCAGATGAATCCAAGTCAAGTTACTTTGTTTATTCAATAACCTATAAATAATTCAAAACAAGGATACCTGTTTGTACTTTTAATGGTCAGTGCAAATGTTGATGTTACTCCATCCATTCACAGAACGTCAACAGTAGATGTTTTACATTGAACTGCAGTCCAGAATTAAAAAAGAACTCCTTTCCAACTCCAAGTATCTTGCCTTTTCTTTTTAGTCACTTTGTTGTTCTGCTTAACTTTCATAACTTTCTGCTGCTACAGTAGTATTACTGTTTGGGTTCTAATGGTGTAGAATCTTGTTTTCCTGGAGCAGGAGAAAGTTACCTTGGAAATATAAACAAATAGAAATGTAAATAAGGTCTGATTTCTGGTGAACATTATAATAATGAAATGTGTACGGCATTACAGCTTGTAACTAACAGCTAACTAACATTTGATTAAATAGACCCACAGTTCTTTCCTTTCCTTTGTATTTCAGGATGTGTTGCTGCTCAGCCAGTTTATCAGGTCTGATGGAGGGATGCTGCCTCGCCGTGTTACAGGGCTGTGCAATGAGGAGCACAGGAAGATTGAAATCTGTGTGAAAATGTCTCACCGAGCTGGTGAGTCCATCCTATATGCTACTTCCTTTAGTGTAACTTTGCAGCACTTGTTTCAAGGGGCTTAAGCCACAGGACGTAAATGGGGAGAGGAATTTAAACTTATTCTTGCATGATGATAAAGCCTGGAGAGCAAGAATATCCACAGAAAAGCAAGAAGGGGCTTGATAAGCAAAATTATTTGTATAATATTTGTTATAATCCATTAAGGCAAGCCTCCATACATTTGGTGAAGTAGCACAAATCTATGAAAGTATGTAATTGCCATGGAATAATTTCTGCAACATTTCTAGTTGATATATAAAACACTACATTCAGATACTTTTGTACAGTAATTCTCTTGGGCTACCCTGCAGTGTGGAAACTACTATAGATTACATCAGACCTCTTACAGGCTATTGAAGAAAAGCAATTGCTGCTGTTGTAATCACTGGGTTGCTAATTGCTTTTAAAGGCCTGCTGCCAGACCACAAGCCAGCATTGCCAGAAGGTCATGTTGCAAAGAAACAAAAACCCCAGCTAAACAGGTGAGATTCTTTTTTTGGTGTATCCAGTATTCATCCTAAATCAGGTATATATTGTTGTGCTCATGGTAAAGCAATGGTTTGATCTGTACATTATGTTTGAGAAACAAGGTGATCATCCTCAGGCAAAAATGAATAGGAAGACTAGTAACCTGCTTGAGCCATGCTCCTATTTAACAGACCGCATGTGGCCTAGCAATTAAAACAGAAGTATAGCCTGGAGACACTGAGCTTTAGTTCCAGCTTAACCATTGACTCGCTGTGTTACTTTAGGCAAATCACACTTGACCACCTTGTGCTTCAGAGTTACCTCCAGCAGCTGTAAAATGTGTTGGAAGCCGGAACCTACTGTACACCAGATGTTGTATCTCTGGACTATCCTGGCTAAATCATTTCTTAAACCGCTGGCTAATTAAACAGTTCCTATTTTCTCTCCATGTCACTGTCCCTGCAAGACACTCTTGGCTTTGCTCCACAGTGACCCCTGCTGGGATCTGTGGAGCTGGATTAACCACAGAATCAACAGCCATTAGTTGTTCCTCTTGACCAGCTGTGCACTTAGTGGCAAAGGAACTTTGTTATTAATAATTGAATTTCTTCCTCTCGGAGGGGAAACAACCAGCCACTGCTGTGTGCATGCAAGCTCCTGGAACTGGAGACTTGTCTGACTGATTCCCAGACTTACACTGCAGGTAGAATGATATTTCCAGCCAGTCCTTCACAGCAATGTACTGAGCCTATGATGCACAACCACTGCAGCAAGCCTACACCTGCACTCTGCTGCAGTGTTTGGTGGAAATAAATGCATTGTACAAGCACACAGTAGAATAAAGGTTTTCTGAATGATGGCACATTTTTTTACTGTATCTAAAGTTTGTGAAGCCCTTGAGGTCCAAGATTAACAATCCAAAACAACAGAAAAGGCAGGTGTAGAAAGAGCCCTCGACAGTTTTCACTTTGTGTTTTCTGGGATTGGAACACAGTGTACATGCTGAAGGATTGGCTAATTCTAAGTTGTAATACCCAATGCAGCTAAATAATTTACAGTGATGAAAGTTCTGTGGTTCAGAGCCAAAGGCCAAGTCGCTTAACGGAAAACAAGGTCAATAATCTGGTTGGCAATGGTCAGTGTGGAGGAAACACTTTTAAAAATATATATATATATATATATATATATATATATATATATATATATATATATATATATATATATATATATATATATATATATATATATATATATATATATATATATATATATATATATATATATATATACATATATATATATATATATATATATATATATATATATATATATATATATATATATATATATATATAGTGAGTATCTACCAGTGGTGGTAACTCCACTTAAAACCTGATTAGCCAAGGCGATCCATAAGGTTTAATAATTATTTTTACATGCATTTTAAACCGCTAGGAACATTCTTTAGCATTTTAATTTTTTTAATTTATTTATTATTTATTTAACGAGACGGTCCTTTTGAGCAATCTGTTTTTCAAAGAAGACCTGGTCAAGATGGAGGCAAACCAAATCACAACTATTACAAAATAATCACAAACAAATAAACATTTTAAAACAAACATTTCAGAATATTCTGTAAACACACACGATGCTTATTTCTGGCTGTTTTCAAGAATGTAAACACACATGATGCTTATTTCTGGCTGTTTTCAACAATGTAACTTCTCGCAGCAGACACTAACATTTTATTACAGTAGCCTATTACTAAAATAAACATCGCATTATGTACATACACAATGTATTATGTACTTTTTACTTTGCAAAAACAACAATAATAAAAACACACAATATGCATTTCTGACAAATACAAATATGTTATTTTCGTGTTCGAAATACATGTAAACAAATTTGTTCAGATATTTGGATATTTTTCCCACCCCTACTTCCACTTAAGTTTTAGGAAAAAAGTCCCAAAAATATTCATAAACGATCACACGCAATTAGAAAAAGAAAAAAAAAACTTTATTAAACATAACTTTTTTACTTGTCAGAGCTACTCTGAACCGTGCCAGATATCTGAATAAGACAATATTACTGAACTGTCTGTGTCTGTGTCTTGGTTTGTTGTTAAAAGATGCTGTCTGAGCTTCAGTTGAGCTCACAGGTTGTGATTAGCAAGTCAAAATGAAAAAGCCGGTACTTGTGAAGATTGATTTTAAATTTGATTCCCAGTTGATTCAGTAACATTCCAGCAGGCATCTACTTAAGCAATAGTGCCAGTCGATGATGGCTCTACCGTGTGATAGTTGACTGGGACGGGAGTTATGCACCCCGAGCCGATGGAATCTGATCTACTAATACAATCTCTCATTAAATACCACAATGCCTCCTAACTCACCATGTTTCTACCTTCAGCCAAAGCCTTTCTCTGCTGAATCTATATATGAATGGAGCAATATTACTGAACTTTCCGCGTCTTGCTTTGTTGTTGAAAGATGCTGTGTCTGTGCTCGTCGAGCTGACAGTATGGTTCTCGGCAGTTGCAGGTACAGGATTGGTTGCTTTCGTCGATGCAAAGTATTAATTGGTTGGTTTTAGTGGATAATAAAATTAATTTGGACCAATTGTGTCTTTGTTTAGTATTTACTGTCCAATAGATGTGAAGTACGCTGAAAAATACAGCAAGTCAAAAAGAAAAAGTCTGCACTTCATGGATTGATTTTAAATTTGATTCACAGTTGGTGCTCAGACTTTCCAGCGGGCATCTACCGTCTATTGGAGCCCGCTAGAGCGGGAAGCTGATTGGCTGATGGTACTGAATTGTTTTCTGATTAAGTGATAGAGCCGTCGATGCCGCTCTACCATGTGGTAGATGACCCCGACTGGAGTGGTGTCCCGAGCCGTAGACGAGGGCGTTAACAAAAGTCAAGGTCATCTACCACATGGTAGAGCACTCGGAGAGGGCTCTATCGCTATTAGAAACAATTTCTTTATTTTTCTTCTCTTTAAAAAAAAAAACAAAAAAAAACCAAACAAACAAAAAACCCTATATTTACCTTAAACTTGATATTTCGCCGGGTAACCTTCTGCTGAGGAAAATAGTCCCTAACATAATTAGAATAGAAAAACGACAAACGTAGAGAAAACGGTTTTTATTATTATTTGGCTAACATATTTATTTATTGTGGTCTTACTCTTTCTTATTATAATTTATCTGGACATTGCCAGATAAATTAACTATACAATTGTTGAATAGTCCGTGTAGTATAGTCTCAGACTCGAAACTTGTTGTTGTAGGCGGGGCATCATTCATGCTGGCAGGGAGTGGATTGGCTCATGTGGAAAGAACTGAAACAGGGTTGGCAGTTTGACTGGCTGGTTTTGAGGGAGGGTGTTGTTTGGATCTAGCTGATGACAGAATTGTGGACCAATCGTGTGTTTCCTGTTGATTTGCCGTCCAGTAGCTGCGAATTGAGCCTTCATTACGGTGTCCTGTCACAGACATGATTTCCCTCGTCTCTGATCAGTAGTTGCTCTTATATACAGTCATACTGACCATTTAGTTTGTTGTCTTGTTCTTAATTCATTTTTTTGGAGTTCCAAGTTTGAAGCTCATGTTCCTGTATGTTGATATGTCCTTTCTTTATTAGTTTTAGTGCTGGGGATTTGTTGTTGCAGATGTTCGACAGCTGGATTGTTTGTAGTCGGTGAGGATGGCAAATTTACTCACTCCAGTATTGATATGTTTCTGAATAAATCAAAATTGGCATTCATGGTATCAATGTTTAAGTAGCCTTTTATGTTATCAGATTAGTTAAGCACTTAAACGTTCCAGCGGGCATCTATGCAAAATAGAAGCCCGCTAGATCTGGAAGATGATTGGCTGATGATACTGAATCATTTTCTAAATACAGTGAATAACCAGTTGGTTATGATAAAGGAGAACCAATTTTCTCAAGATCTGATATTAGAAAATCTATAATATTATAAAAATGTACGGAAGAAGTATAAGATTCTGGAGCTATATCAAGGTGCCTGTCCCTCTAACCTTCTATAGGTGTGCAACAGTTGCAGCACAGAGGCTGTAAAGGAAACTGTTTATAAAATATGATCTGATATTTTTTTCCCACAGCATTTATCAGTCGTCCATTCTTTTAAAAAGAAAGGTGCAAGACTAGCTTGGGCATGAAATTAGGATATTTTGAGGAAGCACCCTCTTTCAAGTATTGGATAGCAGCACCTACATTTAGTCAAGTATAAAACAAATCATTAAACTAGGTCAGGTACAATAACCATTCAATGGTTTAAATAACATTGAGGTTACTGTCTAATTACATGAGACTAAAAGTAGATTATATCCAATTACCAGAATAGAATAAGAGAATTAGCACCACTGTATCTGTGTGCTTTGTAAAAGAATTGGCTCTTGAGAAACAACACTAAATATTTGCTTGAATTCGCAGGACTGATTACATGTACAAATTATCTGTCCAAGAGTCTGCCTTCTGTTTTCTGTGTTTTATATAACTGTTTAAAGAAAGATGATGGTTTAAAATGGTCAGCTTTAAATTAAACATATGTTCTATTTATCTATTTTCTTCATTGGCATGCAAATCTATATTAATTTAGTTCCTATTCAATGTCTTCGAAAACTTAGCCGCTCTAATACCCTGAAATAAGAAAAATAAGCGTTGCTTAGTTACAGCCAGACTATACTCCGACTTGACCTGGAAGCATCACAATCCAATGAGACAAAATAGTAATTTAGGCCATTTGTTCCATGAATCGGATCCCCTTGATAATGGCAGTTTGGTTAGTTGTTCTTTCAAACACAAGGGCCGAGACTAAGACCACCATACTCATCCTGCATGGGACCTGCCCAGCTGTCGAGACTGATTAATGTTGGCCCCTTTGGAGCTGACATGGATTCACATTGAGCTTTCTCATCTCAAGGAGCAGTGGATTAAATCCACAGCACCATTTACCCTACACGATCAAGCATTTAATTAAGAAAAGCATTATAATGGTTGTGTAATACTTGGAGGGAATAAGCGACTCAGTTTAGGAAATGAATTGCCTTTAATTGTATGAATGTTTATGAAGACTATAATAAATACAATTGTAATATATAATACAGTGGTCAAACCAAATTATAAGATGGTAGTTCCATTTTTTTTTTATTGTGACTCTTGTATTCACCACGTAGGCACGCTGTACACCAACCGTATATAGATTTCATTATTGTAATAAAAACATGTATACAAAAAAATCAACCACAATATTTATGCATAAAATCTCATAAAACAGCATGTGGTGTGAATATAGTTGTTATTCCGTTACAATAACCATTTGTTTATTTTCATATCAAATTCTGCATATTACCATCCAACAAATGGAAACTTACTAATTTGGTCTCATCATTCCATCAAAGACCATGAGCTTTGGCAGTGTTTTTCATGTGTTCAGATGTCAACAGAGGCTTATTAAGTGGCACACAGTCATTTCAGCCACCACATTACAAGCAGCACAGACAGAAAACCATGGCACATCCGCAGGCCAGTTTTCAGATCCTTTCCAATCAGTTTTGCTGTTAACTTCCTCAATTCTTATCTGATGCAACTCTTGCTAACCTTTAAGCTTCTCAAAACTTGGCTTGTTTTACACAGATTCATTACTTCCCCTCTTACACTTTCCATTAGCTTTTGGCAAAGATTATCTTGGCTGTGCTAGTTTAGGTAATTGACCTCCTGCAACACTTTTACTAGTGCTTAAGTAAAGTAAGTAATTCCTGAAAGAACTTGTAAAATGTAGTCATTTTGTTAGCTAGGTAATTTTTAGCCTATTTTTTAGCTTTATTCCCAAAGCCTTAAGTGTCATTCACCTGATGAATGGACCCTGTACACGGACGGTAAGACGAGATGTGAACACATCACCAGAATGAACCGCAAACTTGGGATAGAAAATCTTCTAATGTACCATGTGCTTCATTAAGTAATGGGCATGTGCTGCAGTTTCTCCAGGACGTTATAGATCTTCAACTGTCCTTATGAGGATGTCTTCCATCAGCAGATGTTCTATTTTCCCTGATGAGTAATTAAACATAACGTTGTCATTTAACAGTGTTTCTGGAGTTTTATTGAGAAGACCATTGACATTTCCCACACTGAAAGGGCATGCTTCACAAGCTAAATGTACTACTTTCTTTCTTTCAATACATTTGATCAAATAGATAAGAATAGTATGTTATTAATTTACAAAATACAGAGAACCTTAGCATGGTCTTGTGTATTTTAATAGGAAAGAGCCTGTAAGACTATAGCTGGCGTTTTTGGCAGATATTTATTTCGCTTCCCTCCATGGTCCCCCAATTTATTGTAAAATAACAGAGAAAATGACCCAGGGACAATAATGAATAACTTATGTGGCTCCTTTTAACAAGGTAAATTTAAATGTATACTGGTTAATTCTAGCCTTTTAAAGAGTTACAAATATATTTTATTATAGACTCGACATGCTGGTTAACACCAGCAGGAAAGAAAGGGCATTAATACGGTAGAACCTGGAGAAAGTATGCGGCGTAACCCAGCTAGCTGCAGAAAAGGGCCTAAGATGTAGCCAACCATCTAGTTGAGTGTGCGGCTACCCTACCAGGTGGGGGCAAGCCAGCACCATCGTACGCAGTCAAGACTGTGTCCACAATCCAGTGTGACAGACGCTGCTTAGAGAGGGGCTGTCCTAGGGTCCATGTTCCGTGACAGATGAAGAGCTGGTCAGATTGACGCAGAGCTCTTGTCCTAAGCATGTAGCATCTCAATGTCTGCACTGGGCAGAGGAAATTCAATCTCTCATCCTCCGTTGAAGCGAACAGAGGTGGATGAAAAGACTCCAGTTCCACAGACTGGTTAATGTGGAAAGCTGTAATAACCTTGGGGAGGAAAGCAGGGTTGGTGCACAGCGACAACCTGCTGCCATCCTCCCAAATACGCATGCAGGAGCTGTGCACAGACAGCGCCTGCAGGTCACTGATCCGCTTAGCAGTGGTGATGGAAAAGTGGAAGGCTGTCTTCATAGACAGGTACTTCAGCTCTATGGAGTGTAAGGGCTCAAACAGGGCCTTTGTAAGAGCCTCTAGTACAATATTAAGGCTCCATTCGGGAGAACAGCCCTCCTAGGAGGGCGAATCGCCGTCGCCTTTAAGGAAACGGGTAGCCAAAAATGCGCACCGGAGACATAGAATCTGCGGTGGCATGGCAAGCAGATACAGCTGCTAAATGTCACCTTCAAGGTGGAAGGTGATCTCCCAGCATCAAGCAGTTCTTGCAGGAACTGCAAATTGACTGGCATAGGGCAGGTAATGGGGTCATGGTTTCTAGCCAGACACCAAGCTTGAAAAAACTTCCACTTATAGATATATAAAGACCTAGTGGAGTCGCGCCTAGCACTCTGCATCGTACTCACAACCGCTTACGATAGCCCTAGAGCTAGCCAGCGGTCCCTTTCAGGGGCCAGACCCATAACTGGAACCGAAGGTGCCAAAGAGAGCCCTTCACCTGACTGAAGATCCAAACGAAGTGGAATCTCCCAGGGCTGGCCGTGCAACAGCTGGCACAGGGTCGAAAACCATATTCTCCTGGGCCACTTGGGAGCCACTAGAACTGACGCTTTCTCTAACCGGACTTTCTCCGTAAAAGCCGGGAGCAACAGTATAGGTGGGAAAGCTTACAAAAACGCTTTGAGCCATTCGTGCACTAGGGCGTCTACGCCGAGTGGACCGCCTAAGTGGTGGAGGGCGTACCATAGGGGGCAATGTCATCTCTGCCAAAGCGAAGAGATCGACCTGCACCTTCCCGAACCATTCCCAAACGCGCTCCACCGTCTGAGGGTGGAGTCGCCACTGACGGATGCGGGACGCTCCTGGAGAGGAGGTCCGCTGCCCAATTCACCACTCCTTGAATGTGCGTCGCCCGCAGGGACAGCAGGTTCCTCTGAGCCCATATCAATAGTTTGAAAGCTATACGATGCAACACCCGGGGACCGTAAGCCTCCCTTGTGGTTGACATACGCTACCACTGTTGTCTTGTCCATCCGGATTAACACATGTGTGCCGCTCAGCACTGTGAGGAAGTGCTGGAGAGCAAGGAATACCGCTTTCAACTCTAGCATGTTCACGTGCAGGGATGCCTTCCTAGACCGCTCACCAACCCAGGTTGGAAGCGTCTGTCGTCACCACCTGGCGGTTCAGTACTACTCCCATTTGCGCATCTTTACGCAGGTGAGAGGGGACCCTCCACCAGCGTAGGGCTGCTGAGCACGCATAAGACACGGTCAGCCGATGGTGCCTGTCGCGTTTGGCATTGAGGTGAAACGCATTGAGCCACGCTTGTAGCGGGTGCATGCAAAGCAGACCCAGCTGAATGGCTGTTGTAGATGCAAGATATTTTACTCAATGATGTACACACATACACAGTGCCTATAGAAAGTCTACACCCCCTTTCAGAATTTTCACCATTTGTTACCTTATAGCCTGGAATTAAAATGCATTAAAATAGTTTTTTTTCATTTATCTACACATCCTACCCCACAACTTCCAAGTGAAAAAAATATTCTATAAATTTGTAGAAAATTAATTAAAAATAAAAACTGAAATAGCTTGGTTGGATAGGTGTCCACCTCCCTTGTAATAGTAATCCTAAATTAGCTCAGGTGTAACTAATCGCCTTCAAAATCACACACCAAGTTAAGTGGACTCCACCTGTGTTAAATTGTAGTGATTCACATGATTTCAGGATAAATTCAGCAGTTCCTGTAGGTTCCCTCTGCTGGGTAGTGCATTTCAAAGCAAAGACTCAACCATGAGCACCAATGCGCTTCAAAAGAACTCCGGGACAAAGTTGTTGAAAGGCACAGATCGGGATGGGTATAAAAAAATATCAAAGGCCTTGAATATCCCTTGGAGCACAATCAAGACAATTATTAAGAAGTGGAAGGTGTATGGCCAAGACCCTGCCTAGATCAGGCCGTCCCTCCAAACTGGATGACCGAGCAAGAAGGCGACTGAGCAGAGAGGCTACCAAGAGGCCAATGGAAACTTTGCAAGAGCTACAGGCTTTTATGGCCAAGACTGGTCAAAGTGTGCATGTGACAACAATATCCCAAGCATTCCACAAATCTGGCCTGTATGATAGGGTGGCAAGAAGGAAGCCATTACTCAAGAAAGCCCACCTTGAATCCCATTTGAAGTATGCAAAAAAAACACTTGGGAGATTCTGTAGCCATGTGGCAAAAAGTTTTGTGGTCTAAGGAAACTAAAATGGAACTTTTTGGCCTAAATGCAAAGGCCTTATGTTTGGCGCATCACCCAAAGAACACCATCCCTACTGTGAAGCATGGTGGTGGCAGCATCATGTTATGGGGATGTTTCTCATCGACAGGGACTGGGGCACTTGTCAGGATAAAAGGGAAAATGAATGGAGCAAAGTACAGAGAAGTCCTTGAGGAAAACCTGCTGCCCTCTGCAAGAAAGCTGAAATTGGGACAGAAGTTCACCTTTCAGCATGACAACGACCCAAAACACACAGCCAAAGCTACACTGGAGTGACTAAGGAACAAAAAGGTAAATGTTCTTGAGTGGCCCAGTCAGAGCCCGGACCTAAATCCAATCGCAAATTTGTGGCATGACTTGAAGACTGCTGTCCATCAGCGCTCCCCAAGGAACTTGACAAATCTTGAACAGTTTTGTAAAGAAGAATGGTCAAATATTGCCAAATCTAGGTTTGCAAAGTTGATAGAGACCTATCCCAACAGATTCACAGCTGTAATTGCTGCCAAAGGTGCTTCCACCAAGTATTAACTCAGGGAGGTGGAGACTTATCCAATTATGATCTTTCAGTTTTGTATTTTTAATATATAATTTTCTTCTCAATAAAAACTTTTTTCCCCTTAACAGTGTGGAGTATAGTGTGTAGGTAAAAATCCTCATTTAAATGCATGAAACTCTGAGGCACTGACACAACAAAATGTGAAAAAAGGGTGTGTAGACTTTCTATAGGCACTGTGTGTGTGTGTGTGTGTGTGTGTGTGTGTGTGTATATATATATATATATATATATATATATATATATATATATATATATATATATATATATACACATTGTATTCTACTGTAAGTTGCCTAAAATGTGTTATCATTGATAGTTCATCAAGAACATCACCCAAAAGCCAAGGCTGAAACATTTTAACATTTAGACTAGCAACTGAGTCTTTGAAAATGTACATTGTAACTCGATTCACTATTGAAACAATTGAAACACACCCAATGCAACCCCCCTGCGTGCACACACCACCAGGCAACCCCTGCACGCACACACCATCAGGCAACCCCTGCACACGCACACACACACACACCCTCTACACTATCAACCTCCTGTTTTTAATTGCATTTCCATGTAATCCAAGATATGTAGGCCCAGATATTTGAAAGGTTTGCTCACCGCACAGAGGATTATGCATGTCGCAAATGGCAGGGATGCGCGAATGCACAAAATGTGCTATATTCTAAACTTTTTGCATGCCACAATCTGTTTTGCGCTGTACACAAATATAATGTATGCATAGCGCAATTTGATGGGAGTGGCTGACAATTTGCGAGATCTTGCCATGTTGGAAATTATGTGCCAAGCACAAAACCAGTTATGCGAGACACAAAATAACGCTTTTAAAAAACAAGCCTTAACTCCGCGCACATCACGCCAGCACTCACTCACCCAGTCACTGAAGTGAAATGCAGGCGCTTTCTGAGGTACTACAACAATGGAAAACACCCAGCGATCATACAAGGTTCCGTCGACATCTATATAATGATTATATTCAAAAGAACGATTATATATTCAAAGAGTGATAGCAGCATCACTAGTGTTAATACATGTTTAAAAAATAAACAGGGAAGTTGCAATCTTGATTGTTCTTTCGGACTGAAACAAAACTAATCACTTTCCCAAACACGCTTTCTGGGTGCTGAAAGAATAACTCCCAAAACAGAATCAAGAGTACAGCGCGGTATCATAGTACATACAGTCGGTAACATACTAACAACTACCTGTATAATGCAGGAAAGCTTTGACACAGACAGCAATATATCAACCCTAGATCGATCAAGCAACAGTTTGCACCTCTTTACCTTGCATTCACACAGATTTCAATATCAAAGACACTGCTTATACAGTAGTAGGCTAGTCTACTGATTACTGTATTGGTACATTTTGTCGGCGTTTTGAATGTAAAATGTACGAAAGGTGCTCCTTTCTTATTCCACTGCCCGTTTTATTTAAGTTGAATTAATTGCCCCCCAGGTTTGTCAAGCAATTATATGCTATTAAAAAAACAGGTGATTCCAGCTGGATTATTAATATTATTGTTGTTGTTGTTGTTAATGTATGTATTTTCTTATAACAGGAGCCCTTATCCAGGTTGACTTACAGTTCTTGCATAAAAGCACATTACAAAAATCCGATCAGTCCAGACACAAAGCAGTAGCGGTTTGATAAGTGGGATCATGGCTAATACTGAGAGAGGGGGGGTGGAGGAAACATTGATACTGTAACAGAAAACAAGAACATCAAAATGTAAATTAATTAGAAAAGATAACATGTACTCATATTTGTGTGACACCTGTCAAAATTTCACTTCCCAGCAAACAGAACAGCATAGTTACATAGTTACATCTTTGATGGCCCTTTGTGACAGGTAGCTGAGTGCGTGATGGGAAAAATAAAGAGACCAGTCCGGGGTTGGTATTTGTGAAAATAATGTGCGGCTTTATTTTGCCCACAACAAAAATAATAATGGTGCTGAGATACACAACGATGTGTAACCCGGCAACCACAACACAAAAGAAAGGAACAGGGGAATGTGCCAAAAATCAAAAGAACAACGGAGACCGTGAGACACCCCAAACAAAACAATAGCCCGCCCTTCCTCAGCCCCGCCAGTAAAACTAGGACGGAACCAGTCCGCACTTCCGGTTAGCGCCTCCCTCGTCGCTCCGAGCGCCCCGTTAGTGCTCTGATAAATGAATAAAACACAAGGGGTTAGCAGGAACCTCCGCGCCACACAACCTTCCTATTTATTTCCCTTCCCTGGTTAACTGTGTTCTATTTCTTTTCGTTCTCTCTCTCTCTCTCTCACTGTACCTTGCCAGAAGGAACAGAACCCCGGCCACGCCCCTTTGTACGCTTCGTCCCGTTCCCATTGGGCAGCGAGGGCAACCGCTTTGACCAATGCGCGATTGCCACAACGCTTCCCGCCTGGGTTGACGTTGCGCACCGTGGCACCGCCCCTTTCCAGATGGCCGACTTCCACCTTTCCTGGGATGTCTGCTCCTCCTCCCAACGCCCTCACCGGGTCGGAAGGGAGATCTAAAACAAGAATTCACTCTCTCTTTGTCACATATCCCACCGCTCAGAGTGGAGCCGAAGGAACACTCGCCAAACCTACCAACCCCATTACTCCCTCCCGGAAAAATAATCCGCATTTTGGTGATCTTTCCCGCACGATGTACCATATGATACATATAAGGCTGCAATGCCAAATACCACCGAAGTTATCCGAGCATTGCTATCCTTCATAGTGCTTAACCATTTGAGTGGGGCGTGGTCTGTGACTAGATCAAATGAATGTCCCAGTAAATAATATCTGAGGGAGTGAGTCGCCCATTTAATGGCTAAACACTCTTTCTCCACAACCGAGTAGTTGCGCCCCGAGGAAGCA
The DNA here is from genome assembly GCA_030684275.1 of Acipenser oxyrinchus oxyrinchus. Classification (NCBI taxonomy): domain Eukaryota; kingdom Metazoa; phylum Chordata; class Actinopteri; order Acipenseriformes; family Acipenseridae; genus Acipenser; species Acipenser oxyrinchus. The sequence goes on from CM060252.1 coordinate 49,198,414, forward strand.
TTTTCCTGCTGATATAAAGAATGGGGTGCTCCACCTCGTTAATTTTCTGGGACAAGACCGCCCCAAACCGACCTCTGACGCCAGTATGGAGGAGGAATCTCTTGCTAAAGTCTGGTGCTATTAGCGCAGGAGCCTGGCACAGTTTTTGTTTAATGGTCTCAAACGCCCCTGACACTCTTCTGACCACTTGACTAAATTTGGCGCACATTTCTTAGTGAGGTTCACCAGGGAATTGACCACGGTGGCATACTCGGGATAAAGCGGCGGTAATAACCAGCCAATCCCAGTAGTGACCTCACCTGGGACTTGGTCTTGGGGACCGCCGCATCCACCAAAGCCTGGACTTTGGTGGCCACGGGTTTCACCCGTCCATTTCCCATAATAAACCCTAAGTACTGAGTTTCCAATTTAGCAAACGCACATTTCCTCAGGTTGGCTGTCAGCCGGGCAGCCCTTAAAGACTGAAGGATGGCTGCAAGTCGATTTACATGCTCTCTCCAGGTGGAGCTATATATAACCACATCGTCAATATACGCTGCTGCATACTCACGATGGGGATGTAACACCTCGTCCATCAGTCTCTGAAAGGCGGCGGGCGCACCATGTAGCCCAAACGGCATGGTTTTAAAATGGAACAGCCCATCCGGAGTTGAAAATGCCGTTTTTTCACATGAATCGTGAGTTAAAGGGATCTGCCAATATCCCTTCGCCAGGTCCAGAGTTGAGATGAACCTGGCCGTTCCCAGTCGGTCGAGGAGCTCGTCGATCCGAGGCATGGGGTAGGCATCGAACTTGGCGATAGCATTGACCCTTCGAAAATCAACACAGAAGCGACTAGTGCCGCCCTTCTTGGCCACTATAACGATGGGACTGCACCACTCGCTTCTGGAAGGCTCAATGACCCCAAGCTCAAGCATCGCCTCACCTCGCTCCGGACGCTACTCCGCCGCTTTCTGGGATCCGGTAGGGCCTCTCCCGAACAGTGACCCCTGGCGGAGTAATAACAGCATATTTGGTAAGGTTAGTCCTGCCGGGCACATCAGAAAACACATCCCCAAATCTCCCAATCAACTTACGCAACTCTGCCTGCTGATCTGGAAGTAACTGTTCCCCATTGAAATCTGGCTGGGGCTAGGGGCCTCTATACAGGGTCCTAAATCATCCTCCATCTTGCCTGGGGCTATGAATAAGACCTCCCTTGCCTTCCAGGGCTTTAACAAATTGACGTGGTAAATTTCTGTTTTATTTCGCGATCGGGCTGTCTAATTTCATAATTCACTAATCCTACGGCCCGTATCACCTCATATGGCCCCTGCCATTTAGCGCACAGTTTCGACTCCAATGACGGAAGAAGCAGCATTACTTTATCTCCTGGCCGAAAGGTTCAATTGCATTAATATTGTAATGCTGCTGTTGCCGATGTTGAGCCGATCTAAGATTGTCTTGAGCCAACCGACCAATTAAATCAAGGCGATCTCGCAGTAGGAGCACATGCTGCACTACATTTTTAGAGGAGCCCTTGTGTTCCTCCCAACCTTCTCTCAACAGGTCGAGGATGCCCCGTGGCTGCCGGCCATATAGCAGCTCAAAGGGGAAAATCCCGCCGAGCTCTGAGGCACCTCTCTCACTGCGAAGAGCAGGTAAGGAAGAAGAGTAGCCCAATGTTTCTGCTCCTGACTCACAAACCGTCTCAACATTTGCTTCAATGTTTGGTTAAAACGTTCCACCAGTCCATCCGCTTGGGGATGATAAACAGACGCCCTGATGGGACGTATTTTTAGAATTTTGTACACTTGCTGTAGCGTTTTTGACAAAAAGTTCGTTCCATGATCAGTTAATATTTCTTTTGGGATCCCTACTCTAGCCATAATCTGACTCAACTCTTTCGCAATTGCAGTGGCACTAGTGGACCGCAACGGAACTGCTTCCGGTACCGCCGCCGCATAATCCACCATCACTAATATGTGTGTGTACCCGAATCAGAAGGCAGCACTGGCCCAACTATGTCCATTGCAACGCTGCTCGAAAGGAGTGGAGATAATGGGCAGTGGGACCAAAGGGCGGGCGCACTCGACCCGGTGCTACTCTCTGACATTCCGGCAGGTAGCTACATATTTCGCCACCTCGTGTAGAGCCCTGCCCAATAAAATCGAGCCAGTATCCTGTCCCTCGCCTTGTCAACCCCAAGGTGTCCTGCAAAGGGGACGCCATGCGCCAGCCTCATGACCTCTGGTCGACAGGACGGGGAACCATCAACTGTTTGACAGGCTGTCCTGTGCCCGGGCTAGGTTTACTCTATATAGCAAGTGCCCTCTACAACGAAATGAGGATATACCAGCGCCCCGATGCCGCCAACATCCTTACCCTCAATAGACCGGACCCGCTCCCAAGCGTGCACCAGTGTAGGGTCGTTGGTTTGCTCCCACACTAGGTCCGCGCTTGAGGCCCACACGTCCGGGATATTGACAGGGGCTGGAGTAGTCTCGCCCTCGAGGGTCCAGTAACCTCGCCCGCCCGGTCACACTGTGTCCCCACTCCCTTCGACATGGCGTTTGGAACCATCGGAACCTTCCCCGCCAGACCCCAGCCGTGTCTTATCGATGCGCCTCCCACTTTTCCTTCCTTCTCTCCTTACGCGTTTTCCTAGGACGAAAAAGTGGAGAAAACAGCTCGGCCTGGAAAGGAAACACAGTACCAATTACTTCCCTTTCCCGGGGATCTGCCGTGTCTACACGTGTGGTCGAGGCTGCCGATACTTTTAACAAATCCTTACACTGCGGCCAGTCTCGACCCAGAATAACTGGGTGTGGCAGCTTTTCGGCCACCCCCACTACGAGGTGGCGCTTTATCGGGCCTACCGATAAGTATACTTTTAGAGTGGGGTATGTCGCCGTATCCCCATGGATACAGGAGATCGCCACCTGGCCTTGTGGCTGCCACGACATACCGCCCAGGAGAGCTGACCGAATCAAAGTCTGCTCACACCCTGTGTCCACTAATGCGGGGTGTTCACATTCCCCAGCACAACACCAACAATACACGGGCCCTCCCGACCATGTCCCCATTTCTTACCCGCCTCAGACGCCAGATGACACGCAGCCACATCGCATTCCATGGCGGCCGGGCAGTATCTCGCGATGTGTCCCGACTGCTGGCACCTGAAACAGATTGGAGGGGCAGAGGGTGAGGATGGTACGATTTGTCCCGCTGTTGGTATGACAGCGGGCAGGGGAACCATTCTACCCCAGCTGGGAGCCAACCTCTGCCTCCATTGTAAGGGGCGGTTGACCCGACGGGCAGGTGATCTGATGGGTCGGGTCCGGGAACGGGGTTTGGTGGCGGTCCTTTGGTAGAGGAGGGAGGGAGCAGTCCAGCAAGGTGGTGCGGGAGGATACGAGGGAGTCTTCAAAATTCTCGGCCAAAGCCACGGCCTGTTCCAGAGTGGTGGGGTTGTGTCGGCGATCCACGCCTGCGCCTCAGCCCCACCACATGGCAGAATTGTTCCAGCACAATGGCTTCCCCATCTGGATCCCAGTTTTCTGGCTGGGGTTTAGCCATTGTGCCATGTGGTCGCATAATTGCTGGGCCACCACCCTGGGCCGGTATTTGATGGTCGCCGAACTCCCGGAAACGGACCCTGTGGGTCTCCCCGTAATATTGAGACGGCGGAGGATAGCCTGCTTCACTAATTCATACTGGCCGGCGTCGTCATCAGTCATGGCCCGCACGCTGCTTGTGCTTCCCCAATCAAGCAGGGGCCAAGTTGGCTTGCCCAGTACTCCGGGGCCATGCTGCGGTGGTAGCCAACCGCTCAAAGGCTACAAGATAGGCTTCCGGTCATCCTCCGCCGTCATTTTCTGGGCCCGGCCTTCGGGCCACCATCACGGGCCCGGTTGCCGCCGACGTCATCCCCATGCCGACCCTCTCGATAAGGGCTGTGTACCTTTCCTCCCTCCTCCGTTCCTCAGCCTCCCTCCGGCTGTCCAACGCCTCCAGGATTGCTGATAGAGTGGTTGGATCCATCCCACTTCTGACACCACGTGTGACAGGTAGCTGAGTGCGTGATGGGAAAAATAAAGAGACCAGTCCGGGGTTGGTATTTGTGAAAATAATGTGCGGCTTTATTTTGCCCACAACAAAAATAATAATGGTGCCGAGATACACAACGATGTGTAACCCGCAACCACAACACAAAAGAAAGGAACAGGGAATGTGCCAAAAATCAAAAGAACAACGGAGACCGTAGACACCCCAAACAAAACAATAGCCCGTCCTTCCTCAGCCCCGCCAGTAAAACTAGGGCGGAACCAGTCCGGCACTTCGGGTTAGCGCTCCTCCTCGTCGCCCGAGCGCCCCGTTAGTGCTCTGATAAATGAATAAAACACAAGGGGTTAGCAGGAACCTCCGCACACACAACCTTCCTATTTATTTCCCTTCCCTGGTTAACTGTGTTCTATTTCTTTTTCGTTTCTCTCTCTCTCTCTCTCACTGTACCTTGCCAGAAGGAACAGAACCCCGGCCACGCCCTTTTGTACGCTTCGTCCCGTTCCCATTGGGCAGCGAGGGCAACCGCCTTTGACCAATGCGCGATTGCCACAACGCTTCCCGTCTGGGTTGACGTTGCGCACCGTGGCACCGCCCCCCTTTCCAGATGGCCGACTTCCACCTTTCCTGGGGATGTCTGCTCCTCCTCCCCAACGCCCTCACCGGTCGGAAGGGAGATCTAAAACAAGAATTCACTCTCTCTTTGTCACACCCTTTTAAATATTTAGCTAATTAGCCATGCTAATGCCTGTGATAATGATAAACATTAGATACAAATGTATGCATTTAAGCAAATTTCATATGCTTTGCACAAAATTATTTGAATTGCTCCGAAGGCCAAATTTAAATGAAAATGGCCAACTGTTGCAATAAGTGACAGGCTTGCAATGCGTAGACTGTTTCCAATACATGCATTTAGCTAAGTGCCCTATCCTCAGTAACATTGGCAAAGGGCTGCAGTGCCCAAGGTCTTAATCCATAAAATATCCCTGTAGTTGCATTCTCCAAAGGCTCCCTTTCCTTGTCATGCCACTCACCCGGTAATTCCACACTCAAGTATAAGGACACACCTGACCTTATACAAGTACAGTCAAACCTGCTCATGCGACCACCTGATCTAAGTGACCACTTTAAATTATTCCCAATGATATTTGTGCTTTTATTTAACTGTATTAAGCGACCACCTGTCTAACGCGACCAGCGACCACAATTCTCTTACCCAGCAACGGACTCAAACCTGTATTAAGCACCCTTACACAGGTCTATTGTTATAAGAAAAATATGCTTTTAAATGTTACGTCCTAAATTCAAAGGAACACGGTAACCATTTTAGCGGCCTTTTATCCGTAATCAATAAAACAACAGCACACTCTTGAAAGAGAGAAAAGACAGTAAGTGCCAGAAAAACTGCTGAAAAATTTGGCACAAGAAAGATGCAAATACAGCATTTTAAAACGGAAAGAACTAAGACTTGAAATTTTTAGGTTTTTATTTTTGTTCATGTGACTGTGTTTTGAGCCGATTCAATATCTTAAACTGTTAATTACTAAACAAAGTTGCTTCTTTTTACCTTGCTGTCCTGATTGACTTGCTGATTCTGTTTTACCACCTAAATTATTCGAACACAAGAGCAAGCAATGACATTAATCACTTCCCCCAGATGCTACTTTAACTTGCATCTCGTTCTCGCAATTGTCTGGAAACTAGGTAGCTTCCAATGTGTCTGTTTCATGTTGTGTTGTTCTTTCCCACTAATTTAACAGAATGTTCTCATATTTAAGATCTAGAGGCTTAAGACTTAGAGGCAAACCGTTAAAAGGAAAATAAACACCCAAAAATTCAGCCATACTTGGAGTATGAAAGCAATGTGTGCGGTAATCGAAAAAGATCTTATGCTTATGCTGGCGTTGGTTTCAGGATGCAATGAATCAACACGTACTTGAAAGGCAGACACAGGCATTGTACATTAGACATTACAGTGTATGTAAGACATACATAATTACAGGAAAGCATGTCCGAGACCAATAGAAAATTCATAAGTTATGGGCCCTCTTTTAAGAGACCACCTGTGTTAAGAGGCCACTATTAGACTTGAGTGGTCTCTTAATACAGGTTTAACTGTAGTGGTGGGGCTAACGTTTTTTTTATGTTCGGATATTCGTCCAAGATAAATATATTTGTTCGGATATTCGTTTGGAAATTTAGAAAAAGCCATTAAATGAAAAACTTTATTTTAAGTGGAGAGATACTCAGGGAGTATATTTTATTGCCTATGACATTTAAACAAAAAAAAATCTGAAAAACAACAAAAACACAGCACTTGCATATACTATTGACATTTACGGCAGTACTTCAGACCTTTTCGTAACTAACAAATACCAACCAATTGAAATTGAAATGTATTAACATTTCATTCGCAATACGTGTTCAAGTGCCTTTATAGAATTTAAATAAACTCACCATTGCGTTGTTCACTTTACAGTCCAAAAGAAAATAATTTAAAAACAAAATTAAAAATAAAAAAAAAAAGTTTGGGTTTTTTTTAACACTAGAACTGCCGGATTTTCGAACAACCTAGAACCGCCACGTGGGTCACTGTGACCCATACATTTTTAAACTGCTTCATTATGAAAATTAGACATACTATCGGATACAACTGAAAAGTTTTATTCATGAACATTGTATCTAACATTTGCATCACAGAAACACTGTATTTAAATGGAAAATTAAACATAAAGGCTTTATTTTTAAAATGAGCACATATACAGCACGACTACAAACAGTGAAAAAATATACTAAAATACACATTTCAAAAGAAACGGGTATGTACATATACCCGTGTACAGGTGTAAATGGGTACATGTACCCACAAACTCGTGTTCGAATACATGTAAAAAAAAATATTCATTCGGATATTTTTCCTACCCCTATTTAACTGTATTTTTATTTATGTGTCATTGATATCAGAAGCATAATTTGACACCCACGATCTGCATTCCATGCTATTGACTATGCCATCAGGTGTGGTAGGAGCAGGGCGTGTGGTGAGTGGGGGGCAGTTGGAAGGGACTTTCAGCAGGAGTAAGGGATACACATCCACAGGCAGTGTTCTTGGCCGGCTCCATGCTGAGATTCCTGTCTTTGGGGATTCCGAATAGAGTAGTTTTTTCAGCATTGTGGGTTTGTTTTACAGTCCACACTTCTGTAAATATGTTTGTGTAGTGTAAGGAGCACGGGTCAGAGCTACTCAGAACACTGGCCGACAGGCGTGTTTCTGTAAAGTAGAGTGGCGTTTGATGCTACAGAGATATTTTGTCCGCCTCTTCATGTTGACACTTATCCAGTTAGCAAGTTGCTACAATATATTTTTTATTTAAGTTATATGTTTAATAGTCTACACTGTTATGTAGTCCATTGTTTCATTTCAAATTTTGCAAGGGGATTGCGCATCGCTTCGAATATCTGGGCCGTAGTGTTTCTTGTGGAGAAGTGCCTCAGTGACTGGCTTCTAACCTTGACTGCCATTCAGCAGCTGGTGGGTTAATAAGAATGCAAACTGAACCCAGAACATATTGATGATTCAGTTAAATAACCCCAGAAAGCACAGAGAGCGAATGAGTTCCCGGTAGGAATTACAATTAAGTGTGATATCTTCTAAAACTCAAGTACACAATCGCCATGAAGTGTGCTCTGTCAACCCCAGAATGTGAGACCTTGAAAGGGAAGTGCACTGAAGGTCAGATTTGTAGAATTATCAGCTTTGTGAACTTTAGGGGTAAAAGGAAGATACAGTGCCATGTATTGCGTAAAAATGTGGTGTCTTTGTGAGAATTAACCGTACAGGACACTCAGATAGTGTTGTTTTTAAACCAAGTACCTTTTTATGTTTAGATTTATTCCAGGCATAGATCTTTTTCCCATGGATTTACTGTGCCTTGTATTCATTATCTTCCTGGCAGAGGCAACACTCTTTGATTTCCACATGGCCACACATAATGCTGCTTATTTCTTCTATTCAGCAGCTTTCAAAATTATTGATTTATACCTAGTTTTACTAAGTTCTTTCAGCAATGCATAATACTTGAAGTATGTAACACTATATTTTCAGAAAATTGTTCCTCATTTTCCTCAAACTACATTACATATTGTACAGTACTTGATACTTGAAACACCCATTACATTTATTAAGCAGCATCACACGGTTTCCTGCATTCTAAATACTTTATATGATGGATTCAAGACATGGTTCTAGAAAATTCTGCACCTTACCATCATGGTTTTCTGAGAATTTGTATTTTCTAGGATAAGGCCTTCATGTAAAATACATGTTGCTATAGATTTACTTTCTGGTTGGATATTTAAGTATCTAGCACTTTCACAACATGATCATACAGCTAAAATCAATTTATAAACTGCTTGTATCCATTTGACTTCTAAAGTCAGGCTTCCATTACTTATGTTTATAAAGAAGTGCAGTATATTTTACACTGCCTCAACTCACTAGGGCACTATCAGGTGTTGACCTACTGCGTTAGTCTGTAACTGTAAGTACTTATCCTGGCTGTGCCTGTCCAGCTGGGATCCAAACTCTGCCTAGATATACAGCATTGTTGATTGCACATGGCAGGAGGTTAACTTTGTTTGGGGGTTAGTGGTTGTCTGCTGGGATAAGACACAGCACAGTTTACAAGGAATGTGTCCAAGCTTGCTGTGTGATACTTGGGAGTGGGACACCCCCTCTATGATAACCAGGATACGGTCTATGATGACAAGTGTACATTTTGTTTTACTATATTGCATCTATCTAGAGTGATAGTAGAGGTACTGTCAATGTGTGACCATATTACAATAAATCACAAAAAACACCATATTTGATCCAAACAAATTGTCCACATATATAACTATTATATAGTTCTGTATAAGGAAGTTGTTTAATTTGGATCAAAGGTGGTACTGTATATGGAACTCTTCCCAAAACAGCTATTTTTAACAAAAAACACTTTCCTATCTAAACAGTGAATTAGTAACGCATGTGGAAATATTGTATAATGAGATTACGTCTAAGAGATAAACTAGCTTTATAGTTCATGTTGTGTGAGTCTCCATCCATATTTTGGTATTGGAACCAGTCCTTATGTGAGGGCTAGCCTTTTTACATAAAAGTAACAACATGCTCCAAGATAGTAAGTTAAAATAACACTTGTATGAAAGGACTTGAATCTCAGGAGAGTCAGTCCTGATTTAAAAATGATGTGACCTAACCTACGGTTACTATTTCAGTGTGTACTGCACTGAAGAGTTCTCCAGGATGTAAAATAAAGAAAGGAAATGATAAACATCTGAGTCGCATTGGATGCACATAATTCTGTCATCTTTGTGGTACAAGATGTGGTTCTTGTAATGGATGCTTAGCCACTGCTTATCCTCCATTTCCGCAGTGGCACCGTTACAGTCTACAGTGACAATAAACCAAATGTCCAAAAGAATGTTTTGAGGAATACAGAATTGAACCACCTCCCCATGTAGCCATAAGCCCTTTGAAAAAGTGTTCTAAAGTCAACTTTGAAATTGAAACTTTTTAAAAAGGCCAACATCATTAACATTGAAAAGAAAATTGCTGTAGCGTTTCAAAGAGCAAAGAAGCTAGCACCTATCTGTGTCCTGCAGAGAGAATTTCGCCGTGCATTGATGGGACAGATTATTGAAACCATTTTGATATACTGTTTCCTTAGTGAATTGGAACACCACTAAATAGTTTAACAGTGTCCTGTCATGATAAAAAGCTGCAATTTCTGGAGCAGTTCTGAAGTTTAAGGAAAGCATTAAAAGATCCCATTCAATTTATACAATGGGTAATTTTCAATGGCCTTTGTGCTTACTACATTTATTAACTCGGAGGTATATATGATATGACATATAAGATAAATAACTAAATCATTACTTAATATTTATTTTACTCAAGTGTCTTATTTTTAAGCAAAGTTCTACCGATGTTTCTGCACCGATATCACCTTTCTGGTACCACTAAAGGCTCAGCTGTTCCTAATAAGGGGGTTTGTCTGAATCTCAAGTACAGAATGGTGCTTTGAAGATGTTATAGTTTTACAGACAGAAATACACTCAAGACTTGTGCATGGTTAAATGTTTGATTTGGATGTTTTTTGTTGTTTGTTTTTTAATTATCTAAACATTTGTTTACTAGGTATTTGATCCCAAACTGTTTAGAATAATTGAGTAGGATACTTGAGGACTGTTTGGGCAAAGACATTTTGTTTCCATGGCTACACCAACATTTTCTTCTTTTCTTCCAGATATTTAACTCGCTGGTCTATTGACTCTGTGAAGCCTATTTGGAAGAAGGGCCTAAAGTGGTGTAAGGTGCGAATGCCAGTAGGACATTACAGACTGCAAGACAACATTAAATATGGGAAGAAGCATTCCTATTTAAAACACTGAGCCATATGAAATGAGGTTTGAGGAGTTGAGTCCTTAAACAGATTTGATGATCCACTTTATATATTTAGAAATGACATGTGTATATGGTGGGTAGTAAATGTTCTATGATATATGGTGTGAAACTTTTCTTTGACTTAAGCTTGAAATCTTGTAAAGTCTTTATTATATCGAGTCTACAGAAATTATAAAGCGGTTAACGAAACATGTTGTGAAATGTTTAATGTCCAGACAGTAATCTATTTGGAAACTTGTGTTTAAAAATAGTTTGGTTTATTGTTAAAATATTTTCACTAAAATATTTAACATCAAAAGTAGGCAGTTTAACTTTTTCTATTATTATTGTACACATTTTCCATATGGGGCTCATTTGAATAAATAAAAACACTCAGTGGCTGTGTCTGTTTTATTTTATTACCTGTCTGGACGCACTTGATAGAATTTGATTCAGGTGTTAAGGTTTATATTGCTTATTTAAAAATGGCCAGTTTATTTTATTTAACATGTTTATTAAATACTTTTAGTGTATTTTATTTGCAGACATGATTGCTTAAAGTTGTTTGTTTTCTTTTTTGGTGTTTAAACAAACAAAAAGCTGATTGAAAATAAGTTTCTGAATATTTAGTACTGCAACTGTTCAGACCACCTACCATTGTATTTTCAAAACAGACAAGTGTAAACAAATGTTATGTATAAATTCACAAGATGATTGTGATGTGGATTTATAAATGGAAGTCCCTGCCAATTAGAATATAGTGGTCATTCAAGTGTGTATGGATGTGCTAAAAGCAACTTTAATTAATTAAATGGCAGATGCTTTTACTACAAGCCTGTCTCAATGTTTGTCTCTTTCAGTATTACTAAATGTAGCACTATTTACAGACTAGAACCTGAAGAAGAGTGATTTACCGTATGGAAAGGCCTGCCTCGTGCAGTTAAATGTCCAGAGCCCAAGAATAATGGCTGCATTTTTATATTAAAACAATAAATAAATAAAAATAACATTTAAATATTTTTGTTTTGTTGTTTATGCTGCATATCATGTTGTTTGTTCAGCAACTTCTTCAGTGTGTTTATAAAATGTATTCAAAGCCTTCTGGCTTTGTTAGAGAAGTACCTGTGTTACTCTACTGACAAAGTTGCTGAAAGTAATCAGTCTGCATCCAGATGTTTGATTTCTACAGCTTGTCATTCAAACCAGAGACTAGTTGCTATTGCCTATCTTGTCCAAATACATGTGTATACTAGTATTTCATTAAGAGTGGGTACGCCACCAAAGTATGAGATACCCTAGCATAAGAATACATTTTAATGGACAAGGACACAAAAATACAATGAAACCAACAATTACAATCATTTTTTTTAAAGGAGAGAGATATCTTGGAAGGTTTAGAGGGGTGGGGGAGAGGAGAAAAAAAATCAATAATTACTAATCTAAATCGAATTTTTTTTTAATCAAATGTAGAAAAATCTGATACATTTTGAATAAAATGGTCAATTCTATTTGAATTATTATAAAGCAAAATACAAATGGGGGGATGGCAGAGAAAATAAAATTAGATCAAATATAAAATTATAAAAAATAAGTAAAAAGTTTTAATTTTACATAAGCAAATCAATCGAAAATTAGCTGAGCACGTTCTTCTCCAACACCAACGCAGTTTGAGATACAAGATTGCAAACTAACAAAAAAAACCACGTGGTTCCTTTGAGCCTCTGATCACTGAACTCAAACGTCACTGGAGAAAAAAATTATGAAGCCATAGAGTATCTTTGGCTACATGTTTCAAGTGTCTCCCCACACGTGAGAAGTTTAAATAATGTCGACATGATAACCTCAGAAGTAGGAGGGCCTTTCTGTATTGTCACTTCAACACAAGAGAATGCAGTACAGTGCAGAGAAATGCAGGTGCATCACTTCAAAGCTAATTCCACAAAACACAAGCTGGTAACACAGCTTCTAATCAAAGGATAACTTTTTTTATTATCGATCTTCATTGCAGAGAAACAAAAGTTACAGATTCTTTTAAATTTGTTCTGGGTGCATCATAGCGCTGGCCAACAACTGTGTCACATCGAAGGTATTTTATCACTGTAACATAATGAAATTAGAACCACCGCCCACATATCTGTAAAAGCTTCTCGATGATCCATCCCGCGTGAAAAAACGTCAATCCAGCGTTTTAAAAAACAAAACAAAAAAAAAAAAAACATGTTTTTAATTAGGATTTAACTCTTATGTTAGGCAGCACTGAGCGAGTGTTTTTGACAATGTAACAGTTACGTTAGACAGCAAAGAAGTGGTTAAATAAATTACACACTAGTTTTTTTTTGTTTTTTTTTTAATGAAACTACAATTATTTGCACAGTCAAGCACATGGACAACCTAATATCAACTCAGAATTTGAAAGTATATTTTAATATACTGAAAGAGTTTGATTTTGAGCAGAACGTTCCATCTGCCTGATCTCTTCACTCACACATCACAGAATGACGCTTAGCTTCACTCTGTTAGAGATTGTGTCACACTGGTCCCTCCTCCATCCCCCTTGGATTGGCGCTCTATACTCACTACATCATTACTGCCCTATTGGAGCCAGGAGTTAATTTAATTAATTGTTTTACATATATGTTGTTTTTTTCTCTGATTAACGAGTAATAGCAAAATTATTTATTTATTACTTGTACTGGAGGGAGGGCCATACTCATGACAAATACTCATTTGTGCTCAGACTCGGGTATATCCTTAATAAATAGCAAATGAACAAATGAACACTGGCTCTGACCTCACATCACAATCAGAGCAGTCTTGGTATATATATATATATATATATATATATATATATATATATATATACAGCTCTGGAAAAAATTAAGAGACCACTGCAAAATTATCAGTTTCTCTGGTTTTACTATTTATAGGTATGTGTTTGGGTAAAATGAACATTTTTGTTTTATTCTATAAACTACTGACAACATTTCTCCCAAATTCCAAATAAAAATATTGTCATTTAGAGCATTTATTTGCAGAAAATGACAACTGGTCAAAATAACAAAAAGATGCAGTGTTGTCAGACCTCGAATAATGCAAAGAAAATAAGTTCATATTCATTTTAAACAACACAATACTAATGTTTTAACTTAGGAAGAGTTCAGAAATCAATATTTGGTGGAATAACCCTGATTTTCAAGCACAGCTTTCATGCGTCTTGGCATGCTCTCCACCAGTCTTTCACATTGATGTTGGGTGACTTTATGCCACTCCTGGCGCAAAAATTCAAGCAGCTCGGCTTTGTTTGATGGCTTGTGACCATCCATCTTCCTCTTGATCACATTCCAGAGGTTTTCAGTGGGGTTCAGGTCTGGAGATTGGGCTGGCCATGACAGGGTCTTGATCTGGTGGTCCTCCATCCACATCTTGATTGACCTGGCTCTGTGGCATGGAGCATTGTCCTGCTGGAAAAACCAATCCTCAGAGTTGGGGAACATTGTCAGAGCAGAAGGAAGCAAGTTTTCTTCCAGGACAACCTTGTACTTGGCTTGATTCATATATATATATTACATTCAAATTGCAGAAGTATAGCCATACACAGCATGCTAGGACTGACATGCAAAACATTTAATTTATTTGCCTTATGATATGGCAGCACTGTGTGAAATAATAAACACAATGGAGCTTCAAAAACAAGCTTACCACTGTCTGCAGTTCACAGTAGTTTGAATGTAGGGTTGGAAATTAATTGACATGTATAATAACCAGACAAGTTAAGCAAGAGGAGGAGAGATTCTTCTCAAATCTGTATTACTTTTCTGTGTGTCATGGCATTGGAAATGTTTTTTTTTTCAGAAAATGGATAGCCGCAGAAGTTCCTGTTTATCGTATTTCTCCAGGAAAGAGTTTTCTGCAGTGAAGGACACTGCAGTCTTTCAGACACTCACACTGTCCACCTGAAGAAAGTCTGTTTACTCGGCTTCCAGGAAAAAAATATTGACAGGGCTCTAAAAATACTTCTGTTGATTACTCTGTATTAAATTTTCAACAAAAATGGATTCCCTTATTTAAAACAGTTGTTTTATATCTTGTATTTCTTTACCTTATTAATCTGGTTGAAATCCTCAACACCCTGTAAACTGAAGGGCCTTTTCTGGATCCAAACTTTCCACATTTAAATGATCCGTAGTTTGACTAGGTCATTTCTATACAGATATTCTGAATTTTTTTTTTAACATTATTTTTAGTGTTTAACCTGGGAGTGAATAACCGGCATAACAGTGTTTTTCAGGGCCCAGTCACACTTTGGTAAGTTTATTTGGAAATTAGATTATGTTTTCTTGAAGGAATATGTGAATGCTCCAAACTCATTCCTCTTTGGAGTTTGTTTTAATCAAACAGAACTGTGATTTCCTAAGAAACCACATTCCTAAAATCTTCAGTGAATAGCTATCTCATAAAATGTATATGAATTTATTTTGTAAGCCACGGCTACTTTAAGACCTCTAAGATATAATACCTGCGTTGATATAACTGGCTATACTTATTCACATTGGATACTGTAAGTGGAGTTTAGAAACACATATTTTTTTCTTCTGCATCCTAAGTACCCCAATATAATATTTACTGTTTTATTCACTATTGGTTTGTGGACTAAACACAGCCCTGAATGGCAGATGTAGTGTACCATGTGAAGAGTTTTTTGACAGGTTTTTATATGGGAATATGAAAAGGAACCAGAGTTTTCTATTGAGGCCATTATGGAGACAATGTAAAATGGCTCAGAATTCCAATCAGCCTCATAATAATTCCTTTCCCCGTAAGCTCTTGGGTTCTCAAAGTTGGAGACAATCAGTGGGCATATTATTATGTACAAATATTGTAATGTTACTCTACTGTTTTGCCTTGAACACTTGGCCATGAGTGATGAATATCACATATAAAGCACAATGTAAAATAGAGTGGCTTTAAACATTCTCTTTGTTTGGGTTTGTTTTCTTATAAGGGGATAGGAAGCAGATATTACTGTGGCAGGCATTGATTTAGAAAGTTTAGTTCTGGCACCCGTGCTGCATATAAATCCAAACATCAAAGAGCAGTGGAACGCTCTTGAAAATACAGCCAGGGGTAAGAAAAAATTATTTTGGGCAGAAAAGCACAGGAAGCAAAAAATAATGTAATTTATATATGATTTATTCGCTTTAGAAAATGATAAATCAAAGCAAATGTTGTGCCATAGATTTATAAGATGTCCCATATAACGCATATTATGAATATGTATGATTTATGTTATCAACAGGTACCAGGGGCCAAAACCCTGCTACCATCCCAGAATATAACCCACATGGTCCCTGTGACAGAAATATAATGAGTTCTGGTGATAAATCTTCCTCCCGACCTGTGAGGGCGCTAAAGAACGGGAGGAGAAGTATCTGGAAGGGCTGGCCTGACAGTTCGTTTCCGGGACCGGGAAGTGGGTCAGCCTGGAAAGAAGCGAGACTCTGTTGTAAGACCGTTTTGACTTGAAAGGTAAACGAGGGGCAGCTGCAAGTAATAAGGCAGCTGCAACCGTTTACCTAGATATCATGGGGATTACATATAGGGGCCAGGGTAACGCTGATCTTTTCCTTCGTTTGGGTAAAGCTCGGTGGAGAGAAGGACTGAGAGTGGAGCTCTCAATTAGAAAGAAAAGGAGGCGTGTTACGTTTTTGTGTTGTGTTTATCTGTCTGTCTAATTGTCCGTGTTTTTGCATCACCAGACAGTTAAAGCACACCTCCGGAGCTGTCGCAGAGGGTCAGCACAAATCCGGAGCACCACTGCACTACCGTCACCACTTACCTGTGTTTCACTCCGCACCAGCACGACTGCACTCACCCGGACTGGTGACCGTGTATTTGTTTTTGTTCAGGACTGTGCCTCTGGCGTTATCCCCGCGCTTTACACATTGTTGTGTATAGCCGGGGATTTATTATTTTACGGTCGCCAGACCGGGATTATAAATAAAGCACTTTATCACTGGATACCGTTGTCTGTCTATCACTCCTGCATCACATCACCGCTACACCTGTTCCCCTTCCCTAGCCACTTTGCCACAGTCCCCCATATACAGCAACAGATTAATATCAAGGTAACACAAATTGATTTAGCAACATATAGCATTTTAGAAAGCACATTCTCATCTCTAAATAGGTGACCACTTCAGAAGGACTCATTTCACCAAACAAAATGTATAGTAGTTGAGGAATAGCTCTTAACAAAATAGAAATTGCACTGTAAAATGAAGTAATGCCTTTTACTAGGTATCTATTGTGAAATGTCCAAGTTTTTGTAACAATAGTGTTTTAAGTATGCTAAAGCTGTCTCATCATCCTCATTGGTGAAATGAGAGCTAGTAAAGCATATGTAAGACCAGCAAGGTATGTTAAAGCATGTTAATAACCATGGCAAACCAGAGTAAACCAGGATAAATGCATATCTTTATAATAGGCAGATAATATATGTAGGACTTCTGATTTTCAGTTTTAACCATTAAAAAACAATAAAACACCCCTGATACTGTTGAATATAAGCCCAGTTAAAGATAAAAACAAAATGTATAGCTGGGTTCGCTGTGCAGGCGGACATTTTGCGTTCAGCATGTGTTTAGCATTGTTACTATGTGTAATAAGTGTGGTTGCGTGCACGTGTACTATATATGTGCGCTATGAGGTTATAAATCTACTTGCTGTGAGCCCACGAGGCAGATGAGTTGTATTATGGAACAAAGAAAGACCTCTCTATGTTGAAAGGATTAAGAAATAATGTGAGTATGCATTATGCTGTAATATAATAAAGAGATATTGCACTGAAAAAAACATTTTATGAGTTTCTCTGAATTGCAAATTGTGTCGTAATGTACAAAAATGCCTAAACACACATAAAACCCAGAAGAATAGGCCTGTGATTTTGTTGTGGAATGCCACAAATTGTTGTTACAGTGGCATTCCTATCGAAGGCCATCTGGATCAAAAACACGTTGTGTAGTTCACATTTCAAATATTTGTTACACGTACTCATTTGGACCAATTAGAGCACAGAAATGACTACGTGTACCAATTTTAATCGGTACGCGTTCTAAAAAAGCTATGTATTTCCTACGTTGGTGGATAGTCATTTTACATTAGTGGCTTGTCGTGACACCGTATTCGCTTGTAATCGCTTCTTATGCACAACGTAATTGGCACAGTAGCCAATAGCCATTGGTGTATAATTTAGACAAGAAGACATCAATTTAAAATGATGAATATTTGCAAATATGTCGGCAAGAGATTTTCTTCTGGCTGCAAGCATACATTTACTGAGTGCAGCCGTCTCATTGAGGTTTGGCATTTGTTATTTTATGTGGCGTGGTCCTGGCCCCTTTGTTAATAATTGTTATCTCTCAGTCTCCTGCTTTACCGTCAAAAATAGTAAGGGTCATCACAATCTATTATTATTATTATTATTATTATTATTATTATTATTATTATTATTATTATTATTATTATTATTATTATTATTATTGTATTTTGTATAGCACCAGGGGCATTTCTTTACAATATTTGCCAGACGCCCTGTCAACTATTGAGACTCAGCATTTATTATGTAACATCACTAACATCTTCAAATACTTCAGGTGCAATCATGGAGAAGCCACTAACACGATACAACCTTATAGCAATAACATAACTAAATTGCAACATTCCAGCAACATGGTTAAAAGGTTGTGTCAGTGGGTATTAAGTAACAGTTTTATTTTATAACAATGCCACTGTATTGTTTGTACACCCCCAAAGTATAAAGCAAACACACTGCAGGAAAAGTAAATGCCTACAATAAACACTGTACAAACAGAAGTTAAACCATTGGAAAGGCAAGTTTAAAAAAGTATGTTCTGAGACAGATTTTAAAAATATTCAAAGGCTCAGATTCCCTGATCACTTTTGGAAGAGCATGGAAAATGTGAGGTGACATTTCATTGGATCATTTAGTACAATTTTCATTGGCTCTTATTTCATTTCTAAAGAACTGATTGGCCCAAATTTGTACATGCTGTAAAAATAGTGTGTAGTTAACAAAATAGAAAGCGTAGTGTATGGCAGTACTACACATAGTAATTTATTTGAAACATGTACTAACAGCACACGTTTTTGACCCAGATGGCCTTCCATACATTCCAGATGTTGGAAGTACTGTATCTTCCTGTACTGTCACATCAACAAAACAAGATGCAGAAAGTAATCAGATGCGTCACTTCAAAGATAATTTCATGAAACGCGAAACAGTACCACAGATCCTAATCAAAGGAAAACTTTTTTATTATCGATCCTTATAGAACAACAAAAGCTACACGCAAATTTATCACAGCAATAACCAGCACTAGCATTCAAGCAGGTTATAAATTATGCTGAACAAATGTGTCACATCTAAGGTATTTTAGCCATGTAACTTAATGAAATTGGATCCACAACCCCTTATTATCGTTAAGAGCTTCTCAATAAGCAATCAATCCCAAGTGAAATAACGGCAATCCGGCGTTCATTTAAAACAAAGAAAATGTTTTTGAGGACATGCCAGGTACGTCTTAAAGCAGTTAAGGGATTAAAGGAGTTCAGAAGTGACCTAACAAAAGGCTAATTTAAGTACTATATGAGTGATATTTTCAAATGTATTACTCTAGGTAGAAAAATACTTAAAACTTGAATATTACCACACTCATAAAGTTTGTAACAAAAGAAAAATACGACAAAAAGAAAAATTTTAACACAACATGAAACTAAGCAAGTTTACAAAAATAGGAACATACTTATTAAATATGTTTATTCATACAAAGTCAATGTGTCATATTTTATTTGATAGTATATAAATAAATGGGTAAATAGTGTTGATATCAATAACCATACTAGATTGTGCTGTTATAACATGAATGGGAGGTCTATGTTCTTCAGCCCTGTTCCCATGTAAATATAGCCATGCTGTGGGGTCATTGGGATGTGATAAAATGTGAGACCACACCAGAGTAAACTCCTGAGCACAAGCACACTGCTGCATTTCTCAAACTGCAGACTCCAGGATCCTGAAACGAAACAACAAAAAAATTATTTTAACCCTATATTTCCAAATAATACTTAACATACTGTAACATGCCTCTTTAGTTGGTGTAGTGTGGATGGAATAAATAGTGTGTTGCCAGAAGCTAGGGTTAATTGAAATGCAAGATTGTCAATTATTTAAAGCAGGGTGGTATATTTGAAAAGTACAAAGAAAAGAGAAAATGTGAACAAAAAAAAAATCATGTAGTGGCCCATATACATTATTATAAATTCACTCTTTGGAAAATGTGGACATTTTACAGTCTCAATGGCTACCGTGGAGCTTAGATTTGACATCCATACTCTAGAGTATGTCTGTTTAGTTAATAGTTAACAGAGCATCAACAATGCTTGGTGAAGGCTTGTGTGACTGCAGCTGAAACTTTCTTTAAGGACAGATGCCATGGTCTGATAAAGTGCACACAGGGGTAAACTATTAAAGAATGTAAAATCAAATTGAACATTGTGGGCAGTTTAAACAGCACAAACTAAAGCATCACAATGGTTGTATTTAGCAATTCAGCACCCAATTAATTTTGCATCTAGTTGCTGACTAGGTATCTAATAACTAAAATAATAATAATAATAATAATAATAATAATAATAATAATAATAATAATAATAATAATAATAATAATAGCAGCATCAATGCTGTCATCAAGCCTTGGTAATGTTCAAAACTAGAAACACTGACTTTTCAAGTCTGTGTATTCTGTGGCAAAGGGGGGTATAAGCCCCTTTAATAGGCTATTCTGGCATCTGGAAGGTGCAGGCAAGAGAACACCATCATTGTAACTTGGCTGGCACTTGTCTATTTTGGACATTGTTGTAAAAGTTAAGTCAACAATCTCAGCCTTTACAATCAGTAAACCAAGCAATAGAGGAAAATGATTCTACAATGACAAAGCAAGAGAGCAACATTAAACACCCTTTAGATCACCATAAACAACTACTGATATCTGAAACTGCTTAGTCTACATACTGTGTGGTAAGCCCTTTATCAGTGGCAGTGCACAGGCTTTGATTACTTAAAAGCCAAGAAGGCAGACAGTCTGAAATGACTAATAAATAAATAATTGAACTGCGTGTGGATCTCACGTCATTCTAAGCAGTGCAAGATCCGTCAAGGGACAACTAAAGTGCATGCAGGGAATAAAACAGAATGCATTCCATAACTGTAATCATTTCAGTCATACCTTTGAGTTACACGATTATTACCTGTTCCTTTTCTAATATACTGTAAATGCCCAGTGTGATGAACATACCATTACAAAAAATGCTGTTGATATTTAGAAAATGATTAGCTTATTAATTATTATTTGCAGATGTGCATAAGCAGTTCATTCAAACTAAGATATCATAAACTGTAGCAAAAAACACCTTAATACTGCTTTACCCCCCTCTGCCTGCTTTGAAATTGACACACTAAGATATCATGACAGTTTTGTAAAAAAAATAAGTGAAGTTTCTGAGAGCTGTAACAGTTAAAAGGTTTTTGTTTTTACTAGGTACATACTGCATAAACACTGCTCAGCAGGGTGTGATACGGTATCTTCATACTTCAGTTTATATTCCTGCTCTTTTAACTTACTTGCAAGACTTCAATATCTGGAAATGATAATCTTAGCTACATTATGACATTATGCCTGAAGGGTTTCTTGGAAAATCATATCTCCCTTTAAACATTGTAATGTATTTATAGTATTATCAGTAAGTGCTCTAAATGTGCTAAATAAAGAACGAGTGTATTAATGATTAGACTACACAAAAATGAAGACAGTGGTATCCATGGTTGCCAAAATAAACATTTTCTAAGCAGCTTTTTATACTTTATGAAGAGATGTTGAAAAGGGCTGAAAGAGGACATTTTCTCAGCTAAAAGGCACAGAAAAAATCCCCAAGACTGAATAAATGCTATGCTCCATTTGTTACCAGAGTAGCTTTTTTATATAAATTATGCCACCCACAAACAGAAACACTATCAACAGAAATGTATTATTATTGTGAAGTCAAATTTATGTGGAACACAAACTGATTCAGGTTCTCTTTCAAGTATGAAATGTAACCATTACCGAATGGGTATTTACCTCCTAAAGACCCGAATCCTGAAAATTGTATACCAAAGCTCTGATGCCCCCGAGGTATCTAAAGGACTGTGCTCACAGATCTCAGCGCCATTTTTCCTTTCAAGACTGACCTGATTGAAGAGCCTTGTTCAGATAAGTGCTTCTATCTGTATATATTTTGCATTTTTTGTGTTTTACACAAATTATATGTGATAGTTAAACTAATCCTTGTAATAATTTTCTATACGTATTGTGTGCACTACAGCCTGTTGCTAGTTACGTCGCACTGCGGCCTTGTGCCCCACGTGAAGCCAGCAGCTCAAGTAGCTCCTTCCCAGGGATCCAGCAACATAAGTCGGCTGACTGTGCTCTGCCCTCAGGCTGCATAGCTCAGACTGGAGCTTATTTTATTTCTTGTTTTTGCTTTTTAGCACTATACGAGATGTTTTATATTATTTATGTAATTGTTTAATTACTGTTTTTTGTTGAGCAAGTCTTTCTCTTTGGGTTTTTTCTGTTTTTACAGACAGTCCTGTCAGCAACATGGTGCTCAGCAGCACTGCGCAGGACCAAGATACTCACTTCGGTTTGTTGTTGCTTTCAATTACAACCACAGTATCTCAATGCTGTTTTGGTGACAGCTTTTTAGAATAACCATTGCGAATGTTAAGATATGGTTATATATAAATAATATTAAGGATATTAAAATGTTATAGTACTTGTTTCAGTTAGTTTGTTAGACTTAACCCTCAGAGAACTACGTCACAGCGAGTGCTCTACGCCACAGGACTACAGCTGTCACACGCAAATAACAGAGCTTGGGATAGCATAGCAAATTACTTAATTTTACACCCAAAAATGTACATATTATATGAAACCTATATATCACAAGAAACTAGGACATTGAAGTTTTTTGTTCTTTCTGTTATTGATATATTTTTGGACTGAATATAGAAATATGCATTGGCAAAGACACCTTTGTTATACAAACTGTATTTTTATCATCAAAACATCAGTTCTTTTCAAAACCAACCATGCACATAAACACTTTCAAAATACAACATATAAATCCCCAGGAATGTTATTTTTAAAATGTAAAAAACCACAGATGTTTACAAACAACGAATCAAAAGATATATTCAATTTTGCAAGCAACGATCTATCTGTACAAACAGATCGAACCGCACAGCAGTAAACGCATTTGCCCTCGAAAGCCTTTTCTTTTATATAAAGATTGTTCAACATGTATACCAACACAAATAAGTGTTAATTAAATATAAAAGCATATGCAAAAATACTACTTATTATTATTATTATTATTATTATTATTATTATTATTTTTAGTATTAATACACGTAACTTACTTTGAGTTGTGGAGACATCTGAATTGGCCCAGGGAAGCTTATTCTCTGTAAAGTCCTTTGCAATCAGTCTTTTTTTCAGTGGTTTGTAAATTTATGCCAGTAAACTGCTGCCAGTTTGTTGAAGTCAGTTGTTTTTGTGTAGTAATATTTATTGTTCTTGTACTTGTTTTTTGTTTGGAAGATACTGCATAAGTGACGTTCGGTTTTTCAATCCAACCAGGCTTTCATTGATTGCAATGAATTAATTTAAAATGTAGTACTTCGTAAGAAGAGACTCCACTTTAGTAAGTACTGGTCGCACTTTGAATAAACTGTCGTAACCAGGTTCGTCTTTTTTCTTTTGGTTTTTGTTGTTGTTCAAGACATTATTCGCGCAAATCCTGGTGTTGCTTGTAGTGCATCTTTCGTGTTCCAGTATTCTTTCATGTCAGGCTTCCACACTAACCCCATATTCAGCCACAATCCTAAAACAGCACGTAATCTATTTTGTGTCATACCGCCAGACACCGACCACCATGAAAATAGCCTCTCATACGTTTTAGATTTAGCATTTCTTTCCCTGTATTTGTTGTTCATTTCTAATGCGTATATATTGGACTCGTTGCAGATGTGTTCTTGGAGCTCCGTTGAAAACAACAGCTCAAAGAATTCAGCAGGTCGGGTTGCGCCATGGAATAAATCTCGACCGCTAACCTCTGTGTACTTCTTTATGTTCGATGTTATTTTCTGTTCTGGCAATTCTGTTACTTGGGTCCAAATCGACTCTGAAGTTTTTGTTCAGCAACCGAATTAAAGACACGCCTTCGCCTGTACTGTTGTCACCTCCCGCCACATCCTCCTCCTCTTCTTCATCCCCTCTTCATCCTCCTGTTCTCCATACTCCTCCTCTTTTAAATCGCTGTCATCACTATCCACATAGCTATACAGTCCCAACCAATTACACGCTTTATCAGCCTCAGAAGCCGTAAAACCTTCAAAACATTCTCCGTCCGAATCGCTTAAAAACTCACTCTCTAAATCCGCCATTTCTCAACTCTCAGCTAGCCTAGGAGACAGGGTTTTTTTTTAACCAATAAAAAAGGTGTTTGCTTTACAACCATTTTAATTGGCTAATATTAACACCAAAGCCCTCTGCTATTGCTCGGCACAGTTTGTTGCTAGGTAAAATTGACCAATAAAAAAATAACAGAGAGCAAATGGGAGGGCAGATCTATGTCCGATAATCGGCCCTTTAGTCCTCACGCAGCACACCTCCGTGGGCCGATTATCGGCCCTGTAGTACTCTGAGGGTTAATCATTTTATAAAATTCACAACTTCAAAGCACTCAGAATTCCAGTCTACTTCAAACATACCACGTATTAAATACTGTAATGCCCAACTATAAGTGGGTTCTGACAGGGCAGCGGCAAGAATAAATTAATAATAATTAATAATTAATAAATAAATAAAAACAAAAAAAATCCCTTTTTGACAATGGCATTTCAGGGTGTGCACTATGAAAATGCACTTGCATTACAGCTTGTTAAGCAATTGAAGTCCGTAATTAGTTCTATTTTGCAAATACCGTCTTATTTTCAAAAGGCGCAAAACGCTGATGTGCCCACATAGTACACCAAAATACACTCGCTAACTAAGACACAACCCCTCTTGTGTCTTATTTAAACTGCGACCGCTGACAGGGCTCTGACTGCTCCACGAGAGGGAAGGGAGGAGGAAAAAATGACCCTACCCTAAACTCAGAATAGTTCGTCCCCATCAGACATTTCTAGATCTAACTCCAATACATCGCGTAGATACAGAATGGATATAGGCACAATAAAAGAGCTGTATGAGCTGTCTGATTTAGAATCACAAACAGCTCGCAGTCACGCCATACCTGTACCTGGAAAGGTTACAACAGCCCTTCATTTTCATGCAACGGGTGCCATCAGTCTTCTATGTCAAAGATACTGACTGATGTCACAGATGCACTTTTCCATAAGGCAAGGGGGAATATAATATTTCCAATTGGAGATGTGGAACAAAAAAGAACCAAACACAAATGTTACCAGTTGTCTGGCTTCCTAAATGTGCTAGGTGATTAAACATGTTGCAATATCCCCTGATTCAAGGAATTAATTGCTTTCTAAAACAGAAAACATCATCATTCTTTAACTGTGCAAGTTCTGTGCTCAATGTATTATCACTGATGTAGTTGCCGAGTACCCTGGCTTATGCCACAACTCATTTATCGTGGAGAACAGTGCCTTGTTCAGAAAATTCGAATGGGCTTCTAAGTGGAGGCTGGCTAATTTTATATTAAATACATAATTAACATATGACCATTCTAAAACATATGTAACAAACGCATATTAATGTTTAACATTTGTATTATGATTGGTCACAAACATACAGCAACATACATTGTTATATTGCAATAAATTAAGGATTTTTTTTTCTATTGGCACACTGTATTATTATTATTATTATTATTATTATTATTATTATTATTATTATTATTATTATTATTATTATTATTTAGTCATTTAGCAGACGCTTTTATCCAAAAGCAACTTACAGAGACTAGAAGTTGAACTCTGCATCGCAACTGCTGTTCTTGCCTTTAGGTCCCAGAATCTTTTTTGGACTTCTTTATTTTACCTTTTTAAGGAAAAGGTTGCATTTATTTTGTCAGTTATATCCTTCTGTATTTTAAATTTAGCAGTGGCTCCTTTTGTCAAAAAGAACTGTTTGATGTGCTATAATCTCATCATGCAAAAGCTCAACTTGGGTGGCTAAGAATTTATTTTTCCTTTCTTTTTTTCCCATTGTTGCGACGACATGTGTGCTGCCTCGTTGTTTTCCAGTTAAATGGATGTCCAGACTATTGAAATGTCACTAATTGGCTTGTTAAGGAATGTGAAAATCAATTGCCGTTTCAATTGAATCAGTCAAAAGCAGAAGTCGCAAAAGGCTTTGCGAGTAGGATAAATGAACCTGCCCCTGTTGAAAATAAAGATGTACAATTAGGTGGCAAAAAAAATTACAATGCAAATGCATTGCAACCTCTATTTTCTCTCAAAAAATGTGCCTTCTGAAAATCAGGCCCTCTGTGTGCAATGTCAGTTTTTACAAAAACATTTTTCAAATGAACCCCTGGGTATTATCAAATACATTTTTTATGTTTTATTTTACGTTCTAAATTACGTAACAACATAAATTGCAAATACATTTTTCTAGCTTTAGCGGCAGCAAAGTCCTTTATCAAATCGGAGTATTCTAAGTTCTTGGGAACTTCGCTTTTTTTTTTGAGTCAATGTTGAGCGCAAATACAGTGGCTCTCAAAAGACTTTTCCACATTTTATTGTGTTACAACATGGAATCTAAATGGATTTAATTAGGAGTTTTTGCCACTGATCAACACAAAAAAAGTCCATAATGTCAAAGTGAAAAATAAAGTCTACAAATTGTTCTAAATTAATTACAAATATAAAACAGAAAATAATTGATTGCATAAGTATTCACCCCCTTTGCTGTGACACACCTAAATAAGCTCTCGTGCAACCAATTGTCTTTAGAAGTCACATAATTAGTTGAATGGAGTCCACCTGTGTGCAATTAAGGTGTTTCACATGATTTCAGGTTAAATACACCTGTCTCTGGGAGGTCCCACAGTTGGTTAGTACATTTCCTAACAAAAACTACATCATGAAGACGAAGGAACATTCAAAGCAAATCCGGAATAAGGTTCTTCAAAAGCACCAATCAGGGGTAGGATATAAGAACATTTCCAAGGCATGAATAACCCCCGGAGCACAGTAAAGTCCATTATTAAGAAATGGAGAGAATATGGCACAACTGTGAATCTGTCTAGAACAGGCCTTCCTCAAAAACTGAGTATCCGGGTGAGAAGCCACTAGTCAGGGAGGCCACCAAGAGGCCTATGGCAACTCTAAAGGAGTTACAGTCTTCCACGGCTGAGCTGGGAGACACTGTGAATACGGCAACAATAGCCCGGGTGCTTCACAAAACTGGCCTTTATGGGAGAGTGGCAAAAAGAAAGCCATTGTTGAAAAAAACTCACATCAAATCTCGGCTAGAGTTTGCCAGAAGGCATGTGGGAGACTCTGAGACCAAGTGGAAGAAGGTTCTATGGTCTGATGAGACCAAAATAGAGCTTTTTGGCCTCAACGCTAAGCACTATGTTTGGCGCAAACCTAACACCGCACATCATCCTGAGAACACCATCCCTACCGTGAAGCATGGTGGTGGCAGCATCATGCTATGGGGATGCTTCTCTGCGTCAGGGCCTGGAAAGCTTGTGTAGAGGGCAAAATGGATGCAGCAAAGTACAGAGAAATCCTGGAGGAAAACCTGCTGAAGTCTGCAAGAGACCTGGGACTTGGGAGAAGATTCATCTTCCAGCAGGACAATGACCCCAAACATACAGTCAAAGCCACACTGGAGTGGCTTAAAAACAAAAAGGTCAATGTCCTGGAGTGGCCCAGTCAAAGCCCGGATCTCAATCCAATTGAGAATATGTGGAAAGAGTTGAAAATTGCTGTTCACCAAAGGTCCCCATATAACTTGACGGAGCTTGAGCAATTTTGCAAATAAGAATGGGCAAAAATTGCAGTGTCCAGATGTGCAAAGCTGGTATAGCCTTATCCAAATAGTCTCATGGCTGTAATTGCTGCCAAATGTGCCTCTACCAAATATTGACTCAAGGGAGTGTTTTGTATTTGTAATTAATTTAGAACAATCTGTAGATTTTATTTTTCACTTTGACATTATGGACTTTTTTTTGTGTTGATCAGTGGCAAAAACTCCTAATTAAATCCATTTTGATTAAAAGTTGTAACACAATAAAATGTGGAAAAGTCCAAGGGGGGTGAATACTTTTGAGAGCCCAAGTAGGGAAGCAGTGTGGAGTAGTGGTTAGGGCTCTGGACTCTTGACTGGAGGGTCGTGGGTTCAATCCCAGGTGGGGGACACTGCTGCTGTACCCTTGAGCAAGGTACTTTACCTAGATTGCTCCAGTAAAAACCCAACTGTATAAATGGGTAATTGTATGTAAAAATAATGTGTAAAAAATAATTTCATTGTATGTAAAAATAATGTGATATCTTGTAACAATTGTAAGTCGCCCTGGATAAGGGTGTCTGCTAAGAAATAAATAATAATAATAATAATAATAATAATAATAATAATATGTCTTGATCAAGTTCAGCCTGGAAAAGCTGCGCTCACCAGAAGCAACCGTCACTGGAATGATCAGAAGTTTACGAAATGTGGTTAAAGTGTTTGGGAAGATGTCGGCTAATCTGTTTTCATGCACGTACTGCAGCATTTTCATAGGACTCATACTTGTGAGGTGCCGACATGATGAACTGCAGCTAAAGTGTTTTGAGCACACGTAACAAGCACTAAATCTCGCAGCACATTAAAATCTCATGGCAGTCCAGTTGAGTGGGGGGCCCTAGGCAGCTGCCTCACTCGCCTTGCTTTGAGGGCGGCCCTGACCTCCAGGGCATGATTTCGGCCCCACGGTGGATGATATGCTGCAGCTCTCACCGCTGCAGGAATACACTAAGGAGCTGGTTCGCCTGCTTCCTGCGACCACCTCCAGTACGTAAGTCAGCGGCAAACTAGCTCTAAGTCCCAGCAGCCTCAAAGACTGGCACAGCCAGCTCGCGCGCTGCCAGAGGTGATGTTCAGGACCGCCCATGGTTCCTCAGCCACAGAGGCTGTAATAGGTTCCGCCACCCTGTGCAGAGACAGAAGCCGCAGGCCAAGCCACAAGCTAAGCCACAGGCTAAGCAGCAGCCCTAGGATTTTGCTGCCACAGGCCTAGGGCCCCTTCTCAGGGAGCAACGTGAACTATTGTGGTGTCAGTGCACCAGACATCTGGGTGCTTACCACCGTTCAGACCGGCTATTCGCTGCAATTCAAGTATGGTCCCCTCCCTTTCAGGTCATGACGGCAACATCAGTCAGGGACCCACAGCATGCTGCTGTGGTGTCTCAGGAAGTAGCAGCTCTGCTGCAAAAATAGGCTATTTGCATGATCAAACTAATCCTCAACCTCAGACAGGTCAACCTGTATCTGAGTCGAAGGAGGTTCAAAATGTTGACAATGCAACATCTGTTGCAGTCAATCAGGCTAGGTGACTGGTTCAACATGGTGGACCTCAAAGGGGCCTATTTCCACATCCTCATAAAAGCAGCGCACAGGAAGTACCTGTGGTTCGCCTTTCAGGGAACAGAGTTCTGTGTCTTGCCATTTGGCCTCTCCGTAGCTCCACATGCCTTCTCGAAGTGCATGGAAGCTATCTTGGCCCCATTGAGACAGAGGCATCAGAGTATTCAATTATCTGGACGACTGGCTAATTTGTGCCCAGTCTCTAGCACAGGCAGAGGCCCACACGGAACTGGTCACTGGCCACCTTCAGCAGTTGGGCCTTACGGTGAAGAGCCAGCTCACGCCTACCCAGACCACCCCTATTCAAGTGTGCTTGGACTCGGGTGGTAGTAAGGTTCCAGAAACTTCTGGGCCTGATGGCAGCAGCTACCCAGACCTTTCTGTTGAGTCTCCTGCACATGCGCCCTCTGCAGGTCTGGTTCAACAGCAGGGTTTTTCAGCCCTCGCTGAACTGAACTGCGCCCGTCTATTGACAGTGTCCCACGGTGGCTTCCAGTCCCCCAGTCTCCATCGTGTGACCTGCAGGAAATCAGGCAGGACCGGGCCAAGGTGCTCCTAGTAGCCCCATTTTGGCCCAGATTTGTTAAAGGGACTTGTGTATAACCTGTCAAGTTTATCTGCATTTTGTACTGTTTTTCTACCAAAATGCATGCAATATTTACAGTAGGCTCCATCATATTCTGAAAAGACAAAACATGTTTTTTCTTTTGTTTATTTCTATTATATACTTATTTTTTGTGTACAACAGTGTACAACATTTTACAGCTATTTTTCCTCATCTAACATCTTGTCCCATGATGGCTAACTGGAACACTGCTGCAGCAGGACGATCTTGGCTTCATACCCTTGTGGCTTTTTATTTTATATTTTATTCTTGGGAGGGCAACATTCTTTCCCTGCACTACTCTCACTGAAAAATAAATACATAAATGAATGAATACATAAACAACTAATATCGTTTCTGTTCAAATCTAGTAAAAAAATAGATATTTTTAGATATTGCGTTTAAATAATTTTAAAAAAATGTAAATATGGTAAATGGCAACCTAGGTTAGCAACACTAAAATCGAAAGAAAAAAAAACACATTACATTTTTTGCCAGGGAAAGTTTGTCTTGAAATGCTTCTACAGTAAACTTTACTTTATTTTAAACATTCCAACAAGTACACGCTTGACCACAAAGTGTTATAAATTTCACAACACGATTTTTTCTAATAAGCTAAGACCTTAGTGACTATGGAGTTTGTTTGTTTGTTTATTTTATAACTTTACTAGATTGCTGCATTTAAATGTCAGGTTCATGCATTAAGAAAGCAATATCACTTATTTGCTAATTTACAAAAAATGTAAATAATACCTTAAGTTCAAAAGATTAATCTGTGTCTCTCTGGGTAGCCATTTCTGGATTTCTTTGTAACCAATAGAAGATCCGCTTTTTCCACAGCTAGCCAATCAGAAGTGATAGGGGTGGAACGTAAACACTTTTTAAAATGTTTGTGCTTTGGGGCTAGACTTCCACAATTCAGTTTTCAGAAACTTGCGCAGCTCTCTAGAAATATCGAAGTGTCTTTCTAGCAACACAACGAACATAGGAAAAATATATAAACAAAAACTACTTGTCCAACGGACAAAGTATAATGGCAAAACTTGTCCCTCACACAAATCTTGCTGTCCCGGCGCTAGCGATAATGTAATTACACACCCCTGAGACAGCATTCTATCCTAATAATTAGCAACCTATTGTACCGCTTTAACTAATAGTTATACAAGTTCTCTTTATTTCACCAACAGTTTTATGAGGTTCATGAACCAGTATTTTTTTTTCAAAAATGTAGACTAATTTCAAACTTTATTTCCAATTCTACCCTTTATATGTATCGTGATGCAAGGGTATTAAAATATATATTATTTTACATATGGTTAATTGCCAATACACACTATCATCTCCTTGTATTAGGAGTACAAGAAAATCTACAGAACCACTTATTTTGATCATAGCCAAAGTAAATGCCTGTGGCCTAGTTCATTGCATACTTGATAGAGATATAATAAGATATTTATCCATGTGTGACAGAGAAAGGATGATTCTTGTTGTTAGACCTGTGAGGGTGCTGTGTAAAGGGAACAGAGTACCCTAGACTGGATGGCCTGATAATTCATTCCCAGGGTTTGGCAGAAGTCAGCCATCTAGAAAGGGGTCGGAACTACGGTACACTAAATCACTGACTCGGAAGGGAAACGGTGTGGTATCCGCGGACTGGAGGAAGGGCTGCACTCGTTAACCAAGGGGTCATGGTTGACGGTATATAAGGGGACATAGTGATGTGATCTGTTCCTTTGTATGGTTACTCTAAACCCGGAAGGATCAGTATAAGAAAGAACCGTGAGTGTTTTGTTTGTTTGTTCAGTCTGTCTAAAACCTGTTTGTTTGTCTGTTTGTTTAAGATTAGACAACTAACACGTTCTGGAGCTGTCGCTTAGGGCAAGCACAAAAACCTGAACATCACTATACCATTGTTTCATGTAATAAATTGTACTTCACCACAAGCACTGCAGCACTCACTTTGGACTTATGACCGTGTGTGTGTGTGTCTAATTGTGTTTAGTACTGTGTTTATTATTTGCGGGACTAAAACCCTTTATCATTACTGAGCAATACACATTTCTGTGTATTGCCAGCCCTCTATTATGTACTGCTTGGTCATCAGACCATTGGATTATAAATAAATAATTTCACCCGTACTTTGTTGTCTGTCTGTATCATTGGATTACTGCACCTGCACTGCACCTGCTCTACACCTGCACACTAACTACCACTTTGCCACACCATGGTATTAACTTGTGATAAAACTACATATTTTATGTTCTACTAACATATAAACAAAAAATGGCCAGTTTCTTTTCCCAATAGGCTCATGGTTTGATAGCAATGATTTATCCTGGACACTACTAAAAAGTCAAAGTATAACCTCCTTCTTTGTCCACTATTTTATATGATATAGGCCTAAATAATAATAATAATAATAATACTATATATTTTTAATTGGCTTGAACATAAATTGGCAAACTCCTGTTGGGATACAGATCCCAAACTTTCTGCACACCCATATACAGCGTGATTGTACAGGACGGTTGGGAAATGTGTGTCAATGATGTGGAAGAAATGTCAAGCCAAGACATCTATAAGCAACTTTATACAGTGTTATAGCAACAACCTAAGCAGCACTGAGTTATCTCAGTTCAACAATAATACTCATTTACACAAGACCCATTTACCAAACCATACTGATTTTACTGCCATTTACAGGTTGCTGTTAAATGTTTAAGCATGTTTTTCAGTCCTACTCCCATTAAATAAAAGTCGCAAAGGAGGTATTTTCTAATCACGTTTGTTTTCATATAGCCCCAATTACAGGATCAACATTCTGCAGAAGACCTGAAACAATCTGTTTTATTATCACTGAGTTTAGCTGTAAGAAAAGAACAGTAAACCTGCAACTCTGTTACTGTGATCGGGGGCTTAATACTGAACTTTAATTAATTACAGAAAATATGTTTTTCGAAGGTCAGCTGTAGTAATGTTCAGTTACAGTGCAAAATCACATCATGGAATGTTACTGCAGCGTCTGTATATTGTGTTTTCTGGTCCAATAAAGATTTATGCCCTGGTCTGCAAGTTCATTTAGGGTCCTAGAGAGACCTAGAAATAGGTAATAAATCTTGACTGCTGGCATTGCTTTGATGCTATGTTCTTGTCTATTCCTTGTAAATGAAACAAAATAATCACCCATCCCCTGGGGACCAGGCTGGGGGTAGAGCTGCCACCACAAATCTCACACAGAACCAGCAGCTTCTGGCAGATTCACAATGTTGCCCTCGGCTAGATTGATGGATGACACAGGACAGTTCCAATCAGTACTACCTGCAAGTACTGCTTGGACGCAGACCATTATCTGCCATCTTCTGAACAATGAATACAATGAAAACCAACAGAAAATGCATACTGTAGTATCTCAGTTTACAATCCAGTATTATGACACAAAACATATCTGTGAACCACTTTTAAGGGTAGAAAAGGATTAAATTGATCTAAATAATTAACCCAGGCAGTGATCTATGTTAATTTAATCAGCTTGGTTCCTGTCTGTGATATGCTTGCTTGGTAGATTTAATTGTCCAATTGCTTAACTGGCTCTGAGCCTTTCAAATTGAAAGAAGTGGAGTTATACCACTACTTCCTACAAGGGTCATTGATATTTACAGTTTACTAGAATACTGGATATACAAAATCTCCAAATTACATATTTTTTATTGTTTATTTTTTTCCCCACACATACATTTTATTTTTCAACACTCCTTGTCCTTTAAGCATGTTTCCCAAATATGTATACTTCATTTTTAGCAACAAAAAAGTTTTGATTCACCCCGTGTTATCATTGCTGTATT
Organism: Acipenser oxyrinchus oxyrinchus; assembly: GCA_030684275.1. NCBI lineage: Eukaryota > Metazoa > Chordata > Actinopteri > Acipenseriformes > Acipenseridae > Acipenser > Acipenser oxyrinchus. The sequence continues at coordinate 49,232,071 of CM060252.1, forward strand.
GTTTCAATTGTTTTACATGGTAACCAATATATTTGTATAGTACAAATATGAAATAACTTAACTTACTTAAAAAACTAAGTTTAAAGTTCCCACAATGTGTGTTTGAACAACTTTATCTTTGTATTTATACAGTTGTACAATTAAAAAGTTGTCTTTTTTGCAAAAACAAAAATAATAACATCTCTCAGTGATATACTGTGGTATATAAGATTTGGATGTAATTGCATTACATTACAATATTGCATTACAATATAGAAAGATAAGTGTAATTTCTCTGTTTCTAATGTAGAATTCAGCAGGCACATACCGGTATTTGCCTTGATCCCATTCCCTACTTATCTGATCATATCTTGCTTTTTAAACTTAAATTATTACTTTGTTTACTTTTCCTCATTGTTTTTTTGTGCTACCAAGCAGTAACAGGCACAGTGTCACAGTACAGTCAATAACTGAAGTATGATTTAAACTAAATTAAATTCTGTGACATCTCTCATACAACAAACATCTTACACACAATGTATATAGTGAACTAGCAAAATTGAAATGTTTGCCAATTTAATTGTTTTAATTATGACCATCATATAAAACTTTACATCCTCTTGTGGGGTAGAATCATCAATCAAGATTAGAATTTAGAAACACTGATATTAGGCGACAACCTGGTTAATCTGCAGAAGCACTGTTATGTGTCATTAAATAATCCATATATTGTTTAATTATTACCTTTTGGTATATCATTCTCCAGTGAATCCATGAAGTCAATTGATGGATCCAAGTCAGCTTTTTCCAGAAGGGATTTCTGCTTAAGGTGAACAGGTTCAGCAAAGTGGAAATATGAGCTTAGCTTCCCTGCTTCTGATACAGACAGACCTAAACAATAATAATGGAAATGTTTAGGTCAATCCCCCCATATAGCAATACATATGTTTTAGTGGTATCTACAGCAGTAAAACACATATCCATTGGGATATATTATTATACAAATATTTAAATGAATCTTGACCATAAGAATGCCAGATAACGGGGGGCTAACGAGTAGCGCACCCAGTAAAAGCACTCCGCATGGAGTGCAGGATGCGTCCTATAGCCTGGAGATTCGAGTCCAGGCTATAACACTGCCAACTTGGACAGGAGTTCCCAGGGGGCAGCGCACAAGTGGCCGAGTCGCCGCCCAGGTGCGGAGGGCTTCGGTCGGCCAGTGTGTCCTCGGCTCACCGCGCACCAGCGACCCCTGTAGGCAGGCTGGGCGCTTGTGGGCTTGCCTGTAAGTTGCCCGGAGCTGCGTGGTCCTCCGACGCTGTAGCTCTGAGGTGGCTGAATTGCTGGCCTGCAGAGTGAAAAGAAGCAGACGGCTGACGGCACATGTTTCGGAGGACATGTGTGTCCGTCCGAGTTAGCGCGGGGGTGGCAGCGGTGAGCCGGGTTGAAATAAAAATAATTGGGCTTTCCAAATTGTGGAGAAAATGAGAAAAAATAATTGCTGATTCCAAAAAAAAAGGAATGCCAGATAACATAGATCTGAAAGCTAAATTCCAAATCTACTGTACCTTCAAAACTTCTGTTGGTGTGGACATGACCGTGTGGAGTCTTGATATATGCTCCTCTTGGAACTACTGCCGCCTCTTTGTCTATCAGTGATATGGCAGCTGCAAGCCGCTGTTCTTCTTTAATTTTTACCTGGAAAAAGTATTTCATTAAAAAATAAATTGCATTCTTACATTTTATAGTGTTGCAACAAACATTGTATAATTTACAGTATACTTACGGTTAATTTGTACCTGTAAGTACCCATATAACAGGTTATTTAGGTAGTACAGTGTAAAAGATTGCAAATGGTTTTGTTCTTTAACAACACAATCAGTGTTAGACATCTAATTAGAATACAGTTTTGCAGACATGCAAAATACTATTTATATATGTGCAGTTTTTTATGATTTGGAATGCCCAAGGCTACCAACAAATAACTAGAAAACGATTTTTATTCTGAACCATTAACCCTTTACTTTCTTGTTTGTCATACAGGAAAAAGCAGCTTCAAAATGTACCCAATGAAAGCTCTCTGTACAACTCAATGTCCACTGTCAGTCACACAACTTAAGGAACTGAAGCTGGTCTTTTTACTTTGTACTTACAGTAATTTCCTCTTCCTGAGCCTCATGTCCTTCCTCATCCTTCCTCGTCTCTATATGTTCATAGTCATGTGAAGGATCTCCCAGGAAACAGCCTTTGATTACAGATGTCTCATCTATCATGGTCTTTGTCGCAGGAGGGAGCAGGTTCCATTCCATACAGTTCAAGCTATGGTTATGGAAATAGATAATAAATGCTCTGCACATATCATTGAGTGCTAAATAAAATACTTCACTACCCATTAAACCACAGAATGTTTCTCACTGTTAAAATATGGTTTGTTAAATGCATTTTCTTGCAAGGGTTGTCACAGTAAAAATGCATCATAACATGGAAGCAACAGCACATTTTCATAGAGAATAAAAGTGTTGTAACTGCTCCTCACTGCAATACAGTTGTTTTTTTGTTATACTTTTAAAGTTATTTTATTCCTCACAAAAATGACTTAGTAAGCACTTCACAATAGGGTCTTGAATGTTTCAACTGTTTCATGTTTGGGAGGGCTTATTCTACCACACGTCATATAGATAATATTTCCTGAACTTAAATTAGCACAGTTTTCACTATATTCCTTTTGTTCTTTAATGTGTTCATGATTTAATGCAATTCATTCTTCAATATTATTAGTAATAGATGGAGTGTACTGTGGGTATGGTATTTTAGGGGTTCTGCTTGCTACTATAGCCTGTCAAAAGACTATTACTTGCTGACTTAATAAACTCTATACAAAACCATAACTGAGTATAATATAAAAAGGGCATGTGTGGGGAAATAGGCCTAACAATTTTATCACAAAGATTGTAGCGGGAAAATAATGACATGTGGAGTGTCCAGAATGTTTTAATAACTTCATAAACAGTACCTTACTGCAATATCACCATAAAAAATAACAATACTCAGTTATAGTGAGATATGAAATGTATGCCACAGCGTAGAAACCCATCACATGTTTACAATTTATGACATGGTATTTTTTTTTATGATACCTTTTCTTTCTTTATTGCATTCTTGTGGGCTATATACTGTACATAATGACCAGATAATCTCTTAATTCTACACATTTTGGCATAGTACAACACGCTGTAGATTGATACAACAGCAGCCCCTTGTGCTTAACATAAACATGACCTGTGGTCTATATTTTGTAGCAGGTTCTCTGTAAGAAAAAACAAAAACAAAAAAACAATTGGCTCACTGACATTCCTGTCAAATAAACCAGTGCCCCTTGTAATTAGAATAGTTATTTCATCACATATGTAAAATGTCAGCTAAAGGTGTGCCGTTAATGTGTGCAATACATTTGTAATATTATTATTTGAGACCCACCTCCACAGCTATATGTATTTTTTCAACAACTCATTAAAACCAGATTGTATTTATTTATTTTGGCAATCACTAGGCCTAATCAAAAGTAGTTTAATTTGCAATCTTCAGAACAACAGCACTAACCATTAAATTTTGGTAATCATGATGTCATGTATCTTTCTCTTAAGTCATTCATGTACTATGCGTTAAAAAATTTAAAAAAAAAAAACATTTGTAGGTGGCTGAAATTAGCATAAACAGTAGTACTGCTTCTTACTCTTTTCCCGTACATGAAAAAAGTCAGTAACATGTATCTACTTGGTATATTCGTACAGTAAAGTAAACATGCAGAAATTAAAACCAAACGACTGAATTGTTAAATGTTTTTTTTTTTTTTTTTTTTTTTACCTGTATAGTGTCTTTTTGTCGCTGATCTCGTCATGTCCTATTCCCTGTGCTATGTAATAGTCGGCTTTTATACCCAATATTTTCCCCCAGAAAACTACACGGGTAAATTTATAATGCCTCTTCAGAATCACCAACGAAGTCTGCAAGGTTGCTTTCTGTTCTGGACTCAGAACCAAACCACTGCCTGCAACGAGGTCCAAGGAGAAATGTAGGCTTCTAAAATCCATTGTACACTTCAGGTAACACGTTAATGAAGTCGTAAATATGTTATTGAATTTAAAACTTGATTTGTAGTGAACGGGAACGAAGCAGCTGCTTCTTCACCCAGGCCTCGTTTGTGATTGTTGCTAATGTAAACAGCGCCCTTGGTAACTCGTCTCCATGGTACCAGTGTCAAACGCTAAAGGTGACTTGTTGTGTACTTCAGAATTTTAAACTTGTATTTTCATAAAAGTTTAACATTGTGTTGTTACTTCAATCTGAATGAGAGTATTACCTGTACATGTAAAATAGTAACACATATAAAAAATAAAAAATAGAAAAACGTAAAAACGAAAACATTTATGGCAATAAAAGGTTTCCATGGTGACTTAAACTGCACTGTGGGTGGAGTCAGTGTGACTTGGAGAAGACTCTCAGTATGGTATACCTGTCTTACCATTGCAATAAAATGTTTTCAGGGGATAGAATGAAAAAAAAAAATCTCAACCGGTCATTCTGGTATTGGTGGCATTTGAGATCCTACTATACTAGGTTGAATAGTTTTAAAGAGTGACTAAGGTCAAGAGAACGTGGTCCAACAGAAACATGACAACACAGAGAAATGAACCTGTTTAATGAAAATTAATTATAATAACTCCTTTATTACCTTAAAGGTAATAGTAGTGCATATCTCTTTATTATTATATTCTTCCGGAGTAGACAAATCAGGTTACTTGGTGTCATTTACACAGTATGATGCGTTCTGCTCCCCTGTACCTCAATGTTACATGACACTCAAAAGCTGTGCCCTTATGTCTGTAATCTGCTACTTCAGAATTTTCTTGGCACACCACATGCATTTGTTCAATACAGGCCTCATATCTTTTTATCTCTTTGTGGACAGTGCTTGCACACAGTGAAGCAATGTTTGGCTTTCATACAACACACACACACACATCACCTGATTATCATCAAAAGGATCAATTACCATATTAGACAACACATTAATAACATCTGGTCTGTAGACGAGAATCTGCTCCTCCTCATTTTGCTTTGATCTTGATGTTTTGTCTTTGTATTCCTCTAACAAAGAGCTTTTGAAAAGATAAAACGTATTACATGTTTTTATTGAGAAATATCAAATGCAACTTGTCTCGGTTTTTGGATGTTTAGCTCCTAAAATTACATGAAACAAGTCAGTATAGTATATGCTAGTCTATTTTTTTTTTTCTTCTGAATTGGAATTAAGATACTCCCTGGTCCCTGGTGGTTAAAGGATATAGAGCAAAACCTTTTAGAAGAAAGACAGATTGCAAATTACTTTTCTTACATAAGAAACTAGATTTCAGTGGCTACAGGTAATAAGGAAGAATGCATTAGTGGTGAACTAGCTTATATGTATATTTCAGTGTATATGTTAATGTTAGTAAGCAGAGCTAATAATCAGCATTTAAACACTAAAGCAAAGTAATGCAATATCCCAATCATACAATTTTTATGTGAATATAGTTTACTTGCAGTCCATGGCATAGTGTGAATATATTTTTATAAATGTGTTTATTAGTTATGATGGTGATGATGAACAGCTAGCATAGTCAGACCTTTCACGTGTCAGTGTGGGTCTGGGAGGGCTTTAGAAATGTGGTCTGACCCTTTGTATTCAAATTATATTTTCCCAAATAATCTGTCAGTAGCAGGCTTTTTATGGAATGCCACATACAATCAACTAATACAGGTGGCAACTCTATAAGTAGAAATAACCTCTAGCATCAAAGATTTGCATCTGTAACTTTATATAACAAATAATTAATAATTAAGCACCACAAATAAACTAGAAAAGTAGGCACCTATGGCCATGAATTAAGGCTTTCAGTGCAACATTCAGCCATAAAAGGTAAAGTGTGAAAATGTTGGTGATTCACTTCTTCACTGAAGTTACAATATGAAATAATGGCTGTGTGAAAACTGTTGAAGGGTCATGCAGATGTTTACAAGAAACCTTAACTTTCCCATACCTTCATATAAGAATGCTGACCACACAGGCCTCAGTCTTAAGTGGTGATTTACCAGTTGTTGTTTTTAGTTTTGTTTTTTTAACCCTTATCAGAGGATTGCTGAAGTAATACTCCACCCCATCAAACTTTAATTTAAATGTGTGTGGAAAGAAGTAGAGGGAGTTGGCAAGGGCTCCTCAACAATACAATAATTCCATTGCATTTATTATGTCTTCTCTGCCTTTTTTAAAAAGATGTGTAAAAGAGATTATCCCTTTTGCTTTTGGTGCTACTTACAAGTAATTTTAATATTAAAAAGGCTTAGAAAAGTACAACGCTTTTCTTTAATCCTTTATCGGATTGTACATAATAAATACAGCTCACTCAAGATGGAAACTTAGAAAAACAGTGCTACTGCTACTAATTACTTTTTCATATCGACTTGAAAATCTACTGTGTTTTTGCTCTGCAGTTCTACCACAGTGCACTAAGCATGTGGGTTATGTTAGACAACTAATGGGAGTTCTGGCTTTCTTCTAAAAGGTTTTGTTCTGTTTTCTTTTGAACTACTGTGACCATAAGATGATACCACTTAAATTGAGTTTAAGGTAAAAAAAAAAAAAAAGACCTCCTTAAGTATCCTCTTACTGTAAATCCAGCATTCTCCTCAAGTTTACATCGTTAAAAAGTCTTAAGAATTCTGTTTTTCCCCCCCATCTTTAATCACTTATATTATATTACTTACACATAAATATAATTACATTTCTATAACCAACAGCATCTGTATCTCATTTAATGCGAATGTTTGAGCAACTTTTTTGCAAGGGCTTGTAACAGGACAGCTTGTAACACGGCCCAAGCTGTTACCGGCAGGAAGGAGACTCAGAAGCTGGAAAGCTGCAGTTTAAGTACTAAAGCGGTACGTTTATTAATCCTACGAGGACAAAACAACAATAAACAAACAAATACAGCACGAGGGCCAAAATAAAGCGTCAAACACAAAACTTACACGAGCGAGGCTGAGTTATGCCTTCACTGGCTTTCCTTCTCAAAACACCCCTCAAACAAAGGGTGGTTTTTTTTCTCCCTTTTATACAGGTGGTCATTCCCAATTAGCACCAATAACCTAATTAGGGAATGACCATACCTGTGATTGTTTGCAGGGATTAGGATTTAACCCCTTCCTTGTCACAGGACCACTGATTGCAAGGAACCTTTTTATTGTATTCCGAATACAACAACTAATTTTCCAGTAAAACAGAAGGGAGGAAATACATGAACAGTAATTCAATATCTAAAATGTTGTGAGATAGTAAATAGTTCAGATACATATTGTGAATTGATTAAGCATATATGACAAATTAGGAGTGAGATTTGGTAGACCATTACTAGTCTTAATGGGCTTCTTTCTAGGTGACAGAATACTAAATTTAAACTGATCTTCTAACCTACTCATAACCCAGCTGCAATTTAAAAAATCAAACATATTTTATTGTTAACTCTGACCCAATGACAATCAATGGCCGGGTTTCCATTCATCTTAGAAAGTCGATACTCTCTCTCCACCATCATGATTTATGTGACATATATGTCACTCCCGAGTCAATGCGGGGGTGGTAGCAGTGAGCTGAGCCTAGGGTGACCAGATAGCAAGAGTGATAAATCAGAACACTTTCAGTTAGTGCAGGGAGGAAAGAAACCTAGTTTAAATGAACTACTACACATTGCAAGTGACGCAAACTATGTATCTTTCTTCTGTAGATAGGCTTTTTTATTCCTTCGCCTTCCTGTGTGCATTGCACTTACGCAAAAACTAAAACGTAGAGAAATATAATTTTAAAAAAACTTCAAAGCGGTTAACTTTCTTGTTTACTGTTCCGATGACAATGATGTTTTAATCAGCCTATAAGTATGTCTGCACTGGTTTTTCTGTGATCTGCTATACAGTAGGTAGCAGGTGGGACAAAGTCAGTGCTGCATTGTTTTGATTTACAGTGGCTCTCAAAAGTATTCACCCACCTTGGACTTTTCCACATTTTATTGTGTTACAACATGGAATCAAAATGGATTTAATTAGGAGTTTTTGCCACTGATCAACACAAAAAAGTCCATAATGTCAAAGTGAAAAATAAAATCTACAAATTGTTCTAAATTAATTACACATATGAAACAGAAAATAATTGATTGCATAAGTATTCACCCCCTTTGCTATGACACACCTAAATAAGCTCTGGTGCAACCAATTGTCTTTAGAAGTCACATAATTAGTTGAATGGAGTCCACCTGTGTGCATTTAAGGTGTTTCACATGATTTCAGGTTAAATACACCTGTCTCTGGGAGGTCCCACAGTTGGTTAGTACATTTCCTAACAAAAACTACATCATGAAGACGAAGGAACATTCAAAGCAAATCCGGAATAAGGTTCTTCAAAAGCACCAATCAGGGTAGGATAAAAGAACATTTCCAAGGCATTGAATATCCCAGAGAGTACAGTAAAGTCCATTATTAAGAAATTGAGAGAATATGGCACAACTGTGAATCTGTCTAGAACAGGCCTGTCCTCAAAAACTGAGTATCCGGGTGAGAAGCCACTAGTCAGGGAGGCCACCAAGAGGCCTATGGCAACTCTAAAGGAGTTACAGTCTTCCACCACTAAGCTGGGAGACACTGTGCATATGGCAACAATAGCCCGGGTGCTTCACAAAACTGGCCTTTATGGGAGAGTGGGAAAAAGAAAGCCATTGTTGAAAAAAACTCACATCAAATCTCGGCTAGAGTTTGCCAGAAGGCATGTGGGAGACTCTGAGACCAAGTGGAAGAAGGTTCTATGGTCTGATGAGACCAAAATAGAGCTTTTTGGCCTCAACGCTAAGCACTATGTTTTGCAAATAAGAATGGGCAAAAATTGCAGTGTCCAGATGTGCAAAGCTGGTAGAGACTTATCCAAATAGACCCATGACTGTAATTGCTGCCAAAGGTGCCTCTACCAAATATTGACTCAAGGGGGTGAATACTTATGCAATCAATTATTTTCTGTTTTGTATTTGTAATTAATGTCGAACAATTTGTAGATTTTATTTTTCACTTTGACATTATGGACTTTTTTGTGTTGTTCAGTGGCAAAAACTCCTAATTAAATCCATTTTGATTCCATGTTGTAACACAATAAAATGTGGAAAAGTCCAAGGGGGGTGAATACTTTTGAGAGCCACTGTAGGTTGCTAAAATCTAGTTTTCAGCATTGGATGTAAAATACCAAAAATGGACAACAAAGCAAAACAAGCAAAGTATATTTAGGCTGAGGATCGTGTCAAGACATTTCCCAAAGAAACTGTACATGCAGATGGAGGTAATTGTAATGCACATCTTGTAATGTGACTTAAAGAAAATAGATTGATCACTATTTAGCTTCAGAATCACACATTAAACAAAAGGCTACTACAGAGGCTGCTGAACAGAACGTAAAACAAACAACAGCTTTCAGAAAACAAACTGGAAAGTCAGCGCAGATAAAAAAAGTATTCCTGTGTCGGTTGTAGCCAAGTTAAATCACTACAGGTACAATTTAAGCACAGCTACCTCGATTCAAACAACCTGCTGTTTACTTTTTAAATGCAGATAGAATTTTAGACCCGAATAGGCACGTTTTCTTTGTTTTGACTCAGTACTGATAAATAAATTCCTAGATGGGACAAATAACATGACAACGAACGTGCTGCATGCATGGACTTTATTAAAAAATGCCAGATACATTTGTGTAGCCGAGTTTTGGGACTGTTTTTAATCAATTTCCACATCTGTATCACTTGGCAAAGCTTTGCCTTACACTTCCAACCAATTCAGTGGATGCAGAACGTGCAGTCTCAATGTATGGGCAAGTTCACACCAGACAGAGAATGTCGGCAGCAACTGTTGCAAGATGTTGTTTGCCCTTTAACAAATGACAGCACTCTGTTTTAGTAAGGAAGCAAGTACCACAATTTTTATGCTTTTATAGTGCTATGAAATATTATCTAGGTGTATTTAATGTTTAAACAGGTCCAGGAAATGTCTGTGAAATCTTAATTATAATCCTAATCGTAACTGGATGGCTTGGCCATGCGCATAACATCCATTTTGCTGATGACATAACTGGAGAACTCCTTGCAGCTCAGGCTGAAATTAATTTTTACTTTTGAGCTTTGATTACTCAAGCATGCTTCAATTCACAGTCACAATAAATAATAATAATAATAATAATAATAATAATAATAATAATAATAATAATAATAATAATAATAATAATGTTGTATCCCACTGGCGTGATGCTTCACATCCAACTCGCCGCCGTGTGATGCTGCGCTCTTTTTTTACACAATTTACAATATGCCTTTGTAACACAGTCATATGATTGAATCCAGTTTTTTTTTTTGGGGGGTCCCACTGCGTTCGGTACTTTTTTGCTTTTTAGTGACAGGCTCGTCAACAACACCAGTCACCATGACACTTCGCCAGTAAAACCAGACACACCAAGTAAAACACATGACGCATACCGCGTGATATAAATGCAGGTTAACGTGATTGGATAGCCGCATAGATGCAATGCAAACAACTCACTCAAACACGCCCTAAACCAGTATGCTGTTGCACCGCAAGACAGTACAGCAGCCACATATACAAAATTTCCTAACGAGAAAATAAAAAAATCTACATATTATGCCAGGGTTTTCAAAGTTTACTTTAAAAATCGGGACAAATGGCGTTCCGACAGTACCTCAATCGGGACGCGGGACAAAGCCCCTAATATCAGGACGATCCCGATTTTATCGGGACATCTGGTCACCCTAGCTGAGCCTAAAAAAAAATAATTGGATGTGCCAAATTGAGAGAAAATAATAAAATAATTGTCGATTTACTAAATTTATATATATATATATATATATATATATATATATATATATATATATATATATATATATATATATATATATATATATATAGTTGCATAGCTTCCTTGTCTGATTTGGAGGATTTCAAACAAATGATTTTTGATCATTCCTGTGGCAAAGACGGTCCTCGCCCGTCAGTCTCTTTTTCGCCGGCTTCAGCAACATTAACACCTGCAAACCCAGAATGGATGTATTTTTTGTCTCCGTACTAGTCCGGTATGCATTAGCCCCTCAGAAGGTAAATTTCCAGATTTTAGTAATTAGGTAGATCCCTAACTATAATTAATGTATATAGTAACAAATGTGGTTTACTTAATTTACCCTAGATAATCAATATTAAATTATAAATATCCATCACAGCGCTTTCTTATGGAATATTTTTTTTTTTTACTATTATTTGTGTGACACTATGTCTGTTTTTTTTCTTCTTTTTTTATTTTTTCTTAAAAAAATGTGTCCAAATGAGGCAGGCTGCACTTGCAGTCCTTTAACACAACCTAAAAACTTTGTAGAAACCCAGTTTAAAAAAGCTGTGCAATTTCAGTCATCGCGCAAGGCCAAATTGGAACTCAGACAGAAACATTTAAATATACCCTCCCGTATTTTAATATTAATTAGGTTATATGCATTTGGAAGGAGAATTTCTCTGGCTAAAAGAAAACTACATAGAAATGCACACTAGCCGAAAGTACTACCAAAATACAGTGAAATCTATTTTAATGTTTCCATATAAACTGCCCAAATGTGTCCTTTTGCCTTACTGACTGATATCACCTTGAGGGGGCAGGCTATAATGTTCTGAGATTGTACAAACAGTTTTTATTCAACAGAAGGCACTCTGCGGTATGAAAGTAATTATTCTGTTTTCATGCTGGGAAGCTTTTAATTCCTCGGCTTGTACAATCTTTGTTTGCACAATTTTACATCAGTATAAATTTGTTATTGTTCTTGGCCACCTGCACTGCTTTGACTCACCCAGATGCAGGCTCAAATATATATTTTTTTTATTTCTGTAAGAACCACAGTTTAGAAATATTTTAATACATTTCATGGAATTATACTCCCAGCAAGGTTCTTTCTAATGCTAAGTCTAAGTGTTTTATATTGGAAATTAGCACTGCAAAAATCTTTAATCAACCCACCAGAATGGGTGTGTCGTTTTGAGTGAAATGCTACAGTTGCAACACAGCTGTGGTTTTGGGGCTGTGTTATAGAAAGGCTTTTGAGGCCACTTTAATTCAGACGTTTAAGACCATAATCCCATCAAAATGATGTCCTCTCGTGATTCTTGGTGTTAGAGGCCTTCCCAATCCATTTAAGTCTGACATGAGGGGAGTCAGGGCAGCCTAGTTAAATGAATTTGCTCTTTGCTGAATGCCCATTGTACGTATTGCTAATATTTGGGCAGACATCATGTGGAGGCTTTTACAAAACATGTATTTGTTTCCTCTATGGTTATTATTGAATGTGTGTTGTCTAAGGGTTATGGTTTTATAAGATTGTATTACAATTGATGTTTTGCATATTCCAAAGATTAGTTCCTAAATTCACACATTTTGGGATACATTTTCAAAGGTGACTGCACTTTTGTCAGACGTCTAAAATGACACTTTTTCTTAGACAAGCTTATTAGAGTCACGATTTTCAACAGTGACTGTTGTAGTTGATGTTTCTAGACGTGCAAGTCTGCTATTTGAGCGTCTAAAACCCTCCATAAGGTTACAATTGGATTTAAACGCCCAAAAATCAGTGGGTTTTTTTCAGAGTTACAGACTTTAGTCTTCCCTTCGTCTAGGCAGATTATTTAAGAGTATTATAATGTATGCAAATAGACAGGAAGTGATGCATTTGTCTAAATATAGACGTCTACCCGTCTGCACCTGTTACCTGCACCTGTATATATATATATATATATATATATATATATATATATATATATATATATATATATATATATATATATATATATATATATATATATATATATATATATAAACAGGTGTGTCTTTCTTGTACACAATGGCAAACTTTGCCACAGTACCCAAGAGGCTTCAATAAGTCGAAAACCCCACATTGACAGAAAGATAGCGCCATGAGTGTATTTGTAAGTTGCATTTCCGCTATACATTAATAAGTTTAAGTTTTTATACACGTTATAAAAAACACATTTGCGCAAATAAATATTAAATCACACATAGCTAACTGCTATTACAAACTTGAGCTGTCTCTGCAGGGATTCAATTGTGACATCCCTGTTTTATGGGAGCGCTTCTCTTAGTACTAAAGATAGAAGCTCTCACCTCAGACATAACAAAAGGGCAAATCGAAATTAACAGTTTATACATGACAACATAAAGTCATTAGGTGGGGAGTGGACACAAGCAGAGAGATTTTAAATATCAAAGCAAGATCTCCCCTCCTGCTACACATGAAAGGGGAAACCGCAATATAGCAGAGAGCTGTTGATGGTCCAGTTTGTTTACATTGTAAAGAGCATATAAAGAACAGGGATAGAACTGCTTAGTTGCAGTTGTTGGACAACAAAATAAATCAGACCTCTAGCTAAGGCTCTGCTACGCTTCTTCATATACAGTATATTTAAATATATTGCTTTAATGTCCATATATTTGGCATACACATTCATCACATATGACAAAATACCTTTTACAAAATATATGGTCAAATACATTGATTTGTATGCATGCTTTTGTGCTGACTGGTTGTGCTGGGTATGAGAAACATCATGCATGTTGTACTGTGTAATACATCAATTCTAAAAATTCTCAGTGGAATACTGCACCTCACCCTGAAACAAAGACAGTTTGGTCAAGTTCTTATGCGATTAAAGTCTGATGTAAATTACATCTACAAAATAACTTACGTAGGGTAACTATGATGGCATCTTCCAAGCAATTTGGGATTTTCATTATATATTACAAAGTAATAATTTTAAAACCTTAGTAGCCAGTTAAAAACTACATACTATACTGCATGTGGGCCAGAGCTAGAATTTTAACTGCATATCACTTAAAAATTAAAATAAAAAAGCAAATAATAGCTTTAAAAAAACAACATGAAAAACATTAGACTTTCTTACTGTTTATTGTACATTTGTAGGTCAAATACATTGCACAGAAAAAACACATGGTAGTTTGAAACATGTATAAGCAGAGGCTAAAATTTAACAAGAATTTTAACAACTGCCTTTTATCTACAACATTATTACAATTATTGTAGTCTGTGGCGTTTTTATAAGCATAAATCGAGAGGAACGGTAGTTCCTCGAACCAAGTTAGCCATGGTGAGAGAACGGGAGTTCCTATCTATACAGTGTAAGATCTGAAAGAACATTTTCATAGCAAAAGGAATGCAGGATGCCTGGTCACTATCTGTGTACCAGTTGGCATAAACAAGCAGTCAGCAAGCCGGACCTCTTATACAAATAATCACATTTATTGCTTTCAAAAGGGGCAAGCAGGAATAAGAACTGTAGAAAAGTGCCTCGCCGTTATTTAGATTTTTTTTCTTTCCATTATGATGCTCTTTGAATAGCACAAAGCAACCCCATTCTGTATTACAGGCAAATTATCTTTAGAAACGGACAGTCGAGATTAATTGTTAGTAAACTTACATTTTACATACTTGCGCCTGTGTGGAGTATTGTTAAGGGCATTGCACTTGTAACTAGAAAGCCTGGTCTCACGAGGACAACGTTAACACAGCAACATTTTGCAGTGGTCTGCACTGATAAAGTCAGCATAATGTTTTAATGGTTTTGCCAAAATTTTCTTTGCTTCTCTAAAACTTGGCTTCTGTTTTTGTTATCTCCCCTTCGCATTCTTCTGTTATTAAAAACAGAAGCCAAGTTCAAAGAAAATTATGGCAACCTTAGCCCCCACCACTGTAACAATTGTGCCTATTTGCTTCATGTGTCCCAAGGTTGCCCCAATAATTTCTTCTAACTTGGGCTTCTGTTTGATAACTCCTCTTTAAATGGCTGTGCACTGAGGCTAACTTGTTTTTTTCACATTGACACATTCATTTTTGTTATATGTAAAGTACATGTCACAAGTTATCAGCAAACACTTAAAAAGAAAAGTTAACCACTGTGGACTGGAAAAAGTATTCATGTACTGACAAATCGGTTTGGTTTACCTTTTGCAAATTGCCAAAAGGTATTTAACAAGTTACTCGACAAGGTTTTTATTCAAATTCTCAGCTTAAAGTTCATTTGGTTTAAATGCATTGTGGACAACCCTACTGACAATCCACAAAAATAATACAATATCTTATTTTGTGACTTCAAATCTGTTAGGGGAAACACAGACAAAATGTGTCTTATTGCAACAACTGTCCACAAACACACACTTTCTTCGAATTTCCTCACACTTAACTGCAGAAAGATGACTTGTCTCTTTATCAACTGCAATGACATGCAACAGAGACAATTTCATTCTTTGGTCCTTCATTGAAGTCAAGTGCCACAAAAGTTTTAATGACAAAAAGTTCACCATCAATGAGCTGAACAGTGTAACTGTTAGGTTTTTCTACTTTTGTATTGTCTTTGGAATGTATTATCTCCCCATTCACAATGACACGCAAATAGTACCTTGCTAGCATTTTTGTGAGAACAGCATCTGTCACGGAGTGCAAAGCCAACATATTTTCCTGCCCCACGATAGAGACAATTGGCCTACCTAATGCTACAATATTTCCAAACCTTTCACATTCAGAAACATTTTTCTTGTTTGATATTAGTGACTTGAAAAGCGGTTCTATGGGTGCTCCAGACACAATAGCTCTTCTTCCATACAATGGCAAAGTCTTCTCCAATAGAAATTTTTTGCACATTTGCTGTGGTACAGCTTGTGTCCCCTTAACAAAATCAAGCAGGGAGGAATTATACGATTCAAATGCAAATGCTGAATGAGCCCAAAGTGGTCCCCAATCACAGACACTCTTGGCCAGATGCAGTGTTAAATGAACATTGTAAGTAACATGTTCAATGCCTTACAAGTCTTCCATCAGAACAACAAAGTGAGTAAAAATCTTCTCACAATGTTCAACATCCTCTGATGTTACCTCCTCACGTAGAAGGGTGGCAACACCCTCTACTAGTTGACACCAGTGATAAAAAAAAATCTTCCCTGCAGAATCCCTTTTAAGACTGGTATGCTATAAAACATTAACCAGGCATACCATTCGTGTGCCTTCCAGTACTTTCTTAAAGTAACTGAACAAGGAACTCTTGAAATGGTGCTTGGTGGTTTAATATCAAGAAGTCTGCTGTCAATTTTATTTATCTGCAATCCAATATAAAATTGATATTGAATGGTACTGAGAATCAAACCACAAAGTTGCCATTTGCCTGCAGATACCAAGCAAAATACAGTGCATATAGTCAGGTACAAAGTTGGAGATAATGTCAAAGTGTGGGATCAGACCTAGCAAGCTTGGCCCTTTTACTCCATTCACTGATTTTCCAGACTGAACAGCACCTTCATCATTAAGTAAGGTTGCCTGGGCATTCCTCAGTATACTATTTGTTTTATATGGGTAGGCACGAACAGTTCCTCTATTCTTGGGAACCACATCTCCACTGTCTAAGCAAAAGCCACAGCCATGTTTTCCATTAAATTGAGTCATGTTTTGGAGCATTGGACGGGCCACAGTGTCACAAACTGCTACAGTTGTGATTACCTTTGTAATAGTGTTCTCACCTGTTGTGGGGTTCACCCACAATAGTCCCTCTGTTGCCAAATCTCTACATTCAAACACAAAGGGCTGGAGATAGACCGACATGTCAGGTTTTTTTACATCCAAACCACAGAGATGCTAAGAAAATGTGGTTAAATCTCTCTGTTGCTGGAAGCTCATTAATTACACACAGTATTGGTCACACACAAAAAGATGAGGACTTGAACACAGGCAAGCCATCACAGCTGAACATTACTGACAGCGTCTCCTCAGTGCTTTGTGATGACAGATCCTGATACTTTTTACCTGATGTTATGTCATAGAATGTCTGTGACTGGAAGCCATGTCTATTTCTTACTACCTTTTGTGACAATTCAGGGTCCTCTAAAAATGCTTTGATCTGTGCATGTAAAGGCAAATGAAAGAAAAAGTTTCCTTCTTTCAGATTCCTTTGCTCTATCCACTCTTTCTCACAGTAAGTGCATTTCTCAGAGGTTTCTTTACCTAAGTAAGATTCACAGAAATTGCAAACATGATGTATTTCTACAAAATCTTTTAAACCTTCAAACTTTTTCTAAGTGGTACCAAGATTGTGGTACAGTGTCTTGCCGATTTCAAAATTTTGAAAAAGAAAAAACGAAGTAGAACAGAGACTTGCAAAGGTTTTCATAAAGCTGAATATTATCCCTGTGATATTGGACAAAATTGAGGAGCTAGGAAACAGGGACGACTCTGGTCCTACTGACCGCTCTATTGACAGTGAGGCAAATTGTCTTTGTGGAAGTCCACGGTATGCTGCGTCGTCTGCAGGATCCACTGTGTCCATATCCTCAATTCCTCAATCACAAGGAAATGGAAGACAACTTGACAAGGTAACAGTGTGTTGTATTACAGGCAGTGGTAACCAGTCTTTTATATATGTCAGTGAATCATTATCCTTTTTATAGCTTGCAAATTTAACCCAATTTAATTGAAAACCTAATATGAATTTGTAGAGCAATAATTTAACTTTACCATGACACTTCTGCAGTTCTTTAACAATTAATGACTTTTTGTTTTGGCTTGTACATGTCATCCATAACAGACAAGTAGAACATGATTGCGTTTGTGAGGACTGCATCCTAGGCTTAAGCCCTTTTGACACTGGCACTCCGACCCGGGTCATGACACGCTTATTGGTGACCCGGTAAATTTTTGCTAGTGTGAAAGCACTTACCGGGTCATAAGCGGGTTGACCCGGTAGAGGCAACCCACTTCAGGAGGTCCGGTCGAGCGAGGCGAAATGCCGTCTTTTTTTAGTCTGCACATTGCGTTGTTACCGCTCCTGACCCGGGTTGATAAACTGCAGTCTGAAACCTCTCGGCCGACCCGCTTGACACCGTGTCAGTGACAGTGTGAAAGCGGCTTTATTGTAACTGGGTTCTTGATGCTATAGAGGTCATACATGCTCACTCAAAACCAGACTCTTCGTCAATTCTCAGTGGTGTATTTTACCTTATTGACATGCCCAGACTTTTAAAGGAGCCATAGATAGCATTAATTTTAAATCAAGGCTTATAAAGTCATGATATTTGCAAGGACACAATTTCCTAGAATCAAGAACAAGCTAGAGAATTACCCGAATCCTGGTTTTGAGAAAATGCCACATATTTATGTTTTTTTCTTGGTTTATTTGTTATCAAAATAAAACTTATTTCTTCTTTAAACAGGTGGAAATTCATCCAGGAAGTGGAGTGTACATAGACCAGCTGGCTTGGGCAATAACAAATAAGGCTACTTCCTACACTTCATTTGTGAGAAGTGCTATGCTCTCTGTGTTTGACATTGAAACTTTAGTAAAAAGTAATTTACGTGGTGGAAGTGGCAAACGACAGAAACATGGGGAAAGAAGAGAGGCCTTGGATGCCAACAAAGTGAATGTCATATATGGTGAGTGTTTTTAAGAGTTATTAATTAAATGCTTTTAGACCTTCTTTTTTTAGATGTCCATAATTTCTCTTTTATAGAGCCTCTTTTCACTTAAAAATAGTTTTGAATTCAATATGTTTGTTATTATTTATGTATTTCTTAGCAGACATCCTTATCCAGGGCAACTTACAATTGTTACAATGATATCACATTATTTTTACATGCAATTACATATATATATATATATATATATATATATATATATATATATATATATATATATATATATATATATATATATATATATATACTGTATATATATATATATGTATATATATATATATAATTTTTACTGTAGCAATCTAGGTAAAGCACCTTGCTCAAAGGTACAACAGAAGTGTCCCCCACCTGAAATTGAATCCACAACCGTCTGGTCAAGAGACCAGATCTCTAACCACTACTTCACATTGCGCTGTTATTCAGCATTAACTAAAGAATTAAGAAATAAATGTATGGTGCTATGAGCAGGCCTTGTCCTGCATTCAGCTGCAACAGTACTTTAATGGTTGACAACTGAATATGAATAGGTTAACACTAAAGAATTGCATTTAGTTCTCAATGAAAATGGGTTTCTTAGCATTCAAACATCGAAACAAACTGAGTTGGTCAGTAGTAAGAGTGTACAATTGCTTTTTTTAACTTGCAAAAAATGGTGATTCAAATAGTGCTTTTGAATGTTATATCTCAAGTATGTATTTTTTAAAAACTTTATTTTCCTTTTCAGCTGCAACTCTGATGAAATTTCCACTTGCCACCAAATCACAGATTGGTTCTGTAATTAATGGGAAGATAGCTGAACTTAGGTATGCAATAAAGAAAAACGCACACAAAAATACACAAGGCTGTAATGATACTAACTGATACCGGTACTGGGCTTAGAAGTCATAAACTGCGTGGCAGTTCTAGTTCTGTTTTAGGTTTCCCCTGTATTTTATTTAGATGTTTAATTTCGAAAACAAATGAAACATCCCTTATTGAAGTTTTGCCTGTTGACTTTATTGTAATGTATTTTCACTTTTACCATTGATTTACCTTACTTTTACCATGGTTTCCTACGGTTTTCAATTATTTTAAGATATCTTCAAATATTTCAATATGTCTGTTTGGCGAGCTACAGGGCCAAACTGCCAGTTAGAGATACCTTCAAATATTTAAAGGTATCTGTAAATGATGATTCGGCTTGCCGTAAGAAATAGTGTTAATTTACAGTAGTGTTATTGTATCTATAGTGATAATGTACATGTGCATATCCTAGAAATGTTAGGGGATGAAAGTAATGTTTTTTTTGTTTAAGTAATTCAGTGAAATTCCAACTCTGTTTATAACAAGATTGTAAACAAGATTTGTGTATACACTTTTGCAGTCGCTCAGATGAGGGCTCAAACTGATAACTGTTCAATAAAGTTTTATAAATTTATAAAATGGGTGCATTTTATTTATCGTACTACTGTAGCAGTCCACAAAACTATGTAAACTGTTATTGCATGTGAAGTGATCAATTTGTATTACTCTTTTCCTGCATCACATGTTTAAATTCACATTTTTCCATATATGAGTAAATACATTTCCAACACAACACTTTAATTATGATATCAAACATGTATTGAAATATATATTTCTATATATGTTATTAAGTGTGTATATATATTTATATATTAAAACATGTATTAAACATATTTTTGACATGATACCATGTATTCATACTATATAATACATACATTTTAAATGTATGTTTCATATGTGATTAATATATTATAAATATATTATAAAAGTATGAAAACTATAATTTAACTACATATTTTTTCATATATTGTTATTGTATTGTTACATATATGAAATCCGGCCAATTTCTATATATTAAAAATGTATTTAATATTTTTTTACATATATTATCCACTTAACATTTGAATATATTATTTTGTCATTCAATATATTTTAAATAATATATTAAACATATATTTTTCTTCCATATGGGGATTGAGTTTACCAACAAAAATATTATTGTTTTCAAGCCATTGTTCCCCAATGTAAACAATATCATCACCACACATTTGAATGAAATGAAAGCCTAAGTCAATTGACGCATTGATATACTATTTATTTTAAAAAATGTCTTACTCTCCATCTCCAATGTCAGTCTTGCATCTCAATACCATGTCTGAGAGCTGCGCTGTGCAATACGCAACAAGCTGTGACGATGCTACATACTTTTTGTGGGCTATACTGTGGGAGACCCCCTGAACAATCAAGGCACCTAAAACATTTTTAATATGACAAAGGTCCTCTCTATCACAGATCGAGTTGATCTGTGCATGTTATTATATCTGTGATGAGCAGGAGTTGAAGGATTTGTAACAGAAGTCATGAGCCATGGTTTTAATGGATATCCGCTCTCATCTGTGTATTTAAAAAACACAATTTACTAACTTTCCTTATACATTATTATTATTTGTTTATTTAGCAGACGCCTTTATCCAAGGCGACTTACAGAGACTAGGGTGTGTGAACTATGCTGCAGAGTCACTTTCAATTACATCTCACCCGAAAGAGGGAGCACAAGGAGGTTAAATGACTTGCTCACGATCACACAATGAGTCAGTGGCTGAGGTGGGATTTGAACCGGGGACCTCCTGGTTACAAGCCCGTTTCTTTAACCACTGGACCACACAGCCTCCTTACATTAATGATTAAGAAGGAAACACACATGGTTATTTACCTATGAGCCAGCTGCCAGCCAATGCTTCAGTGCCCACATACTGCCTCACACCAGATCTGGACAAAATGTAAGAGACATTTGTTCCTGGATACTTTGCAATGATGTCGGTGATCTGTAGATTTGTATCACACACCACCTAAACATTGATTGAATGGACATTTTTACGATTTATATAAGTATTACCGTTTAAGGCTGGGGCACGTAATGCAATATGTGTGCAATCTCAAGCTCCCACGATGTTTGGAAATCTTGCAATGTCATAAAATCGTTTGTTTTGTGTAGTTGCTGTGGCATTGCACGAAAACAGATATATTTACCTGCTCTCCTGACTAAGGCATCAGTGACCTCGGTCACAATTTTGGAGAAGGCTTATGTCACAGATGTTCCCGATCAGCCTCTGAAAACCTCTTGAGGCATAAAATCTTAGGGCAGCGTTAAGCTTCACCACCACAGGAACAGCGTGGCTCTGTCTTGTGGGGCACTCCAACTCTGATGTTAACTCTTCACATAAATCTAAAATTGCTTGCTTATTGAGACAGCAACGTCTGAGGATTTCGTCTGATGGCAGATCCTTTCACTATATGCCCTCATTCTTCTACTTCTAGCTGTTCTTCGTGCAGCTCGAATGGGAACCACTTCTAGTAGTAAATCCGCCATTGTGTGTACTTGGAGGAGTTGGAGGCAACTATACGCATTTTATTGACACAGATGTTAGTTACACTGATTTGAAGCAGGTGTAAATTTTGACGTCTAAACTGCTAATTTTAGACATGTACATACACTGAAAAATCACACTTAAAAATGTTAATAAGGTCTACCCTACCCCTGCATACATTAAAAAAATAGACCAGGAAATACACCTACAAGTACTGCAGGTTCAGTCGTCAATGCGCTTGTTTAATAATAAATTATAAACAAAACAAAACAAACAGGCACAAGGGCCAAACAAAGTTTAAACAAAACAAAATATAGATTTTAAAATACTGTGGTTTTAGACCAAGCCGCCGGTTTCACACACACAACACACTTCATAAAACTCCCCTAAACCCCAACAAAATGTCTTTGTATTATATATTAGCTCAAAGAGCCAGCTGCCCAACGTTTCGATATGCTGTACATATCTTTCTCAAGGGAGCCTGTGTTTGAATCAAAACATTGGAGGTATTTATAGGTTTTTGACGGCATGACAACTACTTGTTATTGTTTACATTCAAATCCATGATTTATTCTTACATGACATGTAATGGTGTTCTATATATTGTGACATCATTTCTACTTCTATCTTTGAATCTGTATTAATTCTAATTAACATTACTTTATATAAACTTATATTTTTATTATATCATGCAATGCTGGCTCTGAGGATCAGTCTTGATTTGGCCTCCCCAGCGCATCAGCATGCACAACTTTTGAATGAATTTTGTTTATTTATTTAAATGTTATATATTTATTGAAGTTAATTAGTTCATTCTTTTCTGTTGAGTCCCGTTGGCATAATTGTGTTCAGTCTATTTATCCATTTACTTTCTTTTATTCTTCTATATGTCACATTGTCTAATCTTAGTTGTTCTAATACGACAAACTTTACATCATTTATGTCATGTCCTTGACTGGTGAAGTGCTGTACTTTTGGTTCATTCATTTTTTATTTCTAATTAATGAAAGGTGGTTCTGAATTCTTTTATATAAAGTGGTTCCAGTCTCTCCAACATATTTGATTTCATCACATTTTTTACAGGCTATTCCATAAACAACATTGCTATTTTTACAGTAGGTATTAGTTTTTAGTGGATATGTGGTGTTCGTATGTATTTACACACTTTACATCTACTGGTGCACATGTTCGTAGAACCTATTTTGTCAATTATTATTTTATGTTTACTGTGAACTAAAATATCACCTAAATTAGCTTCTCTTTTGAATGCTACACTGGGGCCTTAAGAAATACAGTACTTTTTTTTAATTTTTCTGAATTATGTAGAATCCGCAAGTGTTTCCAAACTATTTTAGAAATATTGGGCAAAAGTTTAGAGTAAGTCATTATTAATGGGACTCTTTTGACCTTTTTATCTCTATTTTTATAATCTAGTAGATCATCTCTTTTTTAGTTTATCCACTTTTCTTAACTCCGTCTCTATAATTCTTTCTTTGTATCCTCTTTTTCTATATACTCAGCACACAAAACCCTCACCTTCCCCAACATTAATTCTCAGCCCCTCTTCTACTAACACCCATGATCAATCTGTGTATACACCTGTGGCTTTAATTAATCATTTAAACCAGTGCTTCTCAAACTGGGGGTCCCGACCCAAAGGGGGGTCGCAGGGCTATTGTAGGGGATTGCGTGATCACAAAAAATACTGACATAACCTTAAGATTAGGGCTTCTGGTTTTCGATATTAACCGATCAAACACCCGATATAAAAATGCAAACACTGGAAATGGTTACTCAGTTCACCTGGACTTCACCCCTTTCCCATAAAAAAAAAACTACTACAGTGCAAAAAAACTAAAACAAAACCACCTTTCCCAGTGCAGCTGGACAGTGTCCCTCCTTCCTGACTTGTATCTATCATTGATTCATTCTGAATATTTGAAACCCACCCAACTACTGAGTGACAACAAATTCTACATTTCTATGGGAGACTCCGCTTGCGAGATTTAAAATGAGATTACAATTACAGTAGAAGGCTTGTTCGCAGGATTTAAAGCTATATTACAGTTAGATAGTGAGAATTTAAAACAGAATTGCAAATTGTGGCGAAAGGTAAAAAAAGCCTAGACACATAAAAACCCCAGAAGAATGTGCCAGTGACCATAAGGATTTTGTTGTGGAAGACAGCAAAGGAAAGAAGGTAGAACTACATGTGCAAGTACTGTCTGTTGAGTTACTAGAAAAAAGTAACCAAAAAAATAATAATTTGTTTCCATGTGTTGCGACAACTGTTTACGTAAGGTGTGTCTATTGTTTTAATTTTTTTTTTTAACATTTTGACCACTTTTTAAACTTTTAATTGCATTCTGGCTCAGATGGCGTCCCATGTACTAGCATGGACCGCTCAGAACTACATATCCCATCACCCCCCTGCTCACTTGTAAATGCATCTCAGTTACATATGGGAGCAGGAGGATGATGGGAAATCTAGTTCTGAGAAGTCCATGCTGGTACATGGGACGCCATCTTGAGCCAGGGAATGCAATTTAAAAGTAAATAAATAAATAAATAAATAAATAAATAAAACAATACACACACCTTACGTAAACAGTTGTAGCAACACATGGGAACATGTAACACAATAAAATAAAAAGGTCCTTATGTGCCCTTTAACTGCAAATGGTGTAATATGAAGCCAGACCTCCTGTCGTGTTTACTAAGTGTCCAGATGTTTGTTTGTTTGTTTGTGTATATAATTGTGTATAAAGTGCTAGTGCCGGTTCAGGTTTCTCAATTTGCCACAATCCTTGGACAATGTTATGATTATTGCTGCAGACTCCAGTCTATTATCTAACCAGTGGAGAATACAGTACACTGTTGGAGGTTTTATCTTTATAGCCTTGGCACATTATTAATTATTTAAAATAGAAATAGCTCCCCCACACCCCCTAACCAAAATTAATTGCCATACAAAAATACAGGTGTGGTGAAAAGTCACCCCCACCCTTGCGTCAACCTATCCCACTGTTTTCATTGCATATAGTTAATACAATATGCATGTAAACCTTTGTGCAGAAGTCTTGTGTTTGAACCAATAAAGCAGTATATTGTGTTTTATACAAGGTGTTTTTTTTGGGACAACCATCCCAGGTCTCCCTAACAGGATAGATTGTGTGTTTTTAATACTGTTATGGTATTATTTTATATTTTGCAAGTAACACCTGCATGGTGGGTTCTTTAAGTGTCCCAAAATAAGAACATAAGAAAAGTTATGAAAATGAGGGGGCCATTCAGCCCATCAGTGCTTGTCTGGTTCCTACTTAACTGGGGAACCATTATCTTAATTGTGGTGACAGCACCTAACTACTGTAGCAGATGTTCAGACTTTCAAAATCAATCACTTACAGTTTGTCAAGCAATAATGTCAGATGAATGTCAGTTAAAACACTCAAAAGTTGGTAGACTTCCAGTATGTAAGGGTTTAATCTAGGATTTAGCTTGTAATAATAGCATACTAATAGCAGTACTTAGAAGTACAAAAATGCTTGGTCTCAATGCACTGCTGAAAACCTTGCGTTGAGATGTACATTATACATCAAAGAAAGAATGTCTGCCTGGCAAAGGTTTAAACAAAATTAAAGACTAGACTGTCAGGTGACAGAGGTTGTAGATCTGTATATAATTCAGAGCCAGCTAGCCAATCCCAAAATAAAATCACTTGACTTAATTGACTCAATGGAATTTAAGGTATTCGTGCAACACTGGCTATGTTTACAGCAAAAAATAAATGTAGCTTGCTGTGATAGTAGCATTATTATTCCTTGACTCTGTCCTTTGTTATTATGACATGGGTTTACAACAAACTTCTATGTGCCATGGTAGTGGGTGTCATTTTATGGTAATTAATGACACCCACTACCATGGGAGTATCAATATGTCAGACAGAGATTAACTCCAAATGAATTCAATTTTCAAAGAGAGTTTATAACTACTATAATTATAATACGAGAAATACCTTTGTATTAAAATACTTTTCAAGTGCAGGATTCACCGTAATGCTATGATATTAATTCCCTTTAATTTAACTGGAATACATTGCTTAAAGCATGTAAGCACAGTTTTTTATTTATTTTGGGAAATAAGTTTGAATTATAATATTACATCATATTTTCATATTGCATGTATGTGTTGCGTATGTGTACATAGCCTCCCTAGATGGGCCCGGTCTGTGATGACAGTGGATGTTGTGATGATGCACAAAGACATTTTAATGGCAAGAACTCGATAGGAAAAGAAAATAAGTTGCCTAAAATTAATTATGACACAATCGTGATTATGTTGAAAACATATTGCAGGAATGCGTACAGTACACCAGGCAGAAACAGTTGTTAAATCTACAAATTTTGCAGTAACACTAACACCGCGTAATTTTGGATCATACCAACAGGGCACGTTACTGAAAAAACGAATATAATGTCCTTACTTATTGCTTCATAAAAAAGTAACGTGTTATGTTACTCGTTATATTTCTTTCTCTTGTCTTGTCCTGCAAAATAGTTGTTGTGGCTATTGTTTAGTAATTCATTTATTAAATGTGTCAAACAGGTTTTAATTTTGTTGTTGTATAACAAATAAACAACTGTTAATTTATTGGATATAGTATATATACTGAGCATCAAAAGAAACATCACTATTATAACACATTTATTTTCGAAAAAAATAAGGTATATAAATGATGGACATTGACAAAATGTTTTTGGTTTCTTTTTAGTCACTCGATCATTCATCCTTGACCAGGTCACGCTTGATGAGTGACTTTGACTGAAGCATATGCACTTAATCACCTAATTAGTGAGACATTTGATTGGACACTGGATATGGAGTGATTTCAACTGTTGAATTGCAAGCTTGAATAAAAGCAATAAAGAAAATCACAGAAATAAACAATATGCCACGTCTGTCAAGAGAGCAGTGCCTTCGTGCAATCGGCATGTTGGAGGCTGGACTAGGGCAGCATACTGTGGCTTGCCATCTTGGGTGCTCACAGCCAGCAATTTCAAACCTGGCGAGATGGTATAACCAGACACACAATGACATGCCACGAACTGGGGGACCAAGAGTCACAACACCTGCCCAAGATCGACAGATCATTTTGCAGCATCTTCGTAATGTTAATTGTTAATCAGCACAATAAAAAGTCACTGCATCTGCTCTAAAACAGAGTTTGTCATTTTTCTATCACATCTAGTGAATTTTATCCAAATATAAGTGATAAGTTTCTTTTGGTGCTCAAATATAAGTGATACGTTTCTTTTGATGCTCAGTATAGTAAATTGTAATCATTAAAATTAGTGCGACTTTGCGGAAGTTATAAGGAGTGAACATTTTAAAAAAAGCAACTGAAGTTACATACATTTATAAGAGACTAGTGAGCGTTAGTTGGAAAAAACTGACAATGTATATAAATTACTTAACGTAATAGATATACACATGTATTTTGTAGATACATATTTCTCCACTTGGGGAAGTAGTGCATCGCCACCAGCACAAAGTGGTTGCCGCTACCTGACACAAGGAAGGGTCCAAGGACATCCACCCCGACTCTCTCCATGGGTGCTCCTACTGGGAACTGTTGGAGCAGGGCGTGGGACCGTCCAGGGGGTCCCTTGTGGGCTGTGCAGTCGTCACACCGGCAGCAGTGGTCCTCCAGATCCCTCCGACAATGGCACCAGTAGTAGGACTGCTGCAGGCGCCGCAAGGTCTTGCTCACCCCAAAGTGTCCTGTGCTGTTCAGGACAACTGGTTGAAGAGTCCAGGGAACCACTAGCTGCCACCACTCTTCTCCGGATGCCGGCTCCACTCAGCTTCACTGCAGCACCTCCTCCCGGAGTGTCAGACCACCCATTACGTCCATAGCCCTTTGGTTGTGGGCGAGCAGGCGGCTATGATCTCCCATGGGGGCCACGCACCTTCCATCAGCCACTGGAAGCAGGCAGTAGATCGGGGTCCTGTTCCTGTTGCGCCCTCCAATCTTTGTCCGGAACCGGGGAGATCTCCCCACTCCTCTCTAGATGTAGGCTCCAGTCTCCTCTGGCTTCTCTCTCATGCTGCTCCCTCCGTTCACAGTGGTGGCAGTCTTCTAATACAGTGGCTCCCAACCTGTGGTCCGCGGACCACTTGTGGTCCATGAGTACACTCCAGGTGGTCCGCAAACAACTTCCAAAATTTGGTTAAGCAGTTCTTGCAAAAAAAACATTTCTACACAATCACATGTTGTGTTACTACTAAGCAACACAAAAACAGCTTTATCCATGTGATATATAATTATAATGATATGTATGAAGTCTGCACCCCCTTATCTGTTTTCTTTAATTGCAGGTGTGTTTTTAAATTTTAAATTAATATATATTACAGCTCCCTTTGATGCAATACCAAGCATCACCTTCAAAGCCGCCATTAACTTAAACAGGTTTCTAAAGTGACACAAATACTAACTAAATAACTTATACATTATGAGGCACATTTGTCTTTTCAAAACTACAGACTTCTTTTTTTTTAGCCAGCGTTATTTATTCACCTAAATGCATATCTTTCTAATCTGTGCTCATTTTACTGCTTCTGTTCACTGTTCAGGAAAAAAAACAATCTGGAGGTTCCAGTCTTTTCACTCCACATAAAAGTAGGGCACTACATTCCTAACTGGAATGGCTGGAATTACTTAATTCAAATTTTAAAAAAAAAACTAAAAAACATTAAAACCACAATTTTAGTACTTTTAATTTTCAACAATATAAAAATTTGCTACAGTGTTGCCAGGGATATATGAATATCCCTATTATTTCCATACGTTTTTGGAGAGGTTAGCTGCATATAGTAACAGAAGTTAATGTGAAACAAAAAGAGGTCATATTACGCTGTCATACTTAACCAAAATTCTATAAATCCTATCGACTGCATGCCACCAGTCCTGTTTAATTTACACATTATAGTCCCCCAGAAGTGGTATGTAACATCCTGTACACTCTCCAATCATTTTTACATTTTTTTTTATTCAAATCTTTTATTTTTACATTTTTCAAATTGCTTCTCACTCACCTCGTATTCATATTCTGTTGTTTTTAAAATGTACATCGAGCGAAGTTGGCAAATAATAAGTTGGATAGATCAATTTGCTACACAAGGTAACGGTTGCGGGGACCAGCATGTATTTACATTTTCTGGATCTGTGGATGACCCAAGCCCCAGTGCATTATTTGTCGTTTTCACAATTTGTTGTGTTACAACCTGAAATCTTGATGCATTTAAATGGGATTTTTTTTTCCCTTTGATTTACACAACCTACTCAACACTTTGAAGAGGCAAGAGAATTTTTATTGTGAAACAACAGTTAATGAAAAATAAAAAACTGAAATGTCTTGGTTAGTTAATATTCACCCCTCTGAGTCAATACTTGGTGGAACCACCTTTGGCAGCAATTACAGCCGTGAGTCATTTGGGGTAAGTCTCTACCAGGTTTGCACATCTGGATCGTGCAATATTCGCCCATTCTTCTTGGCAAAATTGTTCAAGCTCTGTCAAGTTGGATGGGGATTGTTGGTGGACAGCAATCTTCAAGTCTTGCCACAGATTCTCAATCGGATTCAAGTCCGGGCTTTGATTGGGCCACTCTAGGACATTCACTTTCTTGTTTTTAAGCCACTCCAGTGTCGCTTTGGCTGTGTGCTTGGAGTCATTTTCCTGCTGAAAGGTGAATCTCCATCAAAGTCTTAGGTCTTTTGCAGACTGAAGCAGATTTTCCTCAAGGATTTGCCTGTATTTAGCTCCATCCATTTTGCCCTCTACCCTGACAAGCTTCCCAGTCCCTGCCGATGAAAAGCATCCCCATAGCATGATTCTGTCACCACCATGCTTCACAGTAGTGATGGTGTTACCTGGGTGATGTGCTGTGTTGGGTTTGCGCCAGACATAATGCTTTGCATTTAGGCCAAATAGTTCCATTTTTGTTTCATCGGACCACAGAATCTTTTGCCACATCTTTTCAGAGTCTCCCATATGCCTTTTGCAAATTCCAAGCGGGATTTTACATGGGTTTTTTTTCAGAAATGGCTTCCTTCTTGCCACTCTTCCACACAGGCCAGATTTGTGGAGTACCTGAGCTATTGTTGACACATGGACAGTTTCTTCCATCTCAGCCATAGAATGCTGTAGGTCTTTCAGAGTTGTCATTGGCCTCTTGCTGGCTTCTCTGACCAATGCCCTTCTTACCCGACTGCTCAGTTTGGGAGGACGGCCTGCTCTAAGCAGATTCTGGGTGGTGCCGTATACCTTCCACTTCTTAATGATCGACTTGACTGTGCTCCAAGGGATATTCAATGCCTTTGAAATCTTTTTATACCCCTCCCCTGATCTGTGCCTTTCCACAACATTATCCCAGAGTTGTTTTGAAAGCTCCTTGGTCTTCATGGTAGTATCTTTGCTTTGAATGCACTACCCAACTGTGGGACCTTACAGAGACAGGTGTATTTAATCTGAAATCATGTGAACCACTTTAATTGCACACAGAGGGACTCCATTTAACTAATTGTGTGAATTCTGAAGGCAATTGGTTGCACCTGAGCTTACTTAGGAGTGTGATAGCAAAGGGGGTGAATACTTATCTAATGAAGACTTTTCAAGTTCTTATTTTTAATTGATTTGTTTTTTCACCCCCCATTTTTTCACACATTGAAAGTGTTGAGTAGGTTGTGTAAATCAAAGGGAAAAAAACATTTAAATGCATCAAGATTTCAGGTTGTAACATAACAAACTGTGAAAATGTCCAAGGGGGGTGAATACTTACTCTAGGCACTGTAAATACTTTACTTTCTACATGTACTTAAATATATATACACATAAAAACTAGTTTCAAAAGGCTGTTGTGAAAAAATGTGTGGCAAGTGGCCCGTGGTAAAAATCCAAACACCAAGGTGGTCCCTACATTGAAAAAGGTTGGGAACCATTGTTCTAATAGACAGGGGCGGCGAGAGAGCACATCCGCGTTTGTGTGGTGGTTGCCCACTCTGTGTTGGATGGCAAAGTCATACTCCTGCAGCTGCTCCAACCAGTGGGCGAGCTGACCTTCAGGCTCTTTAAAACTAACTAGCCACTGGAGGGAAGCGTGGTCAGTTTGCAGCCTGAAGCTCCTTCCACACAGGTACAGCCGGAACTTCTTAAGGGCAGCTACAACAGAGAGAAGCTCCCGGCGAGTGAAGCAGTATCTGCGCTCTGGTTTGCTGAAGGTGTGGCTGAAGTAGACGATCACCCTCTCCCTCCAGCCATTGGCTGGGTCCCCCTTGGCTTGGTGGGATAAAGACATTCTGCTCAGAGACCAGCTTGTCATGGGATTGAAAGACAGTAATATGCAATGTGAACTCCACAAGAAGTTCCGCCGAAGGAACGACATGACTTTTGAAAATATTTGGCGAGGTGATCCTCTATGAAGAAGGATTGCTTGTAGAATGTGGGAGCCAATGCTTTTGTCATGCAGCAGGTGAGTCTCTCTCTTTGTTTTCCCACAAGAGTGCCAGTGAAAGAAAGACTTGAAGGATGAGCTTTTTCAGGAAGTGAAGATACAGATGTCTGAGCTGAGTAAAGAGCTTTTAAAGGAGCTGCGTAATGAGACCACAGATCTCAGGTAAGTGCACCCCTGCCTGCAGGTATGCCTCCCTCAGGACGAGGTTATCAGGGACATGTACCCCCCGCCCCCTGGAGAGGAAGACCAAGTTACCAGCCTGCTAGCCAGTGGGATCCTAGGGTCCAACCATTCTGCTGTCACTGTCAAGAAGCTGGGCATATCGAGCAGTTTTGTCCACATAAGACCAATCAACGACAGGGGCCTTTAAACTGGTAGGACCTGCTGCTATTGGGAAAGCAGCATGTTACAGGAGTCAAAGTCCCAATTTGCCTGAACAAGCTATTGTAGGGGAGCTTCCTATGGTCGGTGTTAGGGATGCATATTGGACCGCAAAAAATGGTCCGATATCTGGTTCAGCCCTGTACCGCAGTACGTACCGTACCGCCATTGGCGAGTCCAAAAAATCGGATTGGACTTCAACATCAGCTGTCCATACCGTTTTTACTCTACTGAAGTGGTCAGCGCGGCCGTAAATCCCAGATCAGGCTCCCAAAGCTAATTAATGGCTCAGGACTCTGTTTATCAGTCTAAAAAGACGCTTCAGGTGTCTGTGACACTGCTGGCGTGGTAATCTGTCACGTGACTTTAGAGTCACACGTGTTTATCTCTGTGTAACACCACACTGAAATTTTATTATAACTTTTCAGAATGGCAAAAAATGAGACAGGTCATGTCAGTCACCTAGGAACAAACGTCACTAAAGCAAATGTTTCCAGTAAAATACAGTGCTCCTGTTTTTTTATTTTTACTTCATTCGCTCAGGTGAAGAGAAAGACATTTTCTATTGCATTGTTTGTCACTGTTCAGTTAATAAAGGAGTCAGAGGTTTGACAAATTTAAGAAAACACATCGAATGGCACCATGGGAAGGAGTATAAAATTATACAAGAAAAGGAAAAGGTATGTACTGTTTTTATTATTGAATTGGTCTTGTGACAGAATAAACCAACATTTTCACTGTTGTAATGCACAGAATATTCAACCCAGGTTTAGTGCTTTTATGAAAGAATGACAGTCTGGCGAGTGACCTGAATTTCTCTGGTTTAGTAGCTCATTGTTAGTTACTATGCTTACTACTGAGATACCGTCCACCCCCCCCCCCCCCAACTTCCTCCAGTGTTCGTTACTTTGAAGCAGTCTTTGTTGGCCAAAAAGAACAGAAAATGTACAGCTTTATTACCTGCAGGCTGATAAACTCTGTTGTTTATAATCTGACAACTACAAAGCTAGCAGAAAGTAACTTTAGGTCAGTGTAAAAGGGGGGTCCGTAAAGGTTGCCCAGGGGTTACCCAGTAAATTTTGGAAACTTATTTTGTAATATACATATATCATATTTAATATACTTTTAAATGTAAAGCTTTTTGTTGTAAAGCTATTCTATCTGTACAGTATAGATGTAATTATTTTGTAAAGCACCTAGGAGTGTTTTATTATACAAAAGGTGCTATATAAACAGTATTATATTGTATTATATTTCTAATCAAAAGTATAAGATTATGATCAGAATAGTTAATTGCAGAATACTGCCAATTCTTTTTTTTTTATACCTATTGAGTCAAGCTTGCTAGAAGAATGTTACATTTTCCTCTAGTCCAGTGTTAGTCAAATCTGGCCTTTAAGGTCTGTTCCAGTACAGGTTTTCACCCCAAGCAGGTTCTAAAATAGTTAATTGGACCTGTTAAGAGGCAATTAACTAATTTAGGACCTGCTTTTTCAGAGAATTTAAAAGATCATATGACATGTTCACAGGCTTGGTTTATTACATGACAACATGTTTTTTACTGTAGATCATTTTTAAAAGTTAATGCTTTAGGTCTTAGGAGTATGCAGTGTTTTATACATTGCGCATGTTTCCTTCAGTGTTTGTGCGATAGACTGGACATATACCGGTCCACTCTCAGTACTGGACTTCCTTAACCTGTACAGGACTTCTAGATTTGGACTGGACCACTCACGGAACCTGCTCCGGTCCGCATCCCTAGTTGGTGTAGTAGTGAATGGGGTTAGAATACAGTGCTTACTAGATACAGGGTCCCAGGTTACAATGTTTACTGAGGGTCTGTAGAAGAAGTATTTTGTAACACTAGAACTAGAACCAGCGAAGATGTATCGTGGCTGTCACTATGTGCTGCAAATGGGTTACAAGTCCCTTGTGTTGGATATGCTATGATGGATTTTGAGGTAGGAGGGATTCGGATATGAGAAAAGGGCGTTGTCATTGTTAGAGATCAGTGCTTAAATTCACGTAGTGCACTACTAGGTATGAATGTGATCACCGCCTGCTGGGAAAGATGGTTCCAACAAGATAAGGCGATGTTCCTTTCTGCCCATGGGGACCCCACAGTAAATCGAGCCTGGACCGAAGCCTTTTCAATTTGTTAACAGACAGATCAGAGTCAGGAGGACAATGGTTTTGTAGGATTTGTGCGATCAGCCTACTGACAAGCCATAGAAGTGCCAGCAAACAGTGAGATCTTGATATGGGGGCGAGTGCCAAATGGAGTAGAAGGGAAAGCATATTGCTGTATGATTGAGCCAGTAGAAGAGCAGAGCTTATTGGGGGTAGCCAGGACTGTGGGGTTAGTTAAGCAAGGTTACGTGCTAGTGAGAGTACGGAACCTGACTAGTTATCCTGACCAGTTAAAAGGATACCAAAGATTAGCTGCTGCATTTTATGTAGACCCTACATGAGGGAGATAAAGAGTTGTGCACGACGCTGAAGAGGCCTTGTGAAATTGAATTGGATGTGCGCTCAACCCACGTGGGAAGACCAGACTGGAACTTTGCACATTGGAACTTTGCATATTGTGCTCGCTGTGGACGGGAAGGACTGCAGCACTGCACAAACTGACATGGAAGTCGTTTAGTCCACATATCATCTAATGCTGGTTTACAATCTAGGGAAATTATGCCAGTTACCAGACATCTGTTTGAAAACAGCCTCAGAAATTATTGGTCAGCTTCTCTTGAAGACCGCAAAGCCTGAGTAGGATCATTTTCTACAAAAAAAAAAAAAAAAAACACTCGGAAGGCCCTCCCTCGAGTGCCAGTGCAGTGTAGTGTTTGGCTGTTCCATGAATCCTCCCTCAGATGTGTAAATCAGTCTGCTTTCAATTCACAAATGCCATTTCATCTCGAAAATGTTACTATAAATGGCAATGTTCAAAGTAATGTTTAAAATATATGTTACAATCAAACAGTCTTCAGGGACTATTTTTTCTCACTGGAAGGATACATAATATATTTCTTATTTTTTTTCCTTAAAAAAGCTAGTTTGTGTAATTATTTAAAAAGAAAATGTAGCCATTTTATAAGCGAAATAACCCACTCCAGGGTGTGCAATAACACCATTGTTACCGCACTTCCTGGGTGGATGAAGGCACTCGGCCTCACAACGCAACACACCCAGCTATCTTAACAATGTGATCGTTTACTCTGCTGATTTTGCATCTCATTTAACAGACCTAGAGACTGTATTAGTGAGGTTGAGCCAATATGGTTTGAAGCTACATCCAGACGAGTGCACATTTTTTAAATCAGAAGTTCGGTATTTGGGACATGTTGTGGGCTGTCAAGGAGTTGCACCTGACCAGAGCAAAGTTGCTGCAATAAGAGACTGGCCACCACCAAAGATGATTAAACAGGTGCGCTCATTTCTTGGATTTTGATATTATCTCAGGTTTATACCTAGCTTTGCCACAATTGCTGGACCAATGCATAAGTTAGTGATGGGAGTATCGAATGCAAACAAGGGGGCTGGGCAGAAGTCCGTGGAATGGACTGAATAGTGTGAATCTGCATTCCAACAGCTAATGACTGCCTTGCTAGAGGCTTCAATATTGACTTTTGCTGACTCTTTATGGCCCTTTATTGTCTACACAGATGCCAGTACGGATGGACTTGGAGTAGTTTTAGCTCAGCGTCAAGATGGGCAAGAGAGAGTTGTGGCATACACAAGTCGTAGTTTGCACCCAGCAGAGAAAAATGATGCTACCTATGCACCAGAGAGATGGATAGAAGTACAACTTAATGACCCATTGATCCAGCAGTTGAGGCACTAAAGAAAGGGGGGTTGCAGTGCAAGCCGGCAACTCAAGAGAGGCGGCAGGCCTTGAAGCAATGGGATCGGTTGGAGTACCAGGATGGGGTGCTTTGTTGGCTGTGCTTGGACCCAAACATACTAAGTTTTTGGTCCAAAAGGTGAACAGAGAAAGATTTGGGAGACTTGCAGGACATTTGTGAATTGAGAAAACCCTCTCCATTATCTGGAATTGTGTTTACTGGCCCTAGTTAGAGCAGGATGTAAAGGGGTTGACATGTTACATGCCCTCGCTGTGTATTACGGAAAGCTAAACCTGACACTAAGGCTCTCCTGGTTCTTGTACAGACTACACTGAGTAGGCCTGGGGATGTGTTTCAAGACATATTGGTAATTACTGACATGTTTACTCACTTTGGGCAATACCGACTCAAGATCAAACCGCCCTGACTATAGCGAGAACGCTGCAGCGGCATGTTATACAGCCATTCGGTTGCCCAGGAAGATTTCATTCACATCACTTTGAATCGAACTTGATCAAAAGAGTTATGTAGATGCTATGGCATAAGGGAAAGTAGAACTACTCCATATCACACACAAGTCAATGGTCTGTGTGAGTGATTCTGTCAAGTTAGGAAAGGGTTAACACAGTTGGGTTTGCAAAAGCCCCTGTATAAAAGGGTAGTCCAACCCGTACAGGCAAGATAATAGCT
This sequence comes from Acipenser oxyrinchus oxyrinchus, assembly GCA_030684275.1. Taxonomy (NCBI): domain Eukaryota; kingdom Metazoa; phylum Chordata; class Actinopteri; order Acipenseriformes; family Acipenseridae; genus Acipenser; species Acipenser oxyrinchus. Next base: position 49,268,498 of record CM060252.1, read on the forward strand.
GTTTGGTGATTACAGAAAGCTGCAGCATTGCTGGTGTGTAGGGAAAGCTGAGATACACAGGACCGTGATATATCCAGGAAGCGGTAGCATCGCTGTTGGTGAGTAGCGAGTATGTTCTACTTTATCGTTTGGTTTGAGAACTCGTTTACATATTTATTAATGCGTTTTGGTTTAAAGTGCAGAGAAGGAGGAATACATGGGACTTCTGGATATATTGCTGTGTTCGTGGGGGTGAGTAGATTTGCTCCTTCTCGTTTTTGTGTTATTTATTAAATCACCTATTTACTGTTGTTTATGTTCTCTCTTAGTGTATGCTGAAATTGTTTGGTTATATACGTGGAGAAGTGTTGTGTACACAGATTAGCTACGTTGTGCTTGGGGTAGGTTATGGTATTTTTTGAGGACACTTTTCTTCTGCTGCATTACTTTTTAAATATTATGCTGCTGTGTTTTAGTTACAGGGTAGAATGTCTGTGGCTGAAAGTGCTTTTGATTTAAATGAAGGATTTTATTTTAAAAGGGTTTTATTACTTTTATGTATTAAGCTACTGTGTTTTTAGTTACATTTTATGATGCCGGTCATCAAAAGTGCTTTTGTTTTAAAAAAATTATTTTATTTAAAAAGGTTTTATATATTTGAAAAACTAAAGAACAGTACAAAAATCTGCATGGATGTGAATAAGGTGGTCCATTTTGTAAATCCATCTTTTCCTTGTTTTGCAGATTTTCGTTAGATTTGTCACAGCTTTAACCCTTTGCGGTGCTATGTCGGACCAGGTCCGACATTACAGTTTTCCCTTTCCGGTCCGATGTCAGACCCTGTCCGACATCATCAAAAAGAAATAAAGCAGAGGTCTCTTGTCGTTTTTTTCTCCGGAAAAAGCCGAGTAAACTACGACCGATAGGTGAGACTGATAGGAGCTGAGAGAAGCAGAAAAATAAAAAAGGGGCGGATCTGAGCAATACACATAGCCCCAGCACCACAGAGATAACACGGCCATAAACAAACAAGATAGCTGCTTCTGCATCCAGCACTCAAAGAATATCACAGACATTTGCAGAGCTTTTTGAGATGTTACAGTAATAAAATAATGGCATGAGGAGTTTGGTGATAAAATGAGTGATCAGGAGATGATTTATCAGTATGCACGACTATGAAGAGGTATGTGAAAAATACAGCGAACAAGGGGTGGGGCGGGGCTGGAGATGCAGTACTGAGTGTCCTGATGATATGCAGTGCCTTTTAAACCTGTTTTACTGTGAAAAAAATACTTTTAAACAGCGCATCTAAAATAGACTGCACGGGTGAAAATAAATTGGACCTGATGCGCCTGAGACATGCTGAATAAACCTCCCAGATTTGCTGCACTCCTATAATAACTGTGCATAGCTCTACAAATTCATTCTGATGTTTGTGAGAAATGCCCAGTTGCCAACAGATTTGGCACTGGGAACTGCAGAACCAGAAGTACCATGGAGTACAGAACAATGGGTGCGTTACCATCATGAGAAGATGGTCTTTGCCTACGATAAAGTGGAGAAGCAGATGATCCAGAGTGCTGAGCGACATCGCAGAATTTATGACTGGGTGACGAAGTATGCTCCCTTGTTACCAGGTGAAAGGGTGCTGGTTTGGAAAATTGACAGATAGATGGGTAAGTATTGCTAACACAAACTTGCCAGTTCACACAGTGCGGCCTGAGCAACGTGGAGGCCTTGTAAGGACCTTGCATCGTAATCTGTTCCGGCTTTGCCTGTTGCCTCCACAGGATCCACCACATAGCAAAAAGCAGGATAGTGTTTAGGCTCCAGCGTTTCTCCAACCAATGTGGGGTTATTTGTTTAGAGAGGCTGCTCCATCACTTATGCCAGACCTAGAGTTAAGGAGGTCCAGTAGAGCCAACCTGTGTGTTTTAGTGACTCCTCATGAATTTGAGAATATTGAGATTGCAGTAGAGCTATCTATTTTTGGGCCCTCTTCAAGGGAGTCGCCGGCACCTCGACCAAAGCGGGGAAGTGTGTCACAGGTGTGACTATCGCGTTTCTTTTATTTATATGTAAAGTATAATCACAAAATTATTTTGTATTCACATAGTGTGTTAATTCTTTTATATATTTTGTTTTGATTGCACTTTTATCTTGTCTTTTGTTATGATCACAGATATTATTTATATTAATTTGTACGCATTTTGTTATGCTCAATGATTTGTTTTATGTACGGGACTGTCACGGATAGCTTGGTTGTGATGTCAGACCAGGAAGAGGCACTCACAGTACTGCGGGATGAAGCGCTGATGCGCATATTTATTGAAATAAAAGGTTTGAACACAAAACAGAAAACACTTAACATAAAACAAAACAGCATGGTGGCCAAAGTACCGTGCTGGTTCAACTTCAACACACATAGCAATAGTTATTGTTTTCACTCTCTCATTCTTATTCCCTGAACACCTAACACAGACTGAAAGGTTTCTGCCTCTTTTATGCAGCTGTGCCTGAGCTTGATTACTTGTCAATCATTCAATTGGGCTCAGGCACATTCTGAAGTGTGAACAAGATTGTCACAGTTTTCAGCCTTCATTTTTTGTTCCAGTCAGAAACAGTAAAATTGCAGAGTAATGTATTAAGATGTGTTTTAGCACCATTCAAAAATAAAATAAACAATTTTATGGATTATTTGTTTAATCATTATGTGTATACCATATGCTTAAATGATAATAGCTGATTTATTTTTTAAATCTGGCTTTTTGTACATTCAACATGTTTTGACTAGATGACAATATAAATAAATAATGAGTTGCTATCATCTGCAATAAATTAACCTGATGTTTCATTTTTAAACTATTATTGTGTTATTTTATATACTGTTGTTTTTGTGAAAGGCTTCAGAGTTGCTACGACGTCAGTGAATTGAAGAAAAAAAAACTGCCAGTTTTTCACTGAAATCTGGTAGTCCTAAACTACATGGACAGTGTGAGAAACTGAAGCTCTGATAGAAAATTTGTTCAGACACCAAAATCCAAGCCGAACTGGACAAAACTCACAAAAATAGTAAAATATATTCAGTCTTTTCTTAAATTACTTTAATGCCGACATTAGGAGAACTGTGCAGAATTGCGTAAACTGCATTCTCCAACAGAAGGCATTCAAGAAATATATTCATTAAATTAGCAAAGTGCATTTGTATAGTGCTTTCTTCTACAGCAATATGTAAGAAACTAAAACATGCTGTATTAAAAACCGGAGCAATACATCAATAGCTGCCATCTTTTAATATGCCTTTCAGGATATTGTAAACATCCGGTTCACATACCATATAAACAAGCCAAGTGCACTTGCAAACTTCATTGTGAACACAAACGAACTCGGACAAAGAAAAGGACAAAAAAAACCACGAACTTTAGCTCACCTCCAAACAAACTCAGTCCCTTTGCTCGTAGATAAGTGTGAACAGCAAGCACATTGATACATTGTTTCAAATTAAATGAACCAGACTGAGTCTGTTTGAAACCAGTGTGAATGCAGCCTTAAAGCTAAGAGGGCCAATTAAACTGAATTAGTGTTAATTAAAATGTTTCTGATGATGTGTAATCATGCACACTTGACAATGGGCTTATAGTACATTACCACATTGGATCTGCACAGCTGTCAAAACTAGTTTGGCATGGAAACTTGGTACTGACGTGAACAAAGTCCTCGGAATAAAAGGTCATTGTTTTAAGCTTCTACATAAATCCATAGCTTTACTGGATCTTTTTTTTTTAAAGAGGAAGTTTTATTTGCTCTGGTTAAACTTACATTCATTTTATTCCCTGATGTTAATGTGTAAACATGAATAGTAATGTCAAGGTTGTGTCTTTATTTGCACAGTGCCCTACTACAGTAGAAGTAGGCAGCAGTGTGGAGTAGTGGTTAGGGCTCTGGACTCTTGACCGGAGGGTCATGGGTTCAATACCAGGTGGGGGACACTGCTGCTGTACCCTTGAGCAACGTACTTTACCTAGATTGCTCCAGTAAAAACCCAACTGTATAAATGGGTAATTGTATTAAAAATAATGTGATATCTTGAAACAATTGTAAGTCGCCCTGGCTAAGGTTGTCTGCTAAGAAATAAATAATAATAGAAGGGTATATTTCTGGTCAACCACCATCTTTTAGGTGTATTTCAATGCCACTGAGCACACCACAGTGTGTATGTGTTTTTATGTTTATGTGGAAAATAGATTCAAAAGTGCATCTCAGCACAGTATTTCACAATTTATCATCAATTTGTGATTTTAGTACAGGGGGTAGTTTTATTTAAGACACAACCCTAACTATGAGAGAAAATTACATTGATGTCCTAGTTTACCAATTCACTGATACATGCAAAAAACTAAACTTTACGACAGATTGAATGTTGCAGGTCCCACGTTCGTGTCCCAAATCTAGAATACACAATTGTGCTTTTAAGGTATTGGGTAGGTCATTAATAGAAGGAAGCAGGGAACTCACTTCTTGATAGCAACAAGTGTTTGAGATACAGGCAGACCTGTATTAAGAGACCACTCAAGGGACAGTCTAATAGTGTTCTCTTAAAAGAGGGCCCATAACTTATGAATTTTCTGTTTATCTCTGACATGCTTTCCTGTAAGTATGTATGTCGTACATACACTGTAAAAGCCAGCAAATGTAATATGAACAAAAGGAAGTATGTAATTTAATAACATTAATTTAGGTAATGCATTTACAAAACAAATTAATTTGTGAAAGTAATGAATGCTTGCCTGTCTCAGATCACACAAAGTTTTAAATCCTTTGCAAATTTCAATGCCTGTGTCTGCCTTTCAGGTACGTGTTGATTCATTGCATCCTTAAACCAACGCCAGAATAAGCATAAGATATTTTTTTATTATTTGTTTATTTATTTATTTAGCAGACGCCTTTATCCAAGGCGACTTACAGAGACTAGTGTGTGTGAACTATGCATCAGCTGCAGAGTCACTTACAATTATGTCTCACCCGAAAGACGGAGCACAAGGAGGTTAAGTGATTTGCTCAAGGTCACACAATGAGTCAGTGGCTGAGGTGGGATTTGAACCGGGGACCTCCTGGTTACAAGCCCTTTTCTTTAACCACTGGACCACACAGCCTCCATATTTTTAGATTATTTACATTGTTTTTATACTCTTATAAGTATGGCTTGAATTTTTCGGTGTTCATTTTCCTTTTAATGGTTTGCCTTTAAGTCTTAAGCCGCTACATCCTAATTATGAGAACATTCTGTTAAATTAGTGGGAAAGAACAACACAACATGAAATGGACACAATTGAAGCTACCAAGTTCCCAGGCAAGTGCGAGAATGAAATGCAAGTTAAAGTAGCATCTGGGGGAATGTCAATGGGAATGAAGAAGGTGAAACAGAATCAGGAAGTCAATCAGGACACCAAGGTAAAAATAAGTAACTTTGTTTAGTAATTAACAGTTTAATTAAGATATTGAATCGGCTCAAAACACGGTCATGGGAACAAAAATAAAAACCTAAAACTTCAAGCCCTAGTTCTTACCGTTTCAAAATGCTGTATCTGCATCTTTCTAGTGCCAAATTGTTCAGCAGTTTTTCTGGCACTTACTGTCTTTACAAGTTTAATAACTTTAATTCTGTCATCTAGGGAGGACCTTTTGTTTCTCCACATTTTCTCTCTTCCATTACAAGAGAGCGCTGTTTATTGATTACGGATAAAAGACAGCTAAAGGGGCTCCCGAGTGGCGCATCCAGTAAAAGCACTCGCTAGAGTGCAGGATGCGCTCTATAGCCTGGACGTCGCCCGTTAGAGTCCATGCTATTCCACAGCCGACCGTGGACGGGAGCTCCCAGGGGGCGGCGCTCAATTGGCCGAGCATCGTCCGGGGGGAGGGAGGGTTAGGTCGGCCAGGGTGTCCTCGGCTCACCGCGCACCAGCGACCCCTGTAGTCTGGCCGGGCGCCTGCTGGCTTGCCTGTAAGCTGCCCAGAGCTGCGTTGTCCTCCGACGCTGTAGCTCTGAGGCGGCTGCACAGTGAGTCTGCAGAGTGTAAAGAAGCGGGCGGCTGACGGCACACGCTTCGGAGGACAGCGTGTGTTCATCTTCGCCCCTACCGAGTCAGCGCAGGGGTGGTAGCGGTGAGCTGAGCCTACAAATAATTGGGCATTTCAAATTGCGGAGAAAATAATAAAAACTAATTGGAAACGACTAAATTTAAAAAAAAAAAAAAGACAGCTAAAATGGTTACCGTATTCCTTTGAATTTAGGACGTACCATAAAACCACATTTTTCTTATAACAATAGCCCTGTGTAAGAGTGCTTAATACAGGTTTGAGGTTACAGTTAAATAAAAGTGCAAATATCATTGGGAGTAATTTAAAGTGGTCGCTAAATAAAGGTGGTCACATGAGCAGGTTTGACTGTATATATATATATATATATATATATATATATATATATATATATATATATATATATATATATATATATATATATATATACAGTACTGTGCAAAAGTTTTAGGCAGGTGTGAAAAAATGCTGTAAAGTAAGAATGCTTTCAAAAATAGACATGTTAGTAGATTATATTTATCAATTAACTAAATGCAAAGTGAGTGAACAGAAGAAAAATCTAAATCAAATCCATATTTGGTGTGACAGCCCTTTGCCTTCAAAACAGCATCAATTCTTCTAGGTACACTTGCACAAAGTCAGGGATTTTGTAGGCATATAGTCAGGTGTATGATTAAACAATTATACCAAACAGGTGCTAATGATCATCAATTCAATATGTAGGTTGAAACACAATCATTAACTGAAACAGAAACAGCTGTGTAGGAGGAATAAAACTGGGTGAGGAACAGCCAAACTCAGCTAACAAGGTGAGGTTGCTGAAGACAGTTTACTGTCAAAAGTCATACACCATGGCAAGACTGAGCACAGCAACAAGACACAAGGTAGTTATACTGCATCAGCAAGGTCTCTCCCAGGCAGAAATTTCAAGGCAGACAGGGGTTTCCAGATGTGCTGTCCAAGCTCTTTTGAAGAAGCACAAAGAAACGGGCAACGTTGAGGACCGTAGACGCAGTGGTCGGCCAAGAAAACTTACTGCAGCAGATGAAAGACACATCATGCTTACTTCCCTTCACAATCGGAAGATGTCCAGCAGTGCCATCAGCCCAGAACTGGCAGAAAACAGTGGGACCCTGGTACACCCATCTACTGTACGGAGAAGTCTGGTCAGAAGTGGCCTTCATGGAAGACTTGTGGCCAAAAAGCCATACCTCCGACGTGGAAACAAGGCCAAGCGACTCAACTATGCACGACAACACAGGAACTGGGGTGCAGAAAAATGGCAGCAGGTGCTCTGGACTGATGAGTCAAAATTTGAAATATTTGGCTGTAGCAGAAGGCAGTTTGTTCGCCGAAGGGCTGGAGAGCGTACACAAATGAGTGTCTGCAGGCAACAGTGAAGCATGGTGGAGGTTCCTTGCAAGTTTGGGGCTGCATTTCTGCAAATGGAGTTGGGGATTTGGTCAGAATTAATGGTCTCCTCAATGCTGAGAAGTACAGGCAGATACTTATCCATCATGCAATACCATCAGAGAGGCATCTGATTGGCCCCAAATTTATTCTGCAGCATGACAACGACCCCAAACATACAGCGAAAGTCATTAAGAACTATCTTCAGCGTAAAGAAGAACAAGGAGTCCTGGAAGTGATGGTATGGCCCCACAGAGCCCTGATCTCAACATCATCAAGTCTGTCTGGGATTACATGAAGAGAGAGAAGCAACTGAGGCTGCCTAAATCCACAGAAGAACTGTGGTTAGTTCTCCAAGATGTTTGGGCCAACCTACCTGCCAAGTTCCTTCATAAACTGTGTGCAAGTGTACCTAGAAGAATTGATGCTTGATGCTGTTTTGAAGGCAAAGGGTGGTCACACCAAATATGGATTTGATTTAGATTTTTCTTCTGTTCACTCACTTTGCATTTAGTTAATTGATAAATATAATCTATTAACATGTCTATTTTTGAAAGCATTCTTACTTTACAGCATTTTTTCACACCTGCCTAAAACTTTTGCACAGTACTGTATATATATATATATATATATATATATATATATATATATATATATATATATATATATATATATATATATCAAAAGAAACTTATCACCTATATTTGAGCATCAAAAGAATCTTATCACTTATTTTTGGATAAAATTCACTAGATGTGATCGAAAAATGACAAACTCTGTTTTAGAGCAGGTGCAGTGACTTTTTATAGTGCTGATTAAATTGACATCACAAAGATGCTGCAAAATCTCTCGATCTTGGGTAGGTGTTGTGACTCTTGGTCTCCCAGTTCGTGGCCTGTCATTGACGAGCCACAGTACGCTGCCCTAGTTCAGTCTCCAAAATGCCCATTGCATGAAGGAGCCGCTCTCTAGACAGACGTGGCATATTGGGTTTGTTCTGTGATTTTCTATATTGCTTTTATTAGAGCTTGCAATTCAACAACTGGAATCACTCCATATCCAGGGTCCAATCAACTGTCTCACTAATTAGGTGATTAAGTGCATAGGCTTCAGTCATAATCAAGCGTGTCATGGTCAAGGATGAATGATCGAGTGATTAAAAAGAAACCAAAAACATTTTGTCAATATCCATCATTTATATACCTTATTTTTTTTCAAAAATAAATGTGTTATAATAGTGATAAGTTTCTTTTCATGCTCACTATATATACACTGCTGTGCAAAAGTCTTAGACATTTTGCATTTTTCTTCTCTGATGCATTATGAGCATCAACAATTTACTCAAAGCCTCCACTAGTGTTTTCTACTATTATAACAACCATGACTTGCATAAAGAAGGAACACATTAAGTGAAATAGCTTATATCATTTGGTTTTCAATATATATATATATATATATATATATATATATATATATATATATATATATATATATATATATATATATATATATGTGTGTGTGTGTGTGTGTGTGTGTGTAGACACTATATATGTGTATAGTGTAGTCCTAGGAGAAAAAAGGATTACATCTCCCAGAAGGTCACAGGCTGAAAAGCCTTCATTTTGTTAATTGTTAATTGTTTTATCCCTTGCACCTGGTGATTATTGTAAATTAGAGCCAGGTGCAGGTTATAAAAGAAAAGCAGCCAGTCTGTTCTGGGCTGCTGTGTGGTGTGTATAGGAGCCTGTTTGTTTGTGTGCACAAGCGTAGAAATAGAAAAGAAAAGTTAGTGTAAACCTGTGTGGTTTTGTTTTGTTTGAATGTTTTGTTTTGTGTCACAGCTAAACAGCTTAGCTGTCCTGTTTGATAGTTAGGTTCCTGTGTTGTGTTTTAGTTATTGCTCAAGAAAGAGCTAGGTGTTTGTTTAGTTTATTTTGGTGTTTGTTATTATTAAAAAAATAGCGCAAGAGCGCTTGAAAAACCTCAATTTCTGTGTCCTGGGTCTGATTTTAAAGGGGTAACGAACCAAAAGTGGTGAAGTTGTGTTACATATGTTACATATGGTGGCAGCGTGTGTGGGCGCCCCTAAAGACCCAGAGTAAAAAAATGGAAAGCATAGAAGAATTGATCGCAAGGATCAACCAGAATACCGCTGCTCAGAAAGAGCAGACAGAAAGACGGAGACTGGAGCTGGGACTGCCGGACCTGGAGCCTACAGAGCTGGACCTGCTGCTCCAGAAATGGGAGGTGGAGCCAGAGGGGGTGGAGCTGCCGTCCCGAGAGCCAGAGGGGGTGGAGCTGCCGTCCCGAGAGCCAGAGGGGGTGAAGCTGTTCCTGTCACTGGAGCCACCGGCTGAAGTCAAGGGGGAGGAGGTGAGCAACTCACCTCCAACAGAGCCTCAGCAACAGGCGGTGGGAGGCACTCCGTCGCTATCAAGTGCGGTCCTCTGCTCCAGCTACGTGGACATCAGCCCGGAATGCCTCGACCCCCCTCCACTCGACCTTTGTGCCCAGGTCGCAGGACTGTCAGGCACAGTCGCTTGCCTGGTCCCTTACTCCACTTCCCCTTGGAACCCAGACATCACTGTGCAGGAGTAAGACGTCGCTGCGCAGGAGGAAGACGTCACTGCGCAAAAGGCAGACGTCGCTGGCGCTCCCCCTGCTGGTTGCCCGTTCCCCTACCTACTGCTCCACTCCCCTGAGATCCAAGACGTCGCTGCGCCGGTCCACAGCCACGCGCCTCTGCCTGCCAGTCCTTGCTCCCGGTCACCGGCCTGCGCTACAGTCGCCCAGGGCAAGCCGTCCGGGTCTCTTCTTGCTGGTACGTGGTCCCTTCCTGAGTGCGCCGGAGGAAGGACCGACCCACCCTCAAGCCCACCCGTGGAAGAGGGCGAAGATTAAAAAGATGGGACTTGAGGGTGGGTGGTCTTTTAAGGGTGGAGGGAAGTCGCCGTCAAATGGCTGGTGTCTTGTGAAGACAAGGGGGAGGATGTGTGAGAGTGTAGTCCTAGGGGAAAAAAAGGATTACATCTCCCAGAAGGTTACAGGCTGAAAAGCCTTCATTTTGTTTATTGTTTTATTAGTGATTATCCGCTGCACCTGGTAAGTATTGTAAATTAGAGCCAGGTGCAGGGTATACAAGAAAAGCAGCCAGTCTGTTCTGGGCTGCTGTGTGGTGTGTATAGGAGCCCGCTTGTTTGTGTGCACAAGCGTAGAAAAAGAAAAGGTAGTGTAAACCTGTGTGGTTTAGTTTTGTTTGAATGTTTTGATTCGTGTCAAATATACATATATATATATATATATATATATATATATATATATATATATATATATATATATAGTGACGGAGTGTCCCGCCCTACTGTATATTTTATGAGTTATTGTATTGCTTGCGACACGGGTGAAAAAGCCTCCGCCATTATTTGTTATTGTTTTATTTTTGATACCTCGTGAGACTGCATGACTGTCAGCTACTGATTATTTAACTAGCTGACAGTCTCACAAACTTAATAAACTCATGCAGACTATGCCCATAATTATAAAAGGACCTGCAGTTTGGTGCACGGTGATGAGTGGGTGGAAGTGTTGTGAGGAGAATGAGAAAAAGAACGAAATCCACTCGTGAGCCTCAGTTTCACCTGCCAGTACTGTCTGTCTGTGTGTTCTTTCTTGGTCTGACGTCACCACCAAACCCAGCCTGTACACATATGGTGTCCTGCATGGGATTTGAACCACAGCCTCCGAGTCAGACCAGTGAAGGACGACGTTTTTTTAATTAATTTTTGAAAACAGTGTTTTAAAAAAAAAAAAAATGGGGAGAAGAAGCGGAAGAGGAAAGCTGCAGCAGCAACAATAACAGCAACCGCAGCAACAGCAGGAGGAGATCTGGGATGATGGCTGGGAGGCATTCGCAAGGAACCTCGCGGCAGAGTTGTGCCCTGGCTGTGGTGAGTACAGGCACACCTTGGCTATCTGCCCCTCCCAGTACCAGGAGGAGGAACTAGCGCCCAAGTGGGAGGAGCCTGAGCATCCAGCGCCCACCCTGGGAGGGAGGCTGCTGCTCCCGCCTCCATCACCAGGGGGAGAAGTGGAGCTCCCGCTACCCCCTTACTGGCTGGGGGCTCCCCTCCTACCATCACCTCCTGAGGATCCGCTGCTGCCATCACCTACAGAGGGACTGTTCCTGCCACGCTCCGCACCGCCTGGGGTTGCCTGTCCCGCACCATCTAGGGCTGCCGAGCCTGCACCACCTGGGGAGGCCTGTTCACTATCGCCTGGGGATGCGAGTTCACCATCGCCTGGGAATACCAGTTCGCCATCGCCTGGGGATGCCAGTTTGACATCGCCTGGGAATGCCAGTTCGCCATCGCTCGGGGATGCCTGCACATCATCGCCCGGGGATGCCTCCGTCACTGTCTGGGGATGCCTCCAAGTCACCGCCCGGGGATGCCTTCAAGTCATTGCTCAGGGGTGCCTCCAAGTCATCACCCGAGGATGCCTGCGCGACACCGCCTGGGGATGCCGCCAAGTCACCACCTGGGGATGCCTGCACATCACCGCCCAGGGATACTTCCAGGACACCACCCTGGGATGCCTCCAGGACACCACCCGGGGATGCCTCCATGACACCGCCCGGGAATGCCTTTACATCACTGCCCTGGGATGCCTGCAAGACACTGTCCAGGGATGCCTCCACATCACCGCCTGGGGATGCCTCCACGACACCGCCTGCAAATGCCTGCAAAACACTGCCGGGGAAGCCTCCGCGACACCGCCCGGGGTTGCCTTCGTGACACCGCCTGGGGATGCATGCATGTCACCGCCAGGGAAGCCTCTGTGACACCACCCGGGATGCCTCCGTAACACCACCCGGGGATGCCTGCAAGACACTGCCCGGGGATGCCTGCAAGTCACCGCCCAGGGATGCCTCTGTGACACCGCCCGGGGATGCCTGCAAGTCACCACCTGGGGATGCCTGCAAGTCAACGCCAGGGGATGCCTGCCTGTCATCACCCAGGGTGGTGTTAAATCCAGCAGCAGCGTTTGCGCTGCTGCAAAGCCTGGGGTCAGAACCCCTGCAAAGGAAGTCATCAGCTACAGAGCATGAGGGAGAAGTGGAGCTCCCGCTGCCGCCTTCATGGCCAGGGGCTTCACCCACAGGGGCTTCACCGGAGCTGCCGCTGTCTCTCCCTTTTCTATTACAGGGGTCTCCCTTTTCTCTGTCTGGGGGTCTGGAACCACCACTGCTAGGGAGTCTAGAGCCGTCGCCTCCTGAGGACATGCTCCTACCCTGTCCTGTACTGCCCAGGGCTACTGAGTCTGCTTCGCCTGGGGTCGCCAGCTCTGCTTCGCCTGGGGTCGCCTGCTCGCTGTCACCTAGGGTCGACCTGCTTGCCATGGCCCGGGATAGCCTTGCTACTGCCCGAGGTTGCCAGTTTGCCACTACCCAGATTGCTACCAATGAGCCCCTTAAAACCTGTTTTTGGCACGAGACTTTGTACGAGACTGTTGGGTTTTTAACATGGAGGTGGCTGCGCACAAGGGGAGGCATATGTGGTGAAGTGTCCCGTCCTATCGTATATTTTATGAGTTATTGTATTGTTTGTGGCGTGGGCGAAAAAGCCACCACCATTATTTGTTATTGTTTTATTTTAGATACCTCGTGAGACTGCGTGACTGTCAGCTACTGATTATTTAACTAACTGACAGTCACGCAAACTTAATAAACTCATGCAGACTATGACCATAATTATAAAAGGACCTGCAGTTTGGAGCACGGTGATGAGTGGGTGGAAGTGTTGAGAGTTGTGAGGAGAAAGAGAATAAGAACAAATGCCACCAGCCAGCGAATAAGGTACTTGTTGATATAAAAGCAATCATTTGTTATTTACGTGTTTTATTTGGCCAACATGCCCTTTTCTTTGTGTTTTTGTTTAACTGTTTATTTTTGTTTAATAAAATGCTGAGCGCCGTAGAGCCACCCGCCAGTACTGTGTACAGTACAGTACAGTACCCGCCTGTCTGTGTGTTCCTTCCTGGTTTGACGTCACCACTAAACTCTGGCAGGCTCAAGTATTTTGTTTTACAGTGCAATTTATGAACAAAAGACATCTAAATCACATGAGATCTCCTTGGTGATATTATCCATTTCTTTTATTCGCTCTTCTTTGAACAAAGTGCACCTCCAGTTTCTGCCAGATTTGCTGCAACATTTTTTTTTTTATGTTGACATTGTGATGTTTGTCTTCCTTGGTGAAGTAATCCAAGTCATTGACATTCTTGACAGCTGGCATAGTTGGCTCTGTGTGCTGCTTGTCTTGTTTGTTTGGTGTTCCTGTTCCCATGTGATGGGACCTTGGCACACCACAGCTGCCTATCACAATTGTTTACTATCACAAAGAGGAAATGTATTTGAACAGCGTGCCCTTTTACATTTCGTTAAAAGGTTGTGGCTTGTCTGATAAGAAGATTCACCTTTAAATGCCATTTTAACGTTTCCCGTGTTTACAATCATAGGCAGGATTTTGGGCCAAAATGTCTGAGCAGCTTTTTTTGTGGTCACTACATTTTTTCAATTTGAAAAATCTTTCTTACAAAACATTACCTCTTTGCACCCACACACCCACCTTCACCAAATACAGAGCAACAAAATGCTTTATCCATATATATATATATATATATATATATATATATATATATATATATATATATATATATATATATATATATACTGTATATATACAAATGTACAAATAAAAATAAATTGATACATTTAAGATAAATAAATAAATAAATATCCTAAATTATGTATACTGATGCGCTGGGTAGGCCAGGCAGATCCTCGGAGCCAGCAGCACATGAAAATATAGCAAGTTGCTATATGTTAAATTTAATTCTAATGAATAGAATGGTAAAGATGTAAGTATAGATGATGTCACAACCTATAAACCAGAATTACATCAGTAATAATATAGCTTAGATTTAAATTTAAACAATAACAAATAGTTGTCATACCATAAATATACCTCTACTGTTTGAACAGATTTGTTACAAATCTTGCTGCATTTGCAAGGTCATGAAATTGATCCTTTTTCCAATAATCTGTTCCTAGTTCTGGCACTTGCACATGCATATTATCTACAACTTTACTTCTTTTTGAAGACTAGTATTTCTGTTTCTTCCTCATCACTTTGACTGTCATTGTCAATAGTGATTCTAGTACTATTTCATTAATTAATTGATCTACCTTTTATCTGTCTATTTTCTTTAAGAGATACAAAACTGCAAATGCAAGCTGCTTTGTGAATTGTCCCAAACTGAACCAATAATACAAATAAACTTCAAATCTAGCCTTGTTTCTTTTTTAATTTTAAAAGCAGAACCATTAACATCCCATGGGCACATTTAGTTTAGTTACCTTGCTGGATAATGCTATTGTCAACAATAGATCTTACACATCTAAAGGTCACTACATTGTCTATGATACAACACTGGTAATAGTTGTGCACCTTGAACAGATGTTGATTGTTTTAGGAAAGCAGTTACCTTTCACAATGAATGCATTAAGGCCAAGGACAGTATATGTGCAACCGTTAAAAGTGTTGATTCAGAGGTCTGCGATGCGGTCTTGGCAGCTACGCTTCTGCACTTTAAGCAATTTATAATATAAAGTGGAAAGTTAAATGCATTTATCTATCAAATGTGCAAACAAGCACTGTACTTGAGAAAGATGTTTTTCATTTGCTTTTGCCTAAAGGGCACATTTCATAAACTGCTTTGTTCTCCAAATTTCAAAATGTTTTAAATATCAGGTATCATATTTTCTTTTTCAAACCCTTAAAGGAGTTCTAACCAATGCTTTACATTTGTTTTCTTAATTATTATAAGAACTAGCAACATTATCATTTGTCTCTAGGGCTGAGCATATATTAAGATTTTCCGAGTTATTCTCGCTGAGACTGATCAGGAATTTTGCAATCATACTGTAACTTTAAGGTTTAGATTAAACCTCTATGTTTGTGGTGAAACTGTGATTTAAAGCTGGGGTTGGGTTTATGTGTAGATGGTCTTGGAAGTGTGGATGTTCCTGGATCATTTGGCTCCACACAAATAGTCATTTGTTAAGGGACCATTTTTTCCTATTCCCATTCATCATAAACACCTGCCTGTCTGTGGAAATATAACATATAATTGAAAATCTTCTTGGGTGGTTTACCCTAGCCAGATTAGATGGACTGATGCCAAGAAAGTTTGGTTTCTGGCAGCACCTACCAATGTTTTTTGGGCAATTTACTGTATATTTTAAAGTTCACAAAAGAGCCATTGTTCATCTTGCTTTTAACAAATTAATGGGATATTATTTGTATATATTATTGATGTTTTTATATATTAGATGTTCAGGTCAATATTCATGCAGTTTTACAAAATATATTGATTGACGATATTTCAATTGATTGTGATTATAATTTCTACTGCCTAATCTGTTTTCAATGTACCCCATAGGTTAACGGTCAAACACTACTGAACTAATATTGAATCAAGCTATCTATACAAGTATTGTAGCATTAACTGTTCAGAAATGACAGTAAATATGATTTATCTAGGAGCATATAAATAAACACACTAAACATTTCCCATAATAATTCTTACGGTAACTTTAATGTCATTTTCCTACGCTCAAAGATGGTCAACTTTCAGGTAGTACTAGAAGGCCAAAATATCTTCATTTAAACATATATCCTTTTTCAGTGTTTAGAAGAGTAGGCGGTTAATAATTGATCATAACAAAAAAATAAAAACATCTTTATTCATTTGTTTTTTTCTCATTTTGGTATCTTGACAGTCACTCAGTGACAGAGTGAAACTTGTGGTTCAGGTTAGGCTATATTCCTTTGGCATTACCACGACTTGGAGATACAAGGCATTAGGTCTTACCTCTAATTTCTTTAAGAAATCACACTCCCACTATGCATGAGAGACCTGGTTTTCTCTATCTGTCTACCTTTTATGATAAAAAGACAGAAGAATTGGTGACTGGTTTGTAAATGCTTCACTTCCCACCTCATGGCATCGCAAGGGCAATACACAGACCTGACACATCACACATTCAAATCCATTCTACTAGTAGTTCTGTACAGCATACAAGTTAACTAAAGCTACCCAAACAAGTGCACAACCCTTCCCCCCAGCCATCAGTCTTCCACATTGAAAAAGGCAGTTTAGACAAAAATAAAGAAAAATTAAAAAATCACAGCAGAATAATTAATCTCTTAAATACTGGCAGACCAAATAAAAATTTGCAGTGAACAGAAAAATATGAGCGCTTGAATTATTTAAACATTGTATTCAAACTATAGTATCACAAAATCCCAACAAGAGGGTTTATTGATTGATTAGACTTTAGCTATATATCAGTATCGCATGACAGTATTATTCACACTATTTATGGATTTATTTATTTTTTGCGCCCCCCACTTATGTCGCCTACACCATAATGACAGGCCTATCTATCAGAAAAGTTCTTCTGCTCCATGGGCTTTTAGACTTCAATTCAATGTGCTGTCATTTGCCATGATGCTGGCTACAAATGACAATTTTGCCAAGTGCAGACTTGTAATGCCTACTGAGCATTCCTTTATAGCACAATGGTCCTCAAAGCGGTGCCCATGGGCAAATTTGTGCCAGCGTCTGCAGCTGACAAAATCTGGAACAGTGCAATACTGATGTGTACAGTATTGGAAAGGGAATTTAAGTCATTACAATATACTATTCTGGATCTCAATCTTCGCCTTATGTTCCATTTGATAAATCTGTATTTTATTTCCAAAATGTGTTCACGGACAAATATTTTTTAGGTCCACTGCTTTAGCGAGCCTCTGCTAGAAAACAGTACAGCTACCGGTAGATTACTGTAGAAATTAATCACATAGTCCCAGATGCTTGCCACAAGCAATTCATTTGTTCACATGCCATTTTTTCACTGTCACCGCATTTGCTAACTTATTTCCCTAAAAGACAGTGGATTTCATTTTTTTGGTCATTGCAATGAACAGCAATGCTTAAATACTTAACAGGATGCATAGTCTGATGGACGGCTGTTAATAAACTAGAGTAACTTTGTTTCCTGCAACTATATCGTCGCTTGAAGTTTGTACTACAGTGTTGTAGTATATCATCTGTGCATAAAGCTCTTGCAACATCCATCATTTTGGTGCTTGCGACAAAATCGCTTCATGCATCACAGACTTAGGACAGGTGCCTATATCCTCCTTCATCTTAGCAACAAAATGGTGTATACCACAGTGGTGCGTGGTGAATGGCAAATAATGTACACAAGAAGCTATTTTTACTCCCAAAACAGTCCATGTTTATTAAAGCAGGTTAATCCACAAAATAAATAGATTGCCCCTATACCAGCAATGGTATAGGGGAATTCAAAACACGGTGGGTTTGCAGTCCCAAACAAAAATACCCTCCGATAGCCACAATCCTCCATGCACGAAACTGTGCTCTGTGATCATGTTTTGAGTGTCCGTGCTTCGCTGGGCTGCGCTGTGCTGTGCAGTGATGTGGTGAAGTGTGGTTATGAGCTGGTTCTGTGGCTGCAGCTCCCATTCTCCGTCTCATTTGTCTGCAACAACAAAGCAAAACAAAATAACAAAATACAGGCTCCGGCCGTATGTCTCGTCTCACCGTAAGGGGTTGTACTCACACAGCTGCATCCCTTTTGTACCACCAAACTCCTCCCTGCACCCAGCCCGTTGCCATGGTTTATCCAATCGCTGCCTGACCCGTTTCTGATCACAATGGAGTTGTTTAAGTACTTGCAGTTACACACTTTCCCCAAGATGGCCGACTTCTGGTTTCCGCCCACCGCTGAATCGACACGTCTACGGGGAAGTGTACTACCAACCTTACCTGGTGCTCTTTCCGATCGGGAGGGAGATTTACAGCATCGATTCTTTCTCTCTTTATCACACACACAAACACCCAAAAACATACCAAATAAAAAAGCACTGCAGTTTGTGATTAAAATAAGGTAAATTCTTTCCAGTTAATTTATGTTCCTGTGACAGGGTGAAGTCCCTGCACATGATACATTTGAAAATAGTGTGTGTTTTGATGGTGGTTTGGAGCTTTGTATTGTATTATGTGTGTGTATATAGGTAGAAATCTTGTGATGTTGACTAGCAGGGGGTGATTGATTCCCTGCTTATTAAGATTAAGTACCTCATCCTGTTTAGCTGGCAAATGGTTAATTAAAGTTGATACACATGCAAGACAGGTGGATATAAAAGGTTGCAATTAGCTTTTGTGTTCAGTCCTGTAGAGGCTGGTGCTTAATTAAGAGCGGTAGGCTGTGTTGTCCAAAAATTAAACTTTATTGTTGTTTAAAAATAATGTATTTTGCTTTATTTTTAAGTACTTAATAACAGCACTATTTCAGTGGCTGTCTGGTTTCCTGCCTTTTTGCCTGACCACTTTTGTAAATCTTTTACAATTCCCTTTTAATAGAAACATTGATAAATTCAAAGCTAAAACAAAATGGTTACTGCTTTCCAATTTGGCAATGAACCAGACGTGGATTAAGGGTTGAACTGAAATTAAAATTGCAGCACATTGACTGAATTTTCTGTGAAAATTCAATTTTTTCTGAAAATATACCGAGCATCAAAAGAAACTTATCACTATTATAGCACATTTTTTTTGAAAAAAAGGTATATAAATGATGGACATTGACAAAATGTTTTTGGTTTCTTTTTAATCACTCAATCATTCATCCTTGACCATGACACGCTTGAGTGACTATGACTAAAGCATATGCACTTAATCACCTAATTAGTGAGACAGTTCATTGGACACTGGATATGGAGTGATTTCAGCTGTTGAATTGCAAGCTTGAATAAAAGCAATAAAGAAAATCACAGAAAAAAAACAATATGCCACGTCTGTCAAGAGAGCAGCGCCTTCATGCAATCGGCATGTTGGAGGCTGGACTAGGGCAGCGTACTGTGGCTCGCCGACTTGGGTGCTCACAGCCAGCAATTTCAAACTTGGTGAGATGGTATTACCAGACACACTCTGTCAATGACAGGCCACGAACTGGGAGATCAAAAGTCACAACACCTGCCCAAGATCGACAGATCATTTTGCAGCATCTTCGTGATGTCAATTGTTAATCAGCGTGTGGAAGGGTGGTGGGCAATTCACTGACACAAAGGAGACAGAACTTTTTGTGTAACACTGCTCAGGCGCACTGATTTATTTTTACCCGCAGAGGGCGCTGTTGTCCGTGGCCTGAATACTGGCAACAGTAAACAGGACCACGGGGTTACCAATACTGGTATACAGTCCAGTGCACATACAAGTGCTCAAAAATAATAATGGAAACAAAAGGCGAAAGAAAAATAAAACTACAAACAAAAGTGCTGCTTACGCAGTGCCCCCACTGCCACTAAGTTATCCTAAACACTGGGGTGGCCAGAGCTAAACACATCCCCTCGGGTCCTTGTTTTACACTGGCGTCTTCTGCCAGCGTCACTGTATATTCCCAAACACGGCCACCCGAATGCACAACCAAGCACAGTACTTATGAGCCGAGCAATCTCCCAAGGCCTGCCTCTCAGCCACTCAGAGAGAGGGAAAGCCAACACACCCTCTTCCCCACCTCTCCGTGTCATCGCCATGACTGACAGGCGGATCCTACTAGACTGCTGCCCTCTTCCTGCAGTACCACACATGTGCCAGATAATCAGTCCAGATCTCCCCTGTTACACAGCGCAATAAAAAGTCACTGCATCTGCTCTAAAACAGAGTTTGTCATTTTTCGATCACATCTAGTGAATGTTATCCAAATATAAGTGATAAGTTTCTTTTGATGCTCAAATATAAGTGATATGTTTCTTTTGATGCTCAGTATAGAATCTTTGGTCAGATTTATTTAATAGTAGGGAAACAGGTTATTTTAAATCTGAAAAGCTTGTGAAACAATTCCTTTTTTTTTTGGTTTTTACACATCTCAATACACATACTGACAATTTGTAAGCACAATGGATTTTGACTTTTCGGCCATCAGTGCATTAGCTAGCAATATTTGAGCCAAAACATTCTGCTTTGTATGGCTATACTCCTCTAGTCTAGTATTCACTGACTACTTGGGGTGATTAGAAAGTGCTTGGCCTCTTCCCAAATGCCCCTACACAATTCTTCTTAGGCAAGGCTGTGACATGGTGTGGCAGGCTGGCTCGCAGTGGTGAGATTGATGACGTCACGGACCAGGAAGTAACTGAATCACAAACAGTGGATGGGCGGGTGAAGCTGAATGCTATGGCATTCAGCGTGTTTATTAATAATTAAACAAAAACAAAAGATTTAAACAAAACACAAACCAAAGGGCACGAGGGCCAAACGAATAAACAGACAAACAAGTAAGTGGCGTGCTGGCTAAACCAGCACGTTTTAGCAATTGTTTTATGTTGTCTATGCGCCGCTCTCTCCGCTCTCCCGCACTCTCTACTCCAAAACTCCACACCGCAGCACAGACAGCTGTCGGTTCTTATACTCTGGCCGAGGGGTTAACTAGCTGTTAATTATCTTATTACCCTCGCCACAGTCTGCATCGCTTTAGTAAGGATGCATGACTGTCAGCTAGTTAAATAATCAGTAGCTGATCAGTCATGCATCCTCACGGGTTTTTAAATATAAATATAAAAGACGTGGCGCTTTTCACTGCGCCGCAAACAAAACACAAATAATAATAAATAGGGGCGGACACTCCGCCACACATGCCCCCTTAGCGCAGCACACATGGCCTTTTCGCCACCTCCCCTTATTCCCTAAAGTCCCGCTAGCAGTCCCGGCGCAGGAACAGGGGCAGCAACGGGCCAAAGGTGGCGGCCACGGTGGGATGTCCTCCTCCCACCCAAACAGCCGTAGCGTTCCAATGGCCCGCGCACAGGCCGGCTCCTCTGGCCAAAAATTTTAGGGGTCGTCTCCAGACCTGCCCCCTTCTTCATGGCCGGCAGCTCCCCGTGGGGCTCCGCCACCCTCTCTCCTGCAGCGAATTGCTGCGGGGAGCTGGTCTCCTGACCTCCCCCTTCTTCATGGCTGGCAGCTGCCCTTCATGGGGCTCCAGCCACAGTATTTCCTGCCGCCAGTGCAGCTGGGGAGCTGGTCTCCTGACCTCCCCCACTTCTTCGTGGCCGGCAGCTGCTCTTCATGGGGCTCCAGCCACAATATTTCCTGCCGCGAAAGTGCGGCTGGGGAGCTGGTCTCCTGACCTCCCCCTTTTCCGTGGCCGGCAGCTCCCCTTCATGGGGCTCCAGCCACAGTATTTCCTGCCGCATGGCAGGACTGGTAGCGAACCCAGGCAAAACAGGACCCTCGGGAGGCGATGGCAGCAGTAGCGGACCCTCGGGAGGCGACGGCAGCAGCAGCGGACCTCGGGAGGCAACGGCAGCAGCAGCAGTAGCGGACCCTCCGAGGCGAACTCGGGAGGGGAGCCCCTGGCCATGGAGGCGGCAGCGGAGCTCCACTTCTCCCTCGTTCCCTGTAACTGGTGGCTCTCCAGGCGATGCAGCGCAACAGGCAGCCCCAGGCGATGCGGAGCAACAGGCAGCCCCAGGCGATGCGGAGCAACAGGCAGCCCCAGGCAATGCGGAGCAACAGGCAGCCCCAGGCGATGCGGAGCAACAGGCAGCCCCAGGCGATGCGGAGCAACAGGCAGCCCCAGGCGATGCGGAGCAACAGGCATCCTTGGGCGGTGCGAAGCAGGCATCCTTGGGCGTTGCGTAGCAGGCATCCTTGGGCGGTGCGAAGCAGGGCAAGAGCAGTCCTTCCCAGGACGGTGGTTGTGGAACCAGCAGGTATTCACCCTCTGCTGGTGGAGGTGGGAGGGGAAAGCAGTCCTCCCACGGCGGCTGAGGTGGAACCAGCAGGCATTCACCCTCTGCTGGTGGAGGTGGGAGGGGCAAGCAATCCTCCCACAGCGGTTGAGGCGGAACCAGCAGGAATTCACCCTCTACTGGTGGAGGTGGAGATGGAACCAGCAGGTATTCACCCTCTGCTGGTGGAGGTGGGAGGGGCAAGCAGTCCTCCCACGGCGGTTGAGGCGGAACCAGCAGGTATTCACCCTCTGCTGGTGGAGCTGGGAGCGGTAAGCAGTCCTCCCCCGGTGCTTGAGACGGAACCAGCAGGCATTCACCCTCTGCTGGTGGAGGTGGGAGGGGCAAGCAGTCCTCCCACGGCGGTTGAGGCAGAACCAGCAGGCATTCACCCTCTGCTGGTGGAAGTGGAGAGGGAACCAGCAGGTATTCACCCTCTGCTGGTGAAGGTGGGGTGGCAGAGACAGAGGCAGCTCCCGCTGCTCTGCTCCTGCTGGAAGCGGTGGAGGTGGGGACAGCGTGTAGTCTCCGCCTGTTGCAGGGAACCGTGCTTCTCCTTCTCCTCCTCTTCCTGGAGAATGGGGCAGTTGACCACAAAGTGGCCCCATTCCCCACAAGCAGTGCACCAGTTCATGGCCTCAAGTGCGCTGAGGTATGCTTCCCAGCTGCCCTTCGATCGTCCCTCCTCCTCCTCTCCAGGGCGGGGCAGTTGACGACGGAGGACCCCCTTCCCGCAGGAAGGGCACCAACTTGAGGCCTCGATCAGGCGAAGGTAGCCATCCCAGCGTCCACTCTTGAGCTTCCCTCTCTTGGGCTCTTGACGCCAGGCTCTACCTTCATGGGCTGGGATGCACGGGCTCCCCCTTCCGGGCGCAGGATGCACGGGCTCCCCCTTCCGGGCGCTGGATGCACGGGCTCCCCTCCGGGCGCTGGATGCACGGGCTCCCTCCGGCGCTGGATGCACGGGCTCCCCTTCTGGGCGCTGGATGCTCGTGCTCCCCTTCTGGGCGCTGGATGCTCGCTCCCCTCAGGCGCTGGAGCCTGCTTCTTTGCCTTCTTGGCACCGCCTCCTTCCCTTCTTCGGGACCAGCAGTTCCACCTCCTGCCATGGAGGGGTTGGTCAGGTGGTTTGTGCCCGACCTTGCCAACGGCAAAGCACCACTCCTCCCCTTTGAGGCAGGTGAGGCAGGTTTCCTGATCCACCTGCGGCGATGGTATGGCCTTCAGGTGGATCCACTCCTCCGCAGTCTCCACCTCACCTCGATCAAAGGCCTGCACAAAGAGGGGTCTTCATATGGGCACACCTCAGGAGGTGCCCATACTCCAGGCAGGCGAGGCACCACGTAGCCCCTCCTTCTTTCAACTCCCTCTGATGCTCATGCCACCTGTTCATGTAGGCATCAACTTTATCCATTTTTTTTTTTTTTTTTCAAACAAAAACACTATTTGAAAAAGAACAAAAAACGTCCTTTCCTTTCCTGGTCCGGCTGTTGGAGGCGTTGTTTGTCCCACGCAGGACACCATATGTGGCAGGCTGGCTCGCAGTGGTGAGATTGATGACGTCACGGACCAGGAAGTAACTGAATCACAAACAGTGGATGGGCGGGTGAAGCTGAATGCTATGGCATTCAGCGTGTTTATTAATAATTAAACAAAAACAAAAGATTTAAACAAAACACAAACCAAAGGGCACGAGGGCCAAACGAATAAACAGACAAACAAGTAAGTGGCGTGCTGGCTAAACCAGCACGTTTTAGCAATTGTTTTATGTTGTCTATGCGCTCGCTCTCTCCGCTCTCCCGTACTCTCTACTCCAAAACTCCACACCGCAGCACAGACAGCTGTTGGTTCTTATACTCTGGCCGAGGGGTTAACTAGCTGTTAATTATCTTATTACCCCTCGGCCACAGTCTGCACTCGTTTGGTAAGGATGCATGACTGTCAGCTAGTTAAATAATCAGTAGCTGATCAGTCATGCATCCTCACGGGGTTTTTAAATATAAATATAAAAGACGTGGCGCTTTTCACTGCGCCGCAAACAAAACACAAATAATAATAAATAGGGGCGGGACACTCCGCCACACATGGGAATTTAGACCACAGAACAAAATCTATATTTGGAGTTCAGTTAGTTTTTGTATAGTTATTTTTAGCATTGGCAGAATCTGTATAATGAGCATTAGGCAATATTAAACATTTGACCTGGTTAAGCCCAGAGGATTTTTAGCTTAAGGCTGATTTTTATTAAATGAGAGTAGCTGTTATTTACATTCAGGTTCTGTGGTGATGGAAGAACATCATATGTGGATGTGATCAGAAAACTGATCCTCCTCTGTTCCTCATCCTCTCCTTCTGCTTTTGCACTTCAGTAACTACAAACTTCCTCCTTTCAGCTGGAGCTGCTTTGTGCCTCTCGGGGGAGCCGAACTGAGACCAAGGCCTCTTTCCTATTGTACTTGCCCCATGATATCACAGATACGAAGGGCAGCCTTTGCATCACCACCACATTCTTTGCTGCCCTCTTTCTCCCAGTTCTCACAATGGGTGCTACCTCCCTCACACACTCGTCACACGATTCTATCTGTCCTTTCCAGTCGAACCTTAGCGCACTTGAATTCCTCAGTCAGAGCTGAGACTGGCAGTTTCAGTTTCCCTTTACCGTAGAGTGCTACCCTGCTAAGGCATCGTGTAACTCCCAGTCATTTCCTAATGTATGAACTAATCAAGGTTTCCAATTTCTCTACTGTTGACAGGGATACCACAGCAACCTTTGAAGAAGACCGACCGGAAAGCATCAGACTTTAAGCTTGCCTGGTAGTGCAAGTGTCCTTTAAATCCCTATCATGCCACCTACTAAGACTCTTTACAAGCTTTTCTGACACTGTTGTAATGGACTCACCATCAATATGGAACACCTTATTCGCTGCTTTGCTTCTGATGATGGAGATGCTTCTCAACTTGGCAGACTTGAACTGCAAATGTGCCCATCTGATGTTATCTGCTAGTTTGCCAAGTAACCAAATAGTGCATGCTACGGTTGTAGTCATGGTGGTCTTATCATCCATGTATGCTCTAAGTGGTGGCAGCCACATGCCAGAAGCCAGTCATTTTCCTCCCACTACCCATTTCAAAGTAAGCTTTCACTAACCCTGGTATAGTACTGCGTATGCTGAAGAACTGAAATGTAGCCCAAAGTGTGTGTCTGTTTTAATACACTTTTTTAATGGGGATGTTCACTAAATAAAAAAGTAATATCTTACAATTCATACTCACTATGGATCAACTATTCACTTGATCTAAATAACAGTACAAATGTGACTCCAACTCCTTTGTGTTGACCATCATCTTCTGTGTTGCCAAAACGTTCTTTTTCAAGAGATGTTGGAAGTAATGACTTATTTTTCTGACTATTGACTTTTCAATGCAGTTTATTTACTGTGTATTGGTTTTCAATCAATGAGGGAGTTTCCATGGAAAAAGAAAAATAACAGTCTCACCTTTTTCTCACGCTATTTTGGTAGTACTTTCGGATAGTGTGGGTTTCCATGTAGTTTTCTTTTAGACAGAATTATCCTTCCAAATGCAAATAACATAATTAATATTAAAACACAGGAGGGTGTATTTCAATGTTTCTGTCAAAGCTGATATGGTACGGTTTTCTTTAACTGGTTTCCACAAAGTTTTAAGATTGGCCACCAAATGAAAAAGCACAGAAAAAAACAGACATAGAATTACACAAATAATAATAAAAAAACAACATTCGATAAGAAAGCGCTTTGTACTATCCTTGTATTGTTTGCAAAACATTTTTGACAACATATACTGTACATATATATATTTTTATAAGCCTATTATACACGTACACCAGTGCGTAATTTGCTAAGCTGCAAATGATGCACTGATGTGTGTCATTTGCTTCCCCCACCCCCAACAATCTATATGGCACTATGTCTTCCAATTTTTGACCCACCATCATCCCCTGGCTAAGAGGGAGAACGCAGAACAAATAGTACAGGAGATTGCTGCCACCGGAGTCATTCAGCCCTCAAAAAGTCCTCGGGCAACCCCCGCTCTTCTGGTCAGGAATAAGGATGGCTCGTACCGGTTCTGCATGGACTACCACCGCCTCAACGCCGCAACCCGCAAATACTCCTACCCGCTTCCCTGGATAGACGAGGCCCTGGACAGCATCACCAGGTCTTCCTGGTTCACCTCCCTGGACCTGAGGAGCGGGTATTGGCAAGTTGAACTGGACCCTCCCTGCCGCTCGCCGAAGACAACCTTCTCCATCGGCCAAGGACTGTAGCAGTTCACTGTCATGCCCTTTGGACTGTGCAATGCCCCAGCCACCTTCGAGCACCTGATGGAGAGGGTCCTGGAGGGTGTGCACCGGACCGCCTGTGTGGTCTACCTAGACGACCTCATGGTGCACGCTGCCACCTTCCAGCAAGCCCTGGGCAACCTGTGGACTGTCTTCTCTAGAATACGGGGGGCCCAGCTCAAACTCCATCTGGGCAAGTGCCACCTACTGTGGCAGGAGACCACCTTCCTGGGGCACATCGTTGGAGCTGACAGAATCGCCATAGACTCGGAGAAGGTGAAGACGGTGCGGGAGTGGCCAGTACCCACCTCAGTGGCACAGGCGTCATACTACCGGCGGTTCGTGTGGGACTTTGCATGAGTGGCCAGACCCCTGCATCGTCTCATAGAGAAAGGGCACCAGTTCCAGTGGGACCCCGAATGCTAAGAGGCCTTCCACCAGCTCCGGGAAGCACTGATCCAGACCTCGGTCCTCACTTTCCCTGATCCAAAGAAGGGGTTCATCCTGGACACCGACGCCAGCAACGTGGCATGGCCTGATTAAGTTTAATGGGGGCCCGGGGCTGTTATTATTTTGGGGGCCCCTCTTTGCATATTAATTTCCTTCCTGTTACTGTTTTACCACCACCATGCTCAATTAACATTAATATCAAATTATTCAGTTTTAGCTGATCCATATTTTACTTGATTTGATGTTTGAATTAGCACCAGTTTTGAAAATGAGCATTGGCCACAGCATTAGTTACTAGCAGTTTCAAATACAAAATGGGAAGTGCAAACTGCAGACTCTTTTGTCATAAAAACAAGTTATCTTGAACTGTGTTGTCCTTTTCTCTTATGAATATGTACATGTATAATAGGTTTGCTGTAAATATATATGCAGTCAAAAAAGTCTTATGTACATATACATTATTGTTGGTAATGTATTAAAATAGCATGTCAGCATTGGTGTTTTGTTTAACATATCTTCCTCGCGATGACACTGTCTTTGTTGTGTTTCTGCTTTTCAGCGTCGCTCTCATACTTGCTAGGTGCTGCTTTGTCAGACATTGATTTACTGGTTCTGATCTGCGTCACATTCGCGCCGCAGCACACCTGATAAAAGTGGCACTGGACTTGATCGCAGGTCAAGTCATATCGCAGGTCAAGTCATAAACAGACCTGCTGTTCCGATCCACACAGTCACATGCTGCTCATTCATCTTTTAGATTTTGTATTATAAATTATATATATTTTTTGGAGCCCCTCAAAATCTGAGGCCCTGGGCTGCAGCCCCTAAAGCCCCTGCGTTAATCCGGCTGTGGGTGGTAGCCTACTTCAATAAGACGCTGGGGAAAGAAGAACTCAACTACTGCATAACTCGACGGGAGCTGCTGGCAGTGGTGAAAGGGATCAAGCACTTCTGCCCCTACCTATACGGGTGGCGGTTCCAGCTATGGACTGACCACGTCTCGCCCCAGTGACTTGTCACAGAGTGACCCTAAAAACCCTTCCCTTGTACAAAGTGCGAGCACCCTTTTTGAGTGAAAGGTATATGCGGCCAAGATGTCTGACTCTTTGATAGAAACAGTTTAATTTATTTGAAGTCTTCCCACTGACAATGGGAATGAAAATGTAGAGATGGGAGCCCAGCTAACAAGATTTAAGTTTTTGCAGGTATCAGGCTGTCACCCACACCTGTGAGCAGAAACTGGCTCCCTGAGAGCAGAAAGTGACCCAAGACTGTCACAGCTACTGGAAGCAGGCCGATATCTTTGGGAAACAAATTGAACATTTGTGAAACTGCAACAAATATTTTAATGACTGAAATGTGTTTTAGAAAATATTTTTAGCAGATGTGCACAGGCCTGTCGTGGTGATCGCAGAACCAGTCCGAGCTGAGCCTGGCGCAGAGTTCAAATCCTGTTGGGAACGTTCTGAGTTATTGGATGATTTAAACTAACCTGTATTGATTGAAATAATATGATATACTCTTTGCCAATAATTATAATAATACTGTATATGTTCCTTTCAAAATGATCTGTATACTTAGTAGAAAACAATGGATATATGTTGTGTGCAGAATGTGAAAGCACCTGCTAGAGTCAAACTCGGCAGGCTCTCATCATAAAGCCTTGTTAGCATATTCCAGTTTTATGAGAAAAAGTAGCTTCTTTTGATACTTTACTTTCTTTGCTTCATGTCTCGTATTAAACACCAAAAAATTGGCAAAAAGCAAAGGTCTTAAAACCTGCTTTGACTGGATTTTGTATGAACAGAGAAAGGGGTCAGATTTAATACAGTAAAATAATATTAGCAACTGTTATACTGAAGTAACTGAATTAGAAATGCATGTTATAAAATAATTTAAAGTTAAACTGTTATACAAATAACAGTATTATTGTTGAAAGAACATATTACAGTTAAAAACTAAATAAGTTCAGTACTAACTGACACTGTCAGAATATTGTAATAATTGTACTGTGTTTTAAAGAATATAAAACCAGCATAAATAATATTGCAGCAAATTATGAACAAGTTACAATGATTTGAACTAAGAAAACTGAACAAGTGTTAATGTTAGAAAAAAAGCTTGTCTATGTGCCTTTGTTATTAGTGCACATACACTCATGGAAGTCAGTAAACTTGAAAGGAGGCTAGGTATTGCAAATTAGTAAAAACAAAAGGGTAACCCTTTTTAGACGATATTTGAAACTAAAAAGACCTATTTGATTTTATTTGATTGTGTTGTTACTAAGCATAGAGATTTTTTTTTAAAAGTATTCTGATCTAATAATAGAGTGACAAAACTCTCTGAAGAGAAATAATATGTTTTAAGTATTTTGATCTAATAAGAAACATGATATTTAAACTAACAAGTGTTTTTGTTTGGTTAAGGCTCTACTGCAGGGGTGGCCAACCCTGGTCCTGGAGAGCCACAATCCAGCAGGTTTTATAGGCAACCCTTAATCATCACTTTCAAATTAAAGTGTTCAATTAAATCAGGAGTGGTCAGCTCTGGGCCATGAGAGCTGGAGGGTGTTCAGGTTTTTCTTCCAAATTATATCTAAATTACTTAATTGAACAAATTACCTGCTTAACTAGTCAAAATGAAATTGTTTCAAGTCTTTAGAAATTGATGATTAAGGGTTGCATATAAAACCTGCTGGATTGTGGCTCTCCAGGACCAGGGTTGGCCACCCCTGCTCTACTGTAATACAAATAGACTGTAAAAACAGGAGCGAGCATTTAATTTAGTCAATTTAAGAATTAGTTCATTTTCTTTTTCCAACTAAACAAAAAATCTTTTAGACATTACAATATCCATTAAATTAAAGAATATAAATGTTTAGTTTATATAAAGGTTTTACTGCAATAAAAAACAGGAACGGTTGGAATATTAGACAAATAAAGTGTAAACTGTATTCAATAATTTTAGTACACAATAAATCTACAGAAAAATAGCCTTGCCCTTATCCGCTTGCAAGCAGAGCGGTGCTAGATATGGAAGGTTCTTTTTGGCAGTCAAAGTGACATTTACTTGTAGTCTGCAGTTTTGAATCCAAGGTCTTTCTATGATAAGAAAACCTCGTTGCAGAAGGGAGCATTCCATGAATTAGGGGAGTTGTGTCCAGTCACAGTTCTTATCAAATAAGTAGCGACTTTCGTTGGGAGAAAACTGATTTAATACGATGAATTTGGAGAAGTGCTTACAATGGTGTTTCATATTAATGAAAACAATAGTCTTGGCAAGTAAACAGGGTGTCTGAATCCTGCTTGTGCAGGCAACTTTTAGAAACAGAGCGAGAGGTCAGGCATAGTCTGAGAATGGAACAGTTACAGTAAGGCTGTTATATTTAACATGTTTATTATAGCTTAAATTTAAATGAAACTAACTGAACTGACCACTGTATGCTTATTCAAAGGCAGTCTTTGTCAAAAACTTTGTTAACACAAATTTGCATATGAAGTTAAACTGGCCCATTGATAACACACTGAAAAGGTAATGTAATATGCGGCTAAGAGGGACATATCATTTTTGACTTAATAATAATATAATGTTACCTTAATATAATCAAATAGAGCTGGTGTTATATATTAAAAACATCTCTCATATATACAGATATACTTGTATTATATTATAGCAAGGATTCTGTGAACTTCGGTCCGGACTTTTCAGAAAAAGGAGGAGGTGGAAAAAGAGAGCGATGAAATCATGTTTCAATGTTTTTTGGCAAGAAGTTATATTCAATCAGTTTTAGATCCTTCTAGAATGTATCATTAACTTAAAGATAAGAAATGTCAAGGCCAAGTGATGATTAGATGTACTTGGGACCTCATGTATTCAATGGAGGGAAAAACCTATAAAAACCTAGGTAAAACCCCAGTCAAGTATCGCTCAACTTGCTAACAACAAGCTGATGTGATCCATGCTCTGAGGATCTCTGAAAAACTGATTGCTGTTTGGTCATATTCACAAGTCTCTGCCTTTTGAAGACAGTTCTAATTTTTCAATATATCCTACACTACACTTCCATATACTAGAAGGTAAACATACAGTATATTTGAATTAAATATCTCTTTTATATTGATGCATTGCTATAAGGTATATAAATTATGTTTTAGTCTTAAGAGAGTGATATATATTGAATGTTCTAGAATTTAGCGGTGGGCATTTTTAGCTTTTTGCATTTTATAACCTAAGAGCTAAATATATGATAACCATATTTGTATTACTGTATTGAAATATTAATGCTGTTAAACCTGTAAAGGCACCAGATCGCCTGGACTGCTTATTGCTTGGGATTTATGGTGGTCTGCGCAACCAACCAATCCAATTTTTAACATAAGCATTTAATAAATTGAAAAGAGCACTACAACTGCTCTGATTCGTTAAAACTTCAAATTAAATGAGTCTGTGTGATTTTCTTTATTATTAAAAAGTCATCTGGCTACGTTGCAAGCCCAGTGCGTGAACAAAACCACTACAGGAGTTTGAAACATCTTTATGTCCTCCTGAACGTCTCCCCTAAGTTTAAGAGTGTGCTCAGAGCATATACATAAATAAAAAGAGTATGTTGCAAGAATTCTTGACAGACTCCTGTCCTTCAAAGAATCTGAGTGACAGGTAGCCTGCTGGATCGAAGCCCTGCAAGGCTACAACTTCGGCATTCCACCACAGAGCCGGCCACCTCCACATCAACGCTGATGCCCTCTCCCGTTGGATAGAGACCCAGTGCCAGTACTGCTCCCGCCTGGAACAAAAAGAGCAACTGCAATAACCCGAGATGAGGACCGCCAGCGACCTTAGCAGCAAGCCATCAGCACCCCTCGCCCCTTCAGCCCTCATCCAGCAGCAGCACGAAGACCCAGAGGTGGGCCCCATCCTTCAGTGGAAGTTGGCAGCACAGAGACCCCGCAATGAAGACCTCGCCTGGCTCTCGTCCTCAGTCAAGGCACTCTATGGCCAATGTGATGCGGTGGAGACCAAGGAAGGAGTCCTCTACCGCCACTGGCGAGACCCGGCCAAGGATCACCATCGCTGGCAGCTGGTGGTCCCACGGAGCCTCCACCCTGAAGTGCTGCAGGCTGTTCATGGAGGCTCGGACATCCGACACTTCAGCGTCTCCAAGACGCTGGCCTGCCTCCGAGAGCGCTTCTACTGGGACTGCTGCCGCGCTGACGTGGAGGCCCACTGCCACCGGTGCAAACCCTGCAACACAAAGAAAGGACCCCTGGACCGAGGCCACTCCACCTTGCAACAATACCAGGTGGGGGCTCCCTTTGAACGTGTGGGGGTCGACGTCCTGGGCCCTTTTCCCCAGGCTGACCGGAGTAACTGCTACATCCTCGTGGCCATGGATTACTTCACGAAGTGGCCCAAGGCATACGCAATCCCTGACCAGAGCGCTACCACCTGCGCCGACACCCTGCTGGAAGGGATGTTCTGTCGGTTCAGAGCTCCCAAAGAGCAGCACAGAGATCAAGGGAGGCACTTTGAGACCCGGATCCTCTGCAAGGTTTGAAACTGCCTCAGAATACAAAAAACCTGGACGACCCCTCTCCACCCGCAAAGCGACAGCCTGGTGGAGTGTTAACAGGACCCTGATCTCCAGCCACCAGCGCAACTGGGACAGCACCTGCCCCTGGTCCTCATAGCGTACCGTACAGTGGTCCATGCACCCTATGCAAATGTTGGTATTAGTTGGGTAAATTAATGGTTCTTTTCGTGCACGAAAAGGGTCAAAACATACCTGCGTACAGCTACCGTTACAGGCTGGTGTTGACAAATTTGCCAAGATGAAAGCAAGACACTTTTATTTTAGCTTATTCATGATTATCTGTGTAAACATTTAATTTAAAACGCTACATATTTTTACTTTTGACGTTCACAGGAATGTGGTGCTTATTTAGCAGTTTGTATCCATAGATTTATATTTGATACAAAAGCCTCATTCTTTGTGGAAAGCCAGTGGAAGGTATTAAATTTAACTCAAGGTTCTAAGTATGTATCAAATCTGGTGAGATGTATTCAGATGGATGCTCTAAAATAAGGAGTTAAACTGCATTCTTACTCCTGGTTCTTTTTGTAAAGCCCATGCAATACAAGACCATTTTTCAATGATTTAAAGTCAAAGTTGTTTAATGTAGCTGTTTTTTACAGTATGTAACTGTGTAATGTTTACTTAACTGGGATATCAGAAGCTGGCAGCAGACCAATTCAGTTAGCATTTTGCCTTTACCCACTTTTAAAATACAAAAAATCAGTGAAAACGACGTTACACACTGTATTACTATAAAATGAGACTTAATAAAAAATAAACCAGTTTCATGCTTTAAAAATACGTGCATTGCACATTTTGTATAGTTTATTTTAAGAATAAGAACATTGTTGATAAAGTGCAGCACGCTATCTCGTTGTAAACTGGCCCAATTACTGCCTGTTTTCTTTTTTCATTCATGATGCTATTTGGGACAGAGAGTGCTCAATGTTGACACAACTTTGCCCCCCACCCAGTATATTATATATATTATATAGGTACCCCTGACATACATATATAATATATTCCAGTTTTCCAACAGAACTGTAGCTTCAGCAAATCTGATCCTATACCTCTTTTCAACTGTACAATCGAGCCCAACGCAGCTTAAGACAAGACGTTTTTCCACTGTAGATCTATGGAAGGCCATCTGGGTCAGAAATGCGTTATTTAGTACGTGTTCTCATTTGACTTTAGTACATGTTGTAATTCTAATTACTACACATACTAATTTGACCAATCAGATCACTGAAAATGAACTGAGAACCAATTAATTTAAAGTAAATAGTATGTGTAATAAATTATCCAATTAAAAGTCGCCTTACATCTGTCATGCCCGCCCAATTGGTGCAGGTATATGGACTTGGGTAAAGGCTACTGAAAGATGGATAGACCCGGAAACTCTGAGCCAAGCATCAATAGGCGGTTACAGAGCCTTAGAAATCGCTTTAATTCAGTGGTAACCCCACTGTAACTAGTATGTAATTTTAAACAAGTGTTGAAAGATCTGACATTGACTCTAATATTAGCTACGGTAACTCAATATTTTAGTGTAAAACTGAAATAAATATAATAAAAAAACAATTGTGTACGTCGTTAATACAAACTGAACCGTGTCACAGTCAACATTGTCTGTCTCAAGAAGTCAGCAGCACTCAGCAAATCTTTATTTGCAGTCGCCACCAAGATTTGCAATTTTCCTTATTCTTGATTTTTGTTACCGTATTTCATGTCTGAAATTGAAAACATGTTATCTCAAAGGTAATTGGCTGCTCTTGTAATTACTCTGCATAACTGTAAAATGACCAGCCCCTACGTAGAAAATGTGTAGTTAATTGCAATTTATTTAGAATGCATAGTTTTTATGTATTCTGATTGGCCCAAATCAATACGTGTATTAAATATTTGAACGTGTACTAAATAACATGTTTTTGACCTGGATGGCTTTCCATATAGATCCTGAGCCATGCAAGTGACGTCACACGCAATGAACGTCTCGAGTCGCATGTAGGTGATGCAAGAGGCACTGTATTTGACTTGTGAATTGCAGATACAGAGGTTATGTTTTTTTTTCTTCATATATTAGGGTCATTTTTGTCACAGTTCATGATATTTTACTTTTAGTTGATAAAAAGGATCCTCTTATGTTGGCACACATTTTCTTGAAAGAGTACAGAAGGCAATGGTGCCTCAGACAGCTCCGGTTATTAATGGTTAAAGCTTTTCTTGGGCCTATCAATTTCATTTCTGGTGTATTGTGGTTAGTAATATAACTATTTCATGGGTGATTGTTTGAATGGCAAATGGTACAGAAAGACAGTAAAACACAATTAAATTAAAATACATAATTATTAAATGGCAGATTTTTTAAAATGTATTTATTTGTTACTGTATTCCCCTAGTTTACAAATACATGAAACATTCATTCAGATACATACAATAAATAACATGTCTAAAATCTGTATCTCATACAGTACATCCTACCATAAAAAATAAAATAAAAAACTTATTTTAAACTAAAACACACAGAAAAAGCTATGTTTTTACTGCCTTGGAAATCCATAAACCAATGTACGACCACAACTAAAATGCAACTATGGGCTGTACTTGTCTGTCCTCCGATTCTCTCCATGCCGTGTTGTTTGTCTTTCCCCAGTGAACTGACTGATGCAACTTTATGATGAAAATAATTAGCCCCGCCCCTGGCCCTGCTCGGCTCTGAGCCAGATTCAGATGTGTTGTGAGGCGAGTTTCACGGTTTGGTTCTCACTCAGCACAAGAAATAGCCAGTGGAAAACCATCCGTACCATGAGGATCTGGAGCCCTCACGGCTCAGATGTGCAAGTGGAAAGGGATATTATAGGCTACAAATGAAGCTAAAATGATCCAGTCAAAATTACAGTACATTTTAAAAATATTGGTAGGCTGCCCTACTCGCCTGCATTTCCCACTACATATTATTTTATAATAATAATAATAATAATAATAATAATAATAAATACCTGAATCTGAATTCCACAGTGACAGTGCAAGGCTCTCGCCAGTAGAATGTGGTTATATATTTTTTCTTTGTTCTTGTTGTTATTGAGGATCCAGTAATATAATGGTGGTCCATAAAAGTTTTTTACAAATGTGGCCCATGATAGATGCTACTTAAGTCTAGTTTACAATGAATTGTATCGTATTGCTGAGGGACAGAAAAGTCTAGGCTTAAAGCAATCAGCTGTCCGATGACCAAACACGAAGATAACAAAAGTGTAAGGATGAAAAATATCTTTCTGTGCTTTGCAAACGGCTTTGTTATTTATTTATTTATTGCAAAGGGTTTTTTTTTTATTTGTAGTAGCTTCTGTATTTTTTATAATCTTTCTTATAAAACAGCTTAACTATAAAGCACTTTTTATGAGTCAAATGGCAATAATCTGAAACGTTGAATAAATGGTGCACCATACTTTTTTTTTAAAACACTGAATGAAGAGGTCTCTAGATCCCTCATACTGTATGCTTATTTTTTTCCTATTTGGTCAAATAAGCTTGCCAAGGCTACTTGCAGCAGATTTCAGATAATCAAGGATTGCGTGGTACAGCCTTTAGTTATATTAGAAAGTTGTGCAAGGTTACATCAAAAATTGGATTTTCACTGCTTTAAAGTCAAACGGCAAAACAAACAGTAAACAATAAATTATGTTAAGTATACAGTGGTGTGTATTACTTAATTTGTAATCCCCGGGTTTGTCCCGAAATAATAGTCCAATTTTTATTATACACCCACACAAAACACAAAACACATACACAAGTCCGTTAGTGCGAGAATTAGTGCTAGTAGTGCAAATACAATTATTTGTGATACAAGTGCAGTGCTGTTCTGGGTTTGTGCTGGCCTCTGGCGACAGCTCTGAAACGTGTTAACTGTCTAGTGATAACAAGCAACAAATCGACAGAACAAACAAACACTTACGGATATGGATACAAATATGGATACACAAATCACAGGTCCTTCCGGGTCACTTTTCATTAAACAAAACGAAGGAACAGATTCGACCCCTATTTATACCGTCACTCATGACCCACCGTAAAGGTGCCAATAGTTTTGTCATGAACAAATATTTGAAATTGCTTAACTGCTTTTTTGTTTTTTGTTTGTTGTAAAGATTGTTTGTTAAACTATCAGAAATTGTATATTTTGGTCTCTGTCATATTAATTAGTGGCTCATGTTCACTAAATGCTTGTATTTAATTATCTTATACTAAGTGCAAGGCACCAATAATTTTGTCTGTGACAGTAATATTGGAATAAATAATGATAAAAGAGTATTAAAAGAAAGCAGTTAGTAAAGAAAAAAATACAGTATATTCATAATTTGCAAAGAGTCAATTGTAACTAGATATTTCTATTAATATTTTATTGACAAATTATTGTTTTCGTGCCTCACAGTTTTAGATTTATACTTTTTATATTGTTGCACTTTCAGACTTCTGCTATATTAGACTCCCTCAGTACCTCTATAATGATGAAAACATTTTAATGAGACCAGAAGCCAAAACAAAATATTTCTATTTTGGTTCCTGTTTAATGCAGCAGGGTCCTAAATCCTGAATTATGTGTTTCACAATTTTAGGATCAGGAGACTTAGGGAATAAATACTGCAGGGTTTGTTTGTTTGTTTGTTTAAAAAACTACATATACCCACTGAAGTAGATAGTGCAGGGGTTTGAACTGTGCACCAGTTGTAATGTGGTAAAATATTCTAGAAAAGACTATTGTTGATCTTCTGTATTAACTTGGAAGTCATATATCAGTGGAATAGTTGAAGATTATTGTTGGCTTCTTATTTAGATTTATGTGTCAATAAAAGCACTAAATTGCTGAAAACCTCACAGGAGGCAATAACATAAATGAAAAGGATTGGCATTTATTAACAATATTAACAGTATTTTATTAACAGTCGTGTACCATAAATATCTCCACAATCACTGTATTGATTAGCCATAGCCGTAGTTTTTTCCTTTTGGTTTCTGGGCCCCAAGTTAGGAATGTTTAATGTCTGCACTTAAATGCTTTCCAGATAACAGCCCAAACATACTGTGTGTGATTTATAATGAAAGTAAAATGAATCAGGAGGATATACCAAGCTGAATAATTAACCCAGAATTTTCCCCATTGCTTCTTCTCTTGGTCAATGGTTAATCAAGATTTTATTAAGATGAGGAAATTGGTCCATTGTCGCTTGATGTTTGGCATCATTAGGACAGACCTAGTTCCCATGCCCACGTTCACTCATCTTGATTCTTAATTATCATTGGCATAATGACTTAGGTTTCATTATCGAAGGCTGCTTTTCATTGACTGAAGCATTCCTAAAACTGCAGGAAGCAAAAAGAATATACTTCATATTGGTACAGACTGAATGTTGTCTACATAGATTGTGAGTTTCCTAAGTGTCTTTATCAACAGTTTGGATTTTCAAATAATGGCAGGGATAAGTGGGTTTTGGGTGTTTCTTTAGAGTAGAAGGTTACATTAATTAATTGGAGTCGCAGAAGAGAGTCTAACAAACCATTCATAGAAATCATGGAAGTTACTGATGATGTTAAACTGAAAGCCTCTAATATAGTCATCCTCCTATTCCACAGGAGCTGTCAACAAACCTAAATGGACAGCATGGATGAGGTTTTCCAACACAGCCATTGACTCGATTGAGAATACCTTGTGACATGTAGCAAAAATATTTTCAGCCAGGACAACTCTATTTAAAAACAACATTTTATTAGAGAATAAAAACAGGTGACATAGCATGTATCACAGCATTTTAACTGCTTTAGTTTTGGTGCTTGGCCTCGCTTTTTGGGGAATTTGAAATTTTGATTGACATTTCTCAGCCAGTGCTGAGAGATACACAGGTAGTCAGTTCGACTGGGATTTCCTATCAATCAAATGATCATTTTTGCAGGTGTATTTACTGTAGAGTTTCCTGTCTGAAACTTTGTGTGGCTGTACACTTTTCTTTGATAATATTGCATATTGCTTACAGTATTTTTTTGTTGTTGTATAATGATATGACAAGTGCAATTTAGACTAACTCATAAGTAGATTAATGTTTTCAGAACTGTGTCTACAACTATCTGCAAAAGCAAACAACTAACTCCAAGAGTCATGACAAATCAGCATCAATGGTGACACTGAGTGACCCAGTAAGATTGAGGTATTTGATAGAAATCCGTTCTGAATCATAACTCAGACTTGGTTGTGCCAACGTGGTGTGATAATGTAAACAACCTTAATGACTTTTCACTTTACACAGCACACATCATTTATTTTATGGTTATTGTGCATGAGTTAAGTATTACTACTACGTAGTTCTCTTTCACACACTAACCCCATTTAGTAAATGGGCTGGAAGCAATTACAGCAATGTTTAGGACTCATTTTTTATTTGCTTAAAGTTGGTACTGTTGAAATCAATAAAATACAGCCTTTCCAATGGGACGAGGGTAGCAACTGACATTAAGGGATTTGGGAACTCCCTGCTATTTTTTTTAACAGATTGACATCCATGTGGATTTTTTTTTTCAAGCTTTTCCTTGGGTCCTTATTATTTTTGGTCTCCATCCAACCTCAGAAGGCCCTTGAGCATGGTCAACTAACAAGGTATTACATCTGGTAAAGTACAGAATGGTACAAACTGTTAAAATAAAACACCTGAACTTAATTAGCTCTACATGTCTCTTGCTGATAAGTTGATTTAACCTCTGCCCTGCTTCACATATTTGAAGTTTTTTTTAACATAATTGCTGTAATTTATGTACCGCTTTGTGTTTCTTTGTGCATTGTATGCCATGAGGATTTAATGTGGCTTTAAAGGTTTTTTTTTTGTTTTACATTTTGACCACTTTTTAAAACTTTAAAATTGCATTCCCTGCCTCAAGATGGCTTCCCATGTACCTGCATGGACCTCTCAGAACTACATTTCCCATGCCTCAAGACGGCTTCCCATGTACCCGCATGGACCTCTCAGAACTACATTTCCCATGCCTCAAGACGGCTTCCCATGTACCCGCATGGACCTCTCAGAACTACATTTACCATCAACCTCCTGCTCACTGGTAAATCCATCTCAGTTACATATGTGAGCAGGAGGATGATGGGAAATGTAGTTTTGAGAGGTCAATGCAGGAACATGGGAAGCCATCTTGAGGCAGGGAATGCAATTTAAAAGTTTAAAAAAGTGGTCAAAATGTAAAAAAATAAATAAAATTAAAACAATATACACATGTTACGTAAACAGTTGTAGCAACACATAGGAACATGTAACACAATAAAATAAAAATCCTTATGTACTCTTTAATGTGTTTAAAATGAAACAGGATAAAAGAAAGCTGTCTTAACCTGAACCAAATGGACTTTTTAGGCCAATTTACTATGATAATCTTCTATCTGATGTTTTATTCCTTTAATTACTTTAAATCAACATCTAAATCTACTTTCCGTCAAATGCTATAAAAGATAAGAAGGTATTTACAAAAGACACACCGCTTGTGGCAACACATGGTCTTTGATGGAAGTTAAACATAAACAGTGAGAAAGCTATAGGCCTCATCCTGGGCCTGCAAATTGTACTTATAAATACCATGTTTACTCGTGTGTCTTTACAGAAGACAGAAGATAATTGTTGTGTTTAAACCATGAAAACAATCTATGTTATAGTTCTGTAAGGACCTGTGTGAAGCGCAGAGAGAGGGGTAGGGTTTGAGTTGAATGTGTATTCACTGCACCCCTGTCCCCCTCTGTTGCTGTCCATGTCTTTCCCAGGGTGATGAATGCTCACTCTGTCCTGCTTCTCATGGCTCTTTGCCCAGACCTGTGACAAGAAGTCTTCTCTGTCTGAATAAGATATACCCCCTTTTTTCTTGTCTAAGTAATGTTTGAAGAAGCCAGAGGCACACATTGCCCAGTGCTCATTGATATACACCAGGAAACCTCCCATTGTGTTGCCTAACTGACTGACTGACTGACTGCATAGATTTTAGTGTTTGAAGATTATTTTGACATCAGCAAATCCTCCCCTCCCAATATTGCCAATTAGCATGTGTACCAAGGTCAAATCTGTATTATTGTCTGCATAAACACACATGGGAAAAGGCCTCCTTTGTGTAAACGGCCTGCATGAGGCAATGTAATCAAATTCATGTATCTCCTAGAACGGAACAAGAAGGCAAGGCAGGGTTTAATAACTGAATTAGTTGTATACTTGCTGGGTGGTTATGCCAGCTCATAGTTTTGTTTCCAGATGTTTCACTCCAGTCCACGCTACATAAAAAAAGCATAGCATAAATAACTTCCCTTTGATGATCATTTTATAATTTTGTTACTTGGACTCCAAAACAAATATAGTTTATTGACTCATCCTTGGCAGAAGTACAACATGGCAGTGGATAAAATGTTAGAAAAGGAAAATGTATACACACACACACACACACAAACAATACATTTTGCAACAGCAGGTGTATTTCATTTTTGACACACCACTGGAAGACAAATAGTGTTTAATTTTGCAAGCTGTTCAAGTGAAGTAAGATTCTTTCAGACAGGGCAATTCCAGATTGGGGGTTTTAAAAACTGAAATGGATTAACCGCAAAAAAAAATGTATTGGTGATAACAAGATAGACCATTGTATAGAAAACTAATGACTGTAGTAACAATACATGACAATCATTTTACAGATGCCATAGTACGTTGTTTGTTCTTAAATAAGTTTATACAAAAGCAGACATGGCAGGTCTGAAAAATTGCAGGCCATGAGAAAAATGGACAATTCTCCAGTGCCACAAACAGGGGCGTCACTTCAGATTTCAGTATTGGGGGGGGGGGCAACTTTAAGTGGGGGTCCAGGGGCCACTTAGGCAAATAAAAACTTAAAAATCTTTTTATTACAGGAGCAATTTCTGTGATTGTTTCCTATATTTTTTATAAATCATACAATAACAACATTACCAACACAGAACAGACAGGCAACTTTTAAAGCTAAGCAATCTGCACTTGTGGCATGCAGACCCAGTACCAAATAAAGCCTTATTTTTAAACTTATATATAAGTAGGGCTTCTGATTTTTGGTTTTAACCGATAAAAAAACGATAAAACACCCCTGATACAAAAACTAATGAAATCCATTATATACAATAAACACCAGAAAAACACTGGAAATGGTTTCTCAATTCACGCTGACTTGACCCCTTTCCCCATGAAAAAAATTAAATAAAAATAACCTGCAAAAAAACTTTGTACACTGCAGTTGGGCAATGTCCCTCCTTCCTGATCTGTATCTCGATTTGATTCGTTCTGAATACTTAAACCCTCCCCAAATAGTGGCATCGAGTGGCATTAAATTCCAGCATTTCTATTGGAGGATTATAACACGCTTGCGAGATTTAAAACACGATTACAAGAAACAGAGGATTGTTCTTGCTCACAAGATTTAAAGCTATATTCCAGTTCGATAGGGAGTATTTACACGCTCGTGGAATTTTAAACAAAATTGTAAATTGTGGCGAAATGTAAAAAAAAAAAGCCTAAACACACAAAAACCCCAGAAGAATATGCCTGTAATGCATGTTTTACTTATCAATACTACAGTTGGGTCACAAAGTAATTTTTATTGGTAGAAGGGGGTCACAGTACCACAAGGTTTGAGAACCACTGCTATAGAGTGCTGCCTGGTTTTAAAAGTTTTCTTATGACAGGACAATGTTTTTTTCAGATGAGACTCGAGTTCATACAAATACAGTTTATATTAGATTTATAAATAATTGTCTCAAATGGGAGTTTTGGAAATTATTTTTCTAAAACAAAAAGAAAACAATTAAGGTTGCAAAAATGTAAATAATCAGATTGTTTAAGACCTTTTTTTCTTTTTAGTTCTGTATTCTTTTTTCAAAAAATGAACAAAACATGGGAAAGCTTAACACTTTAGCTAATACTTAATGGATTGTCTGCAAGTAGAGTTAACATACTGTGATGGGAAGAGGCAGGCAGAGGATCAATAATACCACTGTCAGAAATATTTCATTGTCAACTATCTTCTATTTTAAATGAACAAACTCAACGTTTAATAGAAACGCTCTTTCACTATTTGTGTTTTTTAGACTTTCCTGCAGAACACTTTGCAATTTGTGAGTCTGGGAACATGTCTGCTACTGCAAGGAGGCTGTGTGGTCCAGTGGTTAAAGCAATTGGCTTGTAACCAGGAGGTCCCCGGTTTAAATCCCACCTCAGCCACTGACTCATTGTGTGACCCTGAGCAAGTCACTTAACCTCCTTGTGCTCTGTCTTTCGGGTGAGACGTAGTTGTAAGTGACTCTGCAGCTAATGCATAGTTCACACACCCTAGTTGCCTTGGATAAAGGTGTCTGCTAAATACTACAGATTTGCTGAACTTGTCACAACATGCAAAGGTCTCTGCATATGCAACTTTCTCCGTTTTTCCTTTGGCAACAAAAGATGTTATTGAAGCGTTGGTTTTCTG
The DNA here is from genome assembly GCA_030684275.1 of Acipenser oxyrinchus oxyrinchus. Classification (NCBI taxonomy): domain Eukaryota; kingdom Metazoa; phylum Chordata; class Actinopteri; order Acipenseriformes; family Acipenseridae; genus Acipenser; species Acipenser oxyrinchus. The sequence continues at coordinate 49,311,726 of CM060252.1, forward strand.
AGCGTCAATGGCTTTTGGTGTTTTTGTGATCTCTCATGCTTACCACAAACATCATTCTTGCTCCCATGTCCCACCGTTAAAATTAGTCCTGCATAGTTTACAGAAAGTATGTATTTTCCAATGAAGCTTGAAATTTGCATCATTTTTTTTTTTTTTTTTTTACTGGACAAGGAGGGCTTATCGCACGAGCAGCATCGTAGATGGTCAACTATGTGAGCTTGCCTCACACACTGAATGCATTCCTGCCACAGGGCTCCTCTGGGTCCTAAACACTGCTATGTACAGACGGAGATTGCAGTAACCACAGACAGTATATGCCTTTTGTAGAAATTAAAGGTTTGCTGACATAAAGAGGTTTAACAGTAAAGTTTTGAGCAAAATACAGGATCAAATCCAGGAGAAGTGTCTAAAACACGGGAGAGTCCCGGCAAATAAGGGAGAGTTGACAGGTCTGCATTAATTACCATTAACAAGTGGTATGAAACACAGGGGCAGGCAAATGAGGAGTGGTGTGGCCTGAGCCTGCTGTGGGGCCAAAACCCAGCCTAGGAAAAACAGTCCCTAGTTTAAGCAATACGCAAACATTGGCATAGATTTTCTTATACATTTCTGTTGCTAATGCCTCAATTATGTTAAATTTCCCAGTCTAAAAGGTATTCAAAATAATATGTGTTATTTAAGATTAAAGGTAAAATATGAATCATGGGTAATTACCAAAAGTGTAATTTAACATTTTACCTTCACAGGTGGAGGCCAATGGTAAGGTAATTGTGTCCTCGTTAGGGCAATTTCTTTCATCGGTGTAAACTGGGAGCTTCCACAGCACAGGGGTTGAATACTTATGCAAGCAAGATATTTCAGTTTTTTATTTTTCTTAAAAATATTTCCCAGCATAAAACCAATGTCACCTTACAGTAATTGATTTTGAGTTTCAGTGTTTTAAAATAAAATATCAAACAGAATGAAATTTCAATGTACCATTTGTAATTCAGTAATATGAGAGAATTGGTCAGGGGTCTGAATACTTTTCAAGGCACTGTTTGAGATATGATATTTTTGGTAATCATCCTTTTAAATTGTAGATATTATCAAAATAGCAATACATTAGCAAGTAAATCACTTTGGTTTCTGCTGTAATTCCAGTAAAAGTAGGATGAGGTAATAGGGTTTACTTTCTAAAAAAAAAAAAAAAACACATTCTGTATAATTGTGAGCAGTGTGTGTGAACATTTAATATGCTCAAATGCAAGCTTCTGAAAATAGGAAAAAAAATCACACAACTTATAAAACTACCTTTGCAGAAGACAAACAACTGATAAAATGTAATGTTTAAATTATTCAGCATGGTATGCTATCGTCCAATCTTTGGTCAATTTGAGGGTTAATTCATTCATAATTTAAACCCTTAATCATTCAACAGAAGAGTCTTTTTATAAACTGGTTGATTTGATCAATCTATACGCTGCTGGGAAAAAGCCACAGATGGATTTTATTAGAGCATGATATAGAACTGGGGAGTACACTGGCTGAGCGTTCCCACGAACTGTAAAATGTTCAACAACATCCAGGGGTGATCAAATACATTTTTTTTATTATTTTGAAGTTACCCTGTATAGCTTTGCTCATTAGAAAAAAGAAAAAAAAAACATTAGATATGGATTTGCTGCCCTCTGCCCATTGTTACTGTAAATGCACGTAAGAAATATTTCAACAAGTATACTAGGGTAGAGTTTACTTACATCTTTAAAAAAGAGGGTCCTGGAATTATCCATTTTCTCTCTTATTTTGAATATTTTAGTGAAATTAAATAAACCTAAATTAGGATTGCTAGTGTTTGATGACAGTGCTTGGCATACTTTTTTCATTTCAGTTAGGTGGCCAGATAGGTCTCTACTAATGAGGGAGAAAACTCTTTTAAAAAAAAAAAAAAACCTTAAATGTAAACACAAAACTTTTTTTTTTCTCCAAAATACATAACTTTTACGGGACCCATCATAAACATGTAACTATCAGTCCAGAACCTCTAACCTGTCCAGAACCTCCACTTTATGTACAGAGAATCCCTTTGATGGGGCTAGAAGTGTGTGGCTTTAACATGGTATACCCTCAGATCAGTTCCTCTTAGAGGACAAAGGCTTCCTTCTCCCCTTGAGATGCAGGCCAAATCTATATCTATATTTTTTTCTTTATAAAAGGGTGACATGTCCAGATTTCTACCCAAAGATGTCTATTAATTTGATTGGGTTTCTTATCAGTTTTAAGTCATATTTCATGTTTGAGGTTTTGCATGACTTAACCTTTTCAATAAGATAATGGAACCTAAAAGCGGAACCTTTCTCTTTTACAGATACACATGTTGAGGTCCAAGTGTCTGTGTCGCATGGATGATAACTAACATCTTTTTAGTCTCCCACAAATCACATAGTGGGGGTCAGTCACCCTGCTCTGATGCAGATTCCAATGTGGATTGAATGACCCATCCTAAATTAGTCTACCGTTCGACTGATGAAGAAGTCAATCCATTTCAGGTGGAGTGAGTATTTTTTGTTTTTTTACTGAATATCTCGGTTTAAAAAACATCAATTATGAAAAAAGGATGGATAAATGATTTAAACTTATTTTATCTACAGTCATATGGCAAGTTAAATTCCTTAAACTAAATCTACAGGCTACATGTTGTTGCATAATCCTACTGTTTAATTGTATTCATGTTCACGGGAAAGCTCTGTGTTAAAATGTCCTCAGTCTTTCATGGTCACTGGCTCTATTTGCTGGGATTACACAGTTAATGCAATAAAAATTCCAAGAATGTCATTTTAACAAGGCATGTTTAATCTGAGTTATGAAAACTGCATAATACAATTTGTGCATGAAACAAGACTACCCTACATAAATTATGTCAGGTGTACAAGATATCTAGAAGTAATACCCAATAACCGTACACCAAGGTTACTCAATTACAAGCATGGCTTTTAAAGTTCTGAATTGTAAGTTGCGGTCCCAATGGTTTCTTAGATTTCCATGTGTTGCAGACATCCTTAGTTGAATTGCCTTATTATTTTCAAATCAAAATACACCCTTTTTTAAATCTATTGTAAGACAAATACAGTACATACAGTATATGCACCTTCAATTTACTTGAAAAGGAAAGCAAAAATAAACCAGAAGTTGTGGAACTATGCACTGGTATTTTATCTTACCTTTTGATTTTATTTTGGGTAGCTGTGAGCTGAACTGAGCATCAGTGTACCAACAAGAATATATATATATATATATATATATATATATATATATATATATATATATATATATATATATATATATATATTCTGATTACAATTCAATTCGAATTCTGGATTAAACTATTAGGTAAAACACAATTCAGCCATAAAATACTAAAGGGAAGATTTTTGGATTTTTTTTTAATATAATTTCTTCACTCGTAAAATCTTAACCCATTAATACTGGTCGTGTCCCAATGTATTTTCAAGTGTACAAAATTAGGTGTTGAGGAAAATTGAAAGCAATGAAGCCAAGAGCTTAGTGACAAAAACTCTACAATGTTTGATTTTAGGTCAATTGTTTGGTTCTTTATGGGTTTTAAGCCTCCTCCAGCAACACTTGTTGATAAACTGCTTCTTTGCTGTCCTCTTCCTGCACACTACAGCAGAGTGTCTTCAAAGGCACTGACTTGATTCTGAGTGGCTTCTTCGTGGACTGACAGTTTCCTGATGTATTATTACCAACCAGCTCCTCATTCCCCCCCAGAAAATCCCACGTTTTTTTTTTCTTTTTTTTTTCTAAAGCGTCTGGCTGGGTCAGTAGCTTTAAAGCTACACCAAAGCCATATTACTGTTCTCTGGGGAAATATTTTCAAGGAAATCCCTCAGCAGCCAGCCTCCATCAGACTTACAAGTTTATCCAGCTTTCATCTCTGAGTTCAAATTGAACAACGTGTGTTTTTTCAGTATTATTTAGTATATCATTCTTATCTCTAACCAATTCCATGTGTTCAATTGAATGGGAATCTAAGGTCACTATTGTCATTTTATGATTTCCTTCATAATAATAATAATAATAATAATAATAATAATAATAATAATAATAATAATAATAATAAAGCTTTGTGAAGGGGTAATGCCTGTGTAATGTTTTGGGGGTATTACTGCCAAATATGTTTTTTTTTAAATTTCTCATAGGAGGATAAAAATGAGTTTGTGAAACAGATATGAATACTTAATTAGCGGAATAACAAATTGGAAAACAATGTGGGTGGATATCATTAAAATAGATGTTTAAGACTTACTAATTTATGTTCTTAAAATTGGTGATACCTGAAAAATGTTTGAGAATCAACCGGTATGTGTTGTTTCATGGTAGACTACTGAAAAAAAAAAATTTAGCAGCTCCAATATTCTTTACACTTAGTCGTTCACTTTACACATTCAAAATAAATCTTCGGAAACTGTGAATTTTAAAAATAAACAAAAATGTTATTTGAAAATGGAGGACTAAAATATCAACAATAAAACTGATAAAAAGAAAACAGATATTTCAATACAGCACAGAGTCAATTATCTGGAAATCATTAAACTGAACCATTATCAGCATCCAATAAAAACAAAATTGTGTTAGACTTTAATTTGGGTCTTGCGGGATACAATGGTTCATAACATGTAGCGTTGTGTTTTTAAAGCAGGCAAAGCTAACTGCTTGCAATAGTTTAAAGTCTTCCAATTCATCCTGTCAGACAGTTATCCAGAAAATACTGCTAACCCCCATTAATCTTCACTTGATGTTATACTGTAGTTAAAAGATACAAGGAAAATGATTTCCTTCATAATCATTGAAATTATTATTTTTTTGTTGCTGGTGTATTCTAAGCCCAAAAAAGTAGACATTCCTTCAGTGATTTAACAATTATTTAATTTTATGTTATTTACCTTTTACCCAATACACCCATCAAACCTACTTTTTGGATCATATATAAAACCTTTTATGAGTGCTATTTTATTAGCAAGATGCTGTTGTCCTGCTTATGGAAAACAAAATCAAACTTTCTATCAATTTGTCACTTCATGCTGCCCACCAAAAAAACTTGACCTGATTTTCTGTACTCCAGTGACATGTGACTACCCAGTCACCTACACTTTGAGCCCTGAATCTTAACTATTCCAAGTAAGAAGGAAAAAAAAGAGGCTGTGTGCGCTCTTGCACGTTGCCTGGATAATTGCGCGGTGGGGGAACCTGAATAAGACTAGCATATTAACGGCCTGACTGGCTTTATTTGGACAAAGCAGGGACTCAGTATCCTAGGTAATAAAATAGTTGGCCGGATAACAGTGGATGCTAAGCTTCAGAACTAAATAAGCCTAAGTAAAAAAAAAAAAATAGGCCTTCTCAGTCGAACGTAAGCAAGGGAGAAAAGGAAACAGAATAAAACCTGCTCTACTGGAGCTGTGCCCAGGTTCTCCTGGACTTAAAAAAAACTGAGCCTAATTACAAATGTCAGAGTTTCTGAAGGGCATAGGTAGGGGGTGGGCAATACAATGGGCACGAAACCCACTAGTTCTAGACTGCTGCCCTTGTCAGTCAGGCCAAGTTGTTGCATGGTTCCCATGGTAACAGGCTTATGCTACTTTTTAATACTTTTTTCATGCCTTTTTAAAGTTATATCAGCTGAGTTTCTATTCTGCCGGCATCCCTTCAGTTTCATTATATTGTGGTGCAAATTGAACATGAATACTTTGTGATGGTCTAATGAACTCTTCCATAATTACTGACAATATGTGCAGCTATCACCATTAAGCTCTGCTTTTCTGGATTTCCTGTGCTGTGAAGCTTGATATTTAGTTTGTTTATAGAAAGCGCTTCTAGATGGAATAGTTCAGCGATAGTGTCCGTCAATGAAGGCTTTACTGTGTGGTAGCTGACCGCGACTGGAGTTATGTGTCCCTAACCGAAGGCATGTATTTTTTTATCTATAAAATGAGGGTGCCCAATTATTTTATCTCCATTTTTCTCCCCAATTTCAAATGTCCAATTATGTTCTCTCACTGCAGCATCTCCCCACAACAGCTCAGGAGAACTGAAGGTCAGTGGGCATCCTAATCCCACCACCAAGCCAATTGCCTCCACTCGCCAGCGGAGATGTGCTCCCCTGATCCTCTGACTGGCACAAGCACACCACACGGTACTCACTTTACCAGGTGAGCCATGCTGGGAACTCTGTTATATTTAAATAAGTCACTTCCAATAATTCGTATAGTACTTCAGTTAACCCACACTGATGTCTTTCCATAGGTAAGGTGGATCTTTCACATAATATCTTGTATTTATTTAGTATTTATAGAATTTAGTATTTAGTATTTATAGTATTTATAGTATTTATCTTGCTCTTAATTGTATTATTACTTGTACTATGATACTTGAAATGTATTTGCTTACGATTGTAAGTCGCCCTGGATAAGGGCGTCTGCTAAGAAATAAATAATAATAATAATAATAATAATAACAATAATAATATCGAGTTCCACACTTCCTTTTTCTTTGAGACTGTTCAGAGATTCATTTTACTTTTATATCATTCATTTATCTTTTTGTTTTATTCATAATTTTCTTTTTTTGTTGTTGTTAATTGCAAAATCCAAAGGGCTTTAATATATAATATAATATATCAGCTATAGCTACTCTTCATAAGAACATTCTGTAATGGTTTTGTCTGACATTAACCCCTGAAACATTGTGGTAGATCACAGAAAATGTTGGAAGTGTGATCTGGAAACATACATGTCTTGTATTATGTGAAATATTAAAAAGCAACTTGGTGTGGGTATGAGATATAACAGTTATCTTAACTAAGATATTCTTGTTGTGTAGATGTGTTCTGTTCCAGTTGCCACATCTCAGAAGTTTAAAAACACATATTTAGAGTCTGGTGCAGGAATGTTTGCAATGATTAGGAGCAGAACATTGTTTTTTATATGACTATGATTACCCCCAGTACATGGCTGTAACTAGCTATGAGGACACCGAGGTTGTGTCTTCTGTTGTTTTTTTACATCGTCAATGCTGATGCTCATGAAAAATTCTGGTAAAGTACAAAAGACTCCTTAATTTTCTCTGTTGGTTTGCTGTGTAACACAAATTTTCTAGGTTGAATAGTAAATACCAAGCAGTCATATAAATTCTGCCAGCTATAGCTTGAAACCTGAAGGTTACGATGCTGCTCCAGTAGTTGAAATTACCGGTAAATCATTACATTCAAGAAACTGAAAAGCTCTGAAAAATAAACACTGATTTTGTAACACTGAAGCAGCTAAGAAAAAGTTATCTGTTGTATCATTTTTTTGCAAAGACTAAAGGAGGTGTGTCATTCTAGATAGACTGTTGTCACCTACCATTTGTTGCCTCCACCTCCACTAGTGTGAATCGACTTTCTTTCTTTGTTTTAGGTGTGATGTGCTTTTAACAAAACTAAAATGTTAACTACATTCTTTCTAGTCTCTTATCTTGGTAGCGCTGCATGATTAACATAGCCTAGACGCGAAAGTTCTTTGGTTAATACAAATAAATGAATAATACTGTCTGAAAACTGGAGAATGCAAAATTATGTTTTGTATTTTTGATTCCTTCCTAGTCTCAGAAACAGGAAACTGGGTATGGTAATTCTCACAATATAATACACACCCTGTATATAATGTAATGTGTATGACATACTCCTGTGTGTAATGTAATGTGTATGACATCATCCTTTGGTTACTTCCCTTCTATAACATTGTTCTTTTGTATTCAGTATATTCAGGGCCAGCGTGAGGTTAGCTGGCGCCCTAGACAGCATTTGGTGGCACCCCCTCCAAGCTAAAACTAAAGAATTACTGTTGTGTATTGTATCATTAAACTCTATTAGTTTCTGGTAAATCTTGGTGAATAGGTTTAAACTATAACATTTTCAATCCCACCCCCGACCCAATTACACAAACAGCAATACAATGCTTCCAACAGTAAATATTCTCATCAATCAAAAAACTATTTGTTCACACAACTCATGCTTTTCTCTGAAACACTAATGAAAGCACACGGCCAGTAATAAATACTTATTGGCTTTGCATTTTTATTGTTATTGCAAAAAGAGTGTATTCTGTAAACTTAAAGTGATAATTCTGTTATAAATATTACAGCTATACCAACTAGTCCCCAAGGCACCAACTACAAATTAAATCTATAGGTGAAATGGTAACCCCATAATGGTTATTTGTACTTTCATAGTCTTGCTATGATATCAATGTCTGTAAATACATCAAAGACTTTATCCCGAAATGATACAAGAAAACAACAAACAGTCTGGTTACAGGAAATGTGTTTCAATACAAGAAGTACAAACATCTTCCAACAGAGCAACAGTTCAGTAACAGCACATTTATTTTAGTAGGCTTCATAATACATAACTCCAAAATATGTGCTACACTGAATGCAGAATGTTATTATACATTTAACTATGTATTAACAGTGTAAAATTATAGATGTATATATTTATACATTTTTTCAGTGTGCAGAAATATAAGGGGTTCCTAGCAGATGATTGATCTCAAAACTTTGTCAAGTTGGGTTACTCTGTTGTAAAATGTGTAAAATGCATGTTATATTCTGAAAACACAACGCTGTCATGAGCTCTAAAATAAAAGATGTAGACTTGTATTGGCATGTGACTTTAGTAAGACATCAGTGTATAAGAACTTTGGGCTCATGTACAACTGGAAAACTAATGTGTTAAATGTCTTTTTTCAATATATGTGCTGTTTCTTTTGTGAAAAATATTCAAGACCTAATTTACATACCTTGGATTGCCATACCTTTTATTTACAATGAACATGGAGGAGCAGCTTTAACTGTGCACACTGTGGCTAATCAAGCTTGTATTAAAACCTGGAATAAGGGAAGCTGTTATGCAATAGGAGTCTTATTTCCATCCCTGTACAGCTATGGCCAAAAGTTTTGCACTATCTTAAATTTTAGGACTGAGACATCATTTATATATATATATATATCTTTTATTTAACATCATGTAATCAAAGAAACTACAAAATAATATCGCAAAAGTCTACTGGAAGCCATAATAGTAGTACAGTAGTACACATTTTGTGTTATCTTTTTTAATTATTTTCTTCTCTGCCATGTTTCAGAGCATGAAATAACCAAATTAAAATGTTCTTCAAAAATATAACTTTACTCTGGGGCAAAATGCTTCAAATCACTAAGTAAGTCAGTTCAGATAATTATTTTAACACTATAATGCATACTCTGTGTAAAATGCACACCCTGTGTATATAATCCATAACTAATAAACAGTCAATAGTGCTATATTTAATATTTCTACACCCTCTGTATAATGTGCATGACTGAGCAGACTTGGGCTACTGCGCCTTGTATAATGAGCATTTCTTATATAACATACACCTTGTGTATATTACCCTGTCAAAAACACCATAGTATACTATATAGAATGCTATTAACCTGAGTATATAGCACAACTCTTACATACAGAATGCACCACCAGTATATAACACTCAGAAATTCTCCCAATACCTGTCAAGGGGTGCACATTATATTTTGCAATTGTGGTAATCATTTATTAATAGGGTTTAATATGAATCATCATGTCATCCATCATTTAATGCAATTGTGCCATTAATTATTCTTGTACCATCTGTGTTTTTTTATTTTCTGTTAGATTTTGTTTTGTTATTGTAATTCAAGTTATTACTAAAGCCTCATGTTTCCTAGTCTGTTCTCTTGTTTGTTTCAGATATCTCCTGAAAACATCCCCCGGGGAAGTTTTTAATTGATACAGCATGCGTGTTCACTCTAGACTTGTTTCACCACCAAATGTTTAAAAGTGTGCCAAGGTCTGTGACACTGCGGGGAATTGTAGCACAGTTCATTAGGAAAGCAACCAAGAACATTTCTGCAATGTGACCAAAACCTAATTTAAAAGGGTGCCAAAGGGGAACATTTCAAAATCAGAATACTATGTAGGCTTTCTCTATCAATGTTGTGTCAAAACATTGGGTTATTATCATAACCCTTTTCCCCAGAAATACAAATGTAACCATTACTGTATGGTATTAACCTCTTCAAGATCCGAAACCTGAATAAGAAATAACACAGCTGCTCGCAGAGCCTGTGACACAGTTATGTCCCACCTATAAATGAACTCCACGCACAGATCTCATCATAATTTTTCCTTCAAGCCTGCTGCAATCATGGACGCAGCGACCTTGAAGGTTAATGGTTACATTTCTATAAGTAGGGAAATGTAAGTATTACCGTATGGGTCAGTGTATCCAAGCCATCGCAAGGGCAAGATTGCCGCATAACCATAATGCTACAAGGCTAAGCTGAGGCTGCCTTGTGCGTTACCATAAGGAACCCCAGTAGATCTAAAAAAATGATGGAGAAACTCACTATGCCTGTGTTGTAAGGGTCGACTCAAAAGCCGCCTGTGAGACGTGTGAGTAATAATGGAATGTCCAGACAGCAATTTACGTGCAACCAAATATTTAGTTTTATTATTATTATTAGTAACACGATAAAAAAAAACAAAAAAGAATGGCGTGAGGGAGGGGGTGCTGGAATAAATAACAAAAGAAAGAAGGGTTTGTATTGTCCTCAGTCCTCTTCATGATATCCCAGACATGGAAGGGATAAAAACAAAAGAGACGTTATTGCATATTCCAACACAGTGATAAAACAAACAAACCAAAACAAACTACAGTGTCTCCCTCAAGCCCAGTAACCCCGCCTATGCTTTCAAGGTCCAACCCCGAACACAGTAGCACGTTCCCTTTAGTATGCCAAGCCCCGCCCTTGTAGTCAGTGGAACACCCATCCCAAACAGACAAGTGTCCTTACAACTCACGTGACTCAAGTGGCCGGAATTTACATACTCGCACTTCCGCCCCTCACTAAGGTGCCGCCCCTCATAAAGATGACTTTCATCATGGTCACGAGACCTTGGTAAGGGAAGTCCCGAGCTGGCTTGATGCCTTCTACTGTTGGGAGGCTGAATTACAAACTGAAACCCCTTTGACTCATCACACCGCCCTTAACACTCTAGTTCCAAAAACAGGGTTTTGAGGATCCACGTCATTAAGTCTGTAGAACCTAGTAAAGGTATGGGGAGTAGAGCTTTGCTACCCGACCCGAGCCCGACGGGACCCGATGATAAGTGTCGGATTTGGATTGGGTCGGGTGTAGTTTGTGTATTATAGTTCGGGCTTGGGTCGGGTCGGGTCAGTGTGTTATCAGTGAATGGATTATGACTTTTTTAATTTTAAGTGACTTTTTTTCTCTGTGTGCAAGTGCTTACTAAAACTCACTTCTTGCTTCCTTTTTTGCCTGTGTGAAAAAACAGCCTGCACATCAGTTAACAAAACATTTGTACGAAGGAGAGATTCTCTACATTAAAAATATTGAGGCTGATGGAGTAAAAAAAAAAAAAAATCAACAAGAGACTGTGTAGCAGTGGAACGTTCCGTTGCTGGAAAGGGTACGTCTAAATCCACTGTTTGGAAAAATTACAACTTTGTTGTATTCTGCGATAATAAAAGTCCATGTGGCTTTGTACAATGCAAATATTGCAACATATTACTGAAATATGACAGCAAAAAGACAGGAACTTCATCTTTGAAGCAGCACACTGAAAAGGGATGTATTCGACCTGGAGCTGGGCCAAGTCAGTCCTATATGACTTATTTTGTCCAAAATGCAAATTTGCAAGGGAATCTTAATGTGTGGCTATTTACAGTGTAGTGAATTAGGTATACAATTTATTTAAATATAAATTAGTCTCTAGGCGCCCAGTATAAGAACGTCCAAATGTAAATAACTGAGACAAACCATGATAGTTTGGTGGGAACATGTAGAACTCGGATTACCTTAAATAATAACCGACATTCACACGTGTCAGAAATATAAAACAATAGTTGATTTAAGAATAAAGGGGTGCACAACTAATCTAATATTACAGAAAGGAAAGGCTATTGGTTAGAGATATGCATGAATTGTATATAGTTCATTGATCTCATAGTCAAACGATTACAGCAACCATAACATCATTAGCATGGTTAATATACTAATATTAAATACTTTATGACTCGAGAAAGTAGCTCAAGCAAATGGTAGTGGATAAACTGTCAATTGGATAAACTGTTCTAGGAATCGAATATAACTTCCTGTTTTAGAGTGTGTAAGAAATGTATTTTGTTTGTTGAAATGTGCAACTCAAAGGAGTTGCCTCCTAAATGCAGAGAATTTGATCATTGCCCCATTTCTGAGTTAATGCTCTCTTCAAAGATGATTTTAGCCACTCTTCAGAACATTGGTTCTTCCTTGCCTTCCATGAATTCGAGCGCTTATGCTCCCATGATTCAGAAACTTTCTTCAGAGCAGTTTAGCTTCCATTTCGTTCCTCTGAACTCCAAGCCACTTGTAGCAGGTGGAGCTCACTTCTTTCTCTTGCCTGGAACGCTGTTCCCTCTGTGGCGCATACTTCTAGTGTTGGGAGCTCATGGGAAGCTCTCTCATGGAAAGTCACACGGCTGGTTTTGTTGTCCTGACTTCCACACTGTCATTGGTTAGTTTGGTTATTTTGGGCTGTGCCCAAGTCCACGTGGGGTGTTTCTCATTGGTTGTTCTCATTCAGAGACAGCCCATTGTTCTCAATTGGTCCATCTTAGGTGTCAAAGCACCCAGAACTGTCTGGCTTGCGGCGCTGAAATTGTCATTCAACGATCGTGACAATAAGCCATTTGTTCAGCAGTTAGTTTATGACTCCTTTTAAAAGCATTCTTTGTCAGTGGGGGTGTTTGTGACCAGAAACCAAGAAGACACAGCGAATGGTTTAAGATTCCCCTCTGTATATTTCAATTCTGTTTCTTTATGACCCCCTCTGACGGTACAACGGTAACAACGTTTAGAAGAAGCCTGTTGTTGTCTTCTTTTAAATCATGCAGTGTTGGATTATTAGGAAAGGAAGTAAATGAGATATGATTAATTGAGTGTTTTTTTTATTTATTTACATTTTAACTGGAAATCAGGAATGGACTACATGGAAAACACTTAGTTTCAATAGTGTATGTTTGGAATTATGATATTTGTAGAGATGGTCGGGTCAGATCGGGTATGCAGATATTTCAAAGGTCTCGGGGCTCAGGTCGGGTTTGGATCGGGTTTTAAATTTTGGCCAGAGCAGACCTCTAATGGGGAGTAGCCCACATCACACCGTGAAATGTCCTTGACAGATGCACCCTGTAACAAAGCACACAAAGTTGCCATGCCCCTGGTGCAGTGGGCAGTGAGCTTTTCTGGAGGGGCCAATTTCCCCTCATCAAAAAAGGTCCTGCAAAAAATGCAGTATAACTCCCATGGGAAAAGTCATGGGGTCGAACCCACGAGGCAGTCACCACATCTGGGAACATGTGGCCGCTGCCCTGGCATTCTGTAGGGTGTCAATAACCCTGTTGGAAAATCCCAGGCTGCTCAAATGCAGGTTTGATGGGTCGGGATGCCATAAGGTCCTGCGCCTGACTCAGCAGGTTGTGGCGCTTCGGTAGTCTCCACTGCTGGCCGCTCAGGAGCTGCATCGGGGCTGAGCCTCCTGGGCCAATAAGGGACTACTAAGAGCACCTTGACCCAGTCCTGCCTGATTTTTTCCAGACACAGTGGGAGCATGGCGAGCGGATGGAAGGCAAATAACAGTTGCCTCGGCCATTGGTGTGCCAAGGCATCGATCGTCAGCGGGTCCACACCTCCTGTTATGGAGAACCAAAGTGGACAGTGGGTCAATTCCTGGGAGGCAAAGAGATCTATCTCTGCTCTCCCAAATATCTCCCAATGGAGTGGGAGACCTGATGCCGCCCTGGTGGTTTATATAGGCCACCAGTCTTGTGTTGTCCTTACGGACAAGCGCATGTCTCCCTTGAAACTCCTGCAAAAAATTCTGCAAGGCCAGGTAAACTGCCTGCAGCTCCAAAACATTGATGTCAAGGACCTGCCATGGGGGGTATGGTACGGAGTGGGTCTACTCGCTTCATAGTTACTGCGGGTAGCAATATACAGGGATGTCCACCTGTGCAAGCTACTGGCAAAATCACTCAGTCAGTACCCACACAAGACTGAGGGAAGCCTGCTTGTTAGTAAACTAATAGCCCTCTAATAGTGATGTGAAAGCTGTCAGCAAAACGTCATCAAGATGCTGTGGGAGGGATTTCTGAAGCAGTCTTTTGGTCCAGCGCAGCTCTGCTGTGGCTCTCACTGCTGCAGCATGCAATGCAGACAAGCCTGCACGTAGTCTCTGTGAAAACAGAAAAATATGACAAAATAAATATTTCTCACATACAATAATACAGTAATATAATTACTTATATTATACAAACCACCTCGTAATTTTGGCCGAAGCCAAAACGAGAATAAAATCACTCCAGCCGGAGCTATTGCAGCCTGGGGGAGAGCACAAAGTCAGCCGACTTGCTTGATCCCTGGGAAGCAGCGACTAAAGCCACTGGCTTCACACGGGGCCACTGTAGGATGTAACAAACAACAGGCTGTAGTGCACAATATACTCGTAATTAATAATAATAAAAAAATATTAAAGCGTAATTAAATTATAGCATAAATTATGTAAAACAATAATTAGCGAACATTATAGTCATAAGCAACAAGTACTTATCTGACAGGCTCCACCTGTCAGGTCAGTCTTGAAAGAAAAAATGGTGCTGAAATCTATGCATGCGGTCATTTATGTCCTCAGGGGCAAGACATGACTGCGTCACAGGCTCTGTGAGGAGCTTTGTTATATCTTATTCAGGTTTCGGGTCTTAAAGAGGTTAATACCATATGGTAATGGTTACATTTCATACTTGAAAGGGAACTGCTTTATAAGCCACTAGGAAACAAGCTAGTAAAGTTGCATTATATTTTATTTACAGAAAGGTTTAATTGACTATATTTTAATATAGTGGTGGGAAAGAATATTGCAATATGGATCTCTATGGCTCTATTTATGTTTTTTCACAGAGATATTGGTACGGAGTCTAGTACCAGTTATAACTATAAAATATAATTCCTTGGTCTAGTACATTACTTCATAGTTTAGCTTTCTATGCACTCTGCTTTATCAGAAAGATGACCCTGTTTGTTTGCATTACCCAAAGGTAGTTTTCACTGAATAGAAAGTTTATCCCCCCTACTTGCCACACAACCTATATGAGAAAAATATTCAACTTATGAATTTAAGCCATCACTATCACTGTTTATGGTAAATTAAAGCATCAAATGTGAAAACTATATTTTATCAACCATATGTATCTTTAACTCGACTAAATTTGACATTTAAACGATAATTTTTTATCATGTATATCGTGTGTATTTTATGCTCAAATGTTGTGAAACCACTATTATGTTGATAGTCTCCATTTCACCTCAAACTGCTTCTGCTTCCAGGGAGGTTAACTAGCTAATTGTTTTGGGTTGACAAAACTGCAAGCCAAGATAATCTAGCCTGTGGAAATCTGTCATTTATAAAACAAAGGAGGTGTGGGGAGAGCAGGGGGGAAAAGTCCATTAATCTTGAAACAAAACTGCTTTATTTCTGTTTTTGTAATACATCATCAAGCAACGCCTTCAATAAGCAGGGAAAAGAGCATTCTAAATTAACTTCATGTGTTGCGTTTTTCTGTGAGGCTTAAGAAATACTCTCAGAAACTCATCTGTCATTGAATTTTAGGATATTTTAGTATTTCTTAATTCAGCACTATTGAGTGTTTAATAGTTATGAATGATATTATTGTGAGGCTATAAATGACTAGGAAACATCCTGTTTTCAGCTACAGGAATACAACAAACTATTTAATGCCATGTTACAGTATTCAGATTTACAATTAATTTATTTCTGAATTGAGGACCCTGCACAAATCTGCAGGCAGCTTAGGCTGTTGTCCAAGCCAGCAGAAACAACAGGCAGTGTATTATTATCAGATTATTATTCAGTCTTTAATAGGCTTTGTGGATTTCAGTAGTATTCAAATCTTAAGGGGGTTCTTAATTAATTAACAGGAAATAATGCCCCCGAGCTGAACAGAAACAGACCCTTGAGAAAAAGGTCATGTCAAAAAGCAGCTTAAATATGTCAACAAAATGACAAGTTGGGCTTTTCACATGAGTTACAAAGTAACACTCAACAGGGTTACATTATGAAGTTCATACCCAGGGGAGAGTAACACATGGCCAGCAAGAGCATAGATGTGTTTAGTATACAATATTGTAGGCTGGTGTAGGATAGAGAGTGCAAGCTGAGGCTAGTAGACAAGTTATGGCCTCCCATATCAACCAGTGGTCCGTAAACATAATGCAAGCCTTCAGGGATGCTTAATTAGTTAAATAAAGAAAGCAAAGGCTGTTTAATTTCTGTTTTTGTTTAAAAGACAAAGTGGGCAAATCAGGTCAAACCACTGCTGAGATGATGAAACATATTTAGGCTTTGATATGATTAGAAAACAGGCAATTTGTTTAACTTAGCAAATATAATATAAACATTGTAACAGTGAAACCTTGGTTTTCTGAACACTTTTTTTTAAATCTATGGTAACCTGTCATGTTGTGTGCAATACTCTGCACTCCGTTGTCATGGAGAATATGCTTACCACCTTCAGCCGCACATGCATCTCTGATATTTACAGTACACTGCTGAATGTTATTTACAGAATTTGAGGGTTGTACTGAATGTTCGATTGTGGATGTAATATTACAATATCAATTTGACATTAATACTTTGATGTAGTGTTGATAATTGAGATTGCACTGCTATGTAGGATACCAGTGCTACACTTGTTCATAGACAGTACTATCACTGCTACAATGTAGGATCCTACTTCCTTGGATTTTGGTTGATGTCCAATATCCTACATCACTCAGCAGCAAGAACAAAAACTGTGTTAATGGTGATAACTGCTGCAGAGCTTTAAAATATACGTGTCTCACAAAGTTAAATAAATGTGAGTTACCTAGTGTTAGGCTTTCTGTTATGTAAATAAACATTACAATTGTGCTTCTGTTGCTCTTAATAAGTGAGGCCTGGTAGTTTGCATTATGGATAGACATGTTTCTCCTAAATTATATTTTTATGGTTTGTTATGTCTCGCAACCATTAAAAAATAACATTACAATAACATTAGCCGATCCAGGTAAAGATACTCAAGCAAACGAGTATGTTTAAAAATAACTCCCCTAAAAGCTTTAACCAAATGTGTGCTATATAAACCATGCTCAGCTACTGAAACTTCATTTCAGTTTTCATTAGACCAGACTATACTGTTTCACCAGCCAGTCATGCTCCAATTATCCAGGTCAAACTTACACCAACCTTGCCTTGATCTGTCACAGACACATGAGCATATAGGAGTTTGTCGTTTTCCATTAAAAAGAACAGGGTGCAGGTGTTTGTGATCAAATTCTAGGTCTGTGTCTGTGGGTGGGCTACCCTGAGATGGAGACCATGGTAAACCTATTACTTGGGTGCAAATTAAATTTTGTGCATTCATTGCCATTAATCAAAAAGGTGAGTAAGAGGCAGATTTGTTCACCGAGTTGAGTCATATTACTTGTTTTCAATAAACACCAGACCGGTACTGGTTTTACCAGAAAATAAAAACATTTAAGCAGCTGGATTTACATCTGGTGGTGATCACAGTATATAAAGGTCAGTTAAAAGGACAAGGTAGAATGTTACCTTAAATAATGATATAAAGGACAGGTATGATGCTAGGAGTATGTGAAAAACAGGTTACCCGTCCATTCTAATCGTATTCGAATGCTGCCTGATCTCTATCAATTTTTAACTGTTGAACAGCCAGTAGTGCCTGAATTGTCATGTTTTGGTCTTGGTGTCTGCTGCAGCGCTGGTTACATTTTTTTTTTCAACACTAAAGAGGCTGTGAAAGGGGGGAAGACATTCTTTTATTATTTAGTTTTTTCAGCATTCTTGCACAGTGGTCTCCTTTTTCATTAAAATGTAAAGTATTTTTAATGCTGATATATTGTTTGTGCTCCAGACAGCTATAGAATTGGGGTAATTGTCCCCAAGGAAACATCAGGGGTTATACAGTTACAAAATGCATTATTAATATCCCAGATTGAAAGACACTGCTTTTTCCCAGTTGGTTCCTTACTGTGGCTTATCTAGCCAACATATACAGCAAATGAATACAGTACATTCCCAAAGCCAAGTGATTATAAGCCAGCCCTGTAATTTTTAGGTAATGGTTCTCTAGCTTTGTGCCATCCAGACAACCCCAAGCTCAAGCTCCAGATCTTCAATTACCATGACACACAGTACTTTTATAATATAATTTTTTTTTAAAAATACTATAAAAACATGTATAGGTCTATATAATAAAACTTGTTATGAACTTGACATTGTGACAAAGGCCATATTTTTGGAGATTTTTTTAATGTAATTAGAGTATATTAAGTTTATTTTATTTTTTTCTTCATGATTAATCAAAATACAGAAATACAAAATAATATTTTACAAATGTATATAGAAACATTCCAGATGTCAATGTAGGGGGAAAGGCAATACAATAGGTGAATTACAAATTATGTTTAATTATGGATTCACAGGGACACACTGCCCTCTTGTGATTAAATAGTATTACAGCAAAGAGAAGTTGAAATTTATTTGTTTGTATTATTGTTAGATCTGTGGCAATCTATATTGCAAATACAGTACTAAAAAATACTTTGTCCCTCTAATATGGAGTGGTTGGAGAGACCTTTATTTTTAATAAGCAAATAAAATGCTCCTCTTATATGTTGAGCAGATAGAACCTATGGCTTTAGTGTTACATAAAGTCTCATCTGTGGATGAGCCTTTAGTAGTCGTGGCAATGGGCTTGTGGGTCTTTATTATTGACACAGTATTTTTGAGGCCCCATAGATGTAGTGCATTACACAATTAAAATAAAAGGATGAAAGTCAAAAGGGCCTTTTGGTCCAGGACGCTTAAAAATGTAATTTCTGGAAATGTCTTCATATTTATGCAAATTGATAGTTATCTATATACCCTTAAGAGAAAATAACCATTTGATGCACAGCTAAAGATCTCTTGGGTAGCATGGTATGAGAAACTTGACAAGGCAATATGGCTTTAAAATTGATTCAATAGGCAAAATGGCAGAACATCTGTACTGTTATAGTGGCACAGCACAAAACAACACTTTGAAAAATGTTGACATGAACACATTTAAAAAAAAAAAAAAAAAGCAAAACTGTTGAACTTCTTTTTTGGGGAGGGGGGATATAAATGTACACAATTTTAAGCAGCTCTATATCCAAACATTCAGTCCGTAGGATGTGCATTATTTACTTATTCAGCTGTTTATTCATTTATTATTATTATTTTTTTTTTTTTTTAAATTGTGTCCTGGGTCAGACCTCAAACCCATTCCCTTTTCACTACATGCCATAAAAATGCATTCAAATCTAATAGTTTAATACAGTGTTTCCCTGGTTTTAAAATGTGACGCGCCTCACTGAGCTAGAGCGCTAGAAAGTCATTTTCTACCCAATTACACGGTTCTGTATTGTAACAAGTTTATCAATGGATTACAACACATTTATGGGGAGAGGGATAAGGTGAATTAATGTAATTTGGAATTTAAAAAAACAAACATAGAAATAGACTTGGTCCATGAGTTATGAAAATAAATTTGAATGTGGAATGGCATTGTACCGTATTTATGTCATTTAAAGAAAGTTGACAACCAAACAAAAGCAACCATGACAATACAAGACACTGAGGGATGTGTCCAGATTTGTATGAGATTTAAATCATTAGTTACTGCACTGGTCCCTTTACAGTTACGTCAACAGTTTATTTATCTTTTTCTTTATTTATGTCTGTTCAACATAAATAAAGAAATGTGATAAACTTCAGTGTACCACTCTACCCATGGATTATATCTGTGTCTGCTCTTGTGCTCCAATGCATTCCGCTGAAGATCATCTGATTGCAGGCTGGTAAAAATGCTGCTTTTTGATGCAGAAAAGGGAACAATTTTCAGAGAAATACATTTCACTTTCTTAACTTTTGGACACAAATTATATGAAACTTGTACTTGTAATGTTAAATCCTGATTCTTTCTTTGGCATACAAAAAGTGCAGTTTCGCCATCTACAGGCCACTGTAGGTCCCAGCTGAGCCATAGGAGTCTGTGGTTCCTTACTCTACCAAGTAGATTTTGTCTGAGTCCTCTGCTGTTTGGATGTTGTCCTCCACGGTTCCGTATGACTGCTGAACTTTGTGATCCAAGGGAGTTGACTCATTCTGTGGGGTTTGAAGAACCTTTGGCACATACATCTGTAAAACACAGAAGACGTCATTTTGTATTGCTACAAGATTGGTACACAGGAAAAGTCACATGTTTTGTGCATGTGAAGCATTCAGTCAGGATATTTCATTGTTCTTGCTGCTTGGAGTATGCACAGCAAAAAACTATTAACTACTTTCCAAAACATGCATACCCTTTGTGTTATTATTACACCTTACAATGTATACAGTGAAACCTCTACTGTGACCAACAAAATGTGGCTTTAATAGGGTGTGGTCTTTCTATTGAAGGTACATAGAATTTCTCATAACAAATTATATATATATATATATATATATATATATATATATATATATATATATATATATATATATATATATATATATATATTTGTTTTGTTTAAGTTTAACTGCTTAACATTTTTCTTGATATCATTTGTTTGAGTTTTCTTTTATGTAAATGGTTTTAAGAGGAGATTTGTTTAAATAATAATAAAAAAAATAACAAACAGTTGGTAATGTTGGTCAGTATGCTGGTCTCTTTGAATAGGTGTTGTAAATTAATAAAGGTTTTTTGTTCAAAAGGTTTTCATTACACTCTACCACTGTATCACACTGTAACCTAATTCTTAATCAAGAGTTGCCCATATTGCAATACCACCATAATTTGGCTTTGTGGCAGTTTTACATTTTCAGACTTATGGGGAGGCTTTCATAGTGCTGAGTGTGTTATCAGAATTCACTGCAGCTTGTGCAGACAGTCATTCACTATCAAATTATGAGAGACTTACTGCAGATTCAAAAATCCCTGCTGCAACACTGTCTGTTTCATCCACGCTTTCCTTTACCTGTAAAGAAACACACACACTTGACTCAAGTAATGTTTTGCTTAAGCAAAAACTGCATTATATAACCATTTCAGATGCAAACTTTATATTTAAAAAGGCTACCTTAGAGTGAAGAGAGCAATTAGAGTAAGGAATAAAGCAGCCTTAAAGCATTCTGTTTACTAAAATATTGGTAGGCACTTAGTCAAACCTGTTCAAATGAAAAAGTTAACTAATGGTGTAATAACAGTCATGGTTAGAAGACAAGGCTTTGTTAAAACTCAATTCATTTGGCATCACCATGTGATTGTAATTCTGCCACTACTTCAACTACTAATATATCATAAGCCATTTCATATGCAGGTTTAATATTGTGACTGCATTATTTTTAATCCTAAAAGGTTGTTTAGAGGAATAAAGAAACTGTACCTTGTAATTATGTGGACTCAGATACTTGAAGTGTCCAAAGCAGGTGTAAGTTAAACAAATAAAAATGGTGATGCACAGAACTATGAGGGTGAAAAGGGAAGTTATTGCCGTAAATCCTGAAAAAAAAATGTACAGAAAGAGGTTTTGAATATATATATATATATATATATATATATATATATATATATATATATATATATATATATATATATATATATATATATATAGTAGAATACCACAAGCAGTACTGCTCGTCTTGCTGATCTCTTGTATCTTCCATTACATTAAATTAAACATCTGATTTTTAACTCTTTTGATACTAACTCCATTAACAGAAAGGTAACCCCTAGGTTAACTAATAATAGTTTTACTGTCTCATATTGAGTTAAGTTGTGCCCAACTTACAGTCGTTCAGCCAATTAGTGATTATGGCAACCAACTAGAAGACCCCAATTTACCTTGTGACCTGGCAGTCCCTGCAGCTCCTATAATGCAGACCAGTCTAATACCAAACACTTTGGAATCATGTCTGCTGCTTTCAGACTACCCTATATTATTTGGTTCAGTGTATTAATACTCTACCTGTCCTCAGGACTGAGAAAAAGTAGAGCCAGAAGAGGCACATGATTGGTGCAGCCAACGCCTGGTTTACAGCCCCATAGTGGATCTTCCTATCAAGTTTGGCTGGCAGGTACGCAAAATATAGATTGTGCTTGTCAACCACGTGTTTCAACAGCATGTAGAGTAGACCTAGAGAAGCATTACAAGCAAAACAGAGAGAATATATCATGATTTAGATCGATTTTAGAATTATTTTATTTTACATCCTAAAAGGGATAATAACCAAGGCTTAAACAAAAACTCACTGCAGTTAAAGTAAAAATGGCACTTGTGAGAATGGTGTTATGGTATGGACAGGTTCATAAAACTTTCAGTATTACAAGCTTTAAGGATTGCTTATAGGCTGGTTTAGAATTGGTATTCCTCTCTGCTCCACTGTAAAGTCCAACAAAGCATAAACACACAACCATACCTGTTAACTTCCTTATACAGTGGGGCCAAAAAAATTGCCATACATTTCAATAGCGATATGGATCCATATAATAATTGGGTTCAAATTTATAAAAGCAAAGTTCTCAATACTTAACTTGAAATATAAACATTTTATATTGACTGTGAAAAATAATACTGTTTAAATAACATACCTGTAATTTTTCTTTTCATTGTTAACATCCAGACAACTTTTTACACTTATAACTTGAAAGTCTGTTTCAAAGCTCTTTTCAAAATGTCCACTATAGTGCACTGATAGTGTAAGGATTATTGCCCACTTTGTCAAACAGGTAACACAGCAATAATGATCCATGATGTGGTACGGAACAAATCGCTCTTCCTGTAGTCAAACCCCAGTGCACTACAGCTGACATTTTTAAACAAGCTTTGAAACAGACATTAAAGTTATCAGTGTTAACAATAATGTTAACAATAAAAAAAAAAAAAAAATTCCAGGTACGTTTTTTAAACAGTTGTAGCAACAAGTGGGGACATGTAACGCTATATTTTTCTGAACCCTGCTACTTACTCTAAGTCTGGTTGGGTGAACATCTTTTTAAAAACTGTAGATAAACAAGAGATTTATCTGCTTTCTAGTCTTTTTTCTGTCTTCTGTCTTTCCAAAACCAGTTTCTTGGACACTGTAGGGGCAGTAATGTTTTGTGCTGTAACCTTTCAACTCTCTGGTTTGTTTGTTTTTAAAAGGGGGCAGTTCTGTAGCCTACTCAGAAACATTAATTCACAATCTAAATGTCTCATTCTTATTATTGAGGAATAAATATATAAGGTTTCATTTTGAACATGTAATAAAAACGATTTTGCCATATTAATGTTCATTTTTCATAAATACACAGTAAAATTGCTAAATCGTCCATATTAAGTACAAAACTGCATCTGTGTACTCAGCAAGATAATAGCAGAGTAATTTATTAGGTTGTGTTAGTGTGAACAGCAAGCGCATGGATACATTGTTTCAAACAAAACAAACCAGACTGTGTCTGTTCGAAACAGACCCAGTGTGAATGCAGCCTTAATAGATCATTCAAGAAAACAGGTTAAATACAAGCATTTAGTGATTATTCTCTATTAATTAATATGACAAATACACAATTTATGGTAGTCTTATATAGGTAGTCTTAAAAAAAAAAAAAAAAAAAAAGATCTGGTCCAATTTCACTCCTCAGGCTGGCCTGAATTCTGCTTGGGAGGAAATTACATTACTAAATGTCAAATCAAAAATGTTGTAGGGGGTGGGAACATACTGTACTAACGGGACATTTTGGCTATTAAATTCAGCAGATTTGCTACCTTGGGAGATTTTGATGATTTTTGAAGTGGTGTTTTTCACTTTGCTTAATTACAAAAACATTCAATTAAATGTTTACTTAATTAAATCTATCTGCTACAATATCTCATTTACAGTAACTCGTTATAGCATCTACAATGTCACTGCAGCAACTTGGAGAACAACAAAGAAGACCTTCTTTCTATTCAGTTACAGTATTTATCATTTTTATATGGCTCTTCATTTTAAAAGGTACCAGTAAACTCCTTCTATTCAGTTACAGTATTTATCGTTCTTATATGTCTCTGCATTTTAAGGTACAGGTAAACTTTTACGACAAGCATTTGCTGTCTCTCAGTTTTAAAACTTAGCTATGGTTCACAACATAACACAGTGAAGTGATCAGTATTATGCAGCAATTGTAGGGCAGTATTGCCATGTATGAAAACTTTAACAAAGCCGAAAAGAAAATGCTTTAATTTGCTTTGAAGTAACAACTGAAAACTGGTTAATAGACTAGCAAACACTGGCAAAATCAATTCAGTTTTATGCCGTGCAGAACTCATTTATTTTAACTTTTTATTTTGTTTATGGACTTTGTGATAGCTGCATGGTGGTTGTCTTCAGTAATAGTCATATCTACAACATATCGACAATAACAATCAAACATTTGGTTACAGACTTTCTCACAAATCTGGTATAAACAATTCTGTCTTAATTAACTCTCAAGTTACACTTAATTAAAAAAAGGAACACAAAAATGCTTAACATAAGAAAGAACAGTCATACTACAGTAGCAGGCACAGTTTACAGTGCCTGTGGGTTTCTGATCACAGCAGATCAATTGCATATTTTTGTAATTCCTTTGACGGAAATATCCGGTCTAATTTTAATGTTTTCAAGAAAATTGGCTTCATCACTGCCATTCTCATATCCACTTTGACATCTGACACATTATTTCCCTTGTCCAGTGCGTCTTCCTCCTGTTCTGCATACCAGCCTGTTAGAGGTATATGTACTGCGTGAAACAAATGCGAAAGAATATCTAGATGGATTTATATTTTAAATCGTTGACTATTTGACTGTAATACCGTCTTCAGCGGATTCACGTCTTGACCTTTAACTTGCAAGTATTTCTGGGGAAAATCGGTAGTATTTCTTGCCCAACTCACGTGATAACTCGGGTAACTCGGAAAATCATGGAAACTCCACTTTTTTCACCAACTCAAGTTTCCATCAACTTGTGTTCTGTGAGAATTCAGGCCAATTCGACTCAAGTTGGCTGTCCATGGAAGCGAGGTATTACATCTTGTTGTTGAAATCTGGGCCAATTCTGTCTTGCATATTTCCTTTAGTTCAGACAGATATACAGTCAACCCTCTTTATACCGCCTGGTAAGGGCCATGGGCAAAAACGGGCAATAAGCAAGGGTGGCGTTATAGTGAAGGTCCAAAAAAAAAAAAAAAAAGAAACACACACACACACACCATTCTATGTCTGCAATAAATTCAAACCTTTTCTTTTTTTAGTTATACAATTACAGTATCTCCAGGCCATTTTAAGAAAACATTAATCTTTTTTTTTTTAAACTACAGGATGTTTTATCATCTTTTCCCATCTGTATGAAACATACATGGTTACTTTTGAGGAGCAGTTTATACTTTATAAATAAATAAATAAATAAATAAATAAAATAAAAATAATAATAATAATAATAATTATTAAACTAATTTAGTGTCAAATCACCCAAACAACAATTCCATAAAAACAAAGCGTACAATTTTTTTTTTTTTTTACTGTACTGTCATTTGAACTTTACTGTTTGTGGCACGACTGTAAGCCTGCTGAATCCTGCAATTGAACGATGCCGTCTATTTATTTCACAAAGCAATTTAAGCTCAACAGTATTTTTTTTAAGAAAAAAAAAAGTTGAATATGTACAGGCAACGAAAAGTAAATGTACAGATCCACCACATACAGTGTTATGGAAGAACCTCGCATTAAAAGGTATATCTTTAGAAAGTACTTCTTTCCATAGGTATTTCCTAGGTATAAACTGTTACATTTTACTAACAAGAAGCACTGCATGAGGCAATAGTGGACATTAGCAGATAAGGCTTCACCTTTCTTGAACACTGGAGCACATTCTACAACAAGGACTATCTATATAGGTGGGACGGACTGCACTTAAACAGAAAGGGAACCAATCTACTCGGAGAAAGGATCCTTGAGGAGGTTCAGAAGCATTTAAACTAGAAAGGAAGGGGGGAGAAAACAAAAAAACAGAAGGGAGACCACATCAAAACAAGGGCAACAACTCAGGTAAGACAACTATTAAATGTATTTATCTTAATGCTAGAAGTCTCAGAAACAAAATGTTAGAACTTGAAGCTACTGCACTAACAAGTAACTACGATGTGATAGGTGTTACAGAAACTTGGATGTCTGAGAATGATGGAGACGAATATAATATTAGTGGGTACACACTATATAGGAAAGACAGGCAGGACAAAAGAGGCGGAGTAGCGGGGTAGCGCTATACATAAGAAATAGTCTTGAAGCCCAGGTGTTAAATCAGGACAAAGAAAACAATGCAGAATCAATATGGGTCAGAATAATGGACACAAATTCAAAGGGCATAATAATAGGAGCATGCTATAGACCGCCAAATTCAGACGCTGAGCAAAATAATCTGTTATACAATGACATTCGAAATGCGTGTAGAGAAGGAGAAGCCATACTAATGGGGGATTTCAACTTCCCCCATATAAAATGGGAAAACCGATGGGGGCACGACTGACGAAACTGAAATGGTGGAAAAAAACAAATGACTGCTTCCTAACGCAATTTGTCAAGGCACCGACTAGAGGAGAGGCATGCCTTGATTTAGTCTTTTCAAATAATGAAGACAGAATAACTAAACAGAGGTCAGAGAGCCACTGGCAAACTCAGACCACAACATGGTCTCATTTGAAGTATTTTTTAAAACCCCACAAGTAATGACTAAAGCTAAGGTTTACAATTTTAGAAAAGCAAACTATGAAGGTATGAAACAGAGACTAACAGAAGTAGATTGGAGTAAAATAGAGAAAACATCCACAGAAAAAGGATGGCTGTTTTTTAAAAATGTTGTACTAGAGGCGCAAAACAATTACATCCCAAAAGTAGACAAATCTAAATCTAAAACAAAATGGCCAAAATGGTTTAATAGATCAATTAAAAAAAATATTCAGCGAAAAAAGGCACTTTACAGAGCGTTTAAAAGGGACAGAAAGAGTACTTGGAACTGCAAACACAAGTCAAAAAGGAAGTTAGAAAGGCCAAGAGAGAAATAGAAATCAATATTGCTAAGGGGGCTAAAACAAATTCCAAAATGTTTTTCCAATATTATAACAGCAAGAGAACATTCAAAGAGGAGGTTAAATGTCTAAGAGACACAAATGGCAAAATCATAGATGAAGAAAAAAAAGTAGCAAATATATCAAATGATTACTTTTCACAGGTTTTTACAAAGGAGGACACAGACAACATGCCCCACATGTCGACCTGTTCCTATCCAATTTTAAATAACTTTAGCATAACAGAGGCAGAAGTGTTAAAGGGACTAGGAGCTCTTAAAATAAACAAATCCCTGGGCCGGATGAGATCCTCCCAATAGTACTCAAAGAAATGAAAGAAGTTATTTACAAACCGCTAACCAAGATCATGCAACAGTCTCCTTGACACAGGGGTTGTACCGACAGACTGGAAAATAGCAAACGTAATACCGATCCACAAAAAGGGAGACAAAACCGAACCAGGTAACTACAGACCAATAAGCCTGACTTCTATTATATGTAAACTTATGGAAACTACAATAAGATCCAAAATGGAAAATTACCTATATGGTAACAATATCCTGGTAGACAGTCAGCATGGTTTTAGGAAAGGGAGATCGTGTCTAACTAACCTACTTGACTTTTTTGAGGATGCAACATTGAAAATGGATAATTGCAAAGTATACGACATGGTTTATTTAGATTTCCAGAAAGCTTTTGACAAAGTCCCGCATAAAAGATTAATTCTCAAACTGAACGCAGTAGGGATTCAAGGAAATGCATGCACATGGATTAGGGAGTGGTTAACATGTAGAAAACAGAAAAGTACTGATTTGAAGAGAAACCTCAAAATGGAGCGACGTAACCAGTGGTGTACCACAGGGATCAGTATTAGGTCCTCTGCTATTCCTAATCTACATTAATGACTTAGATTCTGGTACAGTAAGCAAACTTGTTAAATTTGCAGACGACACAAAAATAGGAGGAGTGGCAAACACTGTTGCAGCAGCAAAGGTCATTCAAAATGATCTAGACAGCATTCAGAACTGGGCAGACACATGGCAAATGAAATTTAATAGAGAAAAGTGTATTGCATGCAGGAAGTAAAAATGTGCATTATAAATATCATATGGGAGATAGTGAAATTGAAGAAGGGAACTATGAAAAAGACCTAGGAGTTTATGTTGACTCAGAAATGTCTTCATCTAGACAATGTGGGGAAGCTATAAAAAAGGCCAACAAGATGCTTGGATATATTGTGAGAAGTGTTGAATTTAAATCAAGGGAAGTAATGTTAAAACTTTACAATGCATTAGTAAGACCTCACCTAGAATATTGTGTTCAGTTCTGGTCACCTCGTTACAAAAAGGATATTGCTGCTCTAGAAAGAGTGCAAAGAAGAGCAACCAGAATTATCCCAGGTTTAAAAGGCATGTTGTATGCAGACAGGCTAAAAGAACTGAATCTATTCAGTCTTGACAAAGAAGACAACGCGGCGATCTGATTCAAACATTCAAAATCCTAAAAGGTATAGACAATGTTGACCCAGGGTACTTTTTTGACCTGAAAAAAGAAACAAGGACCAGGGGTCACAAATGGAGATTAGATAAAGGGGCATTCAGAACAGAAAATAGGAGGCACTTTTTTACACAGAGAATTGTGAGGGTTTGGTACCAACTTCCCAGTAATGTTGAAGCTGACACCCTGGGATCCTTCAAGAAGCTGCTTGATTAGATTCTGGGATCAATAAGCTACTAACAACCAAACGAGCAAGATGGGCTGAATGGCCTCCTCTCGTTTGTAAACTTTCTTATGTTCTTATGGGAAAATTGATTTTGGCATCCAAAAGCGGGATTTGCTGGTCAAGCGGTCTCGGATCCAAGGTCTCTCTACAATGCATTTTGCATGTCTGGCCTAAGGGCGAAATCATGTGATAACCATAACTGTATTGAAGTGTTAATGCTGATAAACCTGTAAAGGCACTGGATCGCCCAGATTGCCTATTAGCTGGGATATGACGTGGTCTGTAACCACTCGATCCAATTTTAAATAAACCGAAGGAGTACTAATACTGCACTGATTCATTAAAACTTCAAACCTAAATGGGTCTGTGATTTTCTTGATTACTTAAAAGTTATCTGGCTATATTGCAAGCCAGCGCACGAAAAATCCACTTACAGGAGTTCAAAATATCTGTGTCCTCCTTAAACGTCTCCACGAGATTAAGAGTGTGCTCAGAGCATAAAAAGAAGTACTTGGAACCTGACAGCACTACAAGAACGGGCACTTTCTTTCAACAAGCAGGCAAAATGTAAAATACACGAATACTGTATTTACGGGCGGATTGATTTGGAACATGATTAAACACGGTTTGAAAGAAAACATTTGAGGTCCTTTATCAGAGATTTAAGCGCTCATATTGATCAATCAGGTTAAAGAAAATCTCCGATCCATTTTCTAATTCGTTATGTTTTAAACTAGTTAAGCTCATACATTATCAGGCAACCAAACCGGTATCTTGTTTCAGGTCTGCCGATAGTAGCGACTCATTTCAATCACGGAAACAAAGCAAATAAATACAGTGCCATGAAAAAGTATTTGCCCCGTCTGATTTTCTGCATTTTTGCATATTTTTGACACAATGTTATCAGATCTTCAACCAAAACCTAATATTAGATAAAAGTGAGTGAACAAATAACACAAAAATGTGATGCATATTTCATTTATTTATTAAAGAAAGTTATGCAACACCCAATGCCCCCGTGTGAAAAAGTATATCGCCCCCTTAGACTCAATAACTGGTTACACCACCTTTAGCAGCAATAACTGCAACCAAACGCTTCCTGTAGTTATTGATTAGTCTCTCACAGTGCCGTGGAGGAATTTTGGCCCACTCCTCCATGCAGAACTGCTTCAACTCAGTGACATTTGTGGGTTTTTGAGCATGAACTGCTCGTTTCAGGTCCTGCCACAACATCTCAATGGGGTTTAGGTCTGGACTTTGACTAGGCCATTCCAAAACTTTAAATTTCTTGTTCTTCAACCATTGTTGCATGGCCCAGCTGCACTACAGGAGGTGGACGGCCCTCTACAAAAATCTTAAACTAAAATAAATACAGCTAGATTGAAAAACCCTGCCTATCACACTATACTACTCAGTTTCAAAGCGAATTTGGATTATTTATTTATTTCTAGTTACTAAAATATAACTTCTTTAAATAATCCTGTTTGACACGAATATGTATTTTTCAGCAACTATGGCCAAACGTTTTGAAAGTCACCTAGAACTTTAGAATTGCGACATAATACAAAAAAAAAAACACACAACACTATATGAACATAATTTTGATCTTTTATTTAACAATCATGTAATCAAAGAAACTACAACATGATATAGCAAAAGTCTACCGGAAGCCATAGTACAGTATTTTATGACAGATTTCGAAATGTGACATTTTTCAATTTCTGCCAGTTTTTCGTTAAGTATCATTGGAAAACTACAAAGCGGTATGTAATTAAATGGTAGCATAACATTATTCAGCAGGTTCCATTCGAATTTAATTCTATAGGGTGATGCAACACTTTTGGCCATAGCTGTAAATAGTGAACACACGTACATGTTGGGCGACTCATAAAATATAATTTACTTTCAATTGACTTGAGCTCCTCTAATCGGTAGATGGAATCCTATGAGAAATATGTACTAGCTGTCTGCACACGGACAGTGATTAACATAACAAGATATTCAGCGCCACTTATTTTATGGACCATGAAAACAGATTTAAAAAAAAAAATCATTAAAAAAGATCCCACACCCAATTCCACAACACAAACCGTTACACATAAATAACCTCAACAGTAATGTAACAGTGGATCAACGGCAAGGATCTTTTAAATGCACAAAATCTAAATTTTTAGCTTGGGTCATCTCACTGTATGCTTTCGACATATAGGCAGCGGATTCAGAGCAAAATCCCAACATGCTTTCCCATGTTTTGCCCAGCTTCTGGAGTGTACTGTCAACAATAATTGCAATTGAGACTGAATGTCATTCATTACCTACATTAACACTTATAAGCAGTGCCCCTACCTTTTGCTTCTGTGGATGAGTAGTAGTACGTGATAATTGCTACTGTTTGTTTTCCATGCAGCTCAGGGCCCTCTACTGTAGTGAGTTAGGGATTTCACCAATTTCCTCCCTGATTCACTGTTGTTCAGCTTCAAAAATCTTGGTCAAGTATTTCTCGTACATTTGAGATGACCCATGTATAGTACGTGCTAGGGGACAGTGCTAATTTTCCAGTGGGGCCATCGGTCTGGTTTAATGGCATGCAAGGCTCTGCAGAATGTATGTGGAATATCAGCCGTCACTTTCTGCATTTTGCTTACTCTAGTTATACACTATTCTGTTGCTGTATTCTGCTATTTTTTGGGTCAGGTGGTGCGGAACATCTTGCATGCCGCTTGCTTTATTATGTGTTCTTTTATTCTCTCTGAGAATTTCCCCCAAACATTCTACATTTATTCTGCAGCTTTTACATACAAGTTCTCTTTTGGTCATGCACCATTTCCATCGCAAATTCTTCTTTCACATATTCATCAATAGATTTTCTCTCTCCCCGTTTTGATTTGTGTATGTCTAACATAGCAGCAAACCAGATACAAACAAACAAACAAATACGTGAGAGTCATTCTCTCAGCCATTTTTTTTCACCAGGATGTGATTGGAATTGGAGTTCATAAAAACAAGCTGAAATTCCGCTTTTAAAAAAGAAATGTTGGTAACATGAATTCGGCAGGTATATCAGTTAAAAACCGATTTTTCTTCCAACAAAATGGAACCGTTAATTAAGATACAATTAAATGTATCTTTGAGTTTATTATAATGAAAGTTTAGACTAATTTCTAACATTTAACATGAGTAAAAGCTGTGCAAAAAGTCATCCATTCAAGGCTGTTTCGATTTGTTTGAAATTGCACAGAGTCAATATGATCCGAAACATAAGATGCAGCTAAATTCTGAACATAATAGGAATAAGAAAACATGTTAATAGCACAAATTCAAGCACACAGATTGATAATTTGTTGAAGAAGGGTATTAGCACTGATATTGAGACAGAAATAGTACTAATGCCAACAAAAACATTCTGTGAATCAGGCCCTAAGTGGTTTATATCTGGTTTGGTAACTTTATTGGGTGTGTTTCTTCTGACGATTTGGAGTAAAAAGCTTTGAGAATTTAGCCACATGGGTGTTAACATGAAGGGAAACTGCTTTTGCTTCAAAAATCCTTCCAAACCAAACAAAACTAAATGGCCCCAACAGTAAAACTCAAATTCTTTACTGTGCAAACAATGACAACATGATGACTACTTTGAATAATACTGCAACTGTTCTCTAGATACGAGCAACAGTCTTCATGCCAATTACACATTTTGTTAAAAACAATCTTTTACCAGCTGCAGAATCTTGGCAGAAGTTACAAGTTGCATCAGTTGTCTTCCTTGGTGATAGGGAAGCTGTGTTTTTAACCAAATGGGAAACCTGTGACTGCTCAATTTGCTGTATCGCTTGCAGCTGTTTCCTTGAAGAATGCCTGAGAGTCTGAATATCAAATTCAGCCTTCTTGCCTTTTCAGTATCTACATTAATTATCTTGGGTTTGTCCTTTATACTATTTATGTATTTACACTTCTGCACAACAGAAGATGCCCCTCAAGTTAAATTTCCATCCATCTACGCAATCCAATTTGATTAAACACAGTTACATGCTGTACGCAATACAACATATGTTTTAACTTTGGCATTCTCCAGAGATACATGTGTACAGCCAGACCCTTCCAAGCCCTAAATTCCTTTTTGCTGTACGCACAAAGTCTTCTATCCAATCAGGTGCTTGGATGCAATGTTTATTTGGGTATGGTCTTTTTAGTTGTTATGATTAAAACTGTAACTGACACAGTGGGCGGTTTCTGATTCTTGGCAGTACTAAGTTAGAAAAGACTTTTGCAGCCACCAGTTTAGCCCAATAAAATCAGAACTCTGGTAGTTATTAGACATTCATGTCATTGTTGTGAAATAGAATGTTCTACAATCTAAAGCTGTAGTGCAGTAAGAAACCCCATTTTCTTACCTCTCATTAGTACCACTTTAACACCTGGATAAAAAATACTGTCATCTAAGGTTCCAATACAGAGGAAATTAATTTATAGTGTGGGGTCAGGATTGGCTTAACCCTTGTCAAAGTGAAAACTAAATGAACTACAACAAAAAGATGATAGGCTTGTGAGGATGTGGTTGTGCTAAACATATATTTTGTAAAAGCTTGGTTGTTACCCTCCTGAGACTGTGAACAGTAAAATATGAAAATTAAGTTCTTATTAGAAAATACATTCTAAATGAGAACATACATGGGTCATGTAAAGGCTGGTAAAACACAGCTGACTCCACCTAATTAAGATGTGCATTCACTTACCAAAAGGAACAATTACAGGACAGGTTATGCTGTAAGCCATGATGACAGTGAAGACACACAGCATCCAGGCATACATCACTCCATACTCAACCTCAATGGCTTGGTGCTAAGTAAACAAACAAGAAAAGAACATGTATGCAAAAGTGGAAAGTGACGCGAGCGATTTGTGAATTGTCAAAAAAAGATTATTGGTTTGACAGCGGGAACGAAGGCATTAAAACTAAAATATAATTGTAAACCCTAAGTAAATAATAATACCAGTGGTTCTATATTGTTTAAATAGATCTTTAAAATGAATAATAATTATAATATACTTCAAATATTTTCATCATTCAAGAAAAGGCAGGCCAGACAGACTCACCTGTTTTACATACTTCCTCTCAGCTGCTGACCTTGCTAAGGCCATGCGGATGGTGTACAGGAGCAGGCCTGGCAGACGCAGCAGCTCCATTCCGCTCCCGATGAAGGCCGAGGCAATAACGTAATTCACAAAGAAGGCGCCCTGGTTAGGAAGGAATACACATCTGAAATAAAAAGACATGAAAAGTTGTATATAGAGCAGAACTTAGCTTGTGTCAATTTCCATATAATGTCTGAAATAACGTTCAATGTTATAAATCACAAGACCAAATGTTTCATGGTTTGTAGTCATCTCAAAACAAGAGCTTCATGTCTTATTATTTTCTTAATAATGTACATTACAAGTCCTCTGTTTTATTAATATGTTACTTCAGTCAGGAAAGAACAATAAGGATAGCATATTTTATTGGTTTCAGAAGCTGTTTAATTCGCACAGGTGTAAATGACCAGTGGTCTTGCCAAATCGAGGCAGCTTATGGAATAAGACAAAGGTGGAGGTGGTGTGCAAACAACAACAAAAGTGGCGAAATCAGCGTGAGTTAGGCTCTCATTGGCTGGGGAAAAGGTGTAGTTTACTTCTAGAAATATCAGAATATTTATTTTTAATACACTGCTATTAAAATGACAATGGGGAATGTTTTTTTCAATAGCATTTTTTAATATGTAAAAACTAAGCACAAAACCCTCAAACAGCCAAAAGAAACAGATGCTTATCTTTTTTCCTTCTACCCATGACTTTTACCCATACAAATAGAAACAATTGTTATTTACAATGATTTCATCTGTATGTGTTTTTGTTACTTTAAATAAAACACAAATAAAATCCAGGAATATTTTATAAAAACAAAAGGACCTTGGATGATAGTGTACCTCCTCTAGAGGTGGTCAAAAAACAAACACTTACGAAAAGCGCAGAATGTACTGTAATAAACCCACTGCAGTTAAGTTTATGCAATTACTACAACAACCAATTATCATCAAAATATTCAAATCTGTAAAATGTATAACAATAGTAATTAATAGTATTAATATAATTATATACTTACTCAAACCTGACTTTGCCATCAGACAAAAATGTTGTATCAAACAACCACTGAAAGAAGTAGTCTAAACTATAAAAAGAAAATAAACATAAGTTTTAATTACTGTAAGTTGGAGTCTTGAAGGTAAAATCTCTCTTTTTAAAGCTTCACTTTGGTGGTTTTTTTAACCTTTAAACATAACGTGACCTGCACATAAAGAAGCAATTAAAAGTATTTTGAATAAACGCCATAATATTAGCTCTTTAAAAAAGTTAGCTCACCACTGATGTTTATTTTCCGACTGGAAATTCAAGCATTGTGATGGAAACCAACTGTCAGTATCGCTTTTAATAAAGTAGGGGTCTACCTAATTCGCGATTTTCACTGAACATCGGGAAATTGAGGGGTCACCGCAAAATTCACCTCTTTAGGGGCCAATGCATACCGGACTAGTAATGAGAGAGAGAAAAAAAGATGTCCTAATTTAAATAGGCTTTTTTATTCCTTTTTTATTCCTTTGTGCATTGCACTTAGGCAAAAAAAAGTTTTGCCTAACACTTCCAACCAATTCAGTGGATGCAGAACATGCAGTCTCAATGTATAGGCAAGTCTTCACACCAGAGGCAGAGAATGTCGGCAGCAGTTGCTGCTAGTGGATGTTACATGCTTGCCTTTAACAAAGGACAGCACTCAGTTTTAGGAAAGATGCAAGTACCACTATTATTAGGCTTTTATAGTAGTCTACTTAGGTGTATTTAATGTTTAAACAGGTCCGCGAAATTTCAGCAAAATCCTAATTTTATTACTTAATCTACCCGGGAAAAATATGTAAATTCTCTGCAACTTAAGTAGACCCCTATTGATAAGGCACTCTATAGGGTGGACAATATTTAAAGAAAAAGAAAAAAAAAAACCGATAAAAAATAAAGTCACCGCCAGTTCTGGAGTTCTGGACAGACATCCGGGGTAAGAGAAATTAGTACCTCCTCAAGACTATAGTGGAATTATCTAGAATATTAAAATGATCTCCTCACTTAATATAGCCCGTTATCACTTGTAGAAGATGGACGGCTGAAATAAATCAAGTATATTTACCTAGTGAGGCCCAGGGAGGGAAGTATCAATACCATAAAGATCAGAAAAAAGTACAATTTGTGCATGGTCACCCTGTTCTCATTTGATCTGTACAAGAAAGAAGAGCAAGGTAAGTTTGCAAACTAGAAAAAAGTATAAACAAGATTAATAAAAAACCCAGCTGTTAGTTATTCTAAAACAGATGAAACAGGGTATATTCTGCTGCAGTGCTTACAAAGGTACCACGAAATGTTCCTGTCAGGACAACTGAGGAAGTCAGCACCTACGGTCACTTTTCTTCACTGCCAAACATGAACTACTTTAGATGTTTTAATGACGGCAGTATAGGATACTGACCTTAAGGTTAGGGTTTCGGTGTAGGGAGAGGATTATTCATTGTTTTATTAACAATAATAGGATAGGCAGAGTGCAGTGTCCTGACAGGAGAATTTCTTGTTACCTTTGTAGGGACAGCA
Source organism: Acipenser oxyrinchus oxyrinchus (assembly GCA_030684275.1). NCBI lineage: Eukaryota > Metazoa > Chordata > Actinopteri > Acipenseriformes > Acipenseridae > Acipenser > Acipenser oxyrinchus. The sequence goes on from CM060252.1 coordinate 49,348,429, forward strand.
TATTCTGCCACCCTTTATAAGCTGGTAACTTGGCTCTACTGATGAACAACATTACAATTCAGTTACTGCCTTACCTTGTCCAGTGAGATTCACCCAATGTGGAATAGTACACAACAGTGGGTAGAAGAGCAGAGAAGGACCACAGAAGGAGTGTGGGAAAAAACTGGCTTATAACTGCATTCTGAAAGAAAACGTTAAGTTATTATAACCCTGGTTCTCTGAAATAGAAATATTAACCATCACTAATGGGTTATTACCCTTTAAAAACCCAAGAACTGAAAAGCATTATGCCAACAAACTCTCGCGAGAGTGCATGACGCAATGTGAGTTGCCCCAACAAAAGCACATTGCAGCCATTTGCAAATTCTCTTTTTACTTTTGAGTCTCGTGGCTCTGCAGCGACCACGAAGACTGATGGTTAATATTTCTATTTCAGAGAACCAGGGTTATGATAATAATGTTCTCTTTCAATTATGAAATATTAACCATCACTAATGGGTAAGTATACCCAATCTGTCGTGAGGACAGGCGCAAGACTCTTCTGAGCTAACCGTGCTAGCAGTCCTACAAGGTGACAAGTTACTTACCGATCAATCCTTAGTTGAGGGGACGGCCTCTGAGGCAGCCCTCAACACTCTTGATCCAAACCCAGGACACAGCGGATCCACGATGTTCCTGTAGAACCTCATGAACGTGGTGGTGGGGGGGGGGGGGTCGCCCACACTGCTGCATTGCATATGTTCATGACAGATGGACCCTGGAACATCGCCCAAGAAGTGGCCTGCCCTCTAGTGGAATGGCCAGTGATCTTCTCAGGCGGGGGCAACTTCGCAAGTTAATACGCCGTCTTCACGGTCTCCGTTAGCCTAGACAGGCGCTGTTTAGACAGAGCCTGACCTTGGGACTGAGAACCATAGCAAACAAAGAGTGGCTCCGGCTTGCGCCAAACTTTTGTCCTCGCCACATAGTACGCCAGCGCTCTGACAGGTCATAGCATGTGGAGCATTCTGTCTCTGTCAGACTGGAAAGGAGGAGGGTGAAAAGCCTCCAACTCCACTGACTGACTGATATGGAAAGCCAAAATATTCTTCTGCAAAAACGCAGGGTTGGTCCGGAGTGTCACTCGTGACCACCCCTTTGCAAAATATAAAACAGGCTTTGGCGACAGATAGACACTTACGCGCTTAGCAGAAGTGACTGCCACCAAATAAGCTGTCTTATAAGACAAAAGCTTTAGCTCTGCGGAATGCATGGGCTCAAAAGGTGGTTTCGTCAGTGCATTCAGCACGACATTCAACCGTTGTCTTCTTCCCATCGTCCAGCAGGTCTTGCAAAAACTGCAAGATCACTGCCATCGGGCATGTCGTGGGATCCTCTCCCTTCGACAGAAACCATGTCTGAAAAACATCGCACTTGTAGCCAAACTTGGAACGAGTGGAGGCAGCCCTAGCGTTCTGTAAGGTGTCAATCACCCTATTAGACAAACCCAGACGGCTCAAATGGAGCCATTCAGGGGCCAAACCCAGAGCTGTAGGCTCGATGGGTCGTGATGCCACAGACCGCCCTGCGCCTGGCTGAGCAGGTCGTGGCGACTGGGCAACTGCCAAGGCTGTCCGCACAGGAGCTGTATCAGTGAGGCAAACCAGGCTCTCTTGGGCCAGTGAAGTGCTACTAGTAGGACCGTGGCCCTGTCCTGTCTGATCTTCTCCAGACACAGCGGTAGCAAAGCTATCGGCGGAAACGCATACAGTGGGCGCGCTGGCCACTAGTGAGACAATGCGTCGACCCCTAGACACCCTTCGTCTCTCCTTATAGAGAACCACAGGGTGTAATGTGTCGACTCCCGGGAGGCAAAGAGGTCGATCTCTGCTCTCCCAAACCGTTCCCTCGGGATGGAGTCTTCAATCTGCGTCGTCCGGAACCTGCCTCGAGAGGAGGTCTGCGGCAATGTTCACCACTCCGGGTAGGTGTACCTCTCGGAGTGAGAGGAGGTGGGTGTGTGCCCAGACCAGAAGCCTGGTGGCCACCCTGTTGAGACTGGGTGATCTTGTACCACCTGCGCTGGAACCGTGCCCTCGGCCTGACCTACCAGCAGCCACTGGAGAGTCCCGTGGACCACCCTGAGGCTGCCATTGTGGCCGAGGCGGTGGTCTCTGATACCACTGCTTCTTAGGCGGTGGTGCCGGCTTAGGGGCAAGGACACTGAACGCCTTTGTTGCTTCCCTTGCTGCTTTGGACCGAAGCAACAAGTCATCCACTGCAGGGCAGAATGTATGCCCTGGTGTGATGGGCGCATCCAGTAGAGCAGCTTTGTTATTCTCCGTCAGCCTGGCTTGAGAAAGCCACAGCTGACGGCGCGCAGCCACCAAAGCTGACATACTCCGCCCTGTTGCTTGGCCCAGAAGCTTAGCTAGCCGTAGCAACATTCGGGAGATCAGCCGCAGCGCCTCTGTCTAATCGAGGGTAAGTCCCCCCTCAGCAGTGGAGCTCCAAATGTGGCTCTGGAAAGCCACCAAACATGTATTGTAGTTGCCCAACCGGGCAACAAAAGCATCACCGGAGTAAGCCATCTTCAGAAGGACCTCCGTGACCCGACATTGCTTGTTTGGGCAAGCTGCATCTTTGGACAGCAGCGCAAGGTTCGCTGGCTGTGCCAAGGCTGAAATAGTTGACCAGACAGGGGGAAAAGTGGACCAAACCCATTTTATCACCCTCGTGAACCCTATAGGTCGTACCCGACCTAGGGACTGCAGGGGCTGTGGCCGGATGAGGTCAATTCCTGCCAAAAATCCAGGTGGATGGGCGGGGCATAAACAGAGCACCTCTCAACTATCGCGCTCGGCCATGGCACCCTAAGTGCGTCATTGGCTCGGCACATCAGGGGTATGAGCTCCCTAGGCAAGGGAATCAGAGGCAGCGAGTCCAACGCTGGATCCTCTGAGAAAAACTCCTCGTGCTCCTCAGCTCCTTCTGAAGCGAGGACAGAGAGAGCGTCGTCCATTCCCCCCCCCCACCCCGCAACTCAATGGAGGGGGGGGGGAGAGAGAAGCTGTTTGTGAAGGTGGAGTAACAGGTCCTCACATCACAACAGGTGCTTGCTGGAACATCTCACACATATCCCGCCAGCGGTCCGATGATCAGGACCTGTGCCTCCTCTTCTTACTCCTCGGGGAAGGAGAAGAAGCAGGAGAGGAAAAGGGGGAGGAGGAAGAAGAAGAGGGACTCCTCCTCCTGCGCTTCCTGGAGGCGGACTCTTTGGATCCACGTGTCCTGGCACCGTGCTCCGCGGAGCGAGGCCTCTGGCTAAGCTCCCTGGAATGGCACTCCCTGGAGCAGCGCTCTCCAAAACTGCGCTCCCTAGAGCGCCCCCTACTACTACCAGCTGCCTCCGTAGGGAGTTAACTGTGCAGGGTAATGGAGCTATCACACGACTGGCGATAAGCCTGGACCGTAGCGATCGCTTGCTGAAAACAGCGCACTGCGCTCAAAAGGGAGGGTCCTCCAGAGCTCACTCTGCATGTTCCTGACCTAAGCAGCGCACACATCTTTCGTGGCCATCAGCTGCTGGCAGCTTGGCGCCACGGTCAACGCAACTGTGAAACATAGTAGTGTAGGTACCAAGACATTGGTACCAACAAACTTAGAATAAACTAGTCTGGGTACCCAATGTAAAGTATTACTGGTATCAAGGCTAACAGTTAGCTTGGTACCGAACCTGGTACTAAGCGTTTGTTCTAGGTACTGAAGGAGTTGGTACTGACAGACTTAGTATAACTAGTCTGGGTACCAAAAAAAATATTACTGGTATCAAGTCTAACCAAGTTAGCTTGGTGCCGAACCTGGTACCTAACGTTAGTTCTGGGTACCGTTGGTATCAACAGACCTGGTATGAACCAGTCTGGGTACCGAGTACAAATATCTACCGTCAGTACTGAAAAATAGCGAAAAAACAAGGTAGCGTCAGTACCGAAGCGTATGAAAAAAACGCGGTAGCATCAGTAAAGCAGCGTATGCAAATGCGGGAATATCGGTACCAAAGTGTATGCTACTGAAGCGTAAGCGTACTGTCTCAATATAGAGTTAACAACTCAAAGGTTGCGTGAACTCTGGTACCAAGGTACAAAGAAGAAAAAACGCTAACTTTGTGCTAATACACAACAGCAGTCAGCAATCCCACAAAAAGCAGGAGATCTCACGAAAAGATGCACGCCAGCTAGCTGTACAGTCAAGAAGACTGTGTAACTGTGGAATGAGCAGCACGAGTACTACTCTCAGTAGATCCACAGTTACAGGTTATCCTCAAGCCTGAAGATAACCTCTGTACTACAGCCATAATACAGTGTCCTGTGAGCCCACAGAACTCGATCCCGTTTTCTGTAAAATAAAGAAAAACAAGGGCAAGGGTATACAGTAATGTAAAACAGCACTGAATACACAAAAAATAATAATACAACAACAACAAAACTATCCCAGCCGGGAAAGAACTTTTTTTTTTTTTTTACTGGAACAGAGCCCTGTCCAGATGAGAGTTCTTTGCCGTAATAGTGAACTAGACCCGGGAGGGCTGAACGAAGTCGCAGGCTCCTGCTGGTGCACGGCCGGTTCGAGCTGACTAGATCAAAACTCGGCAAAATAATAATTTTAAACAACGGTAGCGGCCGTGAGTAAAACACTGCAAAAAACAGGTTAAACAAGGCATATACTACTAAGTAATAAGAAGTACTTTGCTCAGATGCTTTCACTCTTAGTGAAAAAGGAAAAAGAGAATTTGAAAATGACTGCAATGTGCTTTTGTTGGGGCAACTCACATTGCGTCATGCACTCTGGCGAGAGTTTGTTGGCATAATGCTTTTCAGTTCTTGGGTTCTTAAAGGGGAATAACCCATTAGTGATGGTTAATATTTCATAATTGAAAGAACAAATGTTAACACATTTGGATCAATCTAAACCTGCACCAATTAAAAGTGGCAGACATTATCAATAAGGGTTGAAATAAGGATATTCTGTGAATACGCAAATTAAAAGCACATGATTGCCATTCACTTCTTTCATAATCATGCATTCATCAAATTATTTAGGGAGTGCAAATACAATATTAGTGTTATCTTGCCTTTTATTAAAGGGTGTAATTATTTGAACTACATTATAAATTATTTATTGAAATTAGTAATGCCTATGTATGTATGTATGTGTTACGGTTCATGTGTAAAATAGGTAAATCTATAGATTAACTAGTAAATGTGTAGATTTACCAGCTCAGCAAATAAAATAAAATAACTAAGACGATGATAGTAAATGATCTCTAACTTACATCCATCACTGTCTGGCAACAATTCACAATACAAAATAATGTTTTGCCGGCAAAATGATGTTGCACACAGTATGATTCTCACTGAAATGCAAAACCTGTGTGCACTTGGGTTATGCTTTTTTCTAAATGAGTTGAACTGCATAAAACTAAAATCACACATAGTAGAGGCATGAGTTTTGCTGAAGAGATGTCATTATTACCATTGTTTATACCATGCTAAGCAAGCCATATATTTCGGGCAAACTCAGATGCTTGGAACCAATCAATTTTCAAGAGCATTCTGTGAGATTGAGTACTTCATGAGAACATAACCTAACAGACCTAACCCAATGCTTACAGCTTTTCTCTTAAATAAAAAGAACACAATATCCATCAGAATCATCTTGTTAACAGCAGCAATTAACTCAACCAGCAAATCACATAGCAATTTTCAATAGGGAAACCTGTTCAGATGTTGAAGGGGACACTAATTTAGTTACCAATGACACTCTTCTGGGTTACTACACTACACTATAGGCATCTTTAAATTAGTTATGTTGCTATGAACATTGGCAAGCTTTAATTTTTTAATAATAAGGTTCAAGGATGTATAAAAAAAAGAAACAAGACAAGAATTGGAAACCAAATAAAAAGAATGGCACATGGGTGAAAGAGTTTTTGTATCCATTTTGCCTTCAATATCAACCTGCAGAGACAGTACTCAGAGAATGATGTACAGCAACACTCACTTTTTGATAGTAGATGGGTAGGGTGATGTTGAATCTGTCCATGGTGCTGATGATGATGGAGGGTGTGGTGAGGAAGAAGAGCAGAAGAAAGAGGAAGAAGTTGAGACACAGACACCTGATCCACCAGCCTACGCCCTGCACTGAGACATTCTCCCTGTGAGAGAGGGGAGGGGGAGGAAAGGTTAGTGACCTAAAACAATAGAACAGTGTAAACAAGTACAGTATTTCAATATAATAAGGCAATCTGACATTTCTTCCAAATTAAACTACTACAATAACAAAACATCTGCCAAACCCTCTGCATCTACTGTAACAAAGTTTGTGCAGAGTAACAATGGCAATAGTTGCAGAACAGCTGTTACAACTGTTTTAAGGGATTTTTAAAATACTGAAAATAGTGATATGTATAGGTGATAATCTACCTTTGTAGTAATGTCTGGTTAGAGATTGGATTGTAGACTGCTATGGAACCAGTAGCAGTCCTACATTGGAACACACTAGTTTCAAGGTGCAGATGGGAAGAAAACACAGTTAATAGGCAACTAAACCTACTGACTTACCAGTAAATATTCTGTGGATCAGGTGCATAGGTGACGGACCAGTTCTGTACGTTGAGGTGTTTACTATAAGAGGAGGCCTGCAGCTCTCGTTTGCATCTACAGCCACTGATGTCAATGGCATTGAAGTCTTTAAGAATACTGTGGACAGATAAGATTTTTTCGTTGTAATTTTGTTGTTGTTTGTATTAGAAAATGATCCAACAGATCCAATGCTTTTAGATGCGTTGAAAATATATTATATATTTTATATATATATATATATATATATATATATATATATATATATAGAGAGAGAGAGAGAGAGAGAGAGAGAGAGAGAGAGAGAGAGAGAGAGAGAGAGAGAGAGAGAGAGAAAAGAGGGCTTGAGTGAGTTACAGGAAAATAATTCCATCTAGGGTTTCCGTGATGTCATAAATTACGAGACCGAAGGTCATCAGTACAGTTGGGTGCTGTACAGATGTTCCTTGTCGTTATCTGTTTGTGCTTCAGCTTTATTTGGATGATTGCCTTTACCTTGGTTTAATTTCCTGTTCCTCTCCAGTTTCTCTTGAGATATGAATGTACCAGCTTTACATTTTTTTTTTTTAAAGGTATTCTCATTTTGTTGATCATTAATGAACATTTCTGTACTGTGGGTGTTGTCGAGTGATTGAAAATGAGACATTTTGTGTTTGAATTGAAAGTGACGGTCTTGAGGAGTCGAATTGGTCAAAGTTCAAGTATATTTTCCTCTAGAGTAATTATCACCTTTTGACATCACTACTGTGGTATTATGCCTTTTTTTCGAATGGCTCAGGAGGCAAATATAGCCTTCATCCATATATCCATATATATATATATATATATATATATATATATATATATATATATATATATATATATATATATATATACACACACATACCAGTACATTTCAATTTGGGCCATGCTTATTTTAAATTGATCAAAATGACTGCGGCAATTATACAACGTGAAGGGACGTGAAGGACTGCTGTGCTGTAAGTAGTTCATCTTGGGTTGTCTGTCGGGACTGTACTATAAAATAACATTTGCTTACTAAGGTGGGTGTACATTAGTTTGTATTACATGCTGGATTGAGGCTGCAGTCTCTTCGGGGGTGTCATGTACCCAGGCAGAGTTGCGCATTTCTTTCTTTATTTTTTGAGCAGGGGTAGAAAAAAAAATATCTTTACGTTTCTTTATTGATTGCAGTGTTTATTCGAAGGCGGCGTCTATTAAAAAGCTGATATCTGAGTGAGGCGTTAATTCAAATATGATTATATTATATATATATATATATATATATATATATATATATATTTTTTTTTTTTTTTTTTAATTGATTATTGTTTATTTATTTTACATAACCTGGCCCTATGTCATTAATGCTTACATTTGTAGAAATTCTGGTCAACTGATGTTTCTGTCCATGTAACAAATAAAACCTAAGCATTTCTAGAAATTAATAACAAAAGCAGCAGCAGCAGCATGGATGCAAGGGGGTGATCGAGTTGAAGAGTTCAAATCAGGACCCATGTTTCTACAAACTAATTGTGTGGTATCTGTTTGATTAATTTCCATGATTCATAAGTTAATTTGTGAATAATACCAAAGCAATCCTGATTACAAAAATATATTGTAGGGATATACAGTAGCAGTATACTTGTGCAGTAATGAGTTTGTTCTGTACACCACTACATTGTGTCTAATTACATATGACAGTGTCCCTGAATGACTACTCTCCCTTATAAATGTTTGGCTGAGTTACAGTACAAAATTCAATATGTTCATTATTGCACCTACATCTGTTAAGATGTGTTTCTATTGTTTCCAGGCAGTTAAACAGAAATGGTGGTAATTAGACATGTGGTAACAACAAGCAGTGGTAATAAAGGGGTATAATGCAGCTATGTTCCCACTGTATACCCCTGTATGTACCTTGCTTTGGCAGGGGAAACCAAAGCTGCTACTAGCAGGCTAAATATTTCAGATCCTGGCCAGTAGATACTCTCAAGCAATCTTTACCATGGTACAGAAACCTTGGTCATTGGCCCAACCCTGAAAATCCTTCAACTAAATGCTGAAGGTCTCTCGGCTGCTAAGCATTCTCCAGTCCCTAGCCCATGTATAGCTCAAGTATAGAAGGCACTGGGGCACTGCCCAACCCAAGTATGCAAGCATACACACGCACACACATGTGTGTGTGTCACTAAATATGAATCGCGAACACAGCAAATCTACAGCACCGTTTTTTTCCACCGCACATACACAGTTTTGATTTTCAAGGTTTGACAGGCGAAGTGGCAGCGATTTTATGTTGGGTTTGGGGGGTAAATCCAACCTACAGGAAACGATAACTGATGGATAACAGCAGCCTTGCATGTGCTTCCCTTCAGCTTAATTCTTCTAGTAGATTAAATTAATATGGTTGAATAATTACTTTATGAAACCAGTCTTGGAACTAAATTATGAAGGGAAGCTTCAGGTGAAAAGATTAGGAAGTCATCAGCCTGGTTTAAATCTCAAGCAGTCCTCAAAAGGCAGAGGTATGGAGTATGTGTGGAAGTTTACAACATGAAAAAAGAAGTGCTTTCCCTACTTGGACACAAATAGGCGTGAATGACTTAAAATATCTTTCTGAAAAAATCAAGAAACACAAACTGTGTAAATGCCATTTAGACAACTCAATAAAATCTGGCAATTTTCAGAAGTGTAAATATTGCAACACAGTGGGCTAAAGCTATTGTGTGGGAATAAGAAAGCATAAAAAGGAAGTAGACAGGAACCGGTACATTCTGTCAAAATCAATTGAGCGTGTACAGTTTTGTATTGAATTGGCATTACGTGATCACGATGGAACAGAATCAGCATTGAATCCAGGAGTGCTTTGAGGTTTGGTGGATTTTTGTATCCAGTAATAAGATCAATGGAGAAGCATGTGAACACTGCTACAATGTTTAAGGGTACTTTAAAAACTAAACTATACAGAACGAGCTGCTGCAGTTGAGAAGCACCGAATATGTGGCTGTACAAGCCGACTATACAACAGATGTGTCAACAAAGTGTCAGTCAGTATTGGTTTATCAGTATAATGATGGAAACAGCAAAGTTGTTTATGGTTTTATGGTTTTACACATTTGAAAGACTCATGCAGAATCAATTGCTACAGCTTTGCTTGATCAACTACATATTGTTTTCTCAGAGCTTCCGAAAGGGGCTGCAACACACTGGTACTTCAATATTTGGACAGTTAATATAATCTACAAGTAACAAGAGGATCCCTTTGATCCCTTTAAGACAATCAAATGGTCTGGTGATTGAGTCCACCGCTATTCTTGAGGCCAGGGGATTTATTAGAATGCTGGAAGACAGGGAGTTCCTTTTCTATCTTTTTGTCCCCCCGTGACATAATGCCCCATGTGGACATGTTGTACAGTCAGCTCCAACAACTAGATATTGGCACAGTATATGTTGAGAGAGTTACTACCGAAGCAGGAGTCCATTGAGGATCTGACTTCAAAATTGCTGGACGAATCTGAGTTTCCCAGACTCAGAACCGAAATGAAAACAATGGAGCAAGTGGCACAAGAACTGTGTGACATTATAACGGTTCATGCAAATGAACTCTTGGCATTCACAAAACATCTGGTGAGTGCATAGTTATTGCAAAGTTTCAAAGATAACCAATGCTTCCATTAAAAGCATTAACCGACAGTGCAAGCATATCCATTGTTGAACAAAGAAAGAGCTTTTGATTATAACTGGATGCCAGAATTCCATGGTGCTAGTGGTGCTAAGGCACTATTTTGGTTATTTCTTAAAAACAACCTGCAGGACACATTTTTCAGAGACTATTATTGCAAATTCTAATTTCAACACCTATGACAATGATGGAATTGAAGAGATGCTTCTCTGTTCTCAAGAGGATAACAATTTTAAGAAACACGATGAACCGGGATCAACTGAACACATTAGTGATGCAGTCAGTGGAGAAACTGCTGATCCAAGAGATAACGGACTTCAACAAGAGAACTATTGAGAAGTTTGCTGTTCTAAAGAAAGATTGCTGGGAAAAATTCCTTTATAAATAGGTGTGTGTGTTTTATTTTACTGTTTTACTTTATATAATTGTACATGTTTTAATTTGTATTCATTCAAAATGTGTTTCAATTACATATATTGTACATAGAAAAGTGATTAAAAAAACTATATTTATATTAGCCATGTGTGAATATAGGTCACTTTACATAATGTAGGTGCTAATTAATCACAACAGAATTTGTCATTAATATGCTTTCATGATTTTCTTTCTGTTACACCCCACTTGCCTCAAAGTTCACCAGCCACCACTGCCCTAGAATCCAAACATAACACAGATGGCCTACCCCAATATTCTCTCTTAGCGCCCATACCTTGCCATCTATATTGGACATTTTAACAGCCACCAAATCACCAGGGGATACAAAGTTGGATCAAAACGGAGTTGAATATCACCCAGCCACCATGACTCTTTCTTCCTCTCACCACAACTCTTGACTCCTTCTGTCCTATCTTCTCCAACCCTGACTATTCTCTACACTCTGCTCTTCCCATAATGACCTGCGCACTGCTGAGAGGAGATGAAAGAGATCCAAGCTACCCTCTGATTTACACCGCTACTGCTCCCTCCTCTCCTCCTTCTCGGCAGCCCTCACCTCTACCAAACACTCCTACTATCGATCTATTATCCAGTCCTCCACTAACAACCCCCGTCCACTTACCTCCACCTTTTCCACCCTCCTCAAACCCCCACCCCCTCCCCAATCCTCATCCTTTACAGCTGATGACTTTGCCTCCTGCTCCAAAGTAGAGAACATTCAGAAACTATTCTCCAAATCATCTCCCCCCCCCCACTCCACCTAAACAAATCCACACCCAACTTTCACACCTCTACCTGACTCGGCCCTTTACTCCTTACTCATGGATCCCCTTCCTACTCGATTCTTCCAATCCATTACACCTGCTCTTCTTTGTTTTATCTTCTCCCTCATTAACACCTCTCTGTTCTCTGGCTCCATTCCCTCAGCCTTCAAAACTGCTTGCATCACACCCATTCTTAAGAAACCTTCTCTTGACCCTTACTGGCCCAAAACTCGCCCTGATCCTCTTGTCCCGTTCCTCTCTAAAACTCTCTAGCGAGCTGTCCACTGCCAGCTGGCATCTTTCCTCACCGAGCACACTCTGCTTGACCATTCAATCCGGGTTCTGTCCTGCACACTCCAAGGAAACCGCTCTCCTCTCTAACTGACTACCTCCTCTGCACGGGCTCCCTCTCCTCTATTCAAATTCTCCTGGACCTTTCATGCCTTTGACACTGTCAATCATGCTATTCTTTCCTCTCTAAATCTGACATCCTCTGCTTTCCTTCTGCTTCCTCTCCCTCCTCTGACTTCTCTATCTCAGTATCCCTTGATTCTATCACTCTCTCTCTATCCAGTTCTAATAACCTAGGTGCTATTCTTGACCGCTACCTCTCCGTCTCTCAACACATCTCTTCCGTGACACGCACTTGTCGCTTCTTTCTTAGCAACATCCAGTGGTTAAAGAAAAGGGCTTGTAACCAGAAGGTCCCCGGTTCAAATCCCACCTCAGCCACTGACTCATTGTGTGACCCTGAGCAAGTCACTTAACCTCCTTGTGCTCCGTCTTTCGGGTGAGACGTAGTTGTAAGTGACTCTGCAGCTGATGCATAGTTCACACACCCTAGTCTCTATAAGTCGCCTTGGATAAAGGCGTCTGCTAAATAAACAAATAACTGGCTGCATCCATTTTCATATTGTATTTTAGTAGTATTTATTTCCACTTACTGTAAACTATACTGCAGGGTTAGAAACTCCTGCTCGCCCGAGGTGAAATAAATCTGATGAGGACTAGTTGATGTCTGTGTCTCAGTAGGAGAGTACTTACGTACATACTCTCACGTTCAGAGTGTTGCATTAAAAAAATACAGCAAAGTCAATTATCTAACGGAGTGTAGCAGTGGTGAATAAGCATTCATAATGCTTACGACATAGTCACTTGGAACTGAAACCTCCCTTCATCTCCCCTGCAATGCCAACCACACTATGATGTTTTACATTTTGAGTTCTCCCTCTACGCGGGATGGAACGTTTATTTGGGTGATTGAATTTACTGAAACACGATGCATCTTTGAAGTAAGTGTAAAGTCATTTTACAAAAATGTGGAGACTTATACAGGGTTGCAACCCCCCACCACAAAAAAAAAAAAAAAAAGACTGAAGATGTGATTAGCGAAGGGGGGACGGTTGTACTAACAAGGTCAAAAAACAGGCCACGTTTTACAAAAACATTTTAAACTAATAAATAAACAATTACCATAATGAACATTACTGTAATATGTTGCTTAAAACATAACACCACAATATATTAATAATACAGTTGAGTTCTTACCTATAAACAACAGTAACATGTTTAAAGTTTGGGACTCGCTGTCTGTAGTTTGGCGTTTACATTATCGTCAGCATATTTTAAGTGATTGGAAGCTAAAATTACTTTCTTTTTAAAAACACATTTCTTATACCAACATAATTAGTTCATTTGAAAACCAGGCTTTAAATCACTGATAATAATAGGTGCATAGGCAGCGATTCCGTGAGTGCTCCGGGGCTCAAGCACCAATGGGGGAAATATAATATAAGGTCCCGCATAGTGCAAATAAATCATCTGTTCTGTCAAATGATATTATGTGTCAATCAGAACTGTTACTGCAGTGTTCAAAAAGTAAAACATTCACTGGCTGCTCTGACAAACCATAAGGCAATCCTTCACATATTCAAATCCATTTATACAAAGTCCCCCAGCTTTCTTGAAAAGACCTGCGTTTCCCTCGCTTTTCTTTTGTATTTCTTATGATTCTCATGTGACTATATGCAATCTAAGCGGGAAATAAAAATACTACACTGTAAACAAGAAAATTGATGTTTCTAAAAAGGCTAAAAATGTGTCTGCAGCAGATCACGTAAAGCAGTATCCAGCAGGAGTTTACACAGCAATGGAGGTAAGCTCTTCTGTATGCCCTGCAACGTTACTGTAGATCACTACCGAAACTCGTCTGTTGACAGCAACTATTCACCGAAAGAGAAAGGCGAAAATCCAGAGCAGTACCGCGACTGCTTTACTTGTAAAGAAACAAAAAACGGTGACTTCCATATTCCAAAAATCCACTTATTAAATTTTGACCTGACAGAGGTGTTTGTTTGCGCAAATATCCCTTTTGAAAATTGGGCAACCAAAAAGTTATGGAAATTCTTCAGACAGAGTATAGCAAATGTTGGAGCGATTCCTTCATCAGCCCAGCTGAGATGTGAATACTTACCTAAAGTTGCCGAGTATCACAAGCAGGAGATTATTGAATTGGTAAAACAGTCTGGTTGCTTGTCACTGGTCACACTGATGAGTCGACTGATGCCCAAGATCAGTATGGGTTACACATTGCATTAGTCTGTTATTTGTAATTCCAACTTAGGCACTTCACATAAGGACTAGTAAGTTTACAGCAGGACTAGCAAGTTTCAAAAGTTACTAGTCCTTTGGACTAGTACCACAATATTGTTAGCTTCTAACCCTGATACTATATTATATATTAAGCTTGCATTGTAACCCTGTACTGCCCTGTAACATCTAAAAGTCACCCTGGATAAAGGTGTCTGATAAGCCGTGGAACACTGTAACTCCTTTAGAGTTTCCATAGGCCTCTTGGTGGCCTCCCTGACTAGTGCCCTTCTCGCCCGAATACTTTGAGGACGGCCTGTTCTAGACACAGTTGTGCCATATTATCTCCATTTCTTAATAATGAACTTTACTGTGCTGCGGGGGATATTCAATGCCTTGGAAATTTTCTTATATCCTATCCTACCCCTGATTGGTACTTTTGAAGAACCTTATTCCGGATTTGCTTTGAATGTTCCTTCGTCCTCATGATGTAATTTTTGTTAGGAAATGTACTAACCAACTGTGGGACCTCCCAGAGACAGGTGTATTTAACCTCAAATCATGTGAAACACCTTAATTGCACACAGGTGGACTCCATTCAACTAATTGTGACTTCTAAAGACAATTGGTTGCACCAGAGCTTATTTAGGTGTGTCATAGCAAAGGGGGTGAATACTTATGCAATCAATTATTTTCTGTTTTATATTTGTAATTAATTTAGAACAATTTGTAGATTTTATTTTTCACTTTGACATTATGGACTTTTTTGTGCTGATCAGTGGCAAAAACTCAAAATGGATTTAAAATAATTAAATCCATTTTGATTCCATGTTGTAACACAATAAAATGTGGAAAAGTCCAAGGGGATGAATACTTTTGAGAGCCACTGTACCTGAAACCGAAGAAGACTTCCAGCATAACATCTCCCTTGCCATCTTTCTTTCAAGAGTCATCCAGGAAAATAAAATACCCATGATCTGGTTCAAAGCAAAGGTCTCAAAGATCTCAGAAAGACCATCGACTTGCAGTAAGTTACAACCCTATCTCTGTGCTAAGCTGCATGTACAAATTACTTGAAAGGCTTATACTTCAAGGAATTGCAACCCAGGACCCGAAGAGCCACTCTCAAGCCCTTAACCCCTTGCAGCCTCCATTGTTTATGTTCAATTCCCCTAGTGGTCTTTAGGTGGCCACCATTGGCCATGTTCAATATTGCGCTATGCTTCCCTTAGCTATGTAAGCTATATTTTAAGGTAACAATTTATAAAAAAAAGTGTTCTTGTTGAAAACATATCTCCTATAATGAAATAAACACATGTTTTGTGACGGTGAAAATGGCAAGGTTCTGGAAATAAAAAAATAAAAAAATAAAATAAATTCTCTCTCACTCTACTGTCTCAAGTTTTTTTTTTTTTCTTTTATAGCACTTTAAAGTCAGTGTGGTAAAAATGGTCATACAATTCTTGGCTGTGGAGTGACATCTATGACAAAAGCGCTTGGCTGTAAAGGGGTTAATCCACCATGTACTAAAATAATAACCATGTATCTGAAAATAACTTACCAAGTTGCCATCGTTTCATTCTCCAAGGTCACAAATGCCATTCCCAGGGGTTTGGAGGAAACAGTTTCTTTCTCCTTCATGTGCTCTTCTTCAAATTTTTTTTCAGCACTGGTGTAGTAATCAATGGCATCTACCTGTTAGAAGTGATACCAATTATTTATGTATTTATTTTTTACATATAAACAGTCCTCATATTCTGTATTTTTTTTTTTTTTAATTCCACAATAACCCAATGTTACCATTTTCAGCATGTTACCACCATGTTAGTAGATGTCTATATTCAATGAAGAATATACTACCCCAATCTTCTAAGTTTTATCTAGGTAATTTGCTAGCTGAGATTTGGTTTAGCAGTGGATTGAGTTAACTGGGATAAATTCATTATAAAACAAAATGACCCTTTGAATTGTTTAATTAACTACCACAAGATGGTGCTATGTACATAATGCTAGTGGGAGAGGCAGCAGGAGACATGGTAATGCAACTAAACAATTGAGATAGTAAGTGGCACAGTTCATTAATGCTGGATTCTTTCACTTCTAGTCTGATGGATTAGGGCAGCAATGAGTTTAGTGGTCTCTCAGCTCAGCAGACTTTAGAAACCACCTCACATATCTCTGAGGATGTTATTTATAATCCCTACTGCTGCAAGAAACCCGCCTATTTATCATACAGCAATACGATTTTAAGGGCGGGGCACTTGTGTTCATTGCTCAAACCGAACCATCTGAGTATGCACAGGACGCTGTCATTTTAAAGGGGGTGTGGTTTTAGATCTTTTCCTGGTAATCTCTTATCAACCTGTTACTGGGAACTCCAGAGTTGTATTGCATTTACGTACCCTCTCACACCCCTTGAGGTTGCAGCAGCACAGGTAACCACAAGGCCTGGGGTTGATTGTTGCAACTTCCCTTTTTTGTTCCAATCGTTTTTTGTAATAGATTAAATTCTTCTCTGCCCTCTTCCTGAAAGTGGAGGCAAAACAGAGTTCAATATTCCAATTAAAAGTCAAGCTGATAGAACTTAATGAAGATATTTGTGTTTCAAATGCAGAATCTGACTAGTAATATCAGTAACCGGCATAGCTATCGGTATCATGAAAAAGTAGATCAGCATCCACAGTATGTAAATATAGAAATGTGGCACAGACAGACACCTCTGTATATCCCCAGGTGCTGGTACTGTGCTCTTAATTCCTATAGAATGTCCTTAGCATGTTTATTCATAACTGGTTAAGTAGTGCATATGTTAAAATGTAAGCAGTGGACAACAAGGATGTATTCAATAATGAAATACTTAAATAGTCCAGGAGGTACTTCAGGAAACTTCTCTTTTGCCCTACTGTGTTTAAAAGAACACTGCAGTGTTTTTTTGTTTTGTTTTTAATTGTTTTTTTATAATGGGGAGTGACAAAGAGTATTATTTATGAACAATTACCGTTTGTGGTTTATTCCAATTGAATGCATTTAATTGTATATTTGTTGTTGTACTGGGAGAAAATGTTCCCATGTGGAATCTACACACAGTAGGAATTAGACTGCAGAGCATTTTAATTTATTTATGTTTGCTATTTTTGAAAGGGTCCCTTGAACAGATGTTAAGAACCTACATTCTAATACATATAAAAAACAAGCCTGAAAGTCTGAGACTAAACAGTGTGTGTGTGTGTGTGTGTGTGTGTGGAACGGGTATGTGTGTGCGTGTGTGTGGCATGGTTTTGTGTGTGGGGAATATTTAATGACAGGGAGGGAGTTAAAATCCTCCTTGCTAAGACAATGTGGCTGGAGCCATCAACTGAATAAATGTTTAAATGATAAATTAAGGCTCCAGCTACAAGTGTATAAATAAGGTGATCACAGGTGGTGAAATGGTTAGTGTGTTAAGTGTTGATGTTGGTGGGAGGTGAAGGATTGTCAGTGCTCCGTGCTGTCTCGTCCGGTCTGTTTATGTGCGTCTGTGAGTGTTTTTGTATAGTCCTTTTGTTTTGGCCCGTGCGCCGTTTTGTTGATGAATGTGTTTTGTTCGTGTCCGTTCTGTGTTGTACTTAAAAGTGTTTGTAGAGTTTGTGAAACTGTTTATTTTGGCCACCATGGCTTTTATTTTGTTCCAGTGTTAGTTTATTGTTATTTGTTTTATAATTAAATGTGCACAGTCATGCTTTACTGCAGCTCTTCTGTGTCAGAGTCTCCCTTCCTGGTCAATACACCATTGCCAGTGACGCTGTCCTGTCACAGAGAGCGTGAGGGACAAAGGTTGACAATCAATAGTTTGACAGAATACCAAAACACATTCCTACCTTTCTTTGGCCAGATAGATTAGTTTTGCAACATCATAGCACAGACTGACTTCTAAGATGTTAAATTGTGGGTAAGCCTCACTAAAATGAAGTAAAACAGAAAGAAATTAGAAAAACGGTGCTTACTAAACCTTCACTCTTTTCCCTTCAACTGGCAAGTTTCTCACCATTGCTATTTCAGCAATACCCTCTCTCCCTCACATTCTTTTCCCCTCCCAAAGGTCTGAGACTTCTGTATTGTTATCAGTACTTATATAACTGTGTAACAAGGCACCAGACTGCCTTACAAATTTACAGTAACAACCAGCAAGTATAACCTTTGTTCACATGAAGTCACCTTCCTTTTCCAAGCAAGAATAAAACTGAAAATGGCAAATCATACCCAAGCAGATAAAGCATCACATAACTACAAAGAGGTACAAAATGAATTGAAGTCAATGCCATATGACTGTAATGTGTAATTTCTGATGCGGATGTGCATAACACTGATAATATTTTTTTATTTAATTTGTACTTGATGCATTTATGCATAATGCATGGTGTATTATGAAATGCAATATCAACTCTGTTTATAGCGCAGGCAGTACGATTTTGAAAAAGCTCACGCTCGGCTAACACAACAAAAAGTTCAAAGTCTCTTAAACACCAAGATGCATCTAATTAAAATGGCACCGAAATGCAGTGAAAACTGACTGGTCAATGTACCGGCACTATTTGAGCCAGGTCAGCATCACCACAGACATCAACAAATATCTGAAGGCGTTCTGTATATACGCAACTACTCTATTGGCTGACAATAATACTTTGCCTTAACTTTTAATTACACCCATTACATTTCAACCATTCAAATAATCTTTAAAATATAAATGCATTTACTTTCTACTTACTTAAAGTACCCGTTGATAGATTCTTTATTTGCATCTTTTGATATGGAACTTATAAATAAGGTACGTTTCACCTAACAAGGAAAAAACACACTGAATTTCTTAATGAAGCATATGTAGAAGCACATAAAGTGTCCCCCAAACTTAAACTTCCCCAAAACATTTAGCAAATATTCAAGATAAATACACTGTGTTTGTTTATCAAAACTGTACCTTGTCTAGTTATTGCAGCAGACTTGGAATCCAAATGAGAGAAAACAGAGGTTCCACTTATCATAACATACACTATATAAAAATCACATTTGGAAAAATATGAGTTTTAAAGTTTAATAAAAAGTTAACATCGTGTATTAATTTGTCTGGTACTTACAGAGTCATTGACCTTATATTTCATCTGTGATGTGTGGTGTCTCATTGCTATGACTGTTAGAATGAGATACAAAACTGCAAACACAGTGTGAAGCCACAGAAGGTTGTTACTGAAACAAACCAAGACAAACATTAATTTAAAATATATTTCTTATTATACAACAGAGCAGTCCTTATCTCAACCAACCTTTCACAAATTGAGTATGCAGGAATACAATCCTATCATTCTTAGAAAGAATATCCTGACTGAGTACTTACTCTTTGCTCAAGTTTCCTATTGTAGTTCTCCCAAAACTATAAGGGTCATTGTCTGCATTTAGAAGAAATTAAAAGAATAAAAACAATTGGTTTTGATACATTTTGATTGGTTTTATT
The DNA here is from genome assembly GCA_030684275.1 of Acipenser oxyrinchus oxyrinchus. Classification (NCBI taxonomy): domain Eukaryota; kingdom Metazoa; phylum Chordata; class Actinopteri; order Acipenseriformes; family Acipenseridae; genus Acipenser; species Acipenser oxyrinchus. The sequence goes on from CM060252.1 coordinate 49,368,004, forward strand.
GTTAAACAAAATTTCTCATAAGTTACAGTAAAACATGTACAGTATTCCAGCAAAGTGCAAATATGAGAATTAATAGTAGACAGTCTTTAAAGCTGGGATTTCAAGACAAGAATTAGTGAAATTGCACCAAAAACAAAACCTCTTCCCTAGTAAGGTTTGCACTCCACTTACTTAAAGCTGGCCTTGTTTAGATTGTGCAAAGGTATTTTTAGCTGAAGAGAATGGTGTTCATGTCATAATGGTAACCTCTTAACAATAATAAATAAGGCACAGAGAGCTCCCTACTACATAGAACAGTACCATTTTAAAAATGAAAATGCTTGTTTGCTATAGCATCTGCTTCTTTCAAAACTACATAACAAATGGAAGGGTATGACAGTAAATATTTATGGAATTATTTAATTAGCTATAGAATATTTTTTAAATCATTACGCGGGCAACTACATGTAGGTAATTAGTCTTACCTAATAAATTTCCTGTGAGATTGGCAGGCAGGATAAAAGCAACAGATGTGATGCTGAAAACCACTAGAAGGCCAATGAGATGCCTCTGGAAGGACAGGTAGTGCAGGGCGTCATTGCCACATTTCTCTTTAATTGTGTCTTCACTACATCCAAGCAAAAAGAATACATGCATGTCAGTAACAGTATACATCCCACACCAAGCCATTACTGTAAATAGAGAAATCATGGAAGAACCATAACAAGCAAGTCACTTGCCTAAGATGTGGGAAAGCCGTTCTCAGCTTTTATAAGCCAAACTTGTGCAGAAGTAGGTCTCCATGACCTTCCTTGATTACACCATACAACCCTTTACTTTCAGGGTTTCCCTTTTGAAATGCTAGATTAAGCCCTTATCCATTATCTAAACCGAAAATGTAAGTTACACAGAGCTGCATATTGATGTAAATCACTGACCTATACCATGACCTGTAAATGAACTCATGACAGTTTTGAATATAATTAATCCATTATTAACGCCTTAAAGTATAAGTCTGAAGTCTTATACTTTAACCTTTAGCTGCAGAATAAGGAAATGCAGTTTAGCGGTTTACTTTATATTTGACAGTTTTTAACAGTCGTTCCAATATAATTCACTGGACACAAGCGAGGGCTGCAGGAAGAAAGAACTATCTCTGTGAATTGATAAAAGGATAAATGTGCTTTGTGAATTAGAGATGAGTAAGGAGATTCCCTTTGGCTTGGAGAGCCGCCCTCAGAGGTGAGACCAAACCAATCAGTCTAGAAGGCTGGGAAGCAGCTGATACTCCCCCTCAAGGAGAACCTAGAGGTGAAAAAATGGGTAGATGACAGAGCTAGATTCCCCCTTGTCAGGTTGAATATTGGAGAATACTGGAGACTGCAGCAATGTGCACCTTAATAGAGTGGTAGGGGTCGGGTGGGGGGGTAGGGCTGGAAAGCTGAGAGAATAAATGTCAGAAAGAGGTAGAGGGTCTACCTCCCTCCTTATGATAGGCACATATTGAACCATGGTTGAGGTGGCTGATTTCTGAATGATGTTTGTCTGCTGAAAAAACCTCTGTTTCACGATGCACCTCTCCCTGTTGTAGAGCAAGATCTTATAGCCTGTCTAGCCTCCTTCATATCATATCAGACAATCTTTGAGGCTGGTGCCAAATAAAAGATCACCCTGAAAGGGTATCTCTAATATTTTTTTCTGGGTATCCGCAGACAGAGAAGATGTTATCATTTGGATGCAACTTCTTGCAGAGACGACATTAGCCACAGCTCTGGCGTTGGTATCAAATCTCATCACATTCTACTTGCAGTTGAACCTGCAAAATTGTAGACAGTTGGTTCCACAGCATATGCTGGTACTTTACTGCATAGACCTGATAATTACTGACACAAATGCAGCATGTGGCAATTTAAAAAAAAAATCAGATCCACCCAAAGTAGTAGTTCTGGGACATACCTGCAGTTGGTGTAGCCATGATGGTATCCAGTTTAGGCTGTTTGAAAAGGTGGTTTTTATGATCCACTAGTACCCTGTAGAATTTATCTATCTACTCTGGGCAGGCAGACTTCCTCATGGAAGGCAAACCCCTCAAAGGCTTTTTTTTTTATCCCATGCATCTAAGATGCTAAGGAAGTCATCCTGATCTGCAAAGGTCAGGGGATGAAATCCTTCCTTCTCAGTACGGCATCTGCATCTATCTATCTATCTATATAATATATATATAGGTATACAGTACTGTGCAAAAGTTTTAGCCAGGTGTGAAAAAATGCTGTAAAGTAAGAATGCTTTCAAAAATAGACATGTTAATAGATTATATTTATCAATTAACTAAATGCAAAGTGAGTGAACAGAAGAAAAATCTAAATCAAATCCATATTTTGCCTTCAAAACAGCATCAATTCTTCTAGGTACACTTGCACAAAGTCAGGGATTTTGTAGGCATATAGTCAGGTGTATGATTAAACAATTATACCAAACAGGTGATAATGATCATCAATTCAATATGTAGGTTGAAACACAATCATTAACTGAAACAGAAACAGCTGTGTAGGAGGAATAAAACTGGGTGAGGAACAGCCAAGCTCAGCTAACAAGGTGAGGTTGCTGAAGACAGTTTACTGTCAAAAGTCATACACCATGGCAAGACTGAGCACAGCAACAAGACACAAGGTAGTTATACTGCATCAGCAAGGTCTCTCCCAGGCAGAAATTTCAAGGCAGACAGGGGTTTCCAGATGTGCTGTCCAAGCTCTTTTGAAGAAGCACAAAGAAACGGGCAACGTTGAGGACCGTGAGACGAGTGGTCGCCAAGGAAACTTACTGCAGCAGATGAAAGACACATCATGATTACTTCCTTCGCAATCGGAAGATGTCCAGCAGTGCCATCAGCTCAGAATTGGCAGAAAACAGTGGGACTCTGGTACACCCATCTACTGTCCGGAGAAGTCTGGTCAGAAGTGGCCTTCATGGAAGACTTGCAGCCAAAAAGCCATACCTCCGACGTGGAAACAAGGCCAAGTGACTCAACTATGCACGAAAACACAGGAACTGAGGTGCAGAAAAATGGCAGCAGGTGCTCTGAACTGATGAGTCAAAATTTGAAATATTTGGCTGTAGCAGAAGGCAGTTTGTTCGCTGAAGGGCTGGAAAGCGGTACACGAATGAGTGTCTGCAGGCAACAGTGAAGCATGGTGGAGGTTCCTTGCAAGTTTGGGGCTGCATTTCTGCAAATGGAGTTGGGGATTTGGTCAGAATTAATGGTCTCAATGCGGAGAAGTACAGGCAGATACTTATCCATCATGCAATACCATCAGGGAGGCATCTGATTGGCCCCAAATTTATTCTGCAGCATGACAACGACCCCAAACATACAGCGAAAGTCATTAAGAACTATCTTCAGCGTAAAGAACCTGGAAGTGATGGTATGGCCCCCACAGAGCCCTGATCTCAACATCATCGAGTCTGTCTGGGATTACATGAAGAGAGAGAAGCAACTGAGGCTGCCTAAATCCACAGAAGAACTGTGGTTCGTTCTCCAAGATGTTTGGGCCAACCTACCTGCCGAGTTCCTTCAAAAACTGTGTGCAAGTGTACCTAGAAGAATTGATGCTGTTTTGAAGGCAAAGGGTGGTCACACCAAATATTGATTTGATGTAGATTTTCTTCTGTTCACTCACTTTGCATTTTGTTAATTGATAAATATAAACTATTAACATGTCTATTTTTGAAAGCATTCTTACTTTACAGCATTTTTTCACACCTGCCTAAAACTTTTGCACAGTACTGTGTACATACATATACATTACTAAAATATATATATATATATATATATATATATATATATATATATATATATATATATATACACACACACACATACATACATAGGAGAGGGGCCGTCTGTGTACTCCAAAGCATCATCCTCAGGGGAGGAGTGAATGACGTCATCGTCTCCTAGGGTAGGAGCACCTGGAACATATTGCTCCTGTGTACTTCCAGGTGCAACGGTACCAGAACTTGCTGTGTGGGTTACAGGCTGTAAAGGTAGAGCCTGCTTTGACTGCTCATATTCCTTTAGCCATTGAAAAAAATAGATCTTTAGGCATAGGCAGCTGCAGAGGAAATGGATGAGCCATGGCTGCTGGAGCCTCTATAATGGCTCTATAATGTTTCACTGGCCTCTCTCCCTGTTGCTGCAAGAGTGTGTGGATTTTCTCATTCTTTTCTTTGGAGGAGAAAAACCTGAGCTCCGTTGTTCTCTGGGGCTGCATGTTTTTTTTAGTAGAGGGTGTAGAACGGCTTTTATCAGAAAGGTGTAGTGACAGTGGGGAAGAAACTCCCTTGTGAGTCGGAGTAACTGACATATCTACACACATTAAACATAAATGTGTGGTAGAAGATAGTGAAAGTGGAGAACCACACTTAGAACAAATAGAAGGCATAGAAACAGGAAAAAATGAAAAAAGTACTAGCTTTTTTTCTCAAACAAAAATAAAAAAGCAGTAAGCGAAATGCAAACTAGTCCTTACCCAAACATACGCAGGAGAAATTTGGACAACAAAGTCCTACGCAGGAGATAGAAAGTCCTACGCAGGAGATAGAAAGTCCTACGCAGGAGATAGAAAGTCCTACGCAGGAGATAGAAAGTCTTACGTCCTGGCACTTGGACGCTTCCGTACATAAGGGATATTTCCTCCTTTTTTACGATACTTTACTGTAGTGTTAACACCATTTTATTCATCTGACAGTCATGCAGACGTCTGTCCTGATACTCTAAATAACTAATGGTAATGAACGTTGTGTTGTTACAACTGGATGTGTTGTTCACTGAGTGTATGTAAAATGTAAAGTGTCAAATACATTTTGGTGCCTTCACTATCACACAAATGGGACCAACTAATTAAGTGTCAAGTATACTGGACTCAATGCAACATAGATTCATATATTTCACCCCTTACTATGCCAGATATACATATACATTTACATATATACAAACAGTATATAGCCATTTTTTCAATGGCTAAAGGAATATGAGCAGTCAAAGCAGGCTCTATACAAACAGTATGCCTCCAGAGCCCGCTCCTTCTCCACCCTCGCTCCGCAGTGGTGGAATGACCTACCTACAGATGTCAGGACCGCCCAGTCCCTGACCACATTCCGGCGCCTCCTTAAGACTCACCTCTTCAGACAGCACCTGTAGAACTCCTCTGTTTCTCCCCTGGGACACTTTCACCCTTCCTTAAATGTGCTTTACTTACTCTAATCTGCCCCCTATTTTACTGCATTTAATCCTGTACTTCAGAGTACTGTAATCTGCCAAGTGTTTAATCTGTAGTATTTGGTATTTAATCATATCTTGATGTAACTATCACTGTCACTTTTATCTGCTGTATTATTGAATTGTATTTTGTCACACTTGTACTTGCTTGAACTAGTCATTGTATTTATCTTGCTCTTATTGTATTATTACTTGTACTGTAACACTTGAAATGTATTTGCTTACGATTGTAAGTCGCCCTGGATAAGGGCGTCTGCTAAGAAATAAATAATAATAAATAAATAATAATAATATCAAGGCTTTGAATTATCAGGTGTATTAAAACAAAAACTGCAGCTTTACTTACTCCATTAGGAAGACAAATGTAATCCAAGTACAATATCCCTATAAAATAAAAAAACACATTTTACTTTGTGCAGAAAGTAAAATAGCATCACAATGGTGTTCCCAATTGACATAACTATGACAAATCATATGGTGTACAGGGATGGCGAATGCAAGTTATGCATATTTCCTAATTCAGCCTCAAAGCATCCATTGTACATGCACCCATGTTAACTCATTGTTAACATCCTGACAACTTTTTACACTTATAACTTATCTGTTTCAAAGCTCTTTTCAAAATGGCCGCTCTAGTGCACTGAGGTTTGAAATCTGTCCTGTAAATCAGTGGTGCACAAAGTTTGGGGCGTGGAGAGTCAGTAAGGGGGGCATGACTATGACTAAAGGGGCAGTTCTTTTAAACATTTTAACAGAACATTTTAAATAAGTGACTGCTAATTAGTCAGTTCTTACCTTTTAAATGACGATCACTCTTTAAATGAGCGGTTGATGATCACTCTAGGACTTGTAGAAACAGAGATATTATGTTCGAAGTGGCGAGTGTCAATAAAAACTGCAGTGAATAGGGCTGAAATGGCAGCTTCCATATATGGGGTGCCAAGTGTAAAAAATAGCACTAAGAAGTGTTTTTTTCCTGGATTTAATGTAAATCGCGTATTTTTCCTAGATTTGACCCCAAAAAAATCCAGATTTAACTAAATACATAAATGTTAACAGATTCTTGAAAGTTTTGTCGGAGTGTAAGTGTAAGGGCAGCTTTGCAGCATAAAATGCCAAATCAAATGCTTCAATGGGCGGGGGTCATTTAGCTTCAGATTTACCTGGCAAAATAAATATTTATTTTGTGAAAACCCAGATTTATTTTTTTAGATTTAATTGTTGAACGATAATATTTTTCAGATGTATCTGTTAGGTAAATGTTGAATCGCCAACATTACATGTATTTTTTCACGGATTTAGTTGTTAGAAATGCTAGCTAAATGCTGACTCACCAAGTGTAAAATATTTTTTATATATATATTAAAAATTCACAGATTTGTGTGTTAGGAATGTTGAGTTTGTGATATGCGTTTTCAACATTTATAAATTATATCAAAGTACAAATTCAAAACATTTAAGAATGTGTTTGTAACGGGGGTGGGGGAGGGTGCAACAAAATGTACGCCAAGAAAAGGGGACGGCATAGAAAAAGTTTACGCACCACTGCTCTAAATCACTGCAGGAAGAGCAATGAAAAAAAAAAAAAAAAAAAACATAAATCACCATTGGACGGAAAAATATTTTGTCTCGCGTTCACGGGATGCACAGAATGGGAAAGGGATGCAGATATGCATATTTGTGGTAATCTATTCCACTGCAGCAAAATTACCTTAAAATACTTGTTTAAAAAACTGTTCTGGAATATAATAGCATTGATAAAGGTACACCCCTGTCCTGTAGGTGGCAGCAATAAGCCACAGCAATATTAAGGATATTTACTTGTAGATGTTTCTGGCGCCAAAGTGTCTGTGACAATATAGCGAAGCAGTTTTTTTTGCTAAGCAGTCATGAGGATTCTCATTAAAGATTAACCATCTGCATCCCAGCCATCTACTTCTGACTGTACAAGTACTACAGTGACCGAAACAGTTGCAACCAGTAGCAATGCAGAAAAATGCAAATGAAAAATAGGTTCTTATCATTTGGAATAGGAGATGAAGTACCCGTGGCTTGTTTATCGAGTCAGCTAGATGTACTTTAGTTTGTGTGAAAAAGCTGCTGGGCAAAAAAAAAAAAGCATATACACGCAGATGTTCATATTCTCAAGAATCTTAGCTTAAAAAGACACAGACACAGCGATGCTGTTGCTGTTATTGGAATGCAAAAAAAGATGAAACACATGTAGATGAAGGCAACAAACACTGCTTAGAATACTGGTCTCGTTGTCATGGGAACGGTCTACTGGATGGCACAAGAAGAAATAGCAAATGAGCAGTTCTCATCTGTAATGCGGCTTCAGAGTTTACACACAAAACTCAAATTTGATGATTTATACAGACATCAATCATCTGTCACAAACATTCAGCATGCTCTTGCCGAGTGTGTAAGAGAAGAAATTCTTCAGGAAGTAAGTGCAAGTCCTTATGCTGGAATTTTGGTTAACGAAACTACCAATATCAACGTTAAAAAGAAACTGATTGTTTACATTTGCTTTATGAAGGATGGCAAAGCTATTAATTGGCTGATCTGTAATTTTGAAAGGCCTGATGGGAGAGCTGAAATTATAACCAATAAAATTCAGTCTGTTCTACAACAGCGTAATATCCCAATAGCTAAAGTCATCGGTTTGGGGTCTGATGGAGCAGCTGTATTGACAGGGAGACTGTCGGGCGTGAGCACTCGTTTAAAACAATTGAATCTCCGAATTACTTCTGATCATTGTGCGGCACATCATGTTGCACTCTTCTCTTCAAGTGCTGCTGCAAATGTATACAACATTAAGAGGTATAGGCAAACAGTCAACACTGTGTTCAACTATTTCAAGTACTCTGTGTGTTGCTATGAGAGACTCCAATAACTAAACCGGATTCTTGATGAAGGAAACTTCAACTTAAGAGCCATGCTCAGTGCGGTCACTGTCGCTTAGCAGAGCTGTGGAAGGAATCCAAAGTAATTGGCCTGCAGTTCAGTGAAGATGGACAAAACAACGCGACTGCAGAGGGTTTGCTTAAAGAAGTCTAAACCTACAGCTTTGTAGCAACTACATACATGTTACTTGATGTGATGCCCGTTATGGACAGATTCAATAACGTTTTTCAAATGGAAGATGTGGATCTTGGCCTGATGAAACCGCCAGTACAGACAGCTATAGATTTGCTATGTGACTTACTGATCAATAACGGTGTCAGAGAGGCAGACTTTGAGCGAGAAATCACCGACCAGCACTTCAAGGGTCACTTTAGCTTACTTTATCTGGTCAGGCAAATGTACACAACTACAAAGCCATGAGACGAGAATTTATTGAAGAGCTCAGATCAAACCTTGAAAAAAGGTTTCTGTTTGCCGAAATTGAAAAGATCAATGCTTTCGACATTGTCTTTAATCCGCTGAGATTCCCTAATGACGGAGGGGAACACGTGACTAGGGAAAGAAACATCTGATTAATGTTTTTTGTGCAGATGCCCAAGGCATACCACTGGTTACAGATGCAACTGACCTAAGAAACGAATTTCTGCCCTTTAAACATGTTATGAAGAACCACGGTGGTTTGAACTTCACACGTATTTGTCTGGGTTTGGCAACAGACTGTGCTGATATTTTCCCTCAGTTTTCAAACCTTTCAAACAGTTGTCGTCATACCCTTTTCTACAGTGCAATGCAAACATGGTTTCAGTGCTCAGAATCGCATTCAACTCAAAGAAGCCGTTTGATCGAAGAGCACAGTGAAGACTTAATGATTCTTTCGATGGAGGGCCCTGACATTGAACATTTTAACTACAGACGAGCGATCGAAATCTTCACCAGTAATGCAGACTGGCGCAAATTTAGATTTCTAACGAAGAACAACGTTTTCTTGTTTTTGAAATTTTAATTAAGATTACAAATATAAAAAGAAACTAATTTAAAGAAAATACATGGATGTACACTTTTTTTGTTTTTTTAAAAGCATTTATGCTTACAGATGTTACTACCTTCTTGTTGTTTTCCCCTGTTGAAGGACTGTTTAATTTTTGACACAAACAAAAAAATATCCAATGCAGGTAAGCTACCTGCTAAAGTTGTTTCCCCATACAGAATAAACTGCAATGTTTTCTGTGACAGATACTTGTACTGTGATACTTGAAATGTATTTGCTTACGATTGTAAGTCGCCCTGGATAAGGGCGTCTGCTAAGAAATAAATAATAATAATAATTTCAGAAGACAGGATTGTTCTCTTTGGCTAAAGAGCACAATGTTTGTTATACAGAAATATGAGGAGGATGTAGTGACTAACATGCCACAATCAGGACGCCCAAGAAAGACAACTTAATTGCAGAGTGTTTTGTCTTGTGATGTTACAGCTTTATTTGCTTATTTAGAGTTTATTTGCAGAGAAATACAAAACAGGGCTGTTAGTATATAGCAAAGAAAAAAAAAGTGTCTGTGTTCGTATGTATATCTATACACACAGATTGTTTAAACTACGATATAGCATGAAGTTTAAACGTTCATAAACATGTACCAAAATGCACATCCCTGGAGTTTATTAGCCTTTGTGTTAACAACTGATCGTTTAGTATCTGATGGATGGGACGCAAAATTTTGGGCATGTGTGTTTCAGGAATGCATGAACAGAAAAGCTAGTGCGGGCTCCCGAGTGGCGCATCAGTAAAACACTTCCGTAGAGTGCAGGATGTGCTCTATAGTCTGGACGTCGCGAGTTCGAGTCCAGGCTATTCCTTTGCCGACCGAGGACGGGAGCTCCCAGGGGCGGCTCAGTGGCGGCGTCGCCCGGAGGGAGGGAGGGTTAGGTCGGCCAGGGTGTCCTCGGCTCACCACGCACCAGTGACCCCTGTAGTCTGGCCGGGCGCCTGCGGGCTTGCCTGTAAGCTGCCCGAGAGCTGCGTTGTCCTCCGACGCTGTAGCTCTTGGTTGGCTGCACGGTGAGTCCGCAGTGTGAAAAAAAGTGGTCGGCTGACGGCACACGCTTCGGAGGACAGTGTGTGTTTGTCTTCGCCCTCCCAAGTCGGTGCAGGGGTGGTAGCGGTGAGCTGAGCTTCAAATGATAACTGGCCATTCCAAATTGGGAGAAAAATAATACAAAGTAATTGGCAACGACTAAATTTTTTTTAAAAAAAATAAAATAAGAAAAGCTAGTGCGACCTCTGACAAATGCTCTGGCTTTTCTTTTCCGTACCACATCATGGATCGTTATTGTTGTGTTACCTGTGTGACAATGTGGGCAATCGAGCGGCAATTTTGAAAAGAGCTTTAAACAGACTTTAAAGTTGTAAGTGTAAAAAGTTGTCAGGATGTTAACAATGAAAAGAAAAATTACAGGTACGTTATTTAAACAGTTGTAGCAACATATGGGGACATGTAACACTATATTTTTCAGAACCCAGCTACTTGCTCTTTAAATTTGCCTTTAAACAAATTGCATGTGTCATGGGCAGTATCGTGTGATGCGCTGCCATTATAGATTATGAACCCTGTCAATGATATGCTGAACCCACACATGCAGGGGAGCCTGGATCTTTTGCATAGTGATTAAGAAGCGCTCTTGGAGGGTGTGTGGCTGCTGGTTTGCGTCCAGCCTCAGTCTTCTTACACATGTTTACCTTGTTGTCTTGTTCAAGTTCTTCATTTGTTGAAGAGAGCCTTGCATATCGTCTGTGTGACGTTCCTGTATAACTATACAAGATTGGGTACCAGAGGTGAGTTGTAGTATTGTAGTATATAACAGAGTTGTAGTATAGTACAAGAATGATCCTACACTCAGATAAGGCTTTACTGACTATAGAGACCACAGTATCCATAGCAATTTTTAGGGGGCAAATTTTGTGGCACATGCATTTAACCAATGCTAAAAAAAAAAAAAAAAAAAAAAAAAGACTGTCAGATCTTAGCATATCAACTTTCTCACCAGTCCCTTATCACTTTTCTGTATCTGGTTTTAGATCTTCAGTTTAATTCTGCTGACACTCATGTATCCTGCCCCCACACTGGTTTAAGGCATGAGGATTTCAACAGCTTGTAATTACTGATGGCTGCAGCAAATACGCATTTTACCAGATCAGTTTGATCAATGCCGCTCCTAAAAATAATATTTAAAAAAAAACTTTAAATAAATAAAGCAGAACAAGATCAAATCCCTTGTCATCCCCTGCTCTTGTGTAATATACAGTGTGGTTAATTTCAACTCAGAATCTTACCCATCAGTATCAGACACCAGTGCGAGTCGTCCAAAATCCCATAAAGTCCTCCTTATGATGGCAAAGATTCCTAGAAGGACCTAAAGGGAAACAAACATACAAAATAGCAATAATCTTTAATAGCCAAAATTCAGTTCCTTCTTCGTTACCATTTAACAAAGTATATTTCATCACAAAGATAAGTCAGTAGGCACGTTTACACTGCCATTTCTGATCCAGATCAAATGCATCGGTACATTTGATCACAATCAGTGGTGTTGTGTTTGCACTGTCATTTGATCAGGATCAACTTTCATGCAGCCCGAGGGCTTTGCACGCGCACTTAGAGCGTAAGTCCGAGCTTCACGTTATTACGTTCTATGTCATCTCACTGAAGGACGCAACAAGGAAGAGGAAGTACTACAGTTTCTCCAAAGGCGGCAAAAACAAAGCAACAGCAAACTGTTTTCTACTCCTGTCCTCAAGAATTTAAGAAAAAATAAATAAATAACGCGGAAGATGTATTCTCTTACCTGCTCCTCCGATGCGCTGGAGGGAATGTTTCAGTCTGGCACCCGTCTTCAAAACAACGGACGTCACTACGTCGCAGTACATGCTGGAACTTGCGCCAGTAGAGCGTTTACACTGAAAGGATCAAATGCTACCGATGCATTTGATCGTGATCTGTACCATCTCCCCGAGAGCTTTTACACTGCCATTTCTGAGCAGGATCAAATGCATCGGAAATGGTAGTGTAAACAGCCTAATGTGCTACATATGAACCCCATGGCAGTTTTAGACCGGACAGTCCAGTCTTTAAACTTGCTGTCCGCTTTTAGTACACTGAAAACCAGACACTCATAGCCCATTAAGACTCAGTGCCAACGTCGCCGAAGGGCGACCACTGGCTGGTGCAGATTTGTGCCTTTAATTATCAAAAGCTGTTGCTAAACATCAAAAGAGCTGGACAAATTGACATTGCCACAATGAGCAGCATAATTTCAGCTTTGATAGGTACATAATTTAATATATGCTGCCAATTATTTTTAGCAAATCTCTGTAAAGATAGATGGATGTTTAATATATTTATAAATTACATTTATAAAGATATATTTGAATAAAACATTTATCAAATGGCATATGTGTCTATCGCTGTCAGAAAAGCTGTGGTAGTTTGTTTTATGAATAGAACTAGTTACCACACTAAAATAGACAGGGGGCGGGGGGCGGGGCGGTTTTGAATAAATGCAAAGTTGGCAATCCTAGCAGCAGTCATGGCGAATGCCGGAGAGAGAAGCTCGGTGTGGAACAATTGTGGATTTCAGCCAGATGACAAGATGCAATCTGGCTGAAGGCGGACAGTCAAAATGTCAAAGTGTTTTAAAGAAGTGAAACACAGAAAGGAGGAAATGACAACATTTTATTGAAATCTTTCAGATCACCACCCCAATCTCTTTGCCAAAGTTTACTTTTACTCTAGTTTCTTCCATTCTTTTAGTTTAGAATCCCAGTGCATATTACTTATAAAAAAATAAAATAAAAGCAAAGATAACACATAAACAGGAATGCGCTAGAAGCTGATCAAAAACATTGATGCTTGTTTATTTCATCATTACAGTGCATTTGCTAGAAGCTGCACAAATATAGTTTGCCAACATGTGTCATTAAAACTCTACCGCATGTCAAAAATGTTAACAATGTTTTTACATTGTTTGGATTTTGTGTTAGTCTGTATTTTATGTGCATGTAATGTGATAGCTGTGAAAATCCTGTGTTTTGAATTGCATGCATGAGCGGTGGAAAGACTATTAAGACTGGTTGTCTTTTGTCTAACTTACTTTCTTTGCAATATTTTTAACAATCAAACGAGCATGATGGGCAGAATGGCCTCCTCTCGCTAGTAAAATGTCTTATGTTGTTATTTAAGGTGCACTGGGACATTGTTTTGATGGAGACTTTAGGCTTGATTACGCTTAGAATTCTGTTACAATTGCACGTAAGAGCAAGGCATCTACATTAGTAGCCTTTTTTGTTTTAGAAATGTAGCAATAAAAATAATGCTTAACTATTGAATTGCGTATGTTGGCAGTGTTTTTAGTAATACATTTTTTTTATAACTAATTAAAAAATATCCAACACTATAAAATTGTAAAATGAACACATTGTGTTTAAAATTAAGGAATACAATGGTTTGTGTGTATTCCCTACAGTTTTTGCTCAAAGACCCAACGTTTCTTTATGTTTAACATACCTTTGTCAAGGGAAAGTGTGTTTGAAAACAAACACTGGACTTATTACTAGGCTTTTTGATGCCATGGTAACCACACATTTATTTCTCTTTAAATCTAATGTCTTTGTGATGTCACTCACTACGTAGCTAATGATATAACGTTCTACTGTTCCTTTCTATTTAAAACTTCAGGCATCATGATATCTAGTCTATTTATCCATTTATTTTATTCTTCTATACTGTACATTATCCAATTTATTTTTTTCTAAAACCACAAACTTTAGGGCATCCACGGTGTGTCTGTTCCTTGTAAAGTGCTGAACTATTGGTTCACTTTCACTTATATTTGATAAGTGGTTCTGTATTATTTTACATAATGATGTACCTGTCTCCTACACATTTCATGCAAAATATACAATATACAAGGTTGCTATCCTTGCACGACAGATTTGAATAAATATGTATTTTCTTTATTTGCAATTTCACTGGTATCTTTACCAATATATTTGCACACTTTGCATGTGCTTTTACAGGTTGCAATGTCCCTTAATGTATCTTTGACCCCTTTATGTTTACTGTAGAATAAAATGTTAGATACATTTGCATCCCTTCTAAACGCTACGATAGGTGCTTTCAGAAATATTTTTTTCATTTCCTCTGAATTATTAAGTATTAGTAAATGATACCAAACTGGGTAATAATTTAGAATATGTAATTATTAATAGTACTCTCATAGCCCTCTCTTCCTTTTTCTTATAATCAAGTAGTTCATTCCTATTGAGTTTGTCAACTCAATTCTCAAGAATTCAATTTAAGATTTTGTCCACCATAAATCTACTGAAATGTTAGGGTGGATATCATTTGCTAATTTATGAAACTGTACAAGAGATTCTTCTCCATGTGTCCATATTCCAAATATGTCATTGTCACAGAGACAGAATGAGTACTGGTGATAAATCTCTCTCCTGACCTGTGAGGGCGCTGTGTAACGGGAACAGATTGCCCTGGACTGGATGGCCAGACAATTCATTCCCAGGGTTAGACGAAAGTCAGTCACCTAGAAAGGGGACGGAGCTACGATACACTAAATCATCGAACGGAAGGGAAACGACGTGGCAGTCGCGATTGGAGGAGCCGGTTGCACTAGTTAACCAAGGGGTCATGATTGACAGTGCAACAGGGGGCGTATCGAAGTGATCTGTTCCTTGTTATGTTTAAACACTAAACCGGAAGGAGACCTGTATTGTAATCGTGAGTGTTTTGTTTGTTTGTCACGTCCAAAAACTGTTTGTTTGTTATTAGATGGCTAACACGATCCGGAGCTGTCGCTAAAAGGCCAGCACTAAACCCGGACAATACTGCACCATTGTTTCACGAATAACTGTATTTACACCTCGAGCACTATCACACTCACTGTGGACTTGTGTTTGTGTTACGTGTGGGTGTTTAGGAACGGGACTGTTATTTTGGGACCTGTTAGCATTCTTATTGTTTGCTGTATTTGTGTCATCAGACTATTGGACTTACAAATAAAATATAATTGCACCTGGATTATCGTTGTCTGTCTGTTCATTGATTATTATTATTATTTATTTCTTAGCAGATGCCCTTATCCAGAGCGACTTACAATTGTTACAAGATATAACATTATTTTTACATACAATTACATTATTTTTTTACATACAATTACCCATTTATACAGCTGGGTTTTTACTGGAGCAATCTAGGTAAAGTACCTTGCTCAAGGGTACAGCAGCAGTGTCCCCCACTGGGGATTGAACCCACGATCCTCTGGTTAAGAGTCCAGAGCCCAGAGCCCTAACCACTACTCCACACTGCTGCATTCCTGCACCTGCACACTTTGCCACAGTGATCCACATATCTTATGTATTCTAATGGTTTCTTGTCTAGTTTACTCAATAACATTTTCTCCCATTTGCCCATACACGTGCTTGCAAAATGCATACCTAATTTTGAGCCTATTGCTGTGCCATCATTCTGTGTAATTTCTATATCCAAATGTAAAATAACTATATTCTAAAACTATCTTGATCATATTTAATATTTCTTCCATAGGTATCATGTTCTTATCTACTCTATTAGTGCTATTTAGTACTGCCTCTAAAGTTTCATGCCTGGAACACTGGGTTACAGGGATTTTACATCCATGCAAACTTGGTCAGGCAATGGAGTGCTCTGCATCACAATGATGAACAACTGGATGTGCATAATGTGAGATGTTTACATTTGAGAGACTTTATAGTTTCACAGTTCTTGAAATTTACAGTTGCAAAGAATTTACAGTTTTGTTATGATGCATTGCTGGACACTCGATTCAGGAGTGAAAAAAGCGGTATGCTGTTTAGGTATACTACACATTCTAACCCCCTTCGTGAAAGCACACGATTTACTAGTTAAAAAGCAGAACTATGTAAGGCAGTGAGAATGTATTACACAAAAATATATGAAAACAGAAATCGATGCACTTCTCAAGATTGTGTTTTGTTCACTATCTCTTCTACTCGTTTCATAACGCAGGGAGCTACTACTTGAACCATGTCATAGCTACTTGTTAATTTTTTAAGTGTAAGAATTTGCACAAAACTAATACTTATCTACCTATTGTGTGCTCATTTTGACCATTGGAGGTTTTGGGGGGGAATAACACAGAATTACAAAACAGCAACGGTCAAAGACATGAAAAGAGTTAGAACGTGTATTAAACCGTTGCATTTTAATGTATTGTTCAGCTATGGTCAATTTGCACATATTGCAGTATTTATCTAAGCTAGAATGTTGTAGACTCATGAATCTTCACAGAGTAGTGGAAGCCTATGGGAATTAATGTGTGCTCTATTAAAAATTACCTTGATCTTGACCTTTGACCTCTCATTAAGGTCAACTGTAAAACTAGATATTAACTACTTAGAGAGTGCAGATAGGGTCATGCTTACTATGGAACGCATATATGAACCCACATATGCTCTATTTAAAAATGGCCTTGATCGTGACCTTTGACCTCTCCTTAAGGTCAAAAGTAAAACTTAGGTCAAAAGTAACTTATAACTCCTTACAGAGTGCAGATAGGGTCATGTTTACAATGGAACACAGATAGTAACCCATATAAAAAGGTGCTTCACCCTGACTTTTACCTCTCCTTTAGGTCACATGCAAAACTGGCTTATAACTCCTTACAGAGTGCAAACAGGGTCATGGTTACTATGGAATACATATAGGAAACCACATGCACTCTATCCAAAAATGACCTTTCCTCTGACCTTTGACTTCTCCTAAAGTGCAAATTCAAAACTGGCTTATAACTGCTTAGAGATTGCAGATAGGGCCATGGTGACTATAGAACACATATAGGAAACCATATGGGCTCTATCCAAAAATTACATTAACACTGACCTTTGAAGTTTGTTAAAAGTAAAGCGCTGCGTCAAGAAACATGCAAGCCATGAGCAAATCAAATTTCAGCATATATTGTACTGTTAATCTATGGTATAATATAGTACAGTATTCAAAGTTCAAAGACTAGAAGAGGTCAATGGGGTGCTATGCCAAAGAGGAAATACGGTCATAGGTCACATGGTCTGGCACTTGGCCCCCGGTCATTGCTGCTTGCAGCTATATTTATTTATTATTATTGTCTGGGACTAATTGTTGTGCACCCATTGCTTACCTGAACATTAGGTAAACCTACAGCTCTTTTTTCTTTCTTTTTAAACGCTTTTTGAGTCGACACGGGGCTCACAGACACAAAAATCACAGTGACACTGCCAGTCACAGTGAACCATGATATTTTTCTTGAGGATACAATTATTGATACAGTGACCTCTATATCGGTACACTGCGTTTTATTTTCTTTAAACTGCTTGCAAAAAATTTGGTGGTCTGCAAACATTAATGTCCGTGCATAGATTGAGTTTTACATAAAAAAAGAGAGAGAAAATCAGAGAATAATACTTACTAGTATGTACTTTAGAAGCCTAGCCCCAACGTTTCAATCGCTTTGTGTAAAGGATGTTTTTGCCAAGCCCACCAGAGGCAAACTGAGCTAAATGAAGGTGGGTTATAATGTTGATCCTAACAGTTAATTATAGCTGGAAGGCAACACAGCAAAATTCAGCCTGTGTGCTGGAATGTTTAAAATCAACATTGTGGCCTTACTGGACTTTTTTGCATCAAGGACTTACCCTGAATTCTTGCTAGGAGTAACGTTGCATCTAATCTATAAAGCAAGAATCAAGCACTCTAATCTAAAAAAATCTAATTTTAAATGACACCATCTGATCGACAGTACATTCATTTAGGATCATCTTCATCATT
The DNA here is from genome assembly GCA_030684275.1 of Acipenser oxyrinchus oxyrinchus. Lineage (NCBI taxonomy): Eukaryota > Metazoa > Chordata > Actinopteri > Acipenseriformes > Acipenseridae > Acipenser > Acipenser oxyrinchus. The sequence continues at coordinate 49,386,040 of CM060252.1, forward strand.
ACAGTTGAAGACGGCAATGTCAGATCTATCAGCTAATGCAGATATAATAACGTCTACTACTCACTATGTAAAACCTACACTGGAAACATTATATTGTTCCAAACTATGTTACGCTAAAAACATTAATTACCAGTCAATAGTGCATTTAATTTGCGTCCCTACAGTATTGTCGAAAACTAATTTATACTTACTTTGGAGCTAAGGTGCACACTTTTAGTAGTTCTTATATTACTGAAACAGCTATTCCTGAATTATACTGGCAGAGCCAGAAGGTGTAGCATTCACCTACAGTATTTGGTTCTCTATCTAGAGAACTCTACATTTAGAACAGTCTTTAAAACATGTCAGATTCAGATTTTTCTGCAAAAATAAAAAAACACTTTTTTCCTAAAACATTTGGTTTCCAAAAACTGTGCCAAGTGTACAGTTTTTTCTTTTTTTCTTTATTATTTACAGCATTTGTAATTTTGTTTAAATAATTTTATTTTAAAGACGTACCAGAAAACAGCAAAACGTTATGAATCTTATTTATTCCAAACACTTGCACTATCAAATGGGACAACAATTATGTAATTTTTTTCATGTTTCACACTTAATGTACTGTATCGTGATACATATTGCATCGTAACCCTTGTATTGCGAAGGCACTGCAGATGCACATTCCTAATGTTTACAATAATCAATATAAAGTAGAATGTTATTGCGTCACCCATATAACAATCTCCAGTTGGTTTTTGGCTGTAATGTGCGCATGGTGCAGTGCATCTGAAATAATCCAGGTTTAAGCATGTAAATAATTGAGATCAGACTTAGCTTACTACTTCCCCTTTTGTACCCACTGCTACTCCAGAATCTAAATAAATATAAAATCCCATTACATTTTATGTTCAACAAAATACAAAAAAAGATGCATTATTGCAGATATTGAAATCTGGTACAGTTTCTTATACGAACACACAATACAGCTCACACAGAAACCCCACTGTTGCACACATCTGCAGACAACCTTTAACAGTACAAATTGCAGTCTTGCAGGCTACAGTACGCCAATACACGTTTTAAGTAACGTACCAGTGTTTGCAGTAATAATAGAAGTCAAGTGTCCTGTATGTAGTACCACAGCACATTAGAAATATTACTAAGGAAATTCCTCTTTTGTAATATCACAGCAGAAACTGGACTCGGAATGTTGACAAACATTTACATTAAAATAAAAACAGTTACTTACCCAAAACAAAATAAAGTATATAAGAAGAACAATATGTATGCCTCCAAAGCTCAGCCCCTGAAACACTGTGCTGCCCTCTGGTTGGTTATAGCAGTGACCAGTTTCGTTACGTTCAGTTCCTTTGCCAAACGTGGCAGAAGCCAGATGGGGCGTCTCCAAGCTCATCATCATCTTGTTTAAAAAAAAAAAAACCTGAAATAAACAATTTTCAAAAGGAAACAATAAGATTGTCATTAAATCAACAAAAACTTCAAAAACGCTACTCGTTTCTGTTCTAATACAATAAGTAGGGTCATTCTATACCAACTAAACCAGAGCCGTTGCCCGACCGTCTCAGATTTTGCTAATAAAAGTCACTTTAGGGTTTTCTGGCCCGCTGAGTTCAGAAATGCTTTTTTTATTATTATTATTTTTTAATTTCCCCTTTCGAGCTGTGTACTGGCAAAGGTCAATCGAAAGTGAAAAAGTGACCTTGACTAGAAAAAAATCACCCTGGGCTCAAAAGATGCTACCATTATGTGTAGCACCTCGTTCAACTCGTAACGAATAGGGATTTCGAGAAACAAATACCAGGAGCACCCAACTCACTTTTGGCAAGTTGCCAGACGAGGGGCAAGAGTCGAGTTATATTCGAACTTCAGCCCAACCCTTTACGCAGTAGGGGATGCAGGTCCTAAAATGTTAGTATTGCTGTAAGAACCTTAGGGACCACTCTTCTGAAACACTTTTGGGTTCAAGTCCCCGGTCATTAACCCCCTCAGAAATTAGAATTTTTGGCATTTCTATAAAGTTTAGGCTGAAATAACTCATGTGGGGGGCTCCAAAAAATCACCTAAAGATATTTATGGAAAGATCTATAAGAATCAAGCAAAACATTTTGGTATCTGCGGATTTTGTACTTGTGGCAGATTTTTGAAGTTGCATTTGTCATGCATTCGAGCATTGCTTACAGCCACTTTGGTAAGGCTAAAGTACCACATAGTCCTAACCAAACTGGCGTTATTCTTCAGTGTTGCATTGTGTGGGGTTAGAGCTAGAGTAAAAAGTGACAGGGTGTGCTTCCAGTGGCACTAGCTTGGAGCTGAGGGGTTAGGAAAGATTTTCTAGCAAAATCTGTCAGGCAACAAAATGCCCCTTTTCTGGTTAAGCTGGCAGAGAATGACCCACTTCCTGTTCCCTTTCAAAACATAACTAAGTTAGTCAAAATGTTGCAGAGCTGCATGAGACTCAATTTGTGTATTACAGTAAGATCACAGCCCAAGCAAATTATTGTGACCCCACCCATGAAGCAATGAAGTACCCTTTTGTTACTGTTTTACCTGCTATTATTAACCGTTAATACATTTCTGTTTCTTTGTAACCCCCCAATTAAAGAGTAGCACCAAGCCCTAATCATGGTCAGTTTTGCACTCCAAAAGCACACATTGTTGATGGTCTAACAAGTTTCCTCCAGCCTGCTTCCCACTACAGTATGTCACTATGAAAACTCTAAAATATGCATCTGCTACTTCTACATCATCATAAAGCAATTCCAGCTCTATTATAGAAAGGGCATGAACTTTGTGAAGGAGGACAAATACACAACAATAAATTATATTACTTTTATGCCAGAATTGTCAATAGTTCCCTCAAAATCTTTTTTACAGATACACTCCCCCTTTAACAGTACAAAGATCAAATTGCAGTCTTGCAGGCTACAGTACCTCAATACACGCTTTAAGTAACGTACCAGTGTTTGCAGTAATAATAGAAGTCAAGTGTCCTGTATGTAGTACCACAGCACATTAGAAATATTACTAAGGAAATTCCTCTTTTGTAATATACTTGATATAATTGTAGAAACAATAGTTTTCTAGTTTCTGAAATGGGATTTATAAGACGGAGCAAGTATGCAACATTTCTATATAACATTTAGTTTTTCATAGTCAATAATTAAGGCAACGATTTTGGCACAGTCATTTTTGTGCACATTTCACGGGGCGAGGTGTGATAAAAAAACAAAACAAAACAAGAATTCACGGAAAGTAATGTAGTTTTAGCTTTTATACACAAGAGCTTTTAAATAGTACACCAAATCCAGTAATATAAAGACTATTGCGTTTGACTACTGACCAGTTTAAATGTTACTTCAGACTCCGACATAATTTCTGGTTGGAGTCAAGGATCTCCGACCCTGTGCAAAAAGTCTAAAGTACGCAATCTAATATCTTGTCTCTCACAATTTTTTTGCATTTTAGCTGTCACTGATTTACATGCTTGCTCGCTCAGCTATCTCATTTGCTGACCTATAGCTACATGTAAATGCTGCATAAAACAACCAAACATTTTATATTTTCAGTGCATGATAATGCATGTTTTAAAGGAAATAAAGGGAGTGCCTAATCAAATGTGTTTTTTCATTAATTTCCAAGATTTCACCAACTTTTTTTTTTAATTCACTATTTCCGTGACCTCCTTGACAAAATCGTAGCCTTAATCAATAATCTGCTAAACCTGTTGACTGTATACAACATTACTGAATAACAACTAGGGCTGCAACAAAAAGGACATTTTGAAGGTTAGGAACACATTACCGAAGTTAGGTTCGAACCTTCGGTGGTACAAATTTGCACAGTTTACTGGTGACGTCACCATAGCTAGAGTACTTGTTTATATTTGACTGAAAATCCTGTTATTTTACAGGTAATCCATATTAATTGAATAAACAAACATTCACATGTAGTTTAAAAATACGTGCTACAGAACAATAATCATGTTTTTATAATTTAAATAAAAATACACGTTGTTTATTTACATGTAATTGATGATGCTTGCGATTCAGAAAGCTTGCATTGCAGCAGCACCAACTGCAGCGGACTTAGGCAAAACAAAGCTTTATTTAACAGTCACCGTTCCAAGCAGGTTATCAGTCACAGCCACATTTTACTACTACTAAAAATATTAATAATAATACTGTAGTGTACCTTAGTTCCCGCAGGCAGGCGCACACTACACTCTCCCCTGCCAGCCTTAAGTCCGCCCCAGACTTTCTCACCAGGCTACAGTCTGACGAGTGCGTGCCGGGGTACCTGCATCCCACTCCTGACACCAATGTAGTACACCTCAGTTCCTGCAGGCAGGCGCATCACACAGGACAAGGCAATCCACACACAGGCGGAGGGCGGGCGTGAACCCGGCACTAAAGCATAGCGCCGATACCACTGTACAAAAAAGAGCTGTCTCCTTTGCATGGAGCATATATTGTGCTTATGTCTTCATGTGTGATTACGTCACCTACCAGCCCTGCTGCTGCCTTCCCACTTGCACGCTACAATACTAATAACAATATGAACTTACACTTGTCAAGTGACCCCGGAGATTGGTTGTGCCTCCATGATACATCAACAGTCACTTGCACAGTTTGCATTCAACTTTTTTTTGGTCGTCTGGGCATTTAACAAAAAAAATCCCAAACAGCATATTTTACTGAAGCACTACAACCGCTCTAGTTACTGTATAACATGAAGGGCATATATGTGGGTATTTTTCTTCATGATAAATCAAGATAATTAAGTAACAAATCGTGACACATGACCCAAATTACTCCTTTTGCATTTGCTTTTGTAACCAGGTGAAATTTTCCAGACAGAGTATAAAAGCACACCAGTTTTGTATAGTTGTTATGCCATGAGGAAAACACGTGATTGTCTCCTAACTTATCCACCGAGAACACCAGGTGTCTGCTGCAGTCAGCAAGATATTAACTTAAAAATATTTCCCAACATAAAACCATTGTCACCTTACAATAATTGATTTTGAGTTTCAATGTTTTAAAATAAAATTGCATCGGAACGCCAGAAAACTCGAGAGAGAGAGAGCTGTTTCACACAGGCTCAATCACAGCAACTGGACAAGGGTGTCTAGCCTGGACTGCGTGCAGTCACAGAACCGGGGCAGCACGTAGCCTACAGCGGAGTGGAGCTCCGTCTACAGGCAGAGGGCATCGAGCCACCGAGGGCCACCATGCGCACCGAAGCACCGAAGTACCGTGCACACCGAGGAACCAAAGAACCAAGGACTGAGCGTGCACCGAGGTAATGAAGCACCGGGGCCAGCTAATGTAACGGTGCCTACCCAACCACATGTATTCAGCCACCTGGTCAGCGCGCAGCACTTAGGGAAATTTAGAAATACAACTACCCAGAGAAACTTAAAGGGTTTGCCTACATGGATTACTATTTACCATACTTAATAACTATTTAAGAAGGACATTCCTGTTTTTTGTAATCAGGGCAGCTTTAAACAAAACTCAGAAAAGCTGATTATCTGGTGGGGAAGCTTATGAGTGATGCAGTGGGCTTCATTTATTGCATACAGTCAAAAGACAAAAGATTTAACACATTTCATAACCTTTAATAGTAATACTGTAGTTTAATAGTAGAAATTGGCTGAAAAAAAAATCCGAGTATCTATTAATCACGTCACACTAATGATCCAAGCAGAAACTGCAATAAAAATGAAATATTAAAAAAATATATATACGTATATATATATATATATATATATATATATATATATATATATATATATATATATATATATATATATATATAGATTCTATGAAGTAACCATTTAATAAATATAAATATTGAGATATGTAATGTTTTCATACAGGAAGGGCCTAGTTTGCAGATTGGACACTGGAGGACAGCATTGAGACAGAGATAGTCAGATGGAAAGAAAAGGCAGAAAAGGGACAAGATTTGCAGAAGTAAATCAGCAATAAAACAGAATTTTGGAATTTGATATTGACTTGCTACTGTGTAATGTAACTACTTGTTGTGTAGAAATGAAATTACAAAAACAATAAGATAATTTATTCACAAAAAAAAAGTTTTTTTAAAGTACAAGATTCAGCTCTGAATATCACCATGAGTCTCTGCATTCACTTTGATATTAGATCAAACATTGTGTAAGGATGTTTGCCTATATTTCCCTGACCTTGTAGCTTGTTAGCTTATCATGTGGCCCGAAATACACCCATGTAGGGAGTGACTGGCTTTTCAGAAGTGCAGCTATGACCTCAGGACAGATAACACTTTTGTTTTCATATAAATTGCGTCTACTTAATAAGCTGTTTTGACCCTACATACAAACCACTTACTTTTGTTAAAAGTGACATGCTATTACTTTAGGTAAGTGTTACAGAACCCATTATAATAATACACTATACAATTGGAACATGTAGGTTTTTTTCTGATAAACATGCACCTTGTGTGGGGCAGTGTACACATTGTTCCAGTTAAATTACAAGGCCTTATTATTTCATCAGCCTTTGTTCCTTTTCCATTATACTACTGTTACTTATGCTTCCCATTTAAATGGTAAAGAAATACTTTAAACATTGTGTAAACCTTACATTCTTGTGTTTAATGTAAGCTCTGAATCAGCACATGTGTACATCAGCAGTCTTGTTGTTCGACCTTGCGATGCGTGGATATAGCGCTTTGCTGCCTGTGAGACTTGAGCAAAACCCATAGCATTGTTCTCAAATATAACTTTTAATGTGCTTTGTATCATGCTAGCGAAGTAAGACCAAATTTGGTCAAGGAAATTATGTAAACTAGCTGTCTATCTGTGCTGTACGAAGTAATTTCTGAGCTTAGAAACTAACATCTACACTGATGTCAGCTGAGACATTACATTGTATGCTGTATGTGTTCTTTGATTTGCTTTGTTCCTGTTTGATTCCTGAATAAACTATTTTTGATTAACTTTACCTGTAGAAGATTAATTATTTTTAAAAAGAAATCGAACCTGTTACAATTGCCAAAGTGAAAACAAAAACCGTAGAGCTTTCCGGTAGCTTTGAAGTTGAAAGTTATTCACAATATTTCCATACTGTTCCAGTTAAGGACTTCAAAATCTGGTCACCTTAACGACATCCCATAAACCAATTGAATATTCCTATAGTTCAAGTCTTTTGTACAATGTTTGTATATATTACGTAAGTAAAATGAGTGAAGAACATGTTAAATTCTCAGTTTGTGTGCAACAAATAACGAGTGTAAACATTTTTGTAACCCATGTTTCTTTAAGAAGAAAACGTATTTTACTCTAAACTGAACACATGCGTGCGGTACGACAACGTTTCATGGTTTGTCTGTATGATTCCCAGCACTTCAAAACGTTAAACAGCTGTGTTAGTTTTGAACAGTTTCGATTCAAGTCTATACAACGTTATTTTGTTTCCTGTTATAAAAACTGAGCAAATCATTTTTCTCTTCAGACTCTTATCAGCTTCAACAAGCTGCATTATTAACGTTTTACGTTCTTTACGAGTTTTAAACTCATTCAAAATCATTATTAAAGCTATCATACCTGAACAGACAGTGTCCCTGTTTCCAAAACTTTCAAATAGAAAAACAAAGTTAGGACTAATGCACAGATCCGCCCATGCGCACTCGGCAGAAGTTGGACTTCCTGAGACATTCACTCTGTATCACGCAGTGCTCTGGCCGAGCCGACGTGTCATTTTGCAGTGTGTAAGCTACTGTTTCCTGCGTTTAAAGGGCTTGCTGGTGGAGTCTATGTTTTGTAAAAAAAAAAAAAAAAAAAATTTAATGTTCTTATCTCTCTTTATAAAACCTGCATGTTAATGGCAAATCATTTGAAATGTATTTTTTCTGTCAAAATAATAGACCTGGGACGTCTTGACATACCGGTGGGCTAGTGAAGTTATTGAAAACAGGTAGAGGGGGAAGAGTGAGCATTCATTATGCTGGGTGTATGAGTTGCGAGAGTATATAGTTGCGAGAGTCTAAGTTGGATGCCATATGAAGTTTTAAAACAGGGGTGTCAAACTCAGTTCCTGGAGGGCCGTAGTGTCTTCTGGCTTTTGTCCCACCCAAGCTCTCAATTACTTAATTTGTCTAATTATTTGATTAACTGGACACATTTAACACTTCTCTTCAGGGCATCAAAATGTTTCACAGGTAGTGTACCTTGAATCAACTGCATTTTTAAAGCCATCAACTGTAAAAGATCTTGAAAAATATTAAATATGTCAAATTCAACAAATAATTAGATAAATTATGTTAATTGAGAGTTTAAATTGGAATGCAAACCAGAAGACCCTGCAGCCCACGACTGGAGTTTGACACCCCTGTTTTAAAAGTACGGTCAGAAGCTTCTTCTCAGCCACTCAGAGTTGCCTTTTGGCGCTAGCCTATGACCTGTTAAGGCCATTTTGCCATACAACAGTGTTCTTCAATAGGCGGCCCGCGAGAGCCTTCCGTCTGGCACGTCAGGGGTCAGCTGCAGTGCTACCAACTGGGCATTTTTTTTGACACAACATGATTAATAACAGATCCAATTAAAGTCCGAGTAACATACACACACACACACACACAGCCTCCGGCCCCACCCCCTGCCCTGTCAAGTATCCACCAATAGGATTGTTGTTTTATATATATTTAAACATTTTATGTTGGTTTGCTAATTGTTTTGTTTGTTTTAATTCAAAAGCTTTTTTTCAAACTGATGTGAAGAGAGAAAAAAGTACAGTATCCTCTACATTGATCTAACTTAATCTACATTAATGATTTAGATTCTGGTATAGTAAGCAAACTTGTTAGATTTGCAGACAACACAAAAATAGGAGGAGTGGCAAACAATGTTGCAGCAGCAAAGATTATTCAAAATGATCTAGACAGCATTCAGAACTGGGCAGACACATGGCAAATGACATTTAATAGAGAAAAGTGTAAAGTATTGCATGCAGGAAATGAAAATGTGCATTATAAATATCATATGGGAGATACTGAAATTGAAGAAGAAATCTTTGAAAAAGACCTAGGAGTTTATGTTGACTCGGAAATGTCTTCATCTAGACAATGTGGGGAAGCTATAAAAAAGGCCAACAAGATGCTCGGATATATTGTGAAAAGTGTTAAATTTAAATCAAGGGAAGTAATGTTAAAACTTTACAATGGATTAGTAAGACCTCACCTAGAATATTGTGTTCAGTTCTGGTCACCTTGTTATAAAAAGGATATTGCTGCTCTAGAAAGAGTGCAAAGAAGAGCAACCAGAATTATCCCAGGTTTAAAAGGCATGTCGTATGCAGACAGGCTAAAAGAATTGAATCTATTCAGTCTTGAACAAAGAAGACTACGCGGTGATCTGATTCAAACATTCAAAATTATTATTATTATTTTTTTTAATAAATTTAGTCGTTGCCAATTATTTTTTATTATTTTCTCCCAATTTGGAATGGCCAATTATTTTATTATGCTCAGCTCACCGCTACCACCCCTGCGCTGACTCGGGAGGGCGAAGACAAACACACGCTGTCCTCCGAAGCGTGTGCCGTCAGCCGACCACTTTTTTTCACACTGCAGATTCACCATGCAGCCACCCAAGAGCTACAGCATTGGAGGACAACAGCTTTTGGGACCCCTGTAGTCTGGACGGCGCCATGGGCTTGCCTGTAAGTTACAGCTCTTGGGCAGCTTACAGGCAAGCCCGCAGGCGCTCTGCCAGACTACAGGGGTCGCTGGTGCGCAGTGAGCCGAGGACACCCTGGCCGACCTAACCCACCCTCCCGGCGGCGGCCAATTGAGCCACCCCTGGAAGCTCCCGTCCTCGGTCAGCAAAGGAATAGCCTGGACTCGAACTCGCAACGTCCAGACTATAGGGCACATCCTGCACTCCACGTGTCTGTAAGCCGCTAGCATTTAAAATTCTAAAAGGTATTGACAATGTCGACCCAGGGGACTTTTTCGACCTGAAAAATGAAACAAGGACCAGGGGTCACAAATGGAGATTAGATAAAGGGGCATTCAGAACAGAAAATAGGAGGCCCTTTTTTACATGGAGAATTGTGAGGGTCTGGAACCAACTCCCCAGTAATGTTGTTGAAGCCGACACCCTGGGATCCTTCAAGAAGCTGCTTGATGAGATTATTGGATCAATAAGCTACTAACAACCAAACAAGCAAGATGGGCCAAATGGCCTCCTCTTGTTAGTAAACTTTCTTATGTTCTTATGTTCTTATACGCGCCGCCTATGGATGCGTGTCATACAGAATCATATGAATAAGATGGAGTGAAAAACCTGAAATAGCAATTTAGACAACAGCTAATAACAGATATCAGGCTTAAAGAGCATTGAAAGCAAGAGAGAACAAGTGGGTCTTGAGTTGTTTTGAAGCGAGCGATTGTGGGTGCTGCACGCACTAAAACTAGGAAAGAGTTCCAGAGAGTCAGGCCATGAAGCTAAAAGAGCACTCCGAGTGTGGTGCACTTTTGCTTGGGTATAACAAGCAGGCCAGTCAGAGGATCTCAGCTTGCGTGCAGGGACATAGCAGGTCAGCAGGTTGGAGAGATACTCTGGACCTGTGTGGTGAAGGGCCTTACAGGCAAGCAGGAGAATTTTGAAAGTAATCCTGAACTTTACAGGTAGCCAGTGCAGCTGGGCAAGACATGAGGTAATGTGATCAGGTTTTTTTTATCTGGTAAGGATCCTAGCAGCAGCATTTTGAACCAGCTGCAATCGGTTTATGGCATGTGACGGAAGACCACCATAGAGAGAGTTGCAGGAGTCGAGAGTCGAGAGGAGATGAATGCATGACAGAGTATCTCTGCATCCGGAAGGGAAAGGTAGGGACGGACCTTTGAGATGTTTTGGAGTTGGTAGAAGGAGGATTTGACTACAGAGGAGATTTGGGCATCAAAGGAGAGGTTACTATCCAGAAGTGGGGGACGGCAGCAGCAGACAGTTTCCAAGGTTCAAGGAAGCAATATGGAGATTCTTGAGTTGAGTTTTTGATCCTACTAGAAGTTCAGATTTGTGAGCACTGCCGTTACTCGGGCAGTCTTGAGGGCAGCAGGAACCAGGCCTGAAACCAGGGACAGGTTGAGAGTGTGCATAATTGATTTCAACAATAGGCTGGAGACATCAGTAATGGAGAGAGAAGGAAGAGAAAGCAGGAGGGGCAATCGGAGGGGAGTCAAGGTGGTCAACTACTATACCAGGGTTTGTGGCAGGAGAGCGTAGAATAAATGGTGTTGATTTTGTTCTGAAAAAAGAGGAGAAATCATGGCAGGTAAGAGAGGAGGATGAATGGGAGATGGATTTACCGATGGCTGAATTATTTTTCTAATAACGTTACTTCAAATATTAACAATACAGATTGCGTGGTCATTTTTTAACTTGGTAACTTTATTTTTGTTTTTATTTATTGTACTTAATTTTTACAACTGAGGTTTATAATGTAATTTGGAAATATATGTGTGTTTAAAAAACATTTAAGTCTTGTTGGAGAGGGGCTTCAGGGTTCAAAGTGATTTGAAGACAGCCCTCAGGGACAGACTGTCAGGTGACAGACTGCATCCTTGTCATAAGAGTTGAGGGACCACACTGGAAGGAGTTTGATTATGGAAATGCCCTGGCAAAGTTCATAAATGCAAAGGAAAGAATCTTCTGCACAACAGCTGCAAAAAAGTGGCTTGTGTTTCTACCAGATTTTCTTTTAACAAGGTAATTTCAAAAGACCTAATTCTTACTGACTAAATGAAAACGTTGTTTTTAATTTTTTGTTGTTCTTCAGAAACACAAGGTCTGTATACAAATGCTGTGGTTGTGTTGAATTCTAAATTATAAATCATACTGACCCTCTCACTAAAGAAAATATCCCCCTAAAATTTTGGTAGGGGGCCAAATTGGCCCTCAGTCACAAAGTCCTGGAGCAAACATGGCATTTCAAAAACTATGAATGTAAGTAGCCTCATGTGAATTTCTTTTTCTACAAAGTCAAGTTCAAATATTCTTTTGAGTTTCAGTCAAAATGATCATTGACCACTTTCACCCATGCATCAGTGACATACAGAGAAGCCTGTGGCATGTTGGATTTTTGTTTTACTAATCCCTGTATGTAAGGTTTATAGTGAAACAGGCAGAGTTCAGACTAGAATTTAAAAGTTTATTAACAACAACAACACAAACTTTTAATGACACACAGTTAACTACTTACATTGGAACAACCATTATAATTATTTACAATGGAAAGAGGGTGTGTCGATTGGGGTTTGGACGACCAGAAAAAAACAACCTTAAAATAGGGCCCTAATAAAACCTGTAACATTAAGAGTCAGCTTCAGATTTTTGTAAACCCTTTGAAAAATCATGGTTTTGGCTGAGGACCCCTTTGATCTGTAAAAAAAAAAAAAATAGAGAATGTTAGGTTGACAGGATTTACATCTTTCGGAAGTGGGTGGGGGTGCTTATGGTTGTTTCCAGGATGTTTTGCAGTTCTTTGAAAGCAGAAAGCATTAAGCATTAATTAAACCTTTGGTGAAAGTTTTTTTTTTAATGGGAGTAGGTACTTACAGACAGTAATGCTGAGTAGAAATACAAAATTAAGTCAAAGTAAATGATATATTTAGTTGAGTAAAACAAATGTTTATAAAAGAGCTATGATAACGAATTTAAGCATGTCTGAAATGCAGGAATACTGAAACTACGCATCTGTTATAATAATATTACAAATAAAAACGCAGACACCCCCATTTCCTTTTTAAACATACACAGTAAATGTTCAAATATATATTTTGCAGATGGGTAATCATTTATAAAAATGCTTCTGTAAGTAAAACTTAACTACACTCCAAACGTGCAAAGAAATCAAAATCACCCTATTAAGAACGGTGATGTTTCACCTCACAATCACATTTAGAACCACTACTATGCAGTTACCAAACATACACATTAAATAACAGAACAAATAGCCTACCTAACCTGATGTTTAGATCCCAAAGTTCATCCTCCTGATTTTCACTGCAAACTTGTTGAGTGATTATAGGTCTCGGTTTTTCAACAGCCGTTTAAAGCGTGATTCGCATAAGACTAAAAATAAACAGGTGTCCTCATAGGGCCGGTTTAAGTTTAATGGGGGTCCCTCTTTGCATATTAATTTCCTTCCCTTTACTGTTTTACTACCACCACGCTTGATTAACATTAATAGCAAATTATTTAATTAGCTGATCCATATTTTACCTACGTATATGTGAATACGTATGTGTATAATAGGTTTCTAGTAAATATATATGCAGTCAAAACATGTTTAGCAAATAATACAAGGCTAGTAAACAGAGTTTTCTTATGGAATGTTGTTTTTATTATTATTATTATTTGTGTAATGCTACAGTATGTCCAAATGAGGCAGGCTGTATTTTAAGACAACCTAAAAACTTCATAGAAACCCAGTTTAAGAAAGCTGTAGGCCAAATTGGAACTCAAACATTTAAATATAGCCTCCCGTATTTTAATATGAATTAGTTGATTAGCATTTGGTGAGACAATTTCTTTGGAGATTGCCCCACTGTAATTCATATAAACCTAGGTCGTTTCCTCCTGTTGATTTCTCTCCAATGTATTTTCCAAAGTACTGGTACCTTCACATACATTTGTTGGTATTGTATTAAAATAGCGTGTCAGCGTTGGTGTTTTATTTAACAAATCTTCCTTGCGATGACATTGTACTTGTGATTCTGCTTTTCAGCGCCGCTCTCATACTTCCTAGCTGCTGCTATAGACATTGGGTGCGTTCATGGAGATCATTACCAATGGGTATGTTCACGGAGATCATTCTTAGAAGATCATTGGCTAAACTGGTCAGATTCTGCACAGAATCTGCGCAGAATGATCTCCGTGAACGCACCCATTTTTACCGGTTCTGATCTCCGTCACGTTCGTGCCGTGGCACAACTGATAAAAGTGGCACGTGGCTTGATCGCCAGGTCAAGTCATATGATCAGGCAGTCGCAGCTCCTCCAATGCAATATGGCTTGGTAAAACCACCCTGTTCTGATCCATACAGTCACACACTACTTATTTATTTTGTAGATATTGTATTGTGTGGAGTAGTGGTTAGGGCTCTTGACTGGAGAGTCGTGGGTTCAATCCCAGATGGGGGATACTGCTGCGGTACCCTTGAGCAAGGTACTTTACCTAGATTGCTCCAGTAAAAACCCAACTATATAAATGGGTAATTGTATGTAAAAATAATGTGTAAAAAATAATGTAATTGTATGTAAAAAATAATGTGATATCATGTAACAATTGTAAGTTGCCCTGGATAAGGGCGTCTGCTAAGAAATAAATAATAATAATAATAAATGATATACTGTATATTTTTGGAGGCCCCACAAAATCTGAGGACCTGGGCTGCAGCCCCTAAAGCCCCAAGGTTAATCCGGCCGTGCCTCAGAGTTGGTCAAAAGCAGAGGACGTCTAGTAACCTGACCTCCCAGACGGATTAGTTTTTATCAAGAAAAGTCGGTAAATTCAAAATTAAACGCGATGTTGTAGTCAGAGAAGGTGTTTTTGTGTATGATTTGTAAACAATGAATCTGTGTAGTGTTAGAAAGTGGTATATCTTAATGTAACGGTCACAGTTGATAAGCAATCTCACTGCCCTCCAAGAGGAGCTATTATTGGCCCAAGTTAAACTTTTAACAAGACCAACAAGGGTGGCCAACAGCAAATGCAGGGGCGTCAATTATGTCAATTTCAGGAACAAAACGGTTTATTGCATTGAACAGAAGGTTAAACAAATGGTTGAATATCCATTAAAACAGAACAGAAAAGAGAACCAGTGGAATGGATAAAGCCAAATGAATATGCACATCACAGCAATGAATAGTAAAGAAAGGAAGAAGAAAAAAGAAAGACGGAACAGCTAATGTAATGGTAAATGAACAAAACACAAACAAGCAAGAGGTCCTGTGAGTTCCGAATGAATACACACGCACAGACATCCACACCCGCAACTATACAACATCAACACCCAGATACAGCAACAGAAGCTAAATACAGCTATGAATATACACCAATATTGAATTAAACACTCTTTAGGTAATTATGAATGTCCGATACGAGTGTAAAAATCCAGAGAAATTGGCTGGATCTCATCTGGTCTTAACAGTTCTGGAACAAAGCAGAGTGTGAATCCGGTCCGGAGAAGAAAGTAAACCAGGGTGAGATGTTGACTGAGGTAAATGACATTTTGAGTGTTCAAATGATGCAGGGAGTACAGTTGTTTAATCCACGAACAGCACGCACTACACACAGATCTTAATGAACAAGTTTCACCTACCCTACTTACAAAAGCTAAAAAAAATAAGTTTAAAGAAAATAGACAAAAGTTGCAAATAAGAACAATGCGACAGCTAAAGCTAAATTCTATAAAACGATATTTAGAGTAAGTAAAATGGTGGATTAGTGTTTTCTCTCTGTCTCTGTAGTTTTGACCTGCCCAGGCTACTGTTCCTACTTAAAGAGACAGGTGAGTGCATAGTTACACCCACATATGTAGCAACTGAAGCACTACAGTCAGAATGTGGTATGCGTACCAAAACTTGACCTGTGTAATGTCAGAAAGTGGTACGTTTTCACATTTTGGTATAGGTGCAATCAATTGTGTTTTGCTACTGTCAAAAAGAGGTACATTTACCGTTAATTATACATAATTTTTTTGCAAACTTAAACTGGAAACAGACAACCAATTTCTCTTAAAAGAAAAAACTATTCACGATAAACAAGTCAAAATGAGAAGTCACTGCAAAGTTGCACAAGTAAAAACACGTACTGCATATGATAAATATTTGCATACTATTTTTTAATGGTGGAAAAATATGATACATTACATTAAAAACGATTTAAAAGACTGGTAAATATAAATTCAATTAATAAATATGTAAAAGACCAAAAACAACATAACATACTAGATTTAAGTGTCTGTTTCCCCACTTTCTTAGTAGAAGTTGTTTAGGCATGCACGAGCAAGCACAGTAGCGCCATGCACTCACTTTTTAACACGTACCACTAAATAACACTACACCTGGTTTAAATAACTAATTTTGTTGTGCATTCTTTTCCAAAGGCTACAATAACCATTTTGTCCTTTGAGTGATATACATATCTTCAAATGCACCGTTAAAAGCATTAATGTTTTAAGAGTCGCCAATTATATTTTGTATTTTCACCCGTCCCCAATATGGTTATGCCCAATTATTGTGTTTTACTGAACTGTAGAATCTCAGTAGAAATCGTACCAATTTTCATATCATATTAAGGCTAGTATTGCTTTGAGGCGAATACCCTGGAAATGCTATATCAGTTGTACATAACACTGACATGGTCGATTCGCACAGGAGTAAAAAGACACAGGAAGCCTGAGTTTGAAATTGTATAGACAGACCCAATATCCTGTAAAAAAATTATCTGGCATAAAAAGAAATGGACGGTTTGCAAGGGACTAAATTTTAGTATCATATTACCTCTTGGTTAAGTAGATACATGTTAGATATTATAGATCTTGTTGTTGCTTAAGGTCAAAATAATTTTCTTGATGTTGCATTTGTAGATTACTTGGGATCTTGGGATTGCATGTTTTTGCAAAGTGTGTCAATATGTAGCCCAGTTAACTGTATGTCGATTTCTAGGCCAATCCAGTTCAGACACTTGTGCAGGAGTTTGCCATGGATGTGTATTGGCCCTTTCCCTGCCCAGCCGCCAGCTGTTTGCAGTGAAAACCTAATGAATGTGCACGAATGTCTTTTATTGTACGAATGTGTATTGAAAGTTTGCCTTTGCCATTAAACTAGCAATTAGGTTTTGGGATTGAGAGACACAGTGTCAGACACCATTTAAGCCATTGATGATTATTAAGTGGGAGGAAAGTCTGGCTATAAGTTTGATATAATTCTCAGGTCTAATTATGTACGTGTTCTGGTAATATAAATATTGCCGCAGTATTACTGGTATGGACAATTGGGTTGTGCATTATTCCTGTATTCAACACATTTAACTTATAGTTGCTGTTTATTTTTTATTTAATATACATTGTGGCAGACATTTATTTTCCAGTCACAAGACCATCAGAAGAGCTGGTTGCCTCATGTTGCTTTGTAATGTCTTCTTTTCCATTTTAACATAAAACTGTATGCACACTTGTACATATTGAAGTGTATTGTTGTTTAGGGATGTAGGAACCCAATGAATAATTAATTTACCTAAAACTCATTGCCTGCATTTTAAAACATTCTGACATTTTGTTTTGTGGTGCAAATACTGGAATAAAACAAAATAAAAATACAGTTCAGGGAAGTTTAAAAAAAAACACATAAACAACCCAATAACCTCAGTCTATACTAGAGATAATTAACAAAACACCAAATCATTTAATGTAAATTATTTTATTAGTCATTCTAATGGTTTACTAATATTAGACAATATACAACACAGGAAAATATGAATACAACCCAAAAATATATCTCTGCATCTTTTCTTGCAAAAACCATCTTTCCACAAAGCAAAAGGGGGTCATATTGAATGCAAAAATATACAATTTTAAGTTACAATATATACATTTAAGTGCTTCTAAAAGTGTGGTTTGTGAATGAATAACATACAAAAAAGATGCAAACAAACCCAAAAAACAAAAGATGTTTTAACAAATTGTAAGATGAAGTACTAAGGCTTTCATTGCTGTTTTTGCATGTAGTCATTTCAGTTTTTACACAACTGATATGTTGTCCATTGCACAGCCACACTTTTCGACGATCATATTAGGGAATTCTGCTACTTCAATTTCGGTGTATTCTCCTTTTTTCACCAGGTACATCATGGGCAGTGGGGTGCTTTCAACAACAGCACAAGTCCGTTCTCCGTAGCCATAGTGACGAAGTGGATTCTTTGGCTGTTTGCACCCTCCTGCGCAGCGGAATGCCTGGTAACCGGCTGGCTCGATGATCCAATATTGAGTCCAGGTGAGCTCCCTGAAGTTAATAAAATATTCCTCCCTGCAGCAGACGTTTTTCTTTGCAGTGCTTTCTTCACAGTCGCCACGAGAACTAAAAGAAAATAAAGAACATAAATGAGTTTTTTTTAATGTAATTTTAATTATACAAACAAAAACATATATTGCACGTAAGATGCTGCCTCCAGACCATAGGGAAAATGACACTTACCCGAACTCTTCAAGATTCAAAGTGTAGAGGACCAGTTCAGGTTTCCCCAAAGTTCTGTCTGACGGGCCTTGAGATGTGAATCGTACACATTTGGCCATCTCAGCAGCATAACTTCCGGGCCGCTCTCCTTCAATCCAGATCTCTAAGTACATGGGGGCCTGTCTGTTGGTTTTAAGCCAGTATTGGACACCCTGTGTTACATCAAAGCTTTTCCAGCCAGTTTCATGAATGGGCACCAACCTGTCATAAAAAGAAAGAAATGCTGTTAAAATATGCAAAGATGTAATTGGATTATGAATTGTTATTGTTATTAATATTTGAGAATACCAATGTAAGCAATTAACCTTTATAATATATATATATATATATATATATATATATATATATATATATATATATATATATATATATATATATATTCTTTACCTAGAGTCCACCAATGAAGTTCTATTGGATCCATCTGCCAGAATTTCAACCCAGTAGACACTGACTCTAGCATTATTGACAGGCCTGTGGCTCCTTTTGTCAGACAAAGGCAGCTTTTGGGGTGCCTTCTTGAACAGTTTGAGTTCTGCCATTGTGACTTCACTGTTTTCTGGGATTCTGGCTTGCATATCAAAAACCATTCTCTGCCGGGTGGTGTCTGAATACAGAATTTCTCCAGATATATCTAAAAAAAGGACAGATGAAAAAAAACAAGGTTATTAAAAACTATTTCTGTATCCTAAAAGAAACAATTTATTCCCAAATGAACATATTTAAGACAGACTTATACTTAAACAATCTGGGGTTTTTTATTTTTTATTTATTGGACTCACAAATGTCAGTTACCCTTTATTGTGTGGTAGTAACTTGACAGACTGCTGCAAATAGGTATTCAACATCCTAAGCTAATACACATTTCTTCTTCTGCTAGCCAAACTAATGCTTTACATTGTACAGTACAGGATTTCAAGTTTATCTATATTATATACATTATAGAAGTGACCATACCTGCATTTCCCGGGATTCCTCTTAAGATCCCAGCCAGACTAGGCAGGGATCTCCTCTTCCTCGCATTGTGAAGGTTGAGCATAGTCATGTACTTGTTCTTGATGTGTGCAGGGATGACCAAATTCTCCAAGTCCCTCTTCTGGATTCTGGGGACCTCATTAAGCCCCAACTTCTTTAGCATGGCATCTTTCATATCTTCATGAGTAAATCCTTCCACCAGGACTACTAGCATGGCACAGAGCACCCATGTAGTAAAGTTGCCCATCTTAATATAATACCTTCTTAATGTTTAAGTTGCCTCAGCTGTTAGAGAGCAGGATCAATTCTAGTTCAGTTCACTGCTTGCAGAAAATGCCTAAAGTGTGGACTTGCACTGGCCTTTTATACAGTGGTTACATCCCTCCATAGACTAAGCTGTTCACACATGATGAGGGGGAGGCGACTGACTTTATAGTCAAGGGCTGGACTGCAAAATCACACTGAATTCTGAATATAAAGACAAATTTACACTTCTTAATCTGCCTAGAAAATGAAGATACATCTTTACCTGAAATACTAACATATATTTCGTTTTAGTGATTTCTTAATAATTTCAGATTTATTTGTTGTTGTAAAAACCATGTAAACAAGCAGCTTAACAGTTTAAAGTCAATTAATTAACCCTTCATCCTTTTATCAGTATTTTAAGGAGAAATCAAAGCCTGCACAACTTTGAAGATTAGTACACTTAAACAACAATAGAAAATATTTTAGTGTACTAAAATATTGTTACATATGCATTTTTGTTTTATTTTAACAATTAAGATATTTTCCCATTTCCTCAAAGTTGTCTTATGTCTTAGGTCATGGTATTTACATGATGTATTATTTTGTACTAAATAAATACATTTCGATTTATTATTCAAAATATAAGAAATTAACTTAGGTACACAAAGCTAATTTGTTTCTTCAGAACATTGAACTTTCTTTGATTATTACTATATATATATATATATATATATATATATATATATATATATATATATATATATATATATATATATATATATATATATAATATAAGTTTAAATATATGTGATATTTATTATTTGTGTTTTTAGGACATTGAACTAATGTGGATTTATTTTTACTATGTTCTATACTGTTTATTCATGAACTGTAATTTAAGAGTTTAAGTAGGTGTAGTATTTATTGTAATTAAAACAATAAACCATTGTTTTGTTCTAAATTACCTGATATTTGTCTTGTATGAATATTTGTAAAGTTTTAGCGAACCGGACATTACAGCTATACTTATGTAATATACATGATAAAGGTAAAACACTATTTTAAAATAAATGTAATGCAATGTTCAAATTGTTTAATATTTGTATTTTCTATAATATATTTTCTATGTATTTAATGTTGTTGTTATTTATAAAAAGTGGGTATTCAAAATCAGCAATAAAACAAAAGAAGGATTTTAAAGGATCCCTGTTATTCAGCAGCAACAATGTAACTTGGTAGCCTGTTCCATAAACTCCAAACACACTCTGTGGTGAGTGTTTGAACTTGTCAGTCTCCAATATGATAAGAGTGCTACTGCAGAACTTGCTTTGAATGTCATTATGAATTATTTATTTAGACAAATATGTTGAAGGGATGTTTGTTTTTTGTGATAAAGCATTTATCCCAAAGGCACACTACAGTCTCATATTTAAAAAAATAAATAAATATATATATATATATATATATATATATATATCAGCAGCAGCAGCAGCTTTTTTCAATCCACTGCTGGATTAAGGCCTCCCCACAAAAGCCTGTCTGCTGCGTCCCTCATCCACGTTTCCCCAGTGTGTTTCCGAATTTTATTTTGCCATCTTCCTGGAGGTCTTCTTCTTGGTCGCTTTATATCTCTTGGGATTCAGACTAGTATCTCCTCGGTCCAGCGATGGTCTGTTCTTCTTGCTACATTTCCAGCCCACTACCATTTCAGACGAAACTAACTGTCCAAAGTATACGTAGTTATTGACTTCTTAAAGCTTGAAAATATATATATATATATATATATATATATATATATATATATATTTTGTTTATTTAGCAGACGCCTTTATCCAAGGCGACTTACAGAGACTAGGGTGTGTGAACTGTGCATCAGCTGCAAAGTCACTTACAATTACGTCTCACCCGAAAGACGGAGCACAAGGAGGTTAAGTGACTTGCTCAGGGTCACACAATGAGTCAGTGGCTGAGGTGGGATTTGAACCGGGGACCTCCTGGTTACAAGCCCCTTTCTTTAACCACTGGACCACACAGCCTCCTATATATATATATATATTTACAAATATTGATAATAATAATACATTTTGTAGTTTCATTATTATACCACTGTTATATTAGCAAAACACTTCAATCTAAAAAAAGTGTACTGATAAATGCACTAGCCAAAACATTTGTCTACTTGACTTAGTTTCTTGAAAGTTTATTTTATTTTATGTAAACATTTTTTTAAAAAATATAGATAGATAGATAGATAGATAGATAGATAGATAGATAGATAGATAGATAGATAGATAGATAGATAGATAGATAGATCATTAATATGGCCTGTTGTCCAATGTCCAAACTGAACTTTTGGACCCCAGTACAGTCTCCTGGCAGCAGGATGCCACTGTAGCCACCTGCAGATTGCAGACTGCAGACTGTATTTGGCGTTGCTTCTGTCTTGTTTGCATTTACTGTTTATTTTCACTGGATGTTGTAAAGTAAAGTCAACTCAGTTAGTGTCCGTTAGCATGGAAATGTCTTTTCTGGGGTCTCCCGCTGTCTGACAGTCGCCTTGTTAAACATGTGCTTGGCCACTATTTAAGAGAAATGTGTATTCCAATCCTGCCCCCCTGCTCCCTTTACAAAATACAATTATTAAGCAAACAGACAGTTAATCCTCGGCAGAAGCAAGGATGTTGATTGGAGAGGTTTTCACAGGATGATGATTATCTGTTTCAATTGCAGGATTTGCCAGAGGAGTTTTAAAGTTGTCTTATTCTGTGTATGTGTATTGGGGCTGCATGCTGCACGGGGATGTCAGACAGGGGATTTGGAGCTGCAGGAGGGGTAATCCCTTTGATTGGAAACATGGGGACATGGAACCCACAGATTAATCTTGTGTTTTACAAACTGTTTTCAATATTGAGAAATCCAAAGTGTAATAAATAATACATTCTAAAAACAGAAATACATCATAGTGCAAATGTACGTTGCTTATTTTGAAAATATATGTCTGTTTTTACACATAAAAGTTACACTTTATATAAAGTTGAAACAAAACTATTTATACAAAGTGAGTTTGAATGTGGCAAAAACAAAGTTACTTATTTGTATTTAGTATATTTACTATACATACATATATATTCAGGTAACCTATTGATACAATTCAAACACTTTTTCTCCTATAATATTTTTTTAAACAAAGAATTGATGCCAGATGTGCTGAAACAGTTGTTTCTCAAAACAAGTAATCAGGTATAATCCAAAATAAATGTCTTTGAAATAGTTTTACCAAATGTGAATTGAAATGATGCGAATAAGAAGCACACAATTTGGTGTAAGTCACTATTTTCAGAATAATTTGTCATTTTGCCTCAAAATGGAGAAAAGCGCGAAGTACTCTGATGCTATCCACGTTACAGCAAAAGAGAAATAGAAAAAAAGCAAAAAATACTACACCAGACATTGAACTACAGAAGTACAAAGAAAAAACAAGACAGTGAGCAGCTTGAAAGGCAGAGGGAGGAAAAGAATCGTCACAGAGCGAAAAGTCCGTGCCCTTGTTGCCAAGGTCAGAGGAAACAGAAAAGTGCTTCAAATATTGTGCAGGAGCTACTTGAAGAATATGGTGTTAAGGTGTGCGCACAAACAGTAAGAAACAGAATGAAAGCGAAGGGATTCAATGCCAGGTTGATGGAAAGAAGCCCTTTATCACCACAGTCAACAAGAAAAGATTAACTTTTACCAAAAAGCTTTTTTTCACAAAGTCATTTGGTCAGATTAGTCCAAATTAATTTGTTTGACTCAGATGGGAGAGAGTGATGGTGTGGAGAAAGCAATCAGAAGAATTTAAAGAGGAGTATCTGCAGCTCACCATGAAACAATGAGGAGGCATCCTTTTGAACATTTGTGGGATAAACTAGGTTCCAGGACGAAGGGAAGAACTAATAAATAGAAGGATGAATAATGGAAAAAAATGCAGGAAACATGGAACAGCATTGAACCAGATGCTTGCAAGTTGTTGTGTAGTATTACAAAAAGATTGCGAGCTGTTATTAAAGCAAAGGATGGTCACACTAAATACTGAAAATGTACGCAATGACCAAAATAATAAAACAAAAGATAATTATCAATGAATGTCTAGTTGCCTGAATAATTGTTTCTGCACATCTGGCATAACATCTTTGTTTTAAAAATGTATTATAGAAGAAAAGTGTTTTAATTGTATTTACAACTTGTCTGATATAATAATAACTAAATACAAATAAGCAGCTTTGTCTTTGCACACTCAAACTCAATATAAAAGATTACAAAACATAACAAATGTGGCACAGTCTGAATAATTGTTACATTTTGATATGCTTGTTTAATTTTGTATTACCACATATTGTTATTTTTAGGCTATATGTCATTTTAGTATTCTTATTGGGGTGAATGAAATGTTGTCCTTATTTGGTGTCAAGGCACAGTCTTTTGAAGTAAAGTCATTAAGCCTGATTGTCATCCGTATCAAAGACTTTACCTCTAGATACCTCTCCTTCTAAAGACAAGCCATTCACAGTCTGGGCTGGAACCCATAACATTATAAGCCTTTTGAAGCAATATTGATTTGACTGTTTTCACTTTATATAACATAAGAGACCTCCTGGACTGCCTCTGTGTAAAGGTTAATGCTACTTGAGTGTTGAGGTAGATGACCAAGAGGCCATATTTTAAAGTAAATGAGAAGGCATTCCTAATTCTAAGAAGAATATAATAATTGTAACAAATTGGTTGGGGATGGAAACAGTTAATTTATTGTGAAAATGTGCTTCAATTTAGCTTCACACTGTATTTTTAAACATGTATAGCGACATGTTTATTTTATTTAAAAATAATAATACACGTCATAACTTAAATAAATATCACAGGCCACTGATAATTAATGTTTGACTTATTAGACACGCATTTGCTTCTCAAAAGCAGTTTCATATGTTATGCTTCCATATAATTTAATGAAGAACATAAACTGATTTTTTGATGTTGTTTTTTTTTTTTCGTGTTCTTTCCAAAACACAGATGTCTGATTTTGGCCGTCATACTGTCAATACACAACTCCGCTAAATTAGAGTTGATCCAACATGTGATATAATTTACAGTACAGTCTCTGCCCCTTCCTACCCTAATTAAAGAGGCCTCCTTGGGTAAAAGTAAACAGACAGTTTGTAGGTGCTATCCTTCTTAATCAATGGTCTGTAATATCCTGCAATCTACAAAACAGGTGTTAATGAAAATCTGCAGATTTGCATCACAAAATTCTGGTAATTGTCTGATAAACTCTTACTCCAGGCAAAATAATCTGAGGAGCGAACTGAAACATGACGTTCTTCACAATACTGTATCTCCTATAGGTGATGTCAGTGGCCATTTACAGGAAAATATCACTTACTTATACTCTGAATTACATCAAACACGAAGTGGCAATATGAGAAATGTTTTGCTATTGTTTAATGTCAACCACCAAAGACACTATAGCGTTGCTAGTGGTATATTTAAATAGCCTACCTTTTTAACGTCGTATGTATTTTTTCGCCTCATACTAACATATGAATGTATAAAGTATATATATATATATATATATATATATATATATATATATATATATATATATATATATATATATATATATATATATATATGCATATTTTATAACTAACTCAATAAATAAATAAATAAATATAATGCCAAAATAACCCATGTAAGGATTTTACACCTGTCAACTTATTTGCCGGTGTTGTGAAATATCCTGCATACCCCGCACTTCGAGTTGGCGCGTGCCTAAACGCCGCTTCTCGCTCTCTTCCTCTTTGAAACCACTCGTGCCAAGGTTTTTATTTCCCCAGTCCGCTCTGCTCTGGTGTTTCTAAATCTACAGCCAGCTACACTCACGCTCTGCTCCACTGTAAATCGCTTTCAAAATGTAGAGATGTGCGAACAGGTTCCTTTGAAATCGGGTACCCGGTTCCTGCTTTGGTACCGACGAACCGGATACAAATATCAGGGATCCGGTTCCTGTGAGTACTATTGTTTTTAGTAAAACTGATTATTAAAACCTTAATTTCTGTCAAATATACATTTGATAACTATAATAGACACGTTCACACTTAGAAAAAACAGGTATGCAAAATATTTATTACAGCAACAAGGTTATTATTATTATTATTATTATTATTATTATTATTATTATTATTATTATTATTATTATTATTATTATATTTATTTCCCTGGAGAATAATTCAATCTCACTTTTACATGAAGTGATGAAAACGCTTTGGGTAAAGTGAATCGTCTGCACCTCGATGGGTTTATTCGCAAGACAACGCGAAACCGAACACGACACGATTTCAGCTATCGTAAAAGAAAGTAATTTTACCCCAAGTCGATGGGGTCGTATTTCGTCTTCGGATCCTAACATATGCACTGACCCTTTTGCACACAGCACGTGGTTAAAGATTTTTTAAATTGTATAAGCTTTGTGAAATTCGCAATTAACATGGTTCATATACAAGCACACAGTTTCTTTCGCAGTAATAAAACTCTTATTGTGCAAATTGGATAATATTGATTATTCTGTTAACTTTAATTATACAGGGCGATTTCATAGATTGCATAATATTGTCGGAGCATCACAAAAGCTGCATCGTTTATGGATCACATCTTATATGTACAGTGTCAAATATTTTTCCTTTGCAAAACATCTTTTGTAGCAGGTGTTGGAGCGGGAGCGGTGCCAGAGCTTTTCTTTCAATTCACGTGCACGCGCAGCTACAGAGGAGCACTTGGGTCATGCGAGAAAATTGGATTTTAAAACTCCCAACATTTTGCGATACTGTGCACGAGCTGCGTCTGAGGAAAAGACGGAGCAGGCGGAGCTCGTAACTCTTGTTGACAGCACTGCTGTGTGAAGCCTAAATCGTCGTGTTTTTAAAAGTCTAAACACTGGCTTTTCTAGTACTGTATATATTATTTTCCCCACATATATTATAGCATCGTGTCTGTTTGGAAAAAAAAAAAACAGCTGAAGTTTGGAGTAAGCATGTTTTATATGAGGTTGTGTTATCAGTAAAAAGTGTCTTGTCCCACCATATTTGATCATTTTTATACTGCATAGACATGTCACTTCGAAAAAATACATAGGCCTACAAGTTTGGAGCAATGCAAATGATTAATAACTATTTTAATGACATCACCAAAGGTGTCATTCATATATGAACGTATTGCCCCAAGGTAATTTCACATTTTTATATGTGAGCGCACATATATCTTAGACAAAATAAAGAATGTTTTGGGGCACCTGCTCTCACCCGTACCTGTATATAAGTACTACTTGGAAGTTGGTTACTTATTCCCGGTTCCTTATTCGCGGTATAGTTGACAAAGCAGCATGTCCTTTAACTCACTTACACATCTTTCACAAATAATATTTTGCTCTCATTTAAAAGATAATCGCTCCCTCTTCTGCTACCATTTAAAAGATAATCGCTCTCTCTTTTAAGAAAAATGAATTTTTTTTTTTAAAATTCAGTCGTCGCCAATTTTTTTACCCCGGTTTTCTCCCCAATTTAGTATGCCCAATTATTATCTGTATCCTCGGCTCACCGCCGCGAAACCCCCGACTGCACTGCAGATCCAATGCAATGCCACTAGACCTATAGTACCGGAAGACAACACAGATCTGGCGGCTCCACTGCAGAACCACAGGCGCCCTATCGGGCGCAGGGGTCGCTGATGCGCGGTGAGCGGTGGATTCCCCTGCCGACCTAAGCCCTCCCTACCCGGGCAGCGCTCAGCCAATTGTGCGCCGCCCTCTAGGAACTCCCGGTCACGGTCGGCTGTGACATATTCTGGATTCAACCTCGCGATCGCCAGGCTATAAGGCACATCCTGCACTCCAGCAAAGCGCCTTTACTGGATGCCCACTCGGGAGCCCCAGAAAAACGAAAATATTAATAAAAAAAATTTGTGTCAACAGCATAGCGGTAACCCATATATTACCTGCTTGTTTTGCCCCATTTACTCCCCTTAGACTTCTTGCTCACTAAATATTGAGGTATCCCTAGATATGTTATCGTCTCCTCTTTGCAAAAACACGATTATAAAAAATAACGATTTTAGTGAGAAAGCCGTGCTCCACTAAAAATGCATAGGAATCCTTTTGCTCTTACTTGTTGATAAACAAGGTCCAAAGATGCTGAAGTTTTACACCTTTATCCAAGGTGACTTACAAGTATTACAATAGAAATACAATATAAAAAAATATTCAAAAGTTATTATAGTATTGTAGCAGTCTCAGTTAATGCAGGCAGGCGCATCACACAGGGCGAGGCAATCCACATACAGGTGAAGGGCGGGCGCAAACTCGGGACCTCTTGCACTGAAGCTTAGCGCCGATACCGCTGTACAAAAGCCGGCTCCCTTGCAAGGAGCATATATCGGGCTTATGTCTTTGTGTGTGATTACGTCACCTACCAGCCCTGCTGCTGCCTTCCTCCGTGCACTCTATAGTATTACAAATAGTAGTAGTAGTAGCAGTAGTAGTAGCCTACTGGTAGTAGTAATGCTACTGTACCAGCCGTCCTCATTTTCCCAGGACATCCCTCTTTTTAGGTAGCATGTCCCAGTGTCCCCACAAGTTTAGTCAAATGTTATTTTTGTACCACTTTTGGCTAGTTGTCCCATTTTTCATGAAAGTCTGTATTTGGCCATAGGCTAAGCAGCACCCTGATGGATGGATGTAAATCTAAAGCCAACTGGCCCCATTATCCTGAGACACTTTGAGAGGACAAGTTTGTAAAATTGACCTTAAACTGAAAGAAATTAATCTGTAAAATAAGTGTTAAACCTTTGCTAAATTGATATTGTTGCTTAATTACCGCGAGGCAGCATGACGATACAATAGTAAAATGCGCATTGAATCTTTTTATTTACATTAGGTATTTTATATGGGAGATCAGATATATAGAATAAAATGGAGAACAACATCTAGAGCTCACACTTGGTCTTCTATACACTCTCTGCGCATAAAATATTATTAAACTGAGGTGAGGAAAAGTTTTCATTGAAAGAAAACTCAAAACTCTTTGACTTCAACTTAATCCAAAGAAGAACTTGTGTTTGAAATGTCATTGTTTTTAGAATGCTTTATATATTAAATAAAAGTACACTTGAGGTTATTTGATTTTTTATTTCTTACTATATGCCAGGTTTTGAGTTCACACCTCATTACTGCAGAAATACGGGGAAACACTGAGTTACAGTCTTTGCAAATGATGACGTCCCGGATTATTGTAGATTTTTGCTGTTTTTATCGATACAGTAAACACTTTGTCCAATGGAGGAATTCCAATGACTATAAATGGCAGAAAGCACAATATTGAGAGATCTCTTATTTTTGTTGCTGCAGACACACTAGCATCTCATTGGTTAGGGGGTTCAAAGGAAGTATGAACTTTGCACTCAAGGCTTGTAGAACATGTTTGACCTCAGGGTAAGACAGGCAAAGGAAGTTTTTGGAGTCAGATTTTAGTCTGAGGAATGATGATGAACACCTAAGATGTGTTGCTCTTGATGACATGAGCCCAGCAGCTCGGCAATACTGGAGTAAGCTATGGGGCATTAATACAAAGAGCTGGAGTAAGCTATGGGGCATTAATACAAAGAGCTGGAGTAAGCTATGGGGCATTAATACAAAGAGCTGGAGTAAGCTATGGGGCATTAATACAAAGAGCTGGAGTAAGCTATGGGGCATTAATACAAAGAGCTGGAGTAAGCTATGGGGCATTAATACAAAGAGCTGGAGTGAGCTATGGGGCATTAATACAAAGAACTGTTTAACAGAACTGCGTGACTTTTCTTTGTGTAGTGGCCTGGCACATGACCCTATGCATGTGCTCCTGGAAGGTGTTGTAACCTTATACATTGCAGATAACTTTATACTATTTCATTTATGTCGAAAAATATTTTGAATGGTCATGGTTAAATTCTCGACTAAGGTCCTTTGCGTACAATTACCTAGAAGCAGGTAGTAAACCTGAAATAATCGAAAAAGCACATCTGAACGGTGATGTAACACTGAAGCAAACTGCTGCTGGTATGATGACTTTAATTACAGTACTTCCAATAGTAATTGGCCAAAAAGTACCTGAGCAGGAACCAAAGTGCAGGAATTTTCTTAAGCTGATCCAAATAGTTTTTTTTTGGCAACAAATGCAGCTTGTACTAGAGAAAGTGTAGGAACACTTAAGCAGCTGGTTTACAATCATAATACTATGTTTGTTAGGCTTTACCCAAAGACATCCATCACCCCTAAAATGCACTACCTTGTACACCTTCCCTCTCAAATGCTGCGCTATGGCCCTCTACATCACCATTGGTGTATGCGGTTTGAGGCAAAACACTCCTTTTTTAAAAGCAGGAAGTGGAAGTGTTTAAAAAATTTACCACTTAGCATGGCAAAGCAACACCAGACACACACATAAGTTTATTTAACCTGCAGTCAAATGTCAAATATTTGAATTATTTAAAATGATATATTTTCTTTTTTTTAATTAAACCTTATTGTTTTAGTAAACAATGCCACTATTTAAAGTGTGGGACTGCAGACGGCAAAAGAAGAAGCTGGTATTGACAGACACACTTCAGGAACTAATCGACAAAGGTAACCAAACCATTTACTTTAAGAAAAGCATGCCGACATGTAACATTTAGGTTTATATAAACCTTTAAATTAACTTAACAACCATTTTTAAAAGCAAAAGCTTACATTACTTTTGTGTTTAAATTTATTGTCTTTATTTTCTTATATTTTTTCTGATTTTCAAAGCCTCATTGAAACTGAATGTATCCAAGCCAATGAGAATTGTGCTCAATAGTGATGGAACGGAAGTGGACGATGACGCCATTTTAAGCCAGTTGGGGGGTGAAATTTTAATTTTGTTGGAGGAGGGAGATGTATGGATAGAACCAAAGTCAGACCCACAGGAAAATCTAATCAAAAAAAAAACCCTCCAAATGAAATGCAAACGTGAGAGAATGACAGAAACATAGACTGTATTCATCACAAGTAGCATGTGTAAAAGTAATTTTAAAATAATTGTCATGTAAAAACAATTGATTCATAATTGATAGTTTTAAAAGCTTTAAAATAATAGGCATGACTAGTAATAAGCTTTTTTTAACTATTATTTTTTATCATAATGTCTTGAACTGTGGTGATCATTGTATTTTTTTTATGTGTAGGGGAGTCATCTAGGAGTTTGCATGTTCTCCCCAATGTGTTTGCCTTGTGGGTTTTCTCCGGGTACTCCGGTTTCCTCCCACAGTCCAAAGACATGCCGTTTAAATAGCCCTCTGTGTGTGTGTGTGTGTGTGTGTGTGTGTGTGTGTGTGTGTGTGTGTGTGTGTGTGTGTGTGTGTGTGTCCTGCGATGGACTGGCGTCCCGTCCAGGGTGTAGTCCTGCCTTGCATTGCCCTGTGTCTACCGGGTTAGGCTCCGGCTCACCGTGACCCTCTAAAGGAATAAGCTGTTATGATAATGGATGGATGGATAGGAGTCATCTAAACGTTGAATTGTTTTATTGTTGTGATTTTTTAATTTATTTTATTTACAGGCCAAAGCATCGATGTTCCACTGCCTCCATTAAGCGAGTATGTAAAAAGACATCTGAAGGAAAATAAATCTGTCATGGTATGGTCAAAAATGATTGAGGAAAGTGCACGCTACTACCTGGGCCTATTTCCACACATTGGCAAAGTGCAGAATACCGCAGCATTTACCCGACCTATCCCACAATCAAGCAGGAAGGAAATGAACCGTGGGTATGTCTGTGAACATTTGGCCTGAGTTATTTTGATATAGAGGAATTTTCCAATTAAAATTATTTTTAGTGCATTTTTAAAGTTACTCTCAAACTATTTTTTGGTATATTATTAATGTTTTCTGTGTACCTGCAGTCAATCTCTCTGGCAAACTCACAGACACTCCAGCCCCCTGCTCTTCTCTTGACAGTGTTTTAATGTATTTCACAGTCTTCTGCAAATCCTCAAGTGCTTGCATTCGACATTTGAGATGGAGTGAGAAAAGAAAGTCTTCTGGAGGTGAAACACCACTAAAAAAACAAAGGAGTTTCACTGTTGCAATGGATCACTGCTCAAACGCAATAGTGATAAACAGTGATGACTATGAGAGAAATGTGTCTGAGCTATCCAAGGAATGGGCAAAACCACAGCCCAATGAAAATCATATAAAAATGCTTTTAAAAGAGGCACATGAAGGACGTCGAATGTGGTTGTCCACAGTCTCCAGTGGGGACATGAAAACAGTCATGGACAAGTTTGCTTGTTTTGAACAGAGAAAGTACGTAAGTATTGCACACAAATAAGAAAACATATTGCAGCAATGGGTGGTTAATAGCAGTGTGATAAACTGACATAGAAACATTAGATTGAGTTATCCATATTCATTTTGTGCATACTTCTTTCAGGTGATATATGACTTCATTTTAAGAAATGGAAAGAAGGATCTGAATGAATTCTCAAAAAAATCATACAGCTGCTTACTGCTGTTAAGGAGTTGATGAGGGAAGACTCCATTAATATGCAGGTAATTTAACAATAATTTAACCTTTGGCAGCTTATTTATTCCATCTGGAAACGTTTTGCTATATCATGTCATTAACCTAATACCTAATAAAAAATGCCTTAGTTGTGCTCTTGTTCCAGACTCTTCTACAGGGTTCTCAACAAGTTGGTGATACACTATGTGGAGGGGTGAGAAATGCGTAGAAAGGTGTTTTCCCTCCTAAAGATCTTTTTTTTTTTTTTTTTAAACACCTAGTGAGAAAACTCATATCCTATAGTATCCATACTGTATACCAGGCTCTTCAGCTCCAGTTCTCGTGGGTCGCAGTGTTCTGGCTTTTGTAACAACAATCTCACTTAGTAAACTGGCATCATAATGATTTTATAAACTTGAACAATGAAACACTTTTGCTCAGGCCTAATAATGTTTTACAGATACTGGACCTTTGATCAAGTTTCTTTAACGTCATCAATATGCAAAATATCCTGAAAAAGGTTTCTTAAAATCTTTCTTTCTTAAAATATTATTAAATGGCCAAATAATTAGATCAGTTATGCAATTAAGACCTGTTGTACGTATATATATATATATGTATATTATGGTTTGGTTGTTCTTTTTAGGGGGAAGACTTTCTTGATGTTTTCCGCTACATGGAAAACAACACCAAATATGACAAGGGAAAGGGGGAAAAGACTAGGACTGTTTTTGTGGTGAAACAGGTACGTCATTCTACTGTTAGCATTCAGTGGCTTACACAATGCTATTGATACAAAGATTAACTGGATGTGGATTTTTTATTTTATTTTGATCTTACAAGATTTAGAGAGCTGTGATTTATTATTTATATTAACACTGATATTCTCAAAAATAGGTTTAATTGTGATGGAGATGATTAAAAAAAACTTTATGTAAGCTATGCAAAGAATAGTATTTTGACTCTAGGGAAAGCTTTCTTTTTGCTGTAGATGGATGAATTGTTTTTTTTTTTTAATGCAGAGTACTTTTTTACTATTCCATTGTGGAATATATTTACAAATGGCATTATCTTCAGAAGTCAGTAAAAGGTTTAGTCCTACATAAGGAAAGGACACTTGAAAGTCACAGTGAAAGCTTGTAAAACCAATCAGTAACTTAAGTGAAACTACAATTACTAATGATTTTGAGGGCATTTCATATAGATGTACTCTAAAATATATGAAGCTCAATTTTAAAAGTTTATCCTCAAACACTGTCTTATTCATGTTTGTAGAACATCCCTGACGATGAGGTTGAAAAGCATGCAGCAACAACAAGAGGGACAGCACCACACTTAGTCTTATTCTCTGAAGACAGGAGACTGAAGGAGGCAGTGGTAGTGGGGGACAGCGTTACCATGTTCTGTCAGGCTGAGACCATACTAGATGCTGTAGCTGTCATACTAGCAGTCTACTATGTTTTTGATTTCAGCTATCCAGAAATTTAGACCTTCATTCTCAGTGATCTATTATGTGAATATGTATTTGTTTTATTTGCTGTTTAAACGAGTGTTTATAAAATAAACACCAAATTGTGTTTATTATCTGTTGCCCTCCTTAAACATGTTAGAGTGTTTAAAAGTTAAACACAAAGACGTGTTTATTATCTGTTGTCTGTAGGTGTTTATTTTGATGTTTAGATCTTAAACGTTTAGATTTACAGTGTGGAGCTGTGAGGCAGCAGTGCTAACCACCACGCCACCAAAATTATTTTTTGGGCCGGGATAAATTGATATGGGTGACATAGAGGGGTTCCCCCTGTGCGAGAATCAGCTTTGAAATAAATTATTTAACCCCTGAAGTACCCCAGTTACTTTTCAATTTGTGTTACATTTCCGTGATGCAAATAAGCTGGAATGCAAATAAGAGCCAACTTCAGCATCATAATTTGGACCCCATTTATCAACAAGTAAGAGCAAAGGGATTCCTATGCATTTTTATTGGTTACACTTTGGAGTGCTGCTGCTCGTGGAGTACGGCTTCCTCACTAAAATCTTTAGTGGTTTTGCACAGAGGAGTGATAACCTATCTAGGGAAACCTCGATATTTAGTGAGCAAAGCGCCTAACGGGATAAATGGGGCAAAACAAGTGGGTAATATATGGGGTACCGCAATGCTGATACAGATTTTTGTATTAATATTTTTGTTTATCTTTTAAATCGTACCAATATGGGGCCTGGGGCTGCCAAGCCTGCGCCGCCTGGGGCTGCCAAGCCTGCGTCGCCTGGGGCTGCCAAGCCTGCGCCACCTGGGGCTGCCAAGCCTGCGATGCCTGGGGCTGCCAAGCCTGCGATGCCTGGGGATTCCAAGCCTGCGATGCCTGGGGATTCCAAGCCTGCGCTGCCTGGGGATTCCAAGCCTGCGCCGCCTGGGGATTCCAAGCCTGCACCGCCTGGGGATTCCAAGCCTGCGCCGCCTGGGGATTCCAAGCCTGCAATGCCTGGGGATTCCAAGCCTGCGCCGCCTGGGGATGCCAAGCCTGCGATGCCTGGGAATTCCAAGCCTGCGCCGCCTGGGGATTCCAAGCCTGCGCCGCCTGGGGCTGCCAAGCCTGCGATGCCTGGGGATTCCAAGCCTGCGCCGCCTGGGGATTCCAAGCCTGCGCCGCCTGGGGATGCCAAGCCTGCGCCGCCTGGGGCTGCCGAGCCTGCGCCGCCTGGGGCTGCCGAGCCTGCGTCGGCTGGGGCTGCCAAGCCTGCATCGCCTGGGGATTCCAAGCCTGCCCCGCCTGGGGATTCCAAGCCTGCGCCGCCTGGGGCTGCCAAGCCTGCACCGCCTGGGGATTCCAAGCCTGCGCCGCCTGGGGATTCCAAGCCTGCACCGCCTGGGGATTCCAAGCCTGCACCGCCTGGGGATTCCAAGCCTGCACCGCCTGGGGATTCCAAGCCTGCCCCGCCTGGGGATGCCAAGCCTGCACCGCCTGGGGCTGCCAAGCCTGCAATTCCTGGGGATTCCAAGCCTGCGCCGCCTGGGGATTCCAAGCCTGCAATGCCTGGGGATTCCAAGACTGCGCCACCTGGGGCTGCCAAGCCTGCGATGCCTGGGGATTCCAAGCCTGCACCGCCTGGGGCTGCCAAGCCTGCAAAGCCCGGGGTTGCCTGTCCCACACCGCCTGGGGATGCCTGTTCATCACGGCCCAAGTATGCCTGTTCGTCACCGCCTGGGGTTGCCTGTCCCGTACCGCCTGAGGATGCCTGTTCGTCACCACCCGGGGAAGGCTGTTTGTCAATACCTGGGGATGCCTATTCATCACTGCCCAGAGGTCTTTCAGTGCTGGAGGAGTCAGCATCTCTGTTGACAGCATTTCCACTGCCAAGTTTGCCTTTGCTGGAGGAGCCAGCCTTGCGCTGTCAGCATTTCTGCTGACAGCATTGCCGCTGGCAGCATTGCCACTACCAGCGTTACCACTGCCCCTGGTGGAGGAGCCAGCCTTGCCAATGTCAGCATTGTCGCTGACAACATTGCATGGTTTAAGATGTATGTTTTAAAACCCAATGTTTGTTTTTATTGTTTTACAGCATGGATGGGATTAAGATCCTTTATCCAGCTAGAACTTGTGCGTAATGTGGCCATCTCCCAATTAATCAAGTAATTATCAATTGGGAGATGGCCACATATATAAAAGTGAAGCAGCTGCTCTTGGGGGGGTTGATGTTGAATTCGTGGCGCTGTATGGACTTGGAATTGGGTAAAGTGTAGTGAAAGATGGATGAACCCGGACCCTCCGAGACAAGCATCAGCTGGCAGTTTCAGAGCCTTAGAAATGGTTTTAATTCAGTGGTAACCCTACTGTAACTAATATGTAATTTTAAATGTATTATTAATAGCGTTTTAATTAAATTATACACAGTCACATTTTTATTTACAATGAAGGGAAAACAGAATACATAGTTTCATTATAAGCATTTGGCAACACAGTATATGTTCCCTTCATTGTAAATAAAAAACGTGATTGGGTATAATTTAATTAAAACACTATTAATAATAAAGTAATCATGGTTATAGCAGCAGTTTAAGTATTGTGTAAATATTTTGACTGATAGTTGAAGAGTACAATGCTTATGGAGCTGTTGGCTTGTTTTCAAAAGATGTCGGCACAGACATTGTATACAAACCAATGGAATACCTTCTGTGTGTGTGTGGGGTTATATACAGTATATATACTGATGCACAAAAGAAACGCAACACTCAGGACTAATGGATTTAATCAAATATTTTAAACATAGATATCAAACAGAATCACAGAAATGTGAACAAAAATACAGATCAAAGAATCATGATAAGTTTTCAGTATGAAACGTGACACACTGTCAAAATGAAAACATTACAAAGTTAGTATTGGGTTTGACCTCCCGAGCATTAACACAATCCTGGCAGCATTGACGCATAGACCTGATCAGCCTCTGGATAGACTGCTGTGGGATGTTCCGCTGCTCTTCCTGTGCAGCTGCAGCCAGCTGGCGAAGGTTGGCACTGTGGATGGCACTGGCGATTTGGTCCCACAATTGTTCTACTGGACTCAGGAGAAAAAGCTGGCCACGGCAAGTCCTCGACATTCATGCGGTTTCCATGCAAGTTTTTTTAACTCGAGACATTTACACGAGAAAAATGTCTCGTGTAAAATGCTTTTTGGGTTTCCATTCGCTCAATTTATTTAACTCGAGTAAACCAGGCTTTTCATCCGACGTCATGCAAATGAATGGGAAAGGTGGGGGTTGATATGTAAATTAACTATGCCGTAAAGTACTGGTGCTGTTTTTGAATATTACTAGTGACATTTTGTGAAAATGTGGTTTACATGCGCAGAGAACTGGTACACGAGTGAATCTAAGCTGCTGTAATAAAGCAAAATACCCTGTGCCTGGTTGGTTAATAATGTGTTTTACTGCTTTTGACCCAATTGTTTTTCAATTTGAGATGGCTCATGCTGTCAGAGATGCTCTCCTTTATTTTAAGTTGTGTTGGATTTACTGCTGAGTTAAATATTAATGATGCAAACAAATAAAACACAATACGTTCATTTGCAATTTTATTTGGTCAGTTCTGAGAGGGCATCACAACTTGGATGTTGTTGCGCTGTTTTGGGCGATCGAGCTGGCTTATGACATCCAGTTCACAAACTATATTTATTAATGTGGAGGGCAGGTGCGAGTTGTCTTTGGACATACCTGGGATCAAGAAAAGGACGGGAATTAATTCAGTTAAGCAGCTCACTTGCTCTTCGTGTTTAACTTTAGCATAGTTTTTACAGCAAGGGTATTCTCAAATAGCTGCTTTAATACTATAACAAATGCATAACGCAGTTCGTGGTAAGTGCTTTTTATACAGAACTGTAAACCCACAAGATATATACAATATGACAGACAAGACACAGCAAATAAATAAATAAATAAATAAATAAGACCGCCCGCATTAGCATTAAGGAGAATTACTCCTCTGCTAACCATAAAATCACCTATCAGCCACTATTTTCTGCCGTCTTGGAATCCACAGTAAGAACTGACCTGCTCCCTTGCAATATTTATAATTAAGGATAAACATGCTTATTAAAATTTACACGTGAAATGCGGGGTTCCCTGCAAAACTGTGCGTGGTTTTCCCATGTGTTTCATCATTTACAAACCTGATTTACCCGAGTAATTCTCCCAAACGCACACGCATCGCCATTTCACGTGTAAATTGACCCGCATGGAAACCCCATGAGTGTTTTCTTGAAGTCGTGCAATTGTAATCCTAGCACTGTGTGGTCTTGCAATGTCCTGTTGGAAAATCGACACTTCGGAAGAATATAAAGATATTTGTAATTGTAGGTCCTACCAGGGTCACCCTCGCTTTTTGACAGTAGAAACATGTGCACAGCGGGAAAAAAGGCGATTGTATAGCTCACAATGTTTAGTTGCGGTTATGCTCTGCGCATACGTTTACTTCGTGAGATGTTTGTTTGAAATAATGGGATACACCCTCAACCTCACCACCCCTTTAGGATGCAGGCACACAAAGCTTCTATTGAGCCCCAACTCTCCCATTGCTTTGGAGTCCCCTTAATCCCAAAACAGACGGAACATCCTAATTGCTACAATGTTATTTTTTTTTTCGTTTGTTTGCATGGGGTTCTAGTTATTTCCTTTATGTGCAGTTCTACACTGGAACAGGAATACAGCCTATTAATAATAATAATAATAATAATAATAATAATAATAATAATAATAATAATACCTAATATTACACATCAGTGTTTTTTTCTTTGATGGTTGACATGAAATATTTTGTAAGCTGTAATTGGTCTTTTTTGGAAGGGTCATCTAATTCAAAAAGCGAATAATACTGTAGCGATCCTGGTTCCCGCAGGCAGGCAATCCACAGGCAGGCGGAGAGCGGGCGCGAACCCGGTAACTCTCGCACTAAAGGATAGCGTCTATACCGCTGTACAAAAGAGCCGGCACCTACCAGCCCTGCTGCTGCCTTGCCCCGTGCACGCTACAATACATATGTTACTGACACCTGTTTTTCAATAATGTTTTTATCCTAACAAGAGGTACGTAAATTTATTTTACAGCAGTGGTTAGCTCATCTTTACTGCATTTGCGTGATCCTATCAAGCTGTGCTATATAATACTGCCCTCTACTGGTCTGGTGTTTCTATTGTTAGCCAATTTTGATACAGGTCTGCGACAGCATCACCAAACACTCCAAAGAGCGTACATTTGAAGGCATGCTGCAGATCATGCTCT
The DNA here is from genome assembly GCA_030684275.1 of Acipenser oxyrinchus oxyrinchus. Taxonomy (NCBI): domain Eukaryota; kingdom Metazoa; phylum Chordata; class Actinopteri; order Acipenseriformes; family Acipenseridae; genus Acipenser; species Acipenser oxyrinchus. Next base: position 49,424,889 of record CM060252.1, read on the forward strand.
GACTTGGTGTGCTCAGCTGTTAGGAATCAAAATCTGACATACCCTCTGTACAAACTGAGCCCCAGCTGTCAGCAATGAGCTAATCAGATGCTTGTCTAGATGCCACAACCTTAGAAACTGAGCAAGCTCTTGGATGGATTACATAAAGTTTAGATTAGGACACCCACACCTATATTCCTTAGGTGGACGGGTCAAAGGAGGATTTTGTTACAATAGACAGTCATTGGTCAACGTAGCATTCCATCTAACGCCCATTATTGTACTTAGGACCTTTCAGTTAGTATCCATATATCAGTACCACCTGGTACCTGGGCTCAGAATTGTCACCTCCTCAGAGGAAACACTTCCACTCTAGATGCTTCATGGTCCTCAGAATGAAGGGGTTCAGACCACTGTTAAATTTGGTTGTGTGTATGTACTAGTGGTGTCAGCCATTGATGTTTTGGGACTAGTAGGTTTTTTTCTTCTAAGACTGTGATAGAAAGAGTTTGTTGCCGATTGTTTTACTTTAGTGCCTGGCAGACTTTGTTCTTTTTAAACCCAGATCTTTTAGTTTACATTACAAAGACCCACCAAAACACACACAACACACTTTTTAATTAAGAACCTCATTTATTGAACTTGTTTTGATCATCAGTCTTTAAGCTATCTATGAAATGCATACCAAATAAGCAAACAACATTTTGGCAACGTTTCGGTTCATTTTCATTTGTCCAAGGTTTTCATTCCTATGTCTGAATGAACCCAGCACACGGTTTCTTTAAGTCAATGCTTCAACTAATATTCCTCAGACTTTCTTAAAATATTATTAAAAACATGTTTTATTGATTACTTTAGCTAGTTTGCCAAACTTTTGAAATTTGATTCTTAAAGTGATACAAGCCTTAAGCAATGTAACTTACTTCTCTTTTCTCATTGTTTTCCTCAATATCCACTTACTGTTGTCTCCTACAATTCCTTGCTGTGGCACCCCACTTATCCCACGCCAATCCAACTGTGATGAAACTTGATCTATAACTGTATTTTTAAATCAGCATTATTTTCTCATGTATTGTATTTAAAAGCCTGTTTCAATTACTTGTACTCTATAAGAAATCATCATTCAGTTTGGGAACTACAGTATGTAGAACTACAATAACAAATTGTATAAATAGTGCCCTCTTGTGGATGTTCAAGTCATACATCTCAATTAGCAGTATATTCTTTTTCTACAGCAATGAATACTGCACATTAACAAGCGGAAAGAGGGGTGTGTGCACACCTTCATCGGTGCTCTTGTCGATTTGACTTTGTGTTACATTAGAATTTGTGATTCTGTGTTTGAAACTATGGACATTTGTTTTAATTACTGCTATTATTTGTAACACTCAAAAAAATACTCAAAATAAAGCTAAAAAACATTTACTAAAAAAAGTTAACTTCCTGTGTTACAGGTAATATGACCCCGTTTGAGCCCACATAATTTCCTATGGGTACCAGGTGGCTTGTAACATAGTGAATAGCCTTATGGTAAGATAAATTGGCTTCCATGAATGAGTCTAGATGAACAGCACAACAATAAGGAACTAATGAGAGTATTACTATTCTTACAAGAGGTAAGAATCTTGTTACTTTAGTTATTCAGGGTAAAGGATATACCTGGCTTGCTTGACCTTATGTGCTCAATCATTGTTATTAGGACATACTTTGGTTACTGGGGGTAAACAGTATGAGCATCTGGGGATTTGTGTTTGTATCTGTGCCACATTGTTTAATGTATGTACTGCAGATGAAGATCGTGGTGATCTTCATGATACTGATACAGTTATACATAATTCATAATCTGGAACGCAAGTGAATGTGTCCGTCTCCAAATTTATTAATTGGGTGTTGATTTGGAGATTGCCATGTGTATATAAACATGTTTGTGTGTTTAGTGTGAATGTTAGGAGGAGGAACATGTGTGTGTGTGTGTGTGTGTGTGTGTGTGAGAGAGAGATGGAAGAAAATGTGAGTTAAAACAAAAGTGAAAGTGAAAGTCCAGGAACAGTGAAGGCAACTGCCCAGCCTGACCTAGGTAGGACTTGTTTGTGTTTTTGTTTGATGTGTTCAAGACTCGGTTTTAGTTCAACCTTTTGTTTTTGGTCTGTGAGTGTTGTTTTTGTTTAATTATTTGTATTAAAAAAATTAAAAACAACGTGCTGCAGCGCTTTCAACCCTGCAAGTACCTGCCTGTGTGTCTCTGTGTCAGCTTCCAGATCGGGTCTGGGTAGGTCACCACTCAGCCTTCCTGTCACACCCCCAAAAAGTAGCTTTAGCTGTAAGAATATAAATGTCAACCACCTTCAAAACTGATGTCCCCTATGTCTCTCTAATCCGAAAATGCATCTACCTGTTACTGCATGTACTCTTCTTTGTTTTAGAGTGTTGAATATGATGGTGATTAATAACAACAACAATTATTATTATTATTATTATTATTATTATTATTATTATTATTATTATTATATGCAGTAGTAGTAGTAGCAGTGTCCTGACCTAACATACTATTTGGGTATGAAATGTCCTCCTTTAAATCTCAACCAAATGTCGTTAAGAGTATCTTTCTGCATTTATTACGATATAACGATTTCATTCATGGTCGGAAATATACCTATTTCATTTGCATACACAAGAATCTGAAATTGCATCAGCTACTCAAGGAGCCACTAATTCTTTTCTTCCGTGTCATACACGGGTAGAGGGTTAATAATTGACCACGAGGAAACCCAGTTGATCTTGTCACCTATATAGTTTATTTACATTGTACATATGTTCATACTTTTACGTGTTTTCTTTGTTTTAGAATGTTACATCTGAAGGTGCTGTTGACTGCAGTGAAAATGAAGCTACTCCTGGCACTTCCACAGCTTCAGCAATAGCAGCAACACCTCCTCCCAGCAAAAAATGTCCCTTCCAGGTCAATGCGTTATTGCAACGGAGTCTCACCCCCTTCCTGTCTGGCCGACTTCCCTTGAACCCTGGGAAAGAACTGTCAGACCAATCCATCCAGAGAACTCTGTTCTCGCTGCTTAGTGCCCTCACAGGTCGGGAGGGAGATTTACAATCAAGAATCATTGTATTTCTGTCACAGCACCTTATACTGGTAGGTTTAACAGGGGGAAGTACTTATTTTCAATCAATCAATCAATCCATTTTTATTTGATGGAGCGCCTTTCATAGTGGACCACCATCACAACAGACTTTACAAGATGCAGTAACAAGAAAATCCATAATACTTTAAATATAGAGAAATGCATAATACATGATATACAGTAAAAAAAAAAAAGTAATGTATAATACATTGAATACAGTGGAAAGTGCAAAATACATGCTAGTACCATAATACATGAAATAGTACATTAAATTCAGTGGAAAGTGCATAATACATGACAGTAACATAATACATAATACAGTGGCAGCAACACAGAAGCTAATAGCAGATATCAGGCTTAAAGAGCATGGAAAGCAAGAGAGAACAGGTGGGTCTTAAGAGTTGATTTAAAGCGAGCGACGGTGGGAGACCAAAGCTGGGAGAGAGTTCCAAAGAGTCGGAGCCATGAAGCTAAACGAGTGTTCTCCAAGTGTGGTGCACTTTTGCTTGGGGATAACAAGTAGTCCAGAGTCGGACCTCAACTTGTGGGCAGGGAAATAGCGGGTCAGCAGGTTGAAGAGGTACTCCAGACCTGTGTGATGAAGGGCATTGTAGGTGAGCAGGAGAGTTTTAGAAATAATCCTGAACTTTACAGGTAGCTAGTTCAGCTGAGCAAGACGGGGGGTGATCTCGTTTTTTATATCTGGTAAGGATCCTGGCAGCGGCATTCTGGACGAGTTGCAGTCGGTTTATGGTGCGTGCCGGGAGACCACCATATTTTGGTTGGTATCCTAGGATTTTCATTGAAGTCTACATCCAAACAGAAAAATACAATTCTACTGTGCTTTGTATTTCAGCTTCAAGCTTTCCAAAGAGAAATTTGGACAAAAAGTTACTGGAGCTCATTGTAAAAGACATGCATTTTCAATTGTGGAAGACCTTGATTTCAGAGTTTTTGTAAATGCCTTGGACCCAAGATATCAAATACCAAGCACACAAAGTGTGAAGAATCCGATTACGATGCTCTTTGAGGAAGAAAAGGCATCATTTGTGAAAGAGTTAACTGTGAGTATAAATGTGTCATGGATTTACTGTACGTTTTGATGGGTGATCATGTAATTATACAGAATAATCTGAGAATGTGTTCTAACTGTGTTACAAAACACACAAACAATAGGTAGCTCTTCCTGTTCCCAAAGCAGAAGTAACAGCTTTCATAAACAATGATGTAAGAGAAAAACACCTTATCAAATTGAAGTTTGGAAACATGTAATATGCAAAGTAAATTGATTTCATTCCACTACAGTGTTCATACTAAATCTAAATCTTTTTGAAGATTCCTTGCTGTGTCCATGCTATTGGACCTGAGGTTCAAAAAACTCACCTTCAGCAATGAGGGAAATGCAGAGGTGGCAATAAGGTGATGACCACTGAGGCAAGCCAGATCCGCCATATTGAAGCCCTCGAATGTGATGCTCCAAATGTGATGCTGTTCAGCTGAATGAGTTAACTAACAGATTCCCTGATAAAGCTTGCATCTCAGGTTAACCATAATCTAAAAGGATTAATAAATTACCTAAGCAAAACTTTCCTTTAAATGTTTAATCAATATTTCCATAAACTACCTGTTCTTGTACATTATTAGTAGTCGGGGTGGGGGAAAAATCTTTGTTATAACTGATAAGATTTCTTCTGACCCTTTTCTCATTTTTATAGGTGAGACAGCAAAATCCCAGCACTGATATCACATCAGAGGTGAAAATGTACCTGGGACTGCCGAATGCCCTGAGGAAGACATGTCCACTCGACTTCTGGAAGTCTCAAGGGGCAAAGTTCTGCACTTTGGTGAAATTGACCAAGAAATATCTATGCTCTCCTGCAATCTCTGTCCCGAGGGAGAGAGTATTCTCTAAGTCAAGACAATTAGTTAAAAAAAATGCTCCAGTCTTGGGGCAAAGCAAGTGAAAATGGCAATGTTTCTACACTATAACCTGCTGATATACAATAAATGTGCTTGTTTACACAGCAGCATGTGGGAGTTTCTTTATCTTTTATTTAATGTAATCGGAATCGACAGGAATGGTTTTCAGAATCAATTCTGGAATCAACTCCAAAAACTTTGGAATTGAATACCCTTACCACTATCTGTTTCAAGATCCTGTGAATAACACGGCAAACAGTGCTTTCGTGGATGTTAATAAGATCCCCCCTCCCCCAACACAAGAAGGATCCTGTGGCATAAAATCGCAGTTATTAAAACCGTAATCGTCTAACATCTTAGCACAAATCGAATTGATGTAGATGGTAACAATGAGGCACACTTTTATATAGGAGACAGCTTAATATCCAATTGACATGTAGGTTAAAGACAATAGACGCCTCCATAATTGAGCGAGCCTGGAGTCACTAAAAACAGTGTTTCATTATTGTGTTTTATTTAATTTTATTTACTGCCTTATTAAAATTTGAAAGCTCTGCTAAATATTAGATACATATTTTGGATTTTATATATTTGATTTCGGTTTTATTAATGGTTTCATTTCAGAAAACGTGTCTTTCTCATTTTAACTCGAGTTAGCACGGTAACTCTTCTACTTAGTCTCAAGAGCTTGGAGGTTTAATTTAGTGCAGTAAATCAGGAACCTTTAGGGGGCAGCAGTCATCAGCCGGTTCTAGGGAACATTTTTAATCTGCACCTGGGGACTATGTGGAAGTCCTTGGTTCGTTGCAATTGGTGATAACTAGCACACTAGTGCACTTAGTTGTAGGTGGCTAATTTGGCAGCATCCAATACTTTGTAAACAGGTCCAGTTGGCTTTGTTACTTTCATCACACAACAAACCTAAAGGCTGAGTTTGGTGCTGTACATTGACCTCGTCATCAAAGGACAAGCTATGGCACCTACTATATAACAAGAAAAAAAAAAAAAAACTCTAAATTGAATAATTCCTTTTTTTTTTTTAAATACACAACAACATGGTATTGCAGCGTTATTCATTATACTGCACATATGTGGCGGATCAATAATACTACTGTCAGTAACATTTTATTGTCAACTATCTTCTATTTTAAATAAATACACTATTGCTGTATATAAACACATTGTCAATCAATCTGAATTTCTAAAGCAATGTTGATGCTGAAATTGTAATAGAAATGCTTATCTTTCACTATTTGTGTAACTTTTAGACTTTCCTGCAGAACACTTTGCAATGTGTGAGTCTGGGATCATGTCTACTACAGATTTGCTGAACTAGTCACAACATGTAAAGGTCTCTGCATATGTAACTTTCATGATCTCCATGTTATTGAAGCGTTGGTTTTCTGAGCGTCACTGTCTTTTTGGTGTTTTTGTGATTTCTCGTGCTCAACACAAACATCATTCTTGCTCCCATGTCCCACCATTAATCAGTCCTGCATAGTTTACAGAAAGTATGCCTTTTTCCAACGTTGTTTTGGATTATGTGAGTATATGTTGTGGTCCAAGAAGCTTGAAATTTGGATGAATATTTTTGATTTTACTGGACCAGGAGGGATTGTCACACGCGCAGCCATCATAAATGGCTAATTACTGAATGCATGCCTACCACAGGGCTCCATGGTCTTGAAATAAACTCCAGGAAGACCTGAAGCTTAATGTCTTGATACCTTAAAAGAAGTTCAAACAAAAAATTACATTTATGTGAGTGCGAGTAGTGTGGGGAATAATAACATGTCCAAACGGTGGGAATTCCAAAATGGACCATCTCTTTATTTTTATAGTGACCCCCGCTACCAACAATGGTACTGGGAGAAAGTGGTTTGCAGTCCCAAACCAAACAACATGTCCACATCCCCGTAGTGCAGGCTGGGCTCAAGTGCTGAGGCAGTGCAGGTGCTCCAGTGCAGGGATGGATTGTGGTTGTGTGCAGGGGTAGGTGCTCCAGGGGTTTGTGCTCCATCAGTACTCATCTGCAACAGACAAACAAAACCAAAACACAGCAGCTGTTCCGCTGCATTAACGTTTTAGCGTAAGGGGCCATACTCTGCATCCCCTTTGTACTGCTAAACTCCTCCATGTGACCTGCGCAGCGCCACACTCTATCCAATTGCTGCACGCAACACAGTTGATCACAATAGAGTCGTTCAGCAGTCTTACAGCTACGGCCTTTTCCCTAAGATGGCCGACTTCCGGTTACATCCTACCATCAAGTAGGCCCATCGCTGTTAAGGCATACCACCAACCTTACTTAGCGTCCTTCCTGGTCGGAAGGTAGATTTGCATCTCAGATTCCTTCTTTTGTTTTGGCCCGCGCTACTTAATTGATTCTTGTAACTTGATTATCTTGTATTGGTTGTGCTCATTTGAATTTGTGGGTTTTTTTGTATTAAATGCAACCTTCTTGACCAGGTATCTCTTAAAATATATTTCAATCTCAATGAGACTTTCCTAGTTAAATAAGGGATAAAATAAATAATAAGCATAAATAATTGATAAATGATAAACTTGTATACACATCAGAATCACAGTAAACATGATAGCAAAAACCATCAGTGACCTTGATCCACCATCATGTAATGTTGCATCCTATTCATATTGTATTCTATTAGTATGATTGCACTTTCTGTAAATGATACTGTATTTAAATATTAACCTTGCACTTTAACCCTGCACTACCCTGTAATTCTTGTAAGTCATCTTGGATAAAGGCATCTGCCAAATAAATAAATAATAATAAAGGATGGAAAGAATTGAACTATCTGCAAACTTCATCACTCGTGGTTACAACTAAAATGTTTTTTTTCTTTTTGACTTTCTCTGTTTTTTCAGAAATATTTATGCAGGTGAAAATGGAACCCAGAATGTTTAACCAACCATTAGAGACTATTCGTTATGGTGATATTAAGAGACTTTGTTTCATTACGGTGATATTAGGAGACTTTGTTTCTTACGGTGATATTAAGAGACTTTGTTTCGTTACGGTGATATTAAGAGACTTTGTTTCGTTACGGTGATATTAAGAGACTTTGTTTCATTACGGTGATATTAAGAGACTTTGTTTTGTTACGGTGATATTAAGAGACTTTGTTTCGTTACGGTGATATTAAGAGACTTTGTTTCGTTATGGTGATATTAAGAGACTTTGTTTCGTTACGGTGATATTAAGAGACTTTGTTTCATTACGGTGATATTAAGAGACTTTGTTTTGTTACGGTGATATTAAGAGACTTTGTTTCGTTACGGTGATATTAAGAGACTTTGTTTCGTTATGGTGATATTAAGAGACTTTGTTTCGTTACGGTGATATTTTATTCTTACATGCCTTGGTTTAGCATCTTAAAAAATGTAGCTCATAATAAATAAAGAAGCTAGATTTGTATTAAAATGTCACCCTCAAACTCATCTGCAATATGATTGTGCATCATATAAATAATACAGGTGTCCCAGCTAAATGCAGAATAATGACAAAGCTCAGTACTTTAATGAACACATTTAAAGTGTAAATGTTTCTGATCCCAGATTGAATGTATGATAATGTTTTTTGGGGTGCTTTTGTTGGAGTGATGTGAAACTACTGTTGCCTGATGGAGGTCAGACTGCACATTGTGTATTTTCCCCCCAAATTAGGGTTGAACTGTTACAAAGAAGATACCTACCACTATCCATGTGAGTCTGATTTGGGTAAGACATTATGAACTGGGCATAAGGTGACTAGACATCCCTTTTTGGGCGGGACAGTCCGATTTTTGGAACACTGGTCCCAGTGTCCCCAGAACCTTACTTGGGATGCTAATTTCGTCCTGTTTTTTTCCCCTGAGCATCGTCATGCCCGTAACAGAATATTGTATTTTCATGCAGGCTGCTGTGTTACTAACATATCTGTTGCTATAAGGAAATGGCAGCTATCATCTGAATCACCACTCTCGCTGCTTGAAGAGGTTAGTCTACTGTAGCCTAACAATAACGGCTCATACAGGTATGTGACAGAGATCGAATGATTCTTGGCGTTAGATCTCCCTCCCAACCTGCGAGGCAGCTGCATAAAGGGAACAGAATACCCTGCACTAAATAGCACGACAGTTTATTCCCAGGGTTAGGTGGAAGTCTGCATCTAGAAAGGGGGCAGAGCTATGGTATACAAACTCAATGACCCGGACGGGAAACGGCGTGGCATCCGCGGATTGGAGGAGCGGATGCACTTGTTGACCAAGGGTTCATGGGTGACGTTATAAAAAGGGGATGTAGTGATGTGATCTGTTCCTTTGTGAATGGTTATATTAAATGACCAGAAGGAGAACCTGTGCTGTGAAACGTGACTGTTTGTCTTTAATAATACTGTTTGTAATTATTTGGACGGCTAACACGATCTGGAGCTGTCGCCAAAGCCCAGCACTAAACCCGGATCAACAACACTGCACTTTTGTTGTCACTAAAGAACTGTATTCACCACGAGCACTAGAGCATGCACTGTGGACTTGTGTTTGTGTTTGTGTATGTGTTACGTGTGGTTGAACTGAAACGGGACTGTTATTATTTCGGGGCAAACCCACGGATTATAAATAAGCAATACATGCCGCTGTATTGCTTCATTAACATTGTTATAAATTACGGCTGTTAGCCATCAGGCATTGGATTATACAATTAAACCTTCACCGCACCTGGATTATCATTGTTTGTCTGATTATTGATCACCTGCACACTATTAACCACTTTGCCACAAGGTACCATTGTATTGTGTTGGAATTATTCTTTTCATCCATGATATTTGTATATTTGCGTGCAAACAACTTTGCTTCGTCTGTAGCTATAGGTGACAATTGCGGAAATCAGCGCTGTCCTGTCACATCACCGCGCCATGTGTACTACGCAGTGCACTGAAGCTTGTCATGGTTTGAACACTTCTTTGTGCATCAAAATAGCCTATCACAACAATAGGAGGGGCTGTAAAATATGACAATATGAATATGAATGTATTTGGAAACATTTTCTAATTTCTTTAAAAACATTATTTACATTGATAGTTGAGTACTGTATATGAAACAAATAGTTTAAAACAATTACAAAAAAAAATCACATCCTTGTTTTCATTTTACTTTCTTCTTTAACAAATATCTAAATAAGCTGCCTTAGAGGCAGGATATAACTCTTTTTAATTTGGTGACCCCTTATTTTTATTTCTGTGTTAAATGAATTATAGAAGAAGTATATTTTATCCTGCAAACTTTAAGAAAAAAATCGAGGCAATGGAGTACTCATATTTAAGATGAATGCTATCTGTTGCATACGTGTGATAGCTATAAGGTATTTTATAAGAAATTTTATTTGATCACATCTATTAGTTTAATAGAAGAAAAACATATTTTTTTTCCTTCAGCAAAAGAGGTAAATTTCAGGGCTCGAATTACTGGGGGGCTGGGGGTGGGGTAGATCCCTTTAAATTTCTCCAAATAGTTGTCCTTATTAACATGTTTTAAGCCAACAGGTATCACTTAAAACAGAAAGGAACCTGTTAAAAACATGTTGATTCTATGATGACATTTCCTGCCTTGTCTATGCAGTTTCAGTACCAATCAATAATAACGAGAAAGAGTTTCCTGACAATCTGAAAACTTCTCTGTGCATTTTACATAGGCTAATGCCTTATTCTTAGCCTATCTTAAGGAAGATTAAATAGTATTCCTTTTGTAAGTAAAGAAGTGACAACATTTAATTTGATCAAAAAAGTAATGATTCAATCTTATTACACATTGATCCATGTCTCAGCCTATACTGTTGACTCAAAAAAAAAAAACTCCAGCCAGAAAATAAATTAGCTTGCGTAAAATGCACAGATTGTCAGAAGGCGCTTTCTCATGTTCATTGATTGCTACCGAAAAATGGAATAGGCAGGAAATTTCATCATGCAATTAACACGTTTAACAGATTCCTTTCCATTTTAAGTGATGCCCATCAGCTTACAGCATGTTAAAGGGGGGATTGGAAATATAACTATTGGGAGAAACTTAAAGCGTTTGCCTACGTTGATTACTATTTACCATACTTAATAACTACTTCACAAAGAAATTCCTGTTTCTGCAATCAGGGCGGCTTCTAAACAAAACTCTGAAAAGCAGATTAGTGGGCTTCATTTATTGCACACAGTCAAAAGATAGGATACTTAAGACATTTCATCACAGTTAATAGTAATAGTTTTAATAGTAGAAAGTGGCTGAAAATTCCTAGTATCTATTAATCACGGCACACTAATGATCCAAGCAGAAACTGCAATAGAAAAAACTATACAGAACAAATACCATGTCATATTAAATGGTAAGAAATATGTGAAAAAAAATAGATTCCATGAAGTAACCATAAAATAGAAATATTGAGATTCGTAATGTTTTCATACAGGAAGGGCCTGGTTTGCAGACTGGACACTGGAGGATAGCATAGAGATATATATAGAGATAGAGACAGAGAGAGCGAGATGGAAAGTGGAAATCAAAGAGAGAAGATGCAGTTCTTAGGCAGAAAAGGGACTAGATTTGCAGCAGTAATCAGCAATAAAATAGAATCTCAGAATTATATATTAATGAATCGCTACTGTGTAGTGTAATAACTATATTTGTTATGTAGAAATGAATTTACAGACAATAAGAATTTATTGACAAAAAAAGTTTTTTAAAGTAAAATATTCCACTCTGAATATCACCACGAGTCTCTGCATTCACTTTCAATGATATTAGATCAAACATTGCCAAAGTGAAAATAAAAACCCTAGAGCAGGGGTATTCAATTACATTCACTGGAGGGCCAGATAAGACAATGTCCAAATCTTGGGGGGCCAAAGGGTGCTCACGATGTGCGTATTTTATTTTTCTTAATTGTATTAAAACTATTAAATTAAAATCTAATTTCCTTTCTTTTTGTCTAAAATTGACACCCGCTTGCACTGTCTTTGTTTTCTAAAAATTACTGCGTAACAAGCATGCAAGTTAAGTAATGAAAGCAAGTCAGTCAGTAGCGGAGGCTGTAATAGTAGTTACCAGTGGTATGTTTGTGCCACCTGCTGGAGGCTGGAGAGAAATGTTAAGATGGGCACTGCGAATAAAACACACTTAAGGCCCTGTGAAAATCGCGATTTCACGGGCTGCACGGAAATCGTGAAATTAGCCCAATACTGCGATTTTTACATTACTCAAGAAATAAAAATAATTTTAAATTATGAAAATTTATTTTTATTTCTTAAGAATATTATAGAAATCATGGTATTGGGCTATGTGAGCTGGAAGCTCAAAGAGTTTGGGTATTATGACCAATCCTGGCACAAGTGAGACCTGGAGACCGTAATTCAACTAACCAAAAAGGAAAGTTTATTTACAATAAATAAACAGGAGGCGCAAATATAGAAAATAAAATATAACAAGGACTTCAACACAAAATTTGAAGTCCTTGTTATATTGTTATAGAGGCTGTGTGGTCCAGTGGTTAAAGAAAAGGGCTTGTAACCAGGAGGTCCCCAGTTCAAATCCCACCTCAGCTACTGACTCATTGTGTGACCCTGAGCAAGTCACTTAACCTCCTTGTGCTCCGTCTTTTGGGTGAGATGTAATTGTGTGACTGCAGCATAGTTCACACACCCTAGTCTCTGTAAGTCGTCTTGGATAAAGGCGTCTGCTAAATAAACAAATAATAATAATCAATAATAAAAGTTCACTGAGGAAATCTTCACTTGATTTCCCCTCTGCAGTTTCTTCAGGTGAGTATGTTACAACAGTCCTTGAATTACTATCATTCATACTTTCTTGTCTTTAATCTGTTTTCTTTATTTCAGGTTTCTCAATGCAGACAGGTGAGTTATGTGGTTCTGTCTCCTTCTGGTGGAGACTGCTGGTATTGCACTGCCTGGAGTTCTGTCCGCTCCAGGCTGAATGGCCCTCAGACAAAAAGACTTCACTACGTGGCCTTTCGTTGCAATGTAACCACTGTAACAGTTCCCCTGTTGTCTTCATTTATTTACACTGTATTACTGGTGTGCAGTTTTCATACAGGTACAGTTCACACAATCCTTGGTCACGTGTGTAAAGCAGGTTCCTCTATAAAGTACAGTTCCAAACACACAGTAGAACTCACTGCAAAGAAACAAACTTTCCACACAGTTCCTTCTCTACTATCCTTTAATCCAGCTGACAATATTATTTTCAATTGCTTACTTCAACTGCAACGATAGCACAGACAATGCAGTACACAAACATAGGCCACAGCTCTTTTCCTGACGCGAATGGGAATGAATGTGCAACTAAAGTGTGACTAATGTTTATTGATTGAGGGCACCTTACGTACAGAGTAAGTTGTAAACAAGGAGAAGGGTTATTACCAGAAAAAGTGCAGTGAACATTTGTTCCTGTATTATGGCATGTTGTCAATAAATATCAGTTGTTAGGGGACACAAACACCCTGTAGATAGTGGTGACATCATAACCATGCGTATCTGCAACTAGCATTTGTAATGAAGGACAGCTGACCAGGGCTGCCAACTACTTTTATAAAAACCAACCTACTTCTTCCTGAAAAAACCTTTAAAAATTAAAATAAAAAAGCATGGCCCCAGGACTGAATGTATCACTGCTGTGTACTAAGTTCTGTGCAGCTGGATGTCTTTGAGATCAGTGCAGTTTGTGTCATTTACAACAGTGGTTTTCAAGCCGGGGTACGCAAGCTCTCGTCAAGGGGTACGCGAGAAAAATCCTGTAATGGTGGACAACACATTTTTTTAATCATGTTGTAGTACTTTGTGACTTAGAAATCAAATCAACAATGTTGAATCTCATTTAAAATAAAACCACAGCTGTACTGGTGTACGTTTCCTGCTGACAGTGAGTGAGCGTTGAACGCACACATGGATAACTTACATATTTAAAATAGCAGAGAGGTGGTAACTGCAGAAACTCAAAGATTGTCATTGTATGATGTTGCTTCTTTTAAAAATGTGTTGTATTTACATGGTACGTTTACTCTCTGTAGTTTAAATGTTCAGTGTTTGTAGTTTAATCAGTTGAGTGTTTTATCTACCTTTACGTTTTTAAATAACAGTATTATTGAGTTGAACGGGCAGCTGGGCCGCCCTGCTTAGACAGTGAAATCACTCACTTGTTCTGCACTGGAGCGTCACGACTGTGATTTTTACTTGCAATGCTTGAATGTGTTTTTTTCATTATTAATTAATTCACTGAAGAAGTCCTTTGTCGCATGAGTGCATTACCCTACGCCTTTGTTTGAAGAAATGCATGATTTTTGTTGACAATTGATTTTGTTTGGCACCTTAGTTTTGTTTTTCAGAAGCATAACCTGTTTTTGGACTTGGTAATTTGGGGTACTACAAATTACCACAAAGTAGCACAAGATTAGCACAAAATACACCAAAGTTACCACCAACTACCCCAAAGTTACCATAGAGTACCCCACAGTTACCCAAAGTTAACACAAAGGGTGCGTTCACAACACTTTTTTGCCGGGTAGATTGCAGACGGGAGTCTGCGCGTAACGTCACGGTCTGTGCAGACGGAGCAGAACCAAAATGGAGGTGGTGTTGAGAGAAATTCTAATCGCAGAAGAAGTGGATGCAATCGAAGTTCCCTTTGTGCTCCACCAACTTCATAATTTGCAGCATGATCAGACAATGTATAGTAGAAACAGTCCCTGCTATAAAGAGATAATATAAACGTATGTTTTGTGATGTGAGACAAATGAATGAGTATTATAACGGGCAGGATTCCCCCCACCCTCTCACAAAGGGGTTGTTAGACAGTACTATATTTTGATCTGGGACAAAAATAGTTCAAATACTTGCACATATGGTCACATATCTCACTTCAACTACCTGTTATTAAAGCTGATTTATTCTCCTTAATTCAAAGTAGGTTATTCCCTGTCCCTGATAGCCTTTCATCAATAACCAATTACACCTGCTGAAAATAACAGAGAGGTTTTAGGTTCATTTCAACCGTTTAGCGTTATTTAATTTTTTTTACATGTTTAGACCTTTAGAATAAATATCTGAATATTTGAAAAGTATAATAACTGTGTGGAAAAAGAGTCAAATCATTTTAATTTGTATTACAAATCATTCATAAGATAATTAATGACATGACTCGAAGGCGATTCATAACCCCTGACTAGGTGGCAGTAGCACATGGAGTGAGGAATATATCTGCTTGCCTACACACTTCTTTGGCCCTGTCCACACCACATAACCGATTTCGAGAACCGTACTCGAAACCGCTCTAATTAAGGCCCTGTCCACACTATGCCTTTAAACCGTATTAGTTGCATTTAAGCCAGCTTAAAAGTGCTAAATACGGTTTGCGTCCACACTACGCAGCATTTAATACCGTACTCGAGAACTGGACTCGAGACCACCTCAGGAGGTAGTCTCGAGTCCGGTTCTAATTAGATCGCATCAGGTAGTGCGGCTTATCAGAAGTGTGGACGCTGTAATACCAAACTACATTTTTTGTGTATCCTCCAATATCCCAAAATGCTTTGTGGTATGTTTGGCGAAATAAGAGCAGGCGCCTGAAGGACTTGCTATCAGCGTACACTCCGCACTAGGTATTCATTTTTATGCTTCAAAAAATCTGTCAGGACATCTCTGTTAAACTAGTGGGGAAAATAACAAAAACACAACGTTAAATTAGGCGACTGCAAAAATGAAATGCAAGTTAAAAGTAGGATCGGGGATGAACAAATTACGTAATTCGTCAGCTCTGTTTGAAATAAAATTAAGAGGACCAGAATTAGGCTCAGGCAAGATATGAAGGTAAAAACAAAGATTGTTTTGTAATTAACAGCTTTTTCTGAGTTTAATTATAAAACAGAATCAGCTCAATTTGTTTAAAGGGACTTCACCTGATTAAAAATAAAACCTGAAAACTTCAAGCCCTACTTCTTGTGTGTTCGGATTTACTTTTTCCGCAATACTTGTTATATTTCATTTATGCAATATGGACCTCTGTTAATATGGGGCATAACACATTATTTTAAAATAAAATACAGTGCATGGTGGGATACTATCGTATTAATTTCCACGGTTCGTTGTGCTGCTGGGGATTGTAAATGAACTATTCTAATGGTGTGTGGACGCAATAAGTCTGACTAAACATGAAACGGTACTTCAGTGTGGATGCTTTGAGCTGTATTAATTAGAGCGGTTTCGAGTACGGTTCTCGAGATCGGTTATGTAGTGTGGACAGGGCCTAATACAGCTCAAAGCATCCACACTGAAGTACCGTTTCATGTTTAGTCAGGCTTAGTGCGTCCACACACCATTAGAATAGTTCAGTTACAATTCCCAGCAGCGCAACGAACCGTGGAAATTAATACGATAGTATCCCACCATGCACTGTATTTTATTTTAAAATAATGTGTTATGCCCTATATTAACAGAGGTCTGCTAAATAAACAAATAATATTAATAATAATAATAATAATAATAATAATAATAATAATAATAATAATAATAATAACACACACACACACACACACACACACACACACACACACACACACAAGTAGGGCTTGAAGTTTTCAGGTTTTATTTTTAATCAGGTGAAGTCCCTTTAAACAAATTGAGCTGATTCTGTTTTATAATTAAACTCAGAAAAAGCTGTTAATTACAAAACAATTTTTGTCTAATTCTGGTCCTTTTATTTCAAACAGAGCTGACAAATTACGCAATTTGTTCATTCCCGATCCTACTTTTAACTCGCATTTCATTTTTGCAGTCGCTTAATTTAACGTTGCGTTTTTGTTATTTTCCCCACTAGTTTAACAGAGATGTCCTGACAGATTTTTTGAAGCATAATAATGAATACCTAGTGCGGAGTGTACGCTGATAGCAAGTCCTTCAGGCGCCTGCTCTGAGTATTTCACCAAACATACCACAAAGCATTTTGGGATATTGGAGGACATGCAAAAAATGTAGTTTGGTATTACAGCGTCCACACTTCTGATAAACCTCACTACCTGATGCGATCTAATTAGAACTGGACTCGAGACTACCCCGAAGTGGTCTCGAGTCTGGTTCTCGAGTACGGTATTAAATGCTGCGTAGTGTGGACGCAAACTGTATTTAGCACTTTTAAGTCGGCTTAAATGCAACTAATACGGTTTAAAGGCATAGTGTGGACAGGGCCTTTGGCCCTGTTCACACTACATAACCGATCTCGAGAACCGTACTCGAAACCGCTCTAATTAATATTAATACAGCTCAAAGCGTCCACACTGAAGTACCGTTTCATGTCTACTCAGGCGTAATGCGTCCACACACCATTAGAATAGTTCAGTTACAATTCCCAGCAGCGCAACGAACCGTGGAAATTAATACGATAGTATCCCACCATGCACTGTATTTTATTTTAAAATAATGTGTTATGCCCCATATTAACAGAGGTCCATATTGCGTAAATGAAATATAACAAGTCTTGTGGAAAAAGTAAATCCGAACACACACACAGGGCTTGAAGTTTTCAGGTTTTCTTTTTAATGAGACGAAGTCCCTTTAAACAAATTAAGCTGATTCTGTTGTATAATTAAAACTCAGAAAAAGCTGTTAATTACAAAACAGTCTTTGTTTTTACCTTCATATCTTGCCTGAGCCTAATTCTGGTCCTCTTAATTTTATTTCAAACAGAGCTGACAAATTACGTGATTTGTTCATCCCCGATCCTACTTTTAACTCGCATTTCATTTTTGCAGTCGCCTAATTTAACGTTGCGTTTTTGTTATTTTCCCCACTAGTTTAACAGAGATGTCCTGACAGATTTTTTGAAGCATAATAATGAATACCTAGTGCGGAGTGTACGCTGATAGCAAGTCCTTCAGGCGCCTGCTCTGAGTATTTCACCAAACATACCACAAAGCATTTTGGGATATTGGAGGATACACAAAAAATGTAGTTTGGTATTACAGCGTCCACACTTCTGATAAAACCGCACTACCTGATGCAATCTAATTAGAACCGGACTCGAGACTACCTCCTGAGGTGGTCTCGAGTCTGGTTCTCGAGTATGGTATTAAATGCTGCGTAGTGTGGACGCAAACCGTATTTAGCACTTTTAAACCGGCTTAAATGCAACTAATACGGCTTAAAGGCATAGTGTGGACAGGGCCTTTGTCAGCCAATGCTCGTCTATTGTTTTGAGCCGCGGCTACTCCATCACAGTACCACTTGAGAAGCTGCGCGGCTGTGCAGACTTTTAAGCCCGTGGATGCGTGACCTGGTGACGTCTTTTCCGGCTGAGTTCACGTAGACGATGAATTTGGACAGGTTTTCCGCAGACTTAGCAAAGTCTGTGTATCGTGAACGCAGCCAAAGTAACCCCAAAGTTACCATAAAGTACCACAAAATGTTGTTAGCTTGCGCAGTTTGGGGGGCGTGGCGCTGGGGGCCTCTAATTTCCTCTCAATTACTACCTATTTTTCTATTTAGCCCTGATCACTTGCACCTTCGCTGTCTAGTGTTTAGTTTTCTAGCAAACGCTCAGATCCCGTCAGAACGTGCTTAAACTGGCTCTCGTTGTCTAAACTTCACCTTTTCGCTCTCTCGTCTGAAGCAGATGATTTAGAGAAAAAAAAATTCTACCCGTTCTGAAGATTCTTCTCGTCCTTCAGCTTTCTTTCTTTCTCTCGCTGCAGCAATTTCTTTGCCAGTTACCTGCAACTATCTAAACTCCAGCCGCGCCGTTCAAAGAACGCTCCCTTATTCAACCTCCACTGCGTCTCCTTTAAGATCGGCTCTCCGCCAAACTTTTAAAAGTCTGTCTGAAAGAAACTATAAGCAGACGTCCCTCCCCACCTGGTCATTCGCTACCAGAATCACACAATTCTTTTACTCTCTCGTCTCGTTGCAGACGCAATTGCAGCCTCTGCTCCTTCCACGCCCGTCTCCGCAGTAGATCCACCAAGCATCTCGCTTGCGTCTGTTCCCCATGTCGGTTCCTGGTTTAGCAATTCACTACTACTTTCAGCACAGCCGAGTCAGAAAATCATAATGGCTAAAGACATTAATTTGGCTTCAATTCTCATTTCAACGTAGGAACCCAGCTTTGTTCTCATTCTAGTTTCGTGCTTTCTAACGACACTTTCAAAACAAACAAATTGCCGACCACCTGAACTGTGCTACAACTTTTTCACTGGTGCCTCACAGGCCATGGTTGCTACGGCAATGCCTTCATCGAGCGACTACTGTGAGTGTTAGTTGCCAGGGTAACCAGGCAGCTTCATGAGGCACTGAGCTCTGTGCCTCAGTACTGCAGTCCTCCAGCTCCCGCAGCTGCGCTTTCACAACTGGAGAGAGCCAGTTCAAGTCGCCGAATTCGTGACATTTAAATCAAACTGCAGCCGCGTCTCGTGAACCTATGTTAACTTATTTATATACATGCTTAACTGTCCTTAAAAAATAAAACAATACGTATTCAATATATTTAATTACATAATACATATATAAAGAATATGCAATAATATCTTCATAGATAGAGAATGCCTGTACTGATGAGCCACCTGTGATTTAAACATAACAAACACAAAAACCATTGTCTCCTTACCTTTGAACAATATAACTACCTCCCTCCTTCCTCATCAACATCAAACCATGGTCGTGTATGCAGGGTGTCTACACACTGTCCCTCAGGTTGTGGCAGGCAGACACATATTGTGCTGCTAGATTTGTAGTTCACTCCTCTCCTAGAAGGATGGGGATTTTACTCGAATTGGAGAGGAAGTTAGAATCTGCCATTTGCTTTTTAAATTGGAGGATATATCTCTCCTGTGTCTCTGTGTATTTTGGGCAGGACAACAGGAAGTGCAGCTCTGTCTCTACCTCTCCCAGATCACAGTGACAGCACAGCATTTTTTCTTCAATCCAGGTTTTTTGTGCCGGCCAGTTTCAATTGCCAGGCTGTGGTCACTGAGTCTGTACTTGGTCAGGATCTGTCTATGTTTTGTGTTTTTGACCCTGACCAGATATTCTACCAGAGTAAATTCTTTTTTTAGGGACAGATAACATTGTAATTTATTATTTGATTCAATTTCATTATTCCAATGTAGTTTATAATTGTTTTCCAGATTTAGATTAATTTGTTTCATTTTTTGTGCTGGGAGTTGTTTGTTGGTGGTGTTCTGAAGCTCGCTCGTGTTAATTTGGCTCAGTTGGCTGAGCTTCAGTACCATTCTACTGAGGGGATTCTCTTGTGGGGGCTGTGTGCAGCTCCGCAGTGCTGTGTGGTGATAGGACTGCGGATCAGTCTGCTGTAGATTGACCCAGTAGTTGAGCGCTCATTTCTGTATGTAGTGGAGTAAGGGGAACCGGACCAATTCAGCCCTGCAAGCGCTATTGGCTGCACTCCTGTGAACCTGCAGGAGGAGTTTACAGAATTCCAGATGGAAATTCTCTGTGGGGCTTTGATCCCATTTTTTATAATCGGGGTTCATAAGGGGAACCCAGACTTCACTACCATACAGAAGGATTGGCTTTATTATGCTGTCGAAAATTTTTAGCCAAATTTTTATTGGTGGTTTTATTTTGTATAGCCGATTCTTTATTGCATAAAAAGCCCTGCGCCCTTTATCTCTTAATGCATTTATAGCCAGGTTGAAGTTCCCAGACGCACTGATTTTTAGACCCAGGTAGTTGTAACTGGTGCTGTGCTCCAGGGTGTTGTTGCCCAGGGTGAAGCAGTACCTGTTTCCCTGAGATCTGTCTTTCTCCTGGTATACCATAACTCTGGTCTTGTCCAGGTTTACTGTCAGTGCCCATTTCTGACAGTACTGCTCTAGCAGTGCCAGGCTCTGCTGTAACCCCTGTTCAGTGGGTGACAACAGGACCAGGTCATCTGCATAGAGCAGGAATTTAATTTGTTTATCATGTAAAGTGAGGTCAGAGGCTGCAGACTGCTCCAACACTGTAGCTAACTCGTTCATGTAGATGTTGAACAGTGTTGGGCTCAGACTGCAGCCCTGTCTCACTCCACACCCTTGGGTGAAAAACCCTGTTCTTTGGTTTCCAATTTTCACACCACACTTGTTCTCTGTATACGTTGACTTAATGATGCCATAGACTTTACCCCCTACACCGCTTTCAAGAATTCTAAGGAATAGACCTGGATGCCAGATTGAATCAAATGCTTTTTTGAAGTCTATAAAACAAGCAAAGATTTTCCCTTTATTTTTTGGTGGACATGTTTATTTATTAAGGTGTGTAGGGTGTGAATATGGTCAGAGGTGCGGCAATTTGATAAAAATCCAATCGGACTCTTACTTAAGACATTGTGTTTGGTAAGGAAGGCCAGTATCCGGGCATTAATGATACTGCAGAACACCTTCCCCAGGTTACTGCTCACACAGATGCCTCGGTAATTATTGGGGTCGAATTTGTCTCCACGTTTGTGAACTGGTGTTATAAGCCCTTGGTTCCAGATGTCAGGGAAACAGCCCGTCGCCAGGATGAGGTTGAATACTTTGACCAGGGCCTCCTGCATCCTGGGGTTGCTGTGTTTCAGTATCTCATTGATGATGCTGTCGGGCCCGCAGGCTTTCCTGGGCTTGAGGGCTTGGAGCTTTTCTTTTAGCTCTGGTCTTGTAGGAAGTCCAGTGGGTTTTGATTGTCCTTGATTTTGGTTTCCAATTCGTTTAGTTTTTTTTAATATTGAATTTTCGTCCAATTCTTGGTAAAGTTTATTAAAATAATTTTTCCAAATGTTACCATTTTTTGATTGCCAATTCATGATTAGTTTTGGATGTGTTTAATTTGTTCCATAGTTCCCAAAAGGAATTTTGCTCTATGGATTCTTCTAGTTTGTTTAATTGTTTGGACACATGTTCTTCTCTTTTTTTGTTGAGAAGATATTGTAATCTTTTAGAGTCTTGCAGTAGTTGAGACTTAGTTCTGTATTGTTTGGCTCTCTGTGTTTCTGGTTTGACAGCTTTCTTAATTCTTTTCTGGTTGTTTTACATTCCGTGTCAAACCATTTTTCATGTGATTTCTTTTTAGAATTTGTTATTTTGTTGTTTGTTTTCTTGAGTTTTGATTTTGTCGCTGTTTCAAATATAAAATTGATTTCTTTGATGGCCGAATTGATTCCATTCTTGTCTGTTTGAAAACTTTTGGTTAGAAAGCTGTTTAGCATTGTGACAGGGTGGTTGAGTTGTGACATCAGGCCAGAAGGAAGGAAAACACTCTGACACCAGGCAGTACTGCAGTTCAAGGCGCTTGCGCCGTTTTATTTAAATAATAAAAAAATAAAATAAAAAGTTTAAACACAAAACACTTGCTCACAGAGCAAAAATAAAAGGTTTAAACAAAACAAAATCATGCACACATAATAAACAATAAATGACCCAGGTCAGGCTGGGCAGTAGCCTTCACTGATCCTGGATTTACTTTTAAGTTTAGTTTCATTTTCGCTCACTCTCTCCGCTCTTGTTCCTCCTCTTGAACACCCACCTCTAACAGAGCACTGCAGGCTTTTATGCAGGTGACCAACTCCCGATTAACAACAAATGAATCACTTAATTCGGGAGATGGCCACCTTCTGCACAAGGTTTTTAAATTACTGTGGATGGGCGTACCATGCACAATACACACATAACTATATACATATATTCTTTTTTATTTTTTACTCAATTAACTCATTAGCTTGGTACAAATGATATTGAGCAGTTTTATCTGGTTCAGTTCCGCGGTGGCCGGATTCCCTGCTCTGGAGGCTGCTGCAGCTGCGTAGCTGTCTGGCTGGGCTGGCTGCTGCCGCTGCTGCTGGCTGCTCACTCTGCCGCTGCTGCGCTGTGCGGAGGCTCGGGGCTTTGCGTGGTCTCGAGGGCGGGGGGCTCCTGTGCACTCGGGGGTGGCTGGGCGTGCTCCTGATCTAGGTGTAGGTGCTGGTGGTGTCTCGGCCCAGGGTGGTGTCCTTGAGGACTTTAGCAAACAGCCTCACACCCTCCCTGCTGAGGTGCACCGGGTTGTAGAGATGATGGTACCGGATGTCGCGGTGGTGTGCCAGGTGCATGTTTGGCAGCAGGGCGCAGCCTCGGGACACCTTCACGTTGATGCCATGGATGACTCATGGCACGTCTGCTCTGGGCAGTAGGGTGGAGATGATAACCTTGGCTGATGGGCATTCCTTGGTGGCTTTAGCTGCTACCTGCCTCAGGGCTTTGGCCACATTGCCCGTGTGTGCTCAGATCGTTGGTCTCAGTGTGGATCAGAATGTGTTTGGGGTCGCGCAGTCTTCATCCCGACAGCAACTCTGTGTTGTTGGGCACCAGATCTTCTTTACCCTTTTGCCAGGGAAGAGGCACTTCTCATTTAGATACTTCCCATTCGAATCACTCAGGATGACAATTTATGCACCGGCCATCTGCACCGTGTGTGTGTGAGTACTGGGGGTGCTGGGGGGGTCAATGTGTGTGTCAGTGCTGGAAGTGGCAGTGTGTGTGTGTCGGTGCTGGCTGGGCGGTGGGTGTTGTGCAGTGCCTCTCTCAGTCCCAACAGGTCTCTCTGCAGGCTCCTCATCTGGCTGGCTTGTGCTGTCTTGCTAAGCTCCTCTCTGTCTCCGCAGTTCAGTTTTCATGGCCTGGTTGTCCTCCAGTCCTCTCAGCGCCGCTCTCAGCTCCTGCACCTCGGCCCGGTGCTCACTCGAGTCTGGTCACCTTGTCCCTGAGCTGCTGTGTGGGGCTGGGCTGGTTCATGCTGGTCTGGGTGTGCTCCTTGAACTCGATGAACTGCAGCTCCAGTACTGACAGGCACTCTTTCAAGCCTCTAATGTTGTTGTAGACTTTTGGTGAGACAGGGGAGCAGGGAGTGGGGGGTGTTGCTTCGCTCTCTGGGTCGGTGTTTGGAGTGGCTTCTTTCTGCATGGTTGCAGGCTCTTGTTCTTGTTTCTCTGTAGCTGCAAGATCTTTTAGTGTATGGAAGTGGAGTGCAAACTGGTCCAGGCTGCTCTCGCTGTCCTGCACCATGATTGTGCCATTGTGATACACATTTACAGTGATCATGGTACTGTCTTCTTCATTTTCTTCTATCACCGAGATCTGCCTGCCGTTGCTAATCCCTCTCTTTTTAATGTTTGGATAGCTCCTGCACAGGGCAGTGTGCCAGGCTGTGGGGTGCTGTGTATAGAACAGCAGGTTGCTTTTTATTCTCCTCTACTCCTTTTCAATGTAGTCTGCTATGAGGGTGTCAGGGGACTCCCTCAGAACTTTATTCTGAAATAGTTTTTTAGCCTGAGTAGAGCGAATCTCAGCTGGGTATTTAACTTCATATCCCTGCTCTGCACTGAGGCTGCTGCTGCTGTTGCTGTTGGGAGGAGGAGCTGGGATTGATACATTTGTATCAGCCTGGGGGGCCTCTTGGTCTAGCAGCTCAACTGTCATTTTGTTTGAATTTGAATTTTCCCTCTGCATTTTTTTTGTTTTTAAATGAATTGCAGTTAATCTGGAGTTTGAAATGCTCTTATTAATTAGTTCTACAGTTTTCTTTGTCTTCTCTTCAGATTAAATGTAGACAGGCTTACCTTGGCTGTCTTCTGTGCCTCTCTCACTTTTCCCCTTTTCTCTCGCCTAAATTTTCCCTCTTTCTTGCCTTTTTTGTAAATGCTTGTGATTTTGATGGATTTTCTCCTGAAAGCTGTCCTCCTTGTCTTCTCTAGGTATTCATAGAGCTTTATCTTCAATTTTAGATCACAACTCGAACATTTTAATGTGCAAACATTGAAAAAGTTAAGATTTTTTTAGGAGCTCATCTCACTGCTTGCTTGCTTTCTCTCTCTACCTCTCTCTCCCCACCTAACATCAGAAAATAAACAACTGAAGGTAAGGATATCATCGTTACACTCAAGTCATGCAACATTAATTTCCAAACCGTCATCAAGATCTGGATCAATATTTGTGATACATCGTGGAGCTCTCATTTAAATACGGGGGTACTATGTTCTATGAGTACCATAAAGCAGGGACACGCGTCCCGTTTATTGTCTGACTGCGGCGTTTTAATTCGTATAGCAGGGGGTAATTAACTTCTCATCAACTTCCTCTCCTTTCTCAAATGCACAAACCCACCACATTGAAATAACCTATGCCCATGATAGGAGTCTAAAACAAAAACCGCTTCAAACAGATATTTAATTTGCCTTGTACTATGCATGCATGTGTAATATGTAATCATTATACAGCATCAGAGCATTTATGATAAACATTCCAATCACGAGGATTATTAATCACAATAATCGAATATATTCTACCCTGCATCACTTTCTAAAGTCAACAGTTATTTTAATCATAACCTCTAGATGGCAGTATAACACCACAAGTTCTATATATTTTAGCTGGTCTGCTTTCATTGCGAAAGTCACATATTTTCAAATCAGGATCAATTTCACTTCAGAAGGTTAATATTTTATTCAATGTGAGCTGCCAGTCAGATACGGATACCATGTCCTATGATTATCAACGTTTCAGTCAAGCAGCCTCCTACCTTGCAATGGACAGTACACTCAGACTCCTGATCAAATCAATAGGTTTTGCAGCGGCCTTAGAGCAATGCAGTCTACATCTCTGCCGAAACCAGCCTCATCCTTGGCTCCATCTAAATCGCCTTAAGACTTAAAGACCATATCAACATCCTATCAAAATTCCAGGTAGCAGACAATTGTGCAACAACCTCCTGCAATCCCAAGGAGACACTTCATGCAGCTTAAATTTGGTAATATCTCACAATGACTTTCTGTTCTCTCCGCTTCAGCAGATCTCTGCTCTCTACAGCAGTCCACCGCACACGGTTACAGATCACTGCTTCATCGACTCCTCCTGCTTTCGATCATATCCGACATTGTTTTTATCACATTGAAGCACTCTCATCTCCAGAGCAGGGCTTTCATAACAATTCTATATACCCCGTTCATTTAGAATTGGCACAGCTACTCAGCAGTCAGCGCCAACATAAATCTCCACTTAATAAAAAATATGGGGCACAGCTGTCAAGGATCGAGTCCCTTTTCTGCCCTTTCTCTTGAATGTCAAGGTATCTTTCCAGCAGGAAACCTTGCCCCCCCCTCTGACCCTCTGTTCATTGATTCCTCTCACTCTATCATCACTCGTCATTGGTTCTCAACCCACTCCCCCCCCCCATCATTCCATATAGGTGCAGCCACCGAGCCGCCAGGACCAACATCAATCTCAGCCTGATCAAGAACATGGGGCGCTGGTCCTCTTTCCTGGTGGATTCTTACATTCATTGATCCTCATCTGACATAGTCGCAGCCCATTTTAAAATCGCTAGTATGCTTCCTGATCACCGGGGCCACCAGGGGTTTTCCCCTAACCAGCCTCAAGGGTTTTTTTCTTCTTCACTGAGCGGCAGGTATACACACACCTTACTAAAAATCACTCTGTCTCCGTTTGTCCCATTTGTCTTTCTGGTCTTGTGTGTTATGCGTCGGCATTTGCTGTCTTTTGTTTGTCTCACGGTGTGGGTGATTTCACGAGGAGCCAGGGGTCCATCCTTTGGGGGGCAAGCGAGTCTCACTTCCTCTATCTCCGGGCTAGGTATCCGCCTCACTTACCTTCAGGGGGGATCTCACCATGTGAGTTAGAGCAGACCCCCGGCCACACTATCCTTTCACAGTTCCTGTGCTTATCTTACCCTTACCTCCTGAGGCTCTGTTATCCTGCTTGAGTCCCATACTAACCGCCATGCTTTGTCCTTATTTCAGGTGCCAGGCAGTGTGAAGTCTCAGACAATCCGGGGGTTTAATGAATGCCGCTTTACAGAAGTCTCAGATGCTGGGTACCTTCTCTCCTTCATAGCTCCTTTCGTGTCCAGGACTGACTTCCTCTCACAAGGGGCGGCTCCCCGAGTCATAACCCTCGTATGTGTTTTCGGTCACTGGGTCCTTTGCCCCTGAGATGTGTCAGCATCGTCTCCCTCAGTCAGCGACCACTTTTCTATCCTGTTTTTGGTCACTGGTTTCCAAGTCCAGGCCTGTCAGTCTGCTACTAGAGTCAGGGCTTCGTCCGCTCCTCTATCCTAAGTCTGGTCCTTTCTAGCCGGTACCCTGTCCTACTAACTGCTCCTTTCTGCTTCCTCTGACCTATCCTTACATGCCCCAGCTCACACCCCATGAACAATCCTTAGATAACATAAACAACAATGCATTTTACCCTTAGAAAATCATGCATGCTAAATGAATATAACAGACACAAGTATATATATATATATATATATATATATATATATATATATATATATATATATATATATATAAATAATTGAGGTGATATACTTTGTCTTTAAGTGAAGTACTTTACAATAACACTTGTTTTTTTTAAACAATATATGTTTATATCAAATGAGGATAACTAAAGGTAACTTTATTAATGTTTTTTATATAGCACAGGTAATTAAAATAAACAGAACTTCAGAACATCAGGTAATGTACTATATTAGCAAAAGACTCAAACACTGTTTACTATAAATGACAGATATTTCTGTACCATCAACAATAAGATTTTGCAAGAAGCCACTTTCTTTGTTACTGTTTGTTCTGTTTTAACTTCTTTTTTGATCGATTTTTTCAATGCTTATTTCCATTACCTGTGTTGTATAAAAAAAATCACTTTCTCAAGTTACGTTTCGTTGTCCTCGTTTATATAAATGTGTAAAACAAACTTTTCTTCTTGTGAAGTACTGCATTGAAACGCAATAAAGTACATCGGTTCAAATGATGCAAATGCATTGTTGTTTATGCTTTTTAAAGATTGTTTGTGGTACTTTGTGGGAATTAGTAGGACCGTTAGTTTGGACTCGTTTCGGCATACTATAAAAGCTTAAAAATAGTGGCACTTGCTTCCTTACTAAAATAGAGTGCTGTAATTTGTTAAAGACAAGCATGCAACATCCCCCAGTTGCTGCTGCCGACATTCTCTGTCTCTGGTGTGAAGACTTGCCCATACATTGTACCGAGTCAAAAGAAAGAAAACGTGCCTATTCAGGTCTAAAATTCTAACTGCGTTAAAAGTAAGCAGCAGGCTGTTTGAAGCGAGGTGGCTGTGCTGGATCGTACCTGCAGTACTGATTTAACTCAGCTACAACCGACAGAAATACTTTTGGTCTGCTCTGACGTTCAAGTTTGTTTTCTGAAAGCTGTTGTTTGTTTTATGTTCTGTTTAGCAACCTCTGTAGTAGCCTTTTGTTTGATGTGTGATTTTGAAGCTAAATAGTGATTGATCGTATTTTCTCCAAAGTCACATTTCAAGATGTGCAAATCAATTTACCTCCATCTGCATGTAAAGTTTCTTTGGGAAAAGTCTTGACACAACCCTCAGCCGAAATATACTTTGCTTTTTTTGCTTTATCGTCCATTTTTGGTATTTTACCTCCAATGCTGAAAACTAGATTTTAGCAACCTAAATCAAAATAACAATGCAACACTGACTTTATCCCACCCCCTACTGTACAGGTCACAGAAAAGCCAGTACAGACGGGCTGATAGACGAGCTGATTAAAACATTGTTGTCAGTAAACAAGAAAGTTAACAGCTTCTGAATATATATTTTTTTAATGTTATTTAAGAGAGGTTTTTGTTTGTTTTTTTCTCCCAATGTGGAATGCACACAGGACGGCCAAAAATAAAAAAAGCTACAGAATTAAGATCGTAGTTTCGTCGCTCTACTGTGTCCCGCTGTTGAATGGCTTCCACCGGCTTGTTTCAGCCCGCCTACTCGGCAAGCTGGTTTAAAAAAAAAAAAAAGCAGTTACACGTGCTGCCGTGGTGACTACTATTTTACCCTCACAACTGTGCTGCTGTGTGTGTGCATATGTGTTTTTTTCTTTACTGCCTAGCAGTTGAGTTGAATCAGCAGACTTGTTTCAGCCCGCCCATGCGCTCACCTGTACTGCTCTCCTGATTGCCTACCGCAGCCACTCAAGCCTGTGTATCCACCCCGGTGTATGCTATGCACTAACCTGGGTTGTGTTGACTTCACGCAGTTAAGGATAGGCGCCTCAGCGCCCTCGGTGTTTAGATGCTCCATGCCTTGGTGCTTAGTGCCACAGCATGTCAATAACATCTGTACTCTGTGCCCTGATCCTTCGGTGCACCAGTACTGTAGTCTACTTCACTCCGTGTCCTCGGTGCATCTGCACCCTTGGTGCCAGTGCTTCAATACGGCTGAGATGTATGCGGCGCTGGGAGCCCCTGGACATGCAGCAGGCTCAAGCCCTTGCTCTGGCCCCAGCTCAGCCGATAACGCCAGCCTCGGAGCTGACCCCGCCTGCACCGGTGGTTGCCCCGGATGTTACAGAACCGGATTTCAGCATTGCTGAGGAGGACCATGATGCGATTCTATCACGGTCTCATTGGAAGGTGGCTCCTTCCTATAAAAGCAGCCCCTACCTCCCCCTGACCATTCCTTTGGACCAGCGGTTGAGGAATTGCTGCAGCGCTCTCACAGAGAACACAAGGCGTCTCGGCCGGTAGAGAACGAGACACTGGCGTCCACTGTACTAGCCAGGCTGTCCGGCCAGGCGAATGGTTTATCACACTGGATCGAAAGAACGCGGATTCCATGTTCCTATTCGTCCAGTGCACAGGAAGTATCTCCGCTTTGCCTTACAGGGGAGCGTCTAAGTTTTCTGTGCTGTGATTCGGCCTCTCCTTAGCCCCCCCACGTTTTCAAAGTGCATAGATGCCATCCTAGCTCCCTTGCAACCGATCAGGGTGATGAACTACCTGGACGACTGGTTGATCTGCCCCAGTCGCAGGAAGGAGCAGTGGCCCACACAGCCTGCCTATCGGATGACAGAGTAGCTGCCATTCGCAACTGTCTGGCCCTGTTCAACAAGGGTTCCCAGTAAAATTGGTGTTGTGTTAAAAACTATTGGGTCTGATGGCCGCGGCTTCATCACCCACCCAACTAAGGTTACTCCATATGCGCCTGATCCAAGTATGGCTCAGTGCCTTCGGCTACACCCCAAGAGCGACAGACACCATCGGCTGACCGTGTCTCGCCTATGCTGGGAAGCTCGATGTTGGTGGAGGCAAGCCTCTCACCTGGCGAAGCGTAACGATAGGAGTGATACACAACCGTCACTTGGTGATGACAGACGCACCCAATTCTGGTTGGGGTTGCAGTCTAGGCAGGAAGAGGAGTTTGCGGACCGTGGTCGAATCGCTGGACATCCCTGCACATAAATGCATGGGAGCTGAGAGCAGCCCACGAGTGGCCCAAAGCATTTTTGTATGCTTTCCCGCCTATACCGCTGCTCCCGGCTTTTCTCGAAAAAGTCCGGTTAGAGAAAGCGTCAGCTCTCCTTGTGGCCCCCAAGTGGCCCAGGAGAGTATGGTTTTTGACCCTGTGCCAGCTGTTGCACAGCCAGCCCTGGAAGAACCCACTTTGCTTGGATCTCCTCAGTCAGACGAAAGGTTCTCTTTGGCACCTGGAACCGGGCAGGTTCCAGCTATGGGTCTGGCCCCTGAAAGGGACCACTGGTTAGCCCTAGGGCTATTAGATGCGGTTGTGGGTACATTGCAGAGCGCTAGGGCAGACTCCACTAGGTCCTTGTACACCTATAAGTGGAGGTATTTCCAGGCTTGGTGTCTGGCTAGAAGCCATGACCCCATATCTTGCCCTATGCCAGTCATCTTACAGTTTCTGCTAGAACTGCTTGATGCTGGTAGGTCTCCTTCCACCTCGAAGGTGTTTTTAAATGGCTATCTCTGCTTGCCATGCCCCCATAGAATCAATGTCTCCGGGCGTGCATTTTTTCGCTATCCGTTTTCTTAAAGGCGCTCGGTGATTATGCCCTCCTAGGAGGACTGTTCTCCCCGAATGGAGCCTCAATGTTGTACTGGAGGCTGTCATGAAGGCCCCGTTTCAGCCCATACACTCCATAGAGTTGAAGTACCTGTTTATGAACACAGCCTTCCTCTTGGCTATCACCTCCGCTAAGCGGGTCAGTGAGCTGCAGGTGCTGTTTGTGCACAGCTCCTGCATGCTTATTTGGGAAGATGGCAGCAGGGTGTCTCTGCGCACCAACCCTGCTTTCCTCCCTAAGGTGATCACAGCCTTCCACGTTAATCAGTCTGTGGAACTAGAGTCCTTCCATCCAACTCAGTTTGCTTCAACGGAGGATGAGAGATTAAATTTCCTCTGCCCAGTGCGGGCATTGAGATGCTATGTGCATAGGACAAGAGCTCTGCGTCAATCTGACCAGCTCTTCGTCTGTCACGGGACACAGACCCTAGGACAGCCCCTCATCTAAGTAGCGTCTGTCACATTGGATTGTGGATACAGTCTCGACTGCATATAATAGTGCTGGCTTGCCCCCACCTGGTAGGGTAGCACCACACTCCGCTAGAGGGTTGGTTACATCTTGGGCCCTCTTCAGAGGTACCTCGATGTCTGATATTTGGGTACTACCGTCTGAATGTGGTAGACCCTGCCTTGCCTTCTGTAGGCACAAGGGTCCTTGAGGGTGTAAGTTCACACCGCTAACCTCTGGGTTAGGCAGTGCTTGTGCGTCCCTCATATGCTGCTGCTCCTTCTCCCTCGCGACATCTCTGGTATACATTATTCTATACGTAATGTCTTTGGTGGTCGTATTCGAATTGAACGAGAACGTTAGGTTACTTACAGTAACCCTGGTTCCCTGAAAGAGGAGAAGACGACCACCAACCACAAGGTCGAATCGGTCGCCCTCACGGGTTCGACGGAAAAAGAGAAATGGCTTCCTTTGGATAGCAGTTTTATCCCCTCGGTGGGCGGGACCGAGTGTATTATCCAAGGAAGGGGCCTATCGGCAGCTCTGGTATAGAGAGCTCAGCAATACCTACCCAATGGGCAGGCATAGCCCATAAGTAATGTCTTTGGTGGTCGTCTTCTCTTTCAGGAAACCAAGGTTGCGGTAAGTAACGTTTTTGCATCTTATTGAGACTCTGCAGTATTTGCAGAAGCCTTTGGCTGTGTCGTCTGGGTCAGCAATTAGCCACCCTAAAAAAAAAAGACGACTTTACTTAGCTATTTACTGTCATTGTTTAAAGATGCACTCTATTAATTTACTTATTTTCAAATACAATGAAAAGTGAAAAATATCAGCATGAGTAAAAAGCTTTGTATTTATTTAAAAATAAGCCATTTATAAGGGAGTTACTCTTAATCATGCTACATTAATGAGTATTTTTATTGACTTAACAAGTAGCTTTCTAATATATTACATATGTCCTTTTTATGGGTTAGTTAATATAACTTGATTATTATTATTATATTTAGGGTTGCTGTTTTTCCCCCCAATGTTTTCTTCCCCTTTAAAAATTCAATTGATCCCTGCTAGACATTTAGTAGTCGTAGCAGTGACATTGGTTTAATATAAGTGTCTTCGTTCATCCCCCAATACCAATAATCCAAGCCTAAAAATGTTGAAATATCACATAAACTCATGCAATACCCATGTACTACTATAACTTTTACACCCATGCAAAAATGGAAATACTAACATACTGTAGAAAATACACAAATTATGTTATTAACCCTTCAGAGGGTTTCCTAATGGGTGCTGGGACAATGTGATTTTAGTGGCAATATAAGTGCTTGGTGTAGTGCTGGAATTATAACAGTGTTCCTAATCTGCTTGCAGCAGAAGGTGAATGTAACTCATTTTTCAAGATATTTTTTGGCATTTTTTCAAGATATTTTTCTGTAGTGGAAAGAGATACAATTTTATAGGAAACATGGCATTTTCAATATGGACTGGACTCACTAGGTTACAATGTATTTATTATTATTATTTTTTAATCTGCAGGGGACATGCTTCCTTTGAATGTATGGTTGTGGCAAAGTGGTTAACAGTGTGCAGGAATGCAGCAGTGATCAATGAACAGACAGACAATGATAATCCAGGTGCAATGATGTCTGATGACACAAATACAGCAAACAATAACAACGCTAACAGGCAATACAGCAGCGTGTACGGCTCTGTTTTAATCCACGGGCTGGTCCCAAAATAATAACAGTCCCGTTCCTAAACACCCACACGTAACACAAAACACAAACACAAGTCCACAGTGAGTGTGATAGTGCTCGTGGTGTAAATACAGTTATTGGTCAAACAATAGCGAAGTTTCGTCGGGTAAGTGCTGGCCTTTGGCAACAGCTCTGGATAGTGTTAGCCATCTAATAACAAATAAAGTGATTCCTTAGACATGACAAAAACAAACAAAACACTCACAATTACAATACACAGTCTACTTCCGGTTCAGCTTTAACCATACAAAAGGAACAGATCACTTTGCTACGCCCCCTTTTGTACCGTCAATCACGACCCCTTGGTTAACTAGTGCAACCGCTCCTCCAATCCACAGCTGCCACATCGGCCCGGAAGGGAAACGGTGATTTAGTGTATCAGAGCTCCGCCCCCTTTCTAGATGACCGACTTCCGTCTAACCCTGGGAATTAATTGTCTGGCCATCCAGTCCAGGGCACTCTGTTCCCTTTACACAGCACCCTCGCAGGTTGGGAGGGTTTATTTATCACCAAGAATCATTCTGTCTGTCACAATGGTTTATAAAAACTGCTGAGAATTTGTTCAGCTGTGGCACCCTCATTTTATTAGCCGCTAATCAGTCCCATTACAATTTGCAGGTGAATCACTTAAACAATCAGGGGTGGGTTGCTAAATTCATTACATTAGAAAGGGGGCATCTGATGTCGTCCTTCACATCAAGTCTGTTTTCAGGATTTCATCTTTATTGTGAGAATCCACTTTCACTTTCGTAGGTTGTGGGAAATTGCAGGAGGACTCTACCCCTTTTCCACTGGCACATCCGATCCATGAGGTCTCAGTACGGTATGGGTAGGGGTGGTTTTTCACTGGCTATTTGTCAAGCCGAGCGAGAACCAAACCATGAAACTCTGGCCTCACAAGACATCCGAATCCGGCTGCGAGCCGAGCCGGGGCGGAGTTAAGGATTTTCATCACTATGTTGCATCCAGGAGTCGGCACCATATCGAGTAGTGACGGACATTTAAAAAAACAAAAATCATATTGGCCACGGACAGACAAAACGCAAGTTCTATACAATTACATGCGTGTGTGTGTGTTAGAAGTATTCACTGCCACGGACACTGATAACTCTTGCCACAGACATGCGTGTCCGTGTATGGACAAGTTGCCGACCTCTGGTTGCGTCAGTCAGTTACACTCCACAAAGACAAACAACAAAACATGCTGTGTAGGACTAGCAAGTGTAATGAGAGAAAAGTACAGCCTTGGGACACTGGGGAAGTGCATGCTCTAGTTTCTCTGTGGGCAGATAGAAGTGTTCCGGAACATCTGGAGTCATGCGTCAGAAATGAGAAGGTTTATGCCCGAATTTCTGACAATTTAAAACAAATTGACAATCTGCGGGTACGGTACACTTAACTCACACACTCAAAAATACAAAATTCTTCCAAATTTCTAATGCTTGACCTTTATTATACTAATATAAAGAAAGAAACAAAATGTGGAAAATAAATAAATTCTAAACCCATTTACAAAAATATTATAAAACAAAATACAGCCGTACCATAACTACGGCTCTTGCCTTTTTTTTTTTAAGCAAACAAATAAAAAACAACTCTAGAAAAAGACATCTATCCTTAAACGGGATATCTTTGGCAAATCATATTGTTAAAACAGAACTAACTGAACTTAAGTAAGTCAATATAATCAGTAAAAGTTGTGGATTATAAAGAAATTCCTAAATATATTTACAAAATATAGCGATACAAGATACAGCTGTACCATTGGTCTTAATTTTTAAACACCACTTGTTTGCGCATCTTTTGGCAAACTGAGGTAATTAATAACAACTGTCTTTCGTTGCGTGTGCGTCAGTAGCACGGTGGAGGTCTCGCTATGGCCCCAGCACGGCTCGGTTGTTCAGTGGAAAAGAGGCATAAGGGCCATTTTAGCCACAAGCGGGTATTAAATTGCAACTGAACACCAAAACTGGCCTAGAGGCAGCTTTGTGAATTTAGCCTTCACATTGATCATGTCAATACAGTCAGCATTCGGATATCCATTACCCAGAGACACCTCAGTCGCATTTTACCGCCCTTGTATGAAGAATAAAATCAATCCCCATTATATATATATATATATATATATAACAAATTAATGCACTTACCCGTCACAAGCGATTTCCAATTCCCTCACCAGTTTTCTGATACAGTCCATCTCTTCAATGTTACAATTTATCTGAATATCCATCACAGCCCACATTTATTTATTATTTGTAATTCTCTCTAACGCCAAATCAGTCTGTCTTTATTGTGTACCTATACAGTGCTTCCTCCAGTTTCACTGGACGAAAATGCAGCCAAAATAAAGCGAACAAGACAAGCTAGGGTAATGTAACAGTTAATCAAACAGTTTTACATACTGTGAAGTATGTTTTTTTATTTTTAACCTGTGATCTTTTGTTGCTTTTGTGCATTTTCATTTACAAGTGAACTGTGACGCTAGGGACTTATCGAGCACTATATTCTGCAATTTTGAATACTGACTTTGGACAATGTTTTAATTCTGGAAACTTTTTTTTTTTTTTTTTTTTTTTTTAAATCATTTGATTTTGCGGAATTCCATTCCCTTTTACGCAGTTATGTGCATGGATAACATTTAGACTTCATTTTGCTGTTACTGGGTCGTTAATGGGAAATTTTTTATACCGCTACAATATGTAACTGACTTCACTAGTTAGAGCTATTACCATTGAACGTTTTCCCCGAAGCAACAGATTGAGGTCATTAAGGCTATCAAAGATATCAACTAGGTATAACAAGCAGAGAAGCCATTTCTTGTCATGGAAATTTTTGTTCAGTTCTTGTTTGTCTCTTTGCAAGAAGAACTCCACCATCTCTTTACGAAGTATAAACACTTCTCGTCCCCTAGAGAGCCACTGAACTTGTGTATGGAAAAGCAGAACTTCGTATTCACCACCCATTTTGTTGCAGAGCTCTTGAAAGAGACGGCTATTCAGAGCATGCGCCTTAATGAAGTTCACTGCTTGAATGACAACATCCATCACAGCCTGAAGGCATACTGGCAATTCTTTGCACACAGGACTTGACGATGGAGTGCACGAGTGCCAACCACATTAGGCGACACGCTACTGACCTTCTGCTGAAAGCCAGCTTGAGAACCCATCGTTGCCGGAGCACCATCGGTACATATACCGCAAAGATGTTTCCACTCAATGCCACTGCTTTCGAGAAAGACATTCACTTTATTGAAAACATCTTGTACTTTTGTGGTTGTTTCAAGTTCTTCACAGAGTAAGAATTTCATCCTCAAAATCACCGTCATGAACATAACATACAAACGCTATCAAGTGTGCACAGTTAGCAACGTCAGTAGTTTCATCAAGTTGCAGACTGAACATACCGAACACAGAATATTTAATTTCATCCACAACATGTTCCTTGATATCTTCAGACATCTCACATATCCTGTGTTTCACAGTATCATTCGAAACAGAGAGTGTATTAAGCTTTTAGGCATTGTCACTGACAAGCACAAGTAACACAATGTCTTTGCATGATGGCAGGATAAGTTCCTCACCTATAGTGTGCGGCTTCTTGGCACGAGCAATTCGTAGAGACACAGCATAAGAGGCTTCCACAGCTGAGGATATTTGGTGATGAAAACTTCCATCTGAATCAAGCCTGGCTTTCTTTGTCACTTCCTCTCATGTTTGAAGAAAGCAGCGTTTTTATTTGTATGCTCAGGATGTCTGGTTTCAAGATGATGCTGCAGTTTACTTGGTTTCATTGATTCAGCTGACAATTTTATAGCAAATTACACATTGCAGGTTTTCAATACCAGAGGTAATGATGCTGGTAAAACTGTACTTAACGTACAACTTGAGATACTTTCTCTTTTTAGCGGTTGTTCTGCCTTCATCGCTCGTGACACTGTACGAGCTAAACACCATTCCAACAATTGACACGAAGACAGGATGAACTTCTCAACTGTGATGTGTTTATTGAAAACGTAACAATTTTTATGGTAATGGTATGAAACTAAATCAAGAGAAATACAATATTCCTTAAGTCTTGAATACCTGAGACTACGCAGGTTGAAACATACACAAACAATGCATAGTCAGTGTACCTTTCTCAGCTAGGACATAAAAATGTACAAAATTACATCTGACGTCCTAAAACTAGTATTTACTTGTGCACAATGTTTCGCTAGAATCTTGCATCATCATAGCGCATATTACAATGCACAGAGATTAACCAAATATAATAAACAACTGCTCTTATCTACAGCGAGAGTTAATAAGGCCACTCTCATTGCTGTTTGTAATGCAAGGGCACAGTACTAGCACGTTCACAATAAATCTCTACAATACTATTGTAAAATACAAGCTTACATTGTTAATAATTACGTCTATGCAGTCTACAATAATCACATTAATCATACTTACATATATTGCATTCGAGGGCTACAACGTGAGCAGACAGAAACGGAATGATTTAATAACGTACCTGCGACTTCCTTCTTATTACAGTAATGGAGGATCGACTATTGAACTCTCCCCTTTGACAGTCACATGACTGCCCAGCCCCGAGTCAAAAGCTGTAGAAACAGATGCAACGATTTACGCTGAACCCTCAAATGACCTCTAGAGGGCGATACAACATAAGAAAATAATCGCTGTGAATACAGAACAGCGGTTTTAGCAGTAGAGATGGCCATTGTTTTCACAACCAGCTCAGTGCACAGTCGCTGAAGATGTCTCTTTATAAAAATGACTTTTTCGGCGAGCAGAAACACCAGAACGTCCCTGGCGATTTTAGCTCTCTGATTGGTCTATAGTCAATGCACTGCTTCAGCTGCTGAGCAATCGAGCGCTCTGGTGTTGTCTCAGTGGCGAGCTGACGCTCAACTCCAGCCAATTGTTTTCAGCCCGTCAGCGGGTTGAACTTGAACTCCATGGAAACAACACGCTTTGGCGCTTAAAGCAAGACCAAGCCTGCACAAGTCAGACAAACCTGAATGAAACTACAAGTCCCAGAGTGCTGAGTCAATAGAACAATTGTGCACTCATTATTTATAGTGTTTTTTTTCTTCTTCATATAAGTCATAAAATAAACACCTCTACAACAAAGGCAATTTCTGACTGAAACAGAGGCCCTGGATTTTTATTTTGGAAGCTTCAGGAAGCTGGTTCAGCTGGTGATAACATTGACTCAGAAGAAGAAATTGTTTTCCAAGAAGGACTGGATACATTATTGGATTGGTAAGAACTTTTATGAAACTCATCATAAACATGTAACTATCAGTCCAGAACCTCCAAACTGTCCAGAACCTCCACTTATGTACAGAGACACACATTTGAGTTTTTTTGATTAGAAACAA
Source organism: Acipenser oxyrinchus oxyrinchus (assembly GCA_030684275.1). Lineage (NCBI taxonomy): Eukaryota > Metazoa > Chordata > Actinopteri > Acipenseriformes > Acipenseridae > Acipenser > Acipenser oxyrinchus. Next base: position 49,463,418 of record CM060252.1, read on the forward strand.
TGATCTCTGCATTTATACTTACAGTGCCTTGCATAAGTATTCACCTCCCTTGGACTTTTCCACATTTTGTAGTGTTACAACCTGGAATTAAAATGGATTTAATTAGGATTTTTTGTCACTGATCTACACAAAATAGTCCATAATGTCAAAGTGGGGAAAAAAATCTACATATTTTTCAAAATTATTTACAAATAAAAAACTGAAAAGTCTTGATTGCATAAGTATTCACCCCCCTGTGATGCCCCTAAATAAGCTCTGGTGCAACCAATTGCCTTCAGAAGTCACATAATTAGTTGAATGGAGTCCACCTGTGTGCAATTAAAGTGTCACATGATCTCAGATTAAATACACCTGTTTCTGGAAGGCCCCAGAGTTTGAGCATATCTAAACAAACAGCATCATGAAGACCAAGGAGCAAAACAAGTCTGGTATAAAGTTCTGGAGAAGCACCAATCAGGGTTGGGTTATGAAAAAATATCCCAAACTTTGAACATCCCCCGGAGCACCATTAAATCCATTATTAAAAAATGGAAAGAATATGGCACAACTGCGACTCTGCCTAGAGAAGGCCGTCCACCAAAACTCAGTGACCAGTTAAGAAGGGCATTAGTCAGAGAAGCAACCAAGAGGCCAATGGTAACTCTGAAGGAGCTGGAGAGATCCACAGCTGAGATGGGAGAAACCGTCCATGGGACAACAATAACCTGGACGCTCCACAAAGCTGGGCTTTATGGAAGAGTGGCGAGAAGAAAGCCATTGCTGAAAAAACCCTGTTTGGATTTTGCCAAAAGGCATGTGGGAGACACAGCAAACATGTGGAAAAAGGTTCTCTGGTCTGATGAGACCAAAATGGAACTTTTTGGACTTAGCGTAAAACGCTATGGGTGGCGCAAAGCCAACACTGCTCATCACCCTGAGAACACCATCCCCACGGTGAAGCATGGTGGTGGCAGCATCATGTTATGGGGATGCTTGTCATAGGCAGGGACTGGGAAACTGGTCAGGATTGAGGGCAAGATGGATGGAGCCAAATACAGGGAAATTCTAGAGGAAAACCTGTTTCAGTCTGCAAGAGACCTGGGACTGGGGTGGAGGTTCACCTTCCAGCAGGACAATGACCCTAAACACACAGCCAAAGCTACACTGGAGTGGTTTAAAAACAAGAACCTGAATGTCTTAGAATGGCCCAGTCAAAGCCCAGACCTCAATCCGATTGAGAATCTGTGTCAAGACTTGAAAATTGCTGTTCACCAACTGTCCCCATCCAACTTGACAGAGCTTGAGCAATTTTGCCAAGAAGAATGGGCAAAAATTGCAGGATCCAGATGTGCAAAGCTGGTAGAGACTTACCCAAAAAGATTCACAGCTGTAATTGCTGCCAAAGGTGCTTCTACCAAGTATTGACTCAGGGGGGTGAATACTTATGCAACCAACAAATGACTCTTTTTTATTTAATTAACTTTTGTGTCACAATAAAAAAAATATTTTGCACCTTCAAAGTGTTAAGTATGTTGTGTAAATCAAACGGTAAAAATCCCAATTAAATCCATTTTAATTCCAGGTTGTAACACTACAAAATGTGGAAAAGTCGAAGGGGGGTGAATACTTATGCAAGGCACTGTAAGTAGTAGTTTTTAAAGTAAATGCATTGCTGCATAAAGGTGTGTATGATGTAATCTTTTAAACACAGAGTGTTTAAACAACTAATAGCCATTGCATATCTTGTATGGTTTTTTTGCATGTACTTGGGACCCCCACGTAAGTCCCATTTTCGTACAAATATAAAATACACTGTACATTCACTTTATCACGTCACCGTTACGCACGCAATAAGTTTTCTCAATGACTAAATTAAAAATAATAATTATAATAAGAAATTTGAAAACTCCAATGTGAGAGACATAAAACATATGTCTCCTAAATTTTACTTAGGCCTCTAATCAGTAAATAAGAATATCAGTAACCAGGAATGACACATGGAAATTTTGGATTTTTAACATAAATATGTCAGAGCAGTTTGGAATACCGTGTTAGTTTAATATATTGCTCAGGGAATTAAGTTTGTACACAGAATATATTTTACAGAACAAATAATGCAATTCCCAATAGATATGCCAGTTAATAATCCCAATTTCCATGTAGCATTACAAATCCCCAAAACTGTGAATCCCTATCACAGCTCTATTGAACCTTGAAGTATGCCAGTTTCTAATAGAGTTCTCGACCGAGTAGTATTCCCATTTATAATCCCATTGATCCCTCCAGTCCACCAGTATCCCTGCAGTCCTTGGTGCAGCAGCTGCTGGTATCGGCCGCCATGTTGGTCTCGGTTTTGCCCGCAGCCCGTGAGACAGCAGTAACAGCCAGGAACAGCAGAGAGACGCAGGGAACCGGAGAGTGAGAGAGTGAGAGAGCGCTAGATAGATAGATAGCTAGCTAGCTAGCTAGCTAGATAGATAGATAGACAGACAGATAGCTAGATAGATAGAGAGAGATGCGCAAAAACATACAAAACACCCTACAAACATCATAGAATCTGACGCAGAAGTAGCACGGATGCAACATTTACAACATGAAAATTCCTTATTAACCGTCATTTCAAATGGGAGAGTTCTTGGAATGAGAGAAAATGCAGATGGAAGATTAGGGCTTTCACTATTTTACAGAGGAGCGGTTTCGTTTTTTTATATTGCAGATTTGCCATATATGCATTTTTTGTGCTGCAATCTTGAAAACAGAGTAAGATCATGGGAGGACCATTTTAAGTGTTTTTGTCATGGGTCAGGGATGAATTTCATGGGATTTGTAGCGAGTTTAGAATTAGGGAAGATATTTTGAATGCGAAGAGAAATAGTGTTGCAAGCCTGTTCGTGTTGGGTTTGAGAGTTTTTTTTTTAAATTTTATTATTTTACTGTAAATTGCCGAAGTTATATACCCCCTGTATTTTTAAATTGTATTTTTAAAATGATTCATTTTGAACTGTAAAAGAAAAGATTATAGGAATAGGTTAAATATACTGTAACAAGAACCAGAGACTTGCATCGTTTGTTGACATTTTCGTCTGGATTTTTTTTTAGCATTCTTTTACATTTATAAACATACCCAATCGCATTTTTAACAATGTCTGGGGAGGTTCGTTTGAAGAAACTGGAGAAATTGATTTTGGATGGGCCAGCTCGGTCAAATGGTCAGTGCTTCAGTGTGGAGACGTTGCTGGATATCCTAATTTGTCTCTATGATGAATGTAACAATTCCCCTCTGAGGAGAGAGAAAAATGTGTTGGATTTTCTCGACTGGGGTAAGTCTTTTATTTATGCATTTCTCCAACACCGATATTTTATACCCCCTGTTGTTCTGTATTTGTGTTAACCCTACCCCCACTGCTGACCGGATTTTGAGGAGGTATCTATCCTTAAATGCTCACCCTTAAATGTGTTAACCCTACTCCCCGGTTATCCTTTATGTGATGCACTGTGCTGTAAACTGCTACATTCTAATACTATAAATATACAAAGTAGATTTTTTTTAATTGAAACATTATAACGGGCTGGCGCAATCAAGCCGTTTGTGTTTCATTTTTGGAGATGTTACTTTATTGGGCCATCGCCAGGCACCCTTCAGCTGTTAACCTTCGGCATACTGTATCGCTTAAGGCCATGTAAAATAAGTCTGTATTAGTTAATGCAGTGAAGTAATTTGACCTTTTTTCTGTGTATAGTGGCTGTGATAAATCAGAGGTCCGTTGAGGACATGCGGTTTATATGGCCTATTTTTTGTTACATACCTTGCATTATTGAGAAGACAGGGTTATTGAAAAATGACATCACCATGACATTTCAGGTATAGCCTCTTACCCCCTACAGGTGGTGACAGATGGCAGCCGTGACATAATTGATCACGATTTCTTTATCCATTTCAATACTGAAATCCTTACCATATTTTTGAATGTTTAACGCAGCGAGCATCTATATATGGTTATTACATATTCTAAATTAATATTACATGATTACATTGCATATCGTTTAAATTAAGTTTAACGTTAACGTTTTTATGTTAAGTCACCTAACATGACAGGTGCTCCTGAGAACCATTCAGTTGCTAAAATTCTGCATGCCAGTTTAATCAGAGATCAACGCTGGTTTAACCAATTGAAAGGCTTTATAATTTAGGTGTTGATTATTTCTGGTCTGATTTCCTGGATTCAGTATCATGAATAAGGGTTGTTTTGGATTTAAGAATTGTTTAAAAGACTTATAAACCAACTGAGATGTCATACTCTGTCTTGCTTTTACCCATGTTCTATAACTTGGTGGAGATGAAGCACAAGTAGGTTAAGTGACTAGCACAAGGTTGTACAGTGTCCTCATTGGAGTTTTTCACTACAATTGTGTGGGCTTGCAGGTGCATTGGTAAAATGATTCCTGTTGGCATTCAAACTGATTCAAACTTTTGGAATGTGGTTAATTTGCTGTAAACCACAGGCCATAAAATCATCCTGTCATCATCTGTTATATGGGTGATTCACAAAGATGTTTGTTTTTAAGCTAGTTGTGTTGCTTTACAATTAAGGTGATCTCCATTAAGATATTGGTAAGCAGGTCAACATTCTGAATAGCCTGCAGTGTGGTTGGGCAGATAGATCATAGTCAGGAAGCCAATTAAGCTAGTTAATAAGCCAGAAGGTAATGATTGGGAAAACAAGCTGTAAAGATACCTCTTGTGATATACAACAGAATACTAGTTTTAAATTACTTTTAAAACCAGTGCAAATTCTATATGCCAGCTATACTACACATACATATTCAGCTATATGTATGTAGTATGGGCAGCAGTGTGGAGTAGTGGTTAGGGCTCTGGACTCTTGACCGGAGGGTTGTGGGTTCAGTCCCAGGTGGGGGACACTGCTGCTGTACCCTTGAGCAAGGTACTTTACCTAGATTGCTCCAGTAAAAACCCAACTGTATAAACAGGTAATTGTATGTAAAAAATAATGATATCTTGTAACAATTGTAAGTCGCCCTGGATAAGGGAGTCTGCTAAGAAAATAATAATAATAATAATAATAATAATAATAATAAATATGTGGTTGGTCCCTTGTCAAAGACCGGTGGACTGTTATGTAATGCCTTAAAATGGGCATTTCAGGTTTACATTACTATTTCTATAAATTAGCAAGCCCAGGCAGTGTAGCTGTTTGTCAGACTGCAATACTTAATCTAGAACGGTAAAAACTTTGCAAACCTGAGTGTATTGTACAAAACATCCTGGTAACTATCTCAGGGTCTGGATGGTTTAATTCATTCAATTATGCAATTTAGAAAAGAGTTTGGAACAAAGACCAGGACTGCAAGTACAGAAAAGAAAAGAACTTATGTTTTTTTTTTAATTGCTCTTTTTTCAGTGATTTAGAGGACAGATCTCAAACCCCAGTGCACTAGGTCAGCCATTTTGAAAAGATCTTTTGAAACAGACTTTAAAGTTATATCTATAAAAAGTTGTCAGGTGTTAACAACGAAAAGAAAAATGATTTAAACAGTTGTAGCAACACTTTGGAATGTATAACGCTATATTTTTTGGAACCCCACTACTTACTCTTTAAGGGTGTCCTGGCACTTGTTTGTTGGAGGCAAGCATGTAGGCTGGCATTGTAAATAGAGTGGAAGGCCGTTGTTTAGTGTACCACAAAGTTGCGCACTATAGAATCTCGGAAATGTTATTGGAGTGAAGGTCTATTGTATGCAGTCTATGCAATATCACTTCACAAACATTTCCTTCAGTACACATTTATAACTTTTTCTCATTCTATAAATCTTAATCTGATCACTGAACCAGGATTTTTTAACAAGCCAGCCAAGAGCTTGTTCTACAAACATGTGTTAACATTACATTTTCCTTATAAGGGTTTGGACTTTAAATCCTGACATAACAAATACTGATTTGTTTGGATGGGAGATATTTAACTTCAGCTACAACTTTCCATATTTAACACTTCAGTAACTCCTTTCATCTCAATTCCTCCTTCTGACCCCCCTTTAGTCAGTTTTCCTATTGCTAATTATTTGTTACAAGTAACTATTGGACTAGTAGTGAATTTAATGGTCCACAGATATAATTTTGCCCTGGTTCTTGGCATTTCTAACATTTGCAGGATCATACGGTATGACTACATGAATCAAGTACAAAAATGTATAAAGGCGTCTGCTAATAAATAAATAATAATAATAATAATAATAATGATAATGTACAATGGTCATTTTTTTATTTAATTTGGTGCAGCATGTTGAACTCATAATAATGTAAATAATCCCAATCTCCACACACTACTCCCCAAACAAAAGAGCATGGTTGCAGATGGCTTAATCCCTAATCTTCTTGGCCACCTTGCTGTCTGCATGGCCAGCAATGCGGTACAGTAATTGTAACTATGGCCCAAAAAAATAGAAACACAATTTAGGTATTTTATTTAACATCATGTAAACTACAAAATGATATCTCAAAAGTCTACCGGAAGCCATAATATTAGTACAGTATTTGATGTTAGATTTCAAATTTTCACAATTTTAAATTTGTCAGTTTTTTGTTAAGTATATGGAAAACTGCAAAGCAGTATGCAATTCAATATGTTAACATATCATTATTCATCAGGTTTCATTTGACTTTATGAAGGAGGGGGGTATCGTCACTGGCAAGGCTGGTTAGCGACAGGAGAGAGACTCGGACATGGAGAGTTGCTGTCAAAGAACTTAAGGGCACGTTTATTATTGACAGCAAGCAAAAACAAAGAAACAAGGCACAAGGGCCAAAGTAAAAACGTTTCAATCAAAACAATACAGGTCCAAAACACAGTTCACCAACTCATCCTAAACTCCTCCCCCAAACAAAGGATTTTGGTCCTCCTTTATACCATGTGGTGGGGACTTGATTGATCAATTATTCAATCGACACCCAGCCACATTCCACACGTGGATTTATCAGGGCTGGAATTAACCCCATCCCTGCCAAACTTAGATTAAAACATATACTATTTATAAGTGCAGGGCTTGTGCTCGCTCACAGGGAGGCTCCATTATATAATTATAATAGTGAATGGCTTGGGTGAATAGAGCACTCTGATTGTCTAAAGAAGATGCACTGGTTGGATCTCTCACTCCATCATCAGGGCTCTCCAAAACTTTTTTCCCATTGAGGGTCCAGGACTCAACAAATAAAATGAATATGACTGAGGACATTTGGGGGGGTCCCAATAAAATACAAAGTCTTAATGTTATGGTACACAAATCTTGTATTTTAGTTTTGAAATTTGTTTAACAATAAGAAACAAACACTAAAAGCTACAGATATTTTCTTCTAAATAAAAGAACAAAGAACAAAACAGTACAGCAATAATATCCACACAAGCAAAATTCCAAATTTCTAATCAATCAGGGTTTCCCCTGAGTTTTATATTTTTATAGTCACTAGTGACTAACCCTTTCATTAAACTTTAGTCACTGGAGAAATTCAATAGTCCAGGGGTCTCCAGCCCTGGTCGTGGAGAGCTACTGGGTCTTCTGGTTTTCATTTCAACCGAGCTCCCAGTTACTTAATTGCACCCACTATTGGCTTAATTAGTCAAGATTAACATGTGTTCCAGATCTTTAGCCATTGATGACATATACACCTATAAAACTTGAGGATTGGGGCGCTCCAGGACCAGGGTTGGAGACCCCTGCGGTAGTCACTACTGGTACAAAACTCCACAGTCCTCAAGGGGTGTTACACATCCTGTTTTTATTCCACCTGTACCTTAAATTAATATTTAAGGTACAGGTTAAATTAATATAAAAGTTCTTTAACTTTGTTACCTGGCACTACCTTCAATTACTCTGAAGCTGACAATGTTGATGAAATGGCTCTGCTAACATAGCTAAACTCTATATACATTGTTTTTTAAATGTGTGACACAAAATTTCAATCACACCCATAACGTCAGCCATGAAATGAAGAACAGCTAAGAACTGATACGTTGTAACTAACCTCAGAAGTCCACTTGCAAGAACATTACCAGGCTGCTGCTTATCCTCGATTAAAGTTGCTACGAGGGCGTGTTAAGTTTTGAGTCTCTTTGGGCTATTGGTGTATGTAGTATTTATATATCAATCCAAATATCTCTTGAAATGTGGTAAGATAATTTACACCATGACTAGCTTGGCATACAGCCAAAGACAAACGATGTGCAATGCAGTGCACGGCAACAATGATTGGACACACAGCCTTCAATTTTTGAACAGCCTCCCTCAGTCTTCCGGTCATCACTGATGCACCATCAGTGGCTATGGACACACATTTCTTTAGGTCAAGATTGCACTCCTTAAACACTTCAACTTTATTGTATGTATGTTCAGCTGTTCCGCCACCTTTAAGATTGCACACACACAAATTAACAGAAGCATTGCCGTTTTTACGATTTTTTGTATATATCATGTTTTTTCATTTGAATAGTCAGTTGTTTCATCAATCATAATTCCCATGTAATTAGATGCACTTAAGTCATCAATCTATTCTACAGCAGCCCTCAGTAGCACCCTCTGCATGTCCAGTAAGCTGTTGTCATGGATTTAAGTTGTGTGGCTATCCACAGAAAGTGTCTGCATCTGCAACATTGATAAAACGTTTAAAATAAAAAAATATATTAAAATTGTGCATAGGACCCCTCTTTAACAATCACATCTAATTATTGAATTACTTTTATTTTTTCTGATAATCAGTGGCGAACAATTGGATGAGCTACTACTCAATACTATTCATTTGTTTGCCATGTCGTGATTGCATGTTTGCAAATGGGTAGTCTTCTGTTGCCGAAAAAAAAGCAATTAAGTTTCGTTTAAAATTATAATTGGGACTTTTTTTATTTCAACCTGGCTCACCGCTGCCACCCCTGCGCTGACTCGGGAGAGACGAAGACAGACACACGCGTCCTCTGAAACGTGTGCCGTCAGCCGTCAGCTTCTTTTCACTCTGCAGGCCCGCCATGCAGTAACCTCAGAGCTACAGCGTCGGAGGACCACGCAGCTCTGGGTAACTCACAGGCAAGCCCGCAGGTGCCCGGCCAGTATAGGTCGCTGGTGTGTGGTGAGTAGAGGGAACCCTGGCCGACCTAAGCCCTCCCCACCTAGACGGATCTCTGCCAATTGTGCGCTGCCCCCTGGGAACTCCCGTCCATGGTCGGCAGTGGAATAGCCTGGTCTCGAACTGGCTATCTCCAGGCTACAGGGTGCATCCTACACTCCACGCGGAGTGCCTTTACCGGATGTGCCACTCTGGAGCCCCCTTATTATTATTTTTTACTGTTTTATTTGCTATACTACATTTAAATAGGTGGAATGAATGTATAGGACAGGTCTGAACTATTTAGTACAAAGAAAGGCTTTTGCAGTGCTTATACTGTTTTACTGATTATAGCTTTTAAATTATTGAATAGACTTGTGTTGATTGTAGGCTGTAACGAAGGGTTCATTTTGCCCTTTGAAGGTTCAGAACACATTATTAAACGAAGGTTCGAACCTTTGATAGTAATAGCATGCATAATTTACTGGTAACCGTCAACATGGCTACTAGTTTAAATTTGACAGAACATCCTATTATTTTTAGTACTGGGATAAATATCCGAATATTTGAACAAATATTTTTTTGACATGTATTTGGATACAAAAATCAGGTGTTTGTATTCGCTAAAAATGACAACAATACCTTGCACTTATTTACCATCTCACCAAAATTTGCGCGACAGTTTAAAAAAATGGCAAATGAAAATGAGCTCTGTGTGATATGTGAGATTAATATATATATATATATATATATATATATATATATATATATATATATATACAGCTCTGGAAAAAATTAAGAGACCACTGCAAAATTATCAGTTTCTCTGGTTTTACTATTTATAGGTATGTGTTTGGGTAAAATGAACATTTTTGTTTTATTCTATAAACTACTGACAACATTTCTCCCAAATTCCAAATAAAAATATTGTCATTTAGAGCATTTATTTGCAGAAAATGACAACTGGTCAAAATAACAAAAAGATGCAGTGTTGTCAGACCTCGAATAATGCAAAGAAAATAAGTTCATATTCATTTTTAAACAACACAATACTAATGTTTTAACTTAGGAATAGTTCAGAAATCAATATTTGGTGGAATAACCCTGATTTTCAAGCACAGCTTTCATGCGTCTTGGCATGCTCTCCACCAGTCTTTCACATTGATGTTGGGTGACTTTATGCCACTCCTGGCGCAAAAATTCAAGCAGCTCAGCTTTGTTTGATGGCTTGTGACCATCCATCTTCCTCTTCATCACATTCCAGAGGTTTTCAATGGGGTTCAGGTCTGGAGATTGGGCTGGCCATGACAGGGTCTTGATCTGGTGGTCCTCCATCCACACCTTGATTGACCTGGCTGTGTGGCATGGAGCATTGTCCTGCTGGAAAAACCAATCCTCAGAGTTGGGGAACATTGTCAGAGCAGAAGGAAGCAAGTTTTCTTCCAGGACAACCTTGTACTTGGCTTGATTCATGCCAAAGCTGCCCGATTCCAGCCTTGCTGAAGCACCCCCAGATCATCACCGATCCTCCACCACATTTCACAGTGGGTGCGAGACACTGTGGCTTGTAGGCCTCTCCAGGTCTCCGTCTAACCATTAGACGAGCAGGTGTTGGGCAAAGCTGAAAATTGGACTCATCTGGGGGTGCTTCAGCAAGGCTGGAATCGGGCAGATTTGTCTTTGTGAAGGACGCATGAATCAAGCCAAGTACAAGGCAAAATCAAATGGATGAAACCCAATAGTTTTCTGCAAACTGTCATAACTTGCATTTTTTTAATCCTGTAAAATGTTTTCCTCTGTACTGTAGCAGTGTATGATGGTGTACTGTTAAACAATTTGACATGTGTTTAATTACCTAGGGAATTCTATCAGAGTGGTTAGTGATCCTGGCCAAAAAATAAATAGAAAATCCTCCCTTGTTGTGATTTTAAATACTTTTTAAAATCAGGCTGGCCAGCTGTATGACTGGGGCTAATCATACAGTATATACATAACTCATAACCCTGAACTGTAAATGTTCAATTATAGTTTTACTTTTGGCTCATTTGTGAAGTTTCGAATCTCCCCATCTCATCCTTGCTGAAGTATTGGAGCATTGCGCACATCTAAATAGGTCTCCTTTACTTAATTTTGGATTGTCAACTATAAACCAACTAATTTAGTTGGGGTAAGTATACACTTCAGGTGTGATGTATTTCTGCTGGACTATGATTTGCTGGGATGACCATTTTGCAAGTAATGTTCTCCCCAAACAAATGTATTGTCTGTCAATGGCAGGCGTGTCAAATCATGGTCCTGGAAGGCTATTCCACTCCAGGTTTAACAGACTGATATAGTGTGGCAAAGTGCCCCCCCCGTGTATTATATGTTACGTGTTGTGTGTAAATGTTGGTGTATAGTCATCGGTACACGGGATATAAACGGGTCTGTGTTTCACGTGTGATTTAAATTGTATATTTGTATTTAGGCACTAGGATGGCACATCACATCACGTGCAAGTAAAAAGTAATAATGTGTGAGCACGGGGAATTGCACTTTAATTAATTCACGTGCAGTTGTACCGAGATTCCAATTGAATGATTGACTAGCAATCGAGTCTCGGTACAACTGCATAAAAGCAGCATGTTTTCACTCACTCGGGTTGTGTGTTCGTGAGTGGAGAACGGTGTGGAGAAGGAGGTAAAATAAAATATAAGAAGAATAATAATAATAACTATTTCACTCACCGTGTTTGTTTGTCAGTCCGCTTTTGTTTATCTATTTATTTTGGCGTAAGTGCCGTGTCCTGGTTTTTGTGTGTTTTGTTACAACCGTTTATTTTCTGTCTGTTTGTTTATTAAACGCTGAGCGAAAGCATTCGCTCAGCTTCACCAAACTCCTCTCTGTCGTTTTGTTCCGACTTTTGCCGTGACGTCACCGCCCAGTCATCCTGTCACATATAGTTACCTACTTCACGGTCTAGAGCAGTGGTTCTCAAACTTTGTCATAGTGAGCCTTCCTGAGTTATGACAAAAATAACTGCGCCTCCCCAGTTTACTAAAACAATATTACAAACTGAAAATCTTATATTTTGCAAAACAAATGAATAAAGTAGAAAGGATTTGATCAATATAGAGCAGTATGAGTTTCAGAAGTATTAATTCAAAAACAGTACAGATGGAAGCATAATTTTTTTTTTTTGTCCTGTTAACTTTCTTATCTTAGTGGGTTTTAATGTAACTTAAAAATTGCTGCTTTTGTATTATTATGTGTATACTGTTGTTTAAATCTGTTGTTTAAATGGTCTGATTGTTGCAGTTGTATGTGTGACATGCTATACAAATGTAGTGCGGTTTGTTCTTTTTTTCTGCTATGTACTGTACAGTGCTTTACGATAATTTTGTATAAAAAGCGCTATATAAATGCAATAAATAAATAAAGAAATAAACTCATTGCGCTTCCTGTGAAAAAACTTTACGGGTTTAGATACTATGGTAGGGTTCTCGTGTTTCGAGATGCCGGCGTAGCTTGCAGGGCCCCATACTGTGGTTTGCTTGTATTTCGCTGCACATTTGAGGGATCGGTGCACCGCTGGATCCGCTCAATGTAAAGCCCAGTTTTAAATATGCTTCGTCATATTTTTGGCTTCTGCGTTTTGCTGGAACCTCCGGTGCCGCCCTCACTTCGCTTTGTGTTGTACGTTTTTCTCCCTTTGTCACAAAACGATCCATTTCTCATTAAAGCTGTTTCTCACTGTAAGCGCGTTGCTGATACTGTTTTTAAGTTTACTTGGGGGGATGGGGAGTGGGAAAACACGCAACATATGTGTGACGTTTCACAGTTGCTAAGGAACATTAGCACATTAAACAAAAGCTTTTTTGCATTATTTTATTTTAGTTATTTTTAAATATAATACATTTAAAATATATAATAATTTGTAATTTTTTTTCAAATCATCCAACCTCTCTAAAAAAAAAAACTAAAAAAAAAAGCACACAGCTCGCGCCTTCCTTGACACCTTGCCACGCCTCATAGTTTGAAAACCGCTGGTCTAGAGGGTTTTTCTGGTTCAATTAAACACTTTAGAACAGGGTTGGAACAAAGACTAGGAGTGGAAGAGCCAACTTTGACACCCCTGGTCAACGGCAATTCTCTTACAAGTGAGGTTTGCCCCACTGCAGTATTTGTTCAGATGGGTCCCAGAGTAATTAAATCTGAACCCTGAGCTGGGATAAAAAAACCCAGGACCTCCCAATCAGAAAGGCACCTGTGCTCATCAATATCTCTTTCAGCTGAGTGTTGTTAATTGCACCATGCTTAGCAGCCATGTATTTCTACATGGCTGCATGGGTATGAACTGTATATTTTTTTCTTTTAGCAAACCAGTTGACCGGCCACAGTATTTATTGTTTTAATAATACAGTAAATTGTTTACTGGAAGTAAGTATGTTTATAATGGATTGTTATTTAGGACGGTTAAAGGAAAATAGTATAGTGAGGTATTTCTATATGAAGTCAAGTATCAAAAGCTCCCCCTAAACTCTTGATTGGGTATACAATACACAATTAAAACTTGATTGTCTCCTTAAATCTGGTTCAGTTCAGGTTTGGGCATTGGTCCATCTTTTGCCAATTTGCTTTCTCAATGGACCCCTAATCAAGTTTTAACTAGTCATTAAGAATTCTGTCTTACGGAGATGTATAAATAACCCTATACTGTGAACTGAGGTGCATAATAACAGGCGTTACACTGGTTGAAAATTGTAATTTACTAATTGATATTTTTGTACTTATTTTAATTAGAAATTATGCCTTAAATGTCATTACCCTGAAGAATGAACAAAGACAAGGCTGATTGATTGGGTTAACGTGTTTTCCGAAGATACATTTTAGTTTATTTTAATTGTCGTATGAATGCTGTTGATACACTCTGTGGTTTTATTTTTTGTATTTTATATTTCTGTTTATCTTTAACGTAAGAATACATATGGGGTAGATATACATTACCTCTTTACTTCTACAGTATGATACATGACACCTGTCTGTTTTAGCTATTAATATATCTATTTTGATTTAATTTCCTAAATCAAGTTTACTGCCCTCTATTTTTAAACAAATATCACTTTTTATTAACTGGTTCATTATCCACTGACAGGATTTCTCCCAGGCGTGCCCCTTATCCCCTGGAGACAACAGAAACAGGCCATTATATGTACAGTGCAGCACATTCAATTAATTGCCTTTCATGCTTTGTGTGACAGTGTAGGCTTCTCAAATGTTCTTCTTTTAAATGGCAGTTAGAAGGTCAAAACAGATCTGCTAGAATGATGTAACCAATTGCTCTGTAAGAAAAATTCTGTATGGAAAGTCACTTTACAGTCAATCTTTGTGTGTGTTTATTTATGTACATATGGACGTACGGCATACTTACATTTATAATAATAGTATTATAGAAATATTAAACTAGTATGGACTGGCAAACAGTAAACTAGCCCAGTTGTCATTCTTGAATGCTTGACATTAGGCATCCTGACCTGAGGACCCATTAAATACATAATAAATACTTTCTTGCTACAATCACACCCTTTTGTTTTGTGGTAAATCATAAATACCTCAAGGATTAACCCCAAACAGCTTTCATACGTTGGATAGGTTGTTTGGATCAGAATATGTCTGTACCACTGTGAACCACTGGTCTTTAATTCATAAAAGTGTCCTCCATTATGCAGGAGAAAAATAACATGAACTTACTGATCTGTAATCAGCAATAAATATACATGATTACTTAGGCTTTGGAGTTTCCAGTCTGAAATAGGATTTGAATAGCAAAAGCGAACCTAAACTGGGAATTTACTTGTCTTATTCCCAAAAGTTTGTGATAAGGTTATTGCTAAATAACGGTAACATTTACTTGCCTGCAGCTATACAGTTTATCTCTGTTGTAAATTATCTCTCTCTCTGCCAAGCCCGTGACCTACACTAACACTAACGTTTTATTTTATTGATAAAAAACATATCCATGCAATTTTTTTTTATTTTTTTTTATAAACTTTGGTGATGACCACAAGCCTCATTGCATTGTTCAGGCTAAATTGTGTGTAAAATGCTCTGCTGACTCAGACCAGGGCTACTGATCACTGGTTTATGGTACAGTATTTCTAGAAGCACTGTTATGTGAGCAAGTCTGCTACAGCTGTTAGGATTTTTATTTAAAGTGCTTTGAACTAAGGCCTCCATTCTGCTCAGGATTGATTTCTTGCCACTCCCTTTTAATGTTGCCTTAAGATATGCAGCTGTGGAAAAGCGCAAGGAGATTTGACGGCTGATGAACGATAACCTGGGCTAAGCCCCTTCTATCTCTTTTTATATGTACTGTAATATGGAATTATAACAGCCTGTGCATGGGAGATAAAGTGGCAGTTACATTTTATTTCTGCTTTTCTGGTATTTTCAATGGATTTGTGTGAGTTTTCAGTTTATTGTCTACTAGTCAATGTTCAGAAATATGTTTTACAATGTTTATGAAGCATTTCCTCTTAAAGAAGCAGACATATTACAAACTAACCTTATGGACTGTAAATCAGTGTATTGTTTCTCTGTAGTATGGAATAATATTACTGTAGCAAGGTATTTAGAGTGGAGTGCAAGTGTACAAAGACTGATACTCCCTTTTTGATTTCTGCAGCATTTTCTTCTCGGTAATTTATGTAGCTTGGAAGAGTAATGATGGAGTTCATCCATTTTGTAAACATTGAATAGCTCCAGGCCTTATATAATGATTAGAAAGGCCATAATGATTGAATGCTGTAACGTTCATGGGTTTAGGAGGAGGTCCTCTAATATTTATGCAGGGCTCTAAATTGGCAACAAAACGGGGAAGGCCAAAATTGTATTCAGTTCAGTAAATTTCTAGTGGGCACCAAGATCATTAAATTTAAGTCAAGGCCAGAGGGTAGAATGTTGTGTAATTTTGCTTAGGATTCATATATAAAGCTAATTATATGGCCACAGAAAGAAAAAAACACAGTTTAAGTTAAGTATTTATTCAGAAAATGCTATTTTTTTGTCAAACAGCAGCCTTGATAGGGCTCCTTAGGAGCCAATGGCTTAGGCCAAAAAAAATGTTGTTGCCAAATCTAATTGTTGGGTGCCGCTTTAGGAGTAAGTTGGTTGCTACCATATTCAACTGCTAAAATACAACAACTTGTTAAGACACTAAAGTGATACTAAAACAGTAACTTAATGTCTGTACTCACTTGTTTGTGGTCTCATTCTGTTGAATATGTAAACTATGCAACTTATGACTGCAGTGAACTCAGCGTTTTATATTTTAGATATTTTGCAAGTGTTGTGTATGGAATTGGTGACGGCACCTCTAATTGTGTACGGTTGTAATATGGGAAATGGCATGCTGCAGCTCGCAGTGTGTTAGTGGAGTCCTGGTCTAAGAGCATGTAACACAGCCAGCTGTAATGTTTTGGGTTTTTTTTACTATACATGTAACCTTTTATTGTTTCAGTAAAGCTATGTTTAGTGAATGGCAGTTTTTTCTACTGCAATCAAGTAAGCTGCAGTACATTTTATTTAATTCCCTAAATGCTTTTTTTCCCCTGGGAGTACCCTTCCGAAGTACAGTCCCAAATATTTATAAGCGTTGTGCTGCCCCCATTCTTAAAATGGTCAGTGAGAAATAAACTCAGTTTTCACTGCAGCAGCTGACCCTGCATTAATACAAAACCCATTATGGTAACGCCTTAAATTAAAAGTGCCTGCTTCTTTGGCTCAAGTCAAAAGGTATTATCATCTCGTTGTGTAACTAGGTAAGATGCTGCGCTATTAAATCATCCTCACACTCGAAAAAGACTGCTTAAAGAAGATGCAACAAAGGATAAAAATGTTTGTGTCAACTCAAAACTTTATTTAGATGCACTACGATTTGATTGGTGAAAGACAACATTGGTTTATTGGCGTTGACAAATAACTTTTTTCAGCTTTAAAAATATATATAATTATGATTTT
Organism: Acipenser oxyrinchus oxyrinchus; assembly: GCA_030684275.1. Taxonomy (NCBI): domain Eukaryota; kingdom Metazoa; phylum Chordata; class Actinopteri; order Acipenseriformes; family Acipenseridae; genus Acipenser; species Acipenser oxyrinchus. The sequence goes on from CM060252.1 coordinate 49,480,504, forward strand.
TTGTTTTTTTAATTATTGACCTTTTGCTGCATTTCAGCCCTCAAGTGTATTTTTATTTATATTTTTCGTTGTTAATGTTCTTGAATGCAGTGTTTCAATTTAAGCAACATTTTTACAAAACAGTACTCACACATCTTTGGTCATCATCACAGCTGCTGCATGAACCTGGGGTTACCGTATTCTCCTGGTGTTAATACAGCACCTCATTTGTCCCTCTCATGCTTCAGTTTAAAACATGTGATATGCTGCTTTTTTTCCTTTACAGATAAACGTCATAGCGCATTCATAAATACAGATATTGTTGTGTATGGAATTGATTGAACTTAACCACGCAAATCACATAATCGTCTCGCTAGAATACTAAAGCTGAAAGGGCACTGCGGCCTTAATCGACGTGAATAGACAAACATTTTGAGGGGTATTGCGGCAATTGATAAAGGAACCCATGATAATTGCTGCATGTCCTGCGGCAATTTCAAGCCGTTTATGTACTAACCACAGGAAAAGGCTACCAGTATCTAATGATAATAGTGATTTCGTATCTGTCAGTAGACAGCTTTCAGTCTGACGCGTCTAATTCCTGTTAAATTAGTCATTTTCATTCCCTTGTAAACAATCAATGGTTTACCCTTGGTGCAGAATATATGAACTGTACAGGATGTGAAATAGTAAAAACTTGGTAAGGTTTTTTTTTTTTTTGGTCTGGTGATCCAACAGTTACAGCAGATAAAATAAATTATTAGGAAAGTTGACCTACTTTTAATAGGCTGTGGATGGGCTATTCCCAAATTAGATGTCCTAATTAATTTAAAAGGTTTTATAATCCAGCGGTTATTTTATGTTTTTAGTAGTCCAGTGGTTTCAGATTGCAGAAGTTTTACTATTGCATTAAAGGACTGTGCAGTATAGCATCACATACAGTAACTGTATGCTTGCACAACCTGGAAATTCAAAAAAAAAAAAAATACATTTGATTTGCAAGAAGTATTTAACAAACTGGTTACATTTGTAAAATTAGTAAAATACTACCTTGAGTACACTTAGACAAAGATCATCAAACCATAAACCAAGGGCTTCAAAGACTCCAGTCTTAAAGCGGGGAACTGGTAGTAATGTTTTGTCGTGTGATTTAAGCAGATTGTTGATTAATGTTATCCTTTCCTTTTTCCTTGACACAGAAGGAGACGTGCCTGGCCACAGGCCAAAAATACCTAATGTTTAAGATAAAATGCTTACAGTACAGTTATGGAAAAGTTTAGCATCACCTAAAATTTTAGGATTGAGGCAAAAATAATTAAATAATTTACGTGGTTTTATTTAACATCTTGTAATAAAAGAAACTACACAATTAGTACCGTATTTCATGTCAGATTTAGAAATGTCACATTTCTCAATTTTTGTCACTTTTTCATGTATATGGAAAACTGCAAAGCGGTATGTAATTCAATATGTTAACATTATTCTGCAGATTTCATTCGATTTTATAAAACAAAACTTGTTAATTTTAGGGAGTAATGCAAAATGTTGGCCATAGCAGTAGACTACTCAGTCTTTCCTTTGGATATTACTCACTTTTTCTTATGGTTAGGGGTTTGTCATTTTAAAATGAAGATCGATATAAGTGGATATAAGCAGATAATGTTTCATGAGCTAAATTGATATCTGAAAATACTAAGCGGAATAATTTAATAATAATAATAATGATAATAATAATAAAATTATATATATATATATATATATATATATATATATATATATATATATATATATATATATATATATATATATATATATATATATATATATATACATACATACATACATACATACATACATACATGCATACATATATATACATACATGGATACATACTGTACATACATGGATACATGGATACATGGATACTCGGGTTTCTGTGACAGTTTACAAACAACTCGACCTAACAGTCAGTGTTTGAAAAAGAGAGACGTTCTTATGGTTCCTGAAGTACTTTATAATGTTCCCTAGTGTTGTGAAAAAGCACACACACCAATTCCAATATGCTACTAGGAAGACAGTCAAATACAGTATAAAAAAGCTCCCTTAAGGGTTAAAACAGTGTTATTACTGAACATTTTTTAATTTAAAAAATGGTATAATGCCAGCTCGTGCCCATATTAACAAATCAGTTTAACACCATATTGCAGCCTTGGCCTACTACAGCACAGTTGAAATATGAATTGCGTGAAAAGCTATTTCTTTTGGCAGTTAATATTGATGGTAAAAAATTAGAGCTCTGTTTGTTGCATGGTCTCCATCTGCACAATTATTTTCAGTCAACACAGATGATTTTTAAAGCCTTTTGAAATTGTTTATGGGAAAGAATTGCCATATCGCATACACTACTGTACTGTAGTAGAGCAAATGCTGCATCTTTTCAGTAACAAGTTTATTACTAAAACATGATGGTTTGGAAACTATGTGGGTTAGACAAAAATAAACACTTTTGTGTGGAAAATCACAATCTGCTCTGGACTTTTCCTCCAGTCCCTGAGTGGTTATAACTTTTCTTTTGCTTCTTGAAATTTGCATTACCTGTCTATCAGTCCAATCTACTTATCCAGTTGTGACAAAACAGGGAAATTATTTATTTTAGTATAAATATTTTAAATGTGACAAAGTGTATACGGACTGTGCTTTTCTCATTATATGGGTAGCTTTAATTTTGTATTTACAACTGTGGTACAGTACTAATGTCTTTTGGCCAACTTCAATAAATTGAGATGGGATTTTGCTTTTAGTGCCCAGGGTTAAATATCCACAGCAGTGATAACATTCACATGGATGTTGTCAAGCCGTGGTTAACCGTGTGAGTGAACATCTTGTGTTCATCATTCAGTCCTTTTATCTAAATTAATGCAGCTGATGCATTGCTATATGACATTAGACTAAATATTGAAGTGTCTCTTCTGGTATAATGTTATGCGGAGGAGGGACACTCCTAAAAACTGACAATTCATTAACGTTCTTGACCCTGTCTGGCCCATTAAAATGTTCAAAAACCTACTGCAGTAATGTACGAACAAGAACATTAAAATATATTTAAATACTCTTCTATTTCTGTTTTAAATTAAAGTGTGATGTTGTATTTTGGTAAATTGACTTACTGTGATATTTTGATTTAAATGTCTTTTTAAAGTTATAATAATTAACATTAATTACTGTGACATACAGCATACTGTTGCAGGTTAATACTGACTACTGACAATATTTTCAATGTGATTTGAAATGTGTAGTATTACAGCTTAGCTTCTCTTTGTGTTTAATTTCCCATCTTGCAATAATTGTACTGTATTCACACATGTAAAATTAACCTTTAAATTAAAATTAACCTGTGCCCTGCAAGAATTATTTCTATACAGTCTCCATATTATCTTCCTAGTTAATTAAATGGTATCATTTTAAGTTATCCAGCCTTATAGTTTATACTTTATGTGCTTTAAAACTATACTATGACTAAAATCATATTGTCAGACAATATGTATCGCAGTATCAGAGATAGACCTTTTAATGACACAGTGCACTCTTTGGGATTTACTACAGGCTCCATATCACAGTTATCATTTATAATGCTAGGTCATTTACAGTAATGGCTTAACTGAAGCATAAACCTTAAATTATTTACGACGACTGCTAAATGGACTCATTTTGAATACTAAATGTTGTATGGTTATTTAAATGATCAAATCTGCTGCTTGTCATTGAGCCGTTCCAAATATCTAGTGTCTCTCTTATTTGTAATCAAAGGATCCAGTTTGCTGTATGCCAAATATCATGAGTTTTGTACTCCGCAAATTGTATTTATCGAGTGTGGTAGTTTTCTCAAACATATTCCCTTGTTTTAATGTATAATATTACCTACACAATAAAACCTACAATGTCATGTACTAAGCAGTCACCAACTCGAACCAGTTGGTGAACCCTCAGAAAACGTATGTTTTTTCCCCCTGCATGTCATACTTCCCGATTTGTGATGAAACTTGGTATTAACGTTATTATTAGATGCTGGAAATACATGCAGGTTTCAGTCTGTCTATATGTACATTTGTCCATCTGCATGGGACACCAACATTATTAAGTAATTGGGAGTATTAGATTGTGGGTACATACATATGCCGCTTTGTCTGTTTATCCATCCAATTGTAAGTCACACTTGCATTATTGAATGTGTCCTGAGATTCTGCTTAATGTAAACTGGTCATTTTAATAGAATTTACTATGATACCAACATCTCCTTTGCTTACCAAATGATATCTGGCATCTAGGACTACTTATCATATTTTCATTAAACTGTTCATTCTCATTACTGCACTACATGAGCGCCAGAACCAGCTTGAGTTTTCCAAAAAGGTTTTTTTTACTGCACATGGTGATATTTGTGGAAGTAGGAAGTCATTTTAGGCCCCCCTTCCCGCTCCCACCTGTTTTATTGCAGTCTGTTCCTGTTATGCCAGTGGGTTCCTCACCGCTTCCTTTTGCTATGTCAGAGGAAGTTGCAGATCCAGTGAGTAAAGAAACGTGTGATGTAATGACACAACACCAGGAAATCCTGTGGTTCAGTGATTGGTATCTTGTTTGTCAGTAGGACACCTAAAGTCGCTAAGTATAACTTCTTACCTCGTAAGCAGTCCTAAGTCATTGATTTATGTTTTTTTTCCTCCATTGTTTAAACAAGATCTAAGGTTTATCTGTAATTACTTTAAAGTATGTAAAATCCACCTGTGCTTTAAACCTGCTGTTTCCCCACAATTGTTTAATTTTTAGTCAAAATATGCTTTTCTTCCCACAAACGTCTCAGTAAATAAATAACAATAACAGGTATGTCTTTTGGATACTGTGTTATGTTTTCCCCATTTAACATTTTAACAGAAAATGTCTGACACAGCAAGCTCAGTTCCCACAGGCTTTTATCCCATTATGGGGATAGTTTAGTAATTACTTCAGCTCTTATTTGCCTTTTATATGGTCCACATGTCAGCCAGTTGAGGAATTGTATGGTTTCCTTTGATTTATAGTCCCAGTGCCTTTAGCCTACTGTGAAACAGAGATATGATCTCTAATCAAAGGGATATATTAGGTAATGCATGCATGGAGAAATCAATGGATTAAAATTAATTCAGCAATAATTGAGGTAGACATAATTCACTATAGTTTACTGTTCTGTTTTTTTAAACTATTTTTTTTAATAACAATTAAATATTTGATTGTGCAAGATGGGGGTTGTAACCGAGTATCATGTATACCCAGAAACACATGAATACCATAGCAAGCATACTGATGCACAAAAGAAACGTGACACTCTGGTCTAATGGATGTAATCAAATATTTTAAACATAGATATCAAACAAAATCACAGAAAATGTGAACAAAAATACAGATCAAAGAATCATGATAAGTTTTCAGTATGAAACATGACACACTGTCAAAATGAAAACATTACAAAGTATCGGGTATGACCTCCCTGGGGATTAACACAATCCTGGCAGTGTTGATGCATAGACCTGATCAGCCTCTGGATAGACTGCTGGGGGATGTTCTGCCACTCTTCCTGTGCAGCTGCAGCCAGCTGGCGATGGTTTGCTAGTTGCGGTTGTCTCTTATTGATGGCACTGGTGATTTGGTCCCACAGATGTTCTAATGGACTCAGGTCAGGAGAAAAAGCTGGCCACAGCAAGAACTCAACATTGTTTTCCTGAAGTCATGCAATTGCATCGTCCTGCTGGGAAATCGACACTTCGGATTGGCTTGCAGGAACGGAAAAACTGTTGCCTCAAGGACTTTGTCAATGTATCGATGAGCATTAAGGTTGCCCTCAATCTGCACCAAAGGCGTTCTTGTGTTAAAGGAGATTTCTTCTCACATCATCACACTTCCAACGCCCCACAGGTTGGCTTGAACAATGCAACAGTCAGCGTAACGCTTACCACGACATCTCCACACATTGTCTTCCATCAGGTCTGTCAAGGGCAAAACGGCATTCATCGGTGAATAAAACACTCCACCACTCTCTCTGCTAACTCAACTCAAATACCAAACAGTGAGCACCTGGCGGTTTTATGAAATCACATGACTTGAGCTCAGTATTTTGTTATCCCAAAGAACAATACTACTCAAACAATCAACAAACCTATCTGCTCACTATTTAAAATGTAAATAACATTATGTACGGGTAGTGGACAAAAAAATGGAAACACCAATGTAAAGTCACTTAATAGGGCGTTGGGCCACTATGGTATCTCGCTCTGTGGAGTTCTCGGCGGACTGTTTTTGATGAAACTGGCTACTCGCACTTTAGGTTGAAATTTGCAGTCAATTGATCTGCAATTGCTCGCCTGTTTTGCCTTGCACTTCGAATTAATGCACAGATATCACAATCCTGGAGTATGCGCTTCCGCCCACTGTTGTCCTTTGCTGATGATGTCTTTCCCTCGGAGTTCCATGCCGACATCACCTTAGACACCATTGCTCGTGAAACATCAGCAAGTTGAGCTGTCTTGGTCACTGAAGCTCCTGCCAAACACGCCCCAACAGTCGCCCCTCTTTCAAAGTCACTGAGTCACTGCTCCTCTTACAGCCATGCTAGACATAATTATAGGCAACCAGGCCTGTCCAGCATTTCTATACATGACCCTAAGCATGCTGGGATGTTATTTGTAATTAGCATGAGCCACACCTGTGCGGAAGCCCTTGCTTTCAATATACTTGGTGTCCCTCATTTACCCAGGTGCTTCCATTTTTTTTCCACAACGTATATGTGCGCAATGAGCTATTGATGTAAAACTTAGACTGTTGTGCGTCAGTATATAATAAAATAGGTAGCATTTTTTTTTCAGAAGAAACTCATTTAGATGGTGAAAAATAGCAGTAATAATCATATCTTTAACTGTCTTTCTAAATAAAATTTAACAGTTTCTATGTGTAAGGCTAGGCTGTGAGTGCATTTTATGAGATGGCAGTAGTGGCAGTTACAATGGAGTCCGCCCCCGCCTCTGTGTCAAGGTCAAAAATGAGTCCCTCACTAATGAATGTTGTCATCATTTATCTCTGCACAGCGTCTGTATGGTTTTAATTAAAATGGGGCAGTGGCCAGCATACCTTTTTTTAAAAGTACTGTAGTGTAATGTTAAATAACATTTTCTCCATTGTAAAGCACAGATATAGTATAGGAAATCGTTTTTCTTTCAATCAAAAACAACTGCTTTCAGTATTCCAGAGTTATTTGTAGAAACAATATTGGTGCATGTAAAACTACGTGAATGAATGAAAAATCCCTCTGTTTATCAATAGAAGGATGAGTTCCATACTTGTGTACATTTTTTAGTGAGGGCTGTTTTATGCAGATCAAAATGGCTTGTAAAATAGCAGTGTTAAACTGCTCTTTAGAATGTGCTGTATGTCTGTCTTCAACTGTTACTAACAGAGTGACATATTTAAATAATGAAGTCTGGTTTTGCTGTTTTAAAATGATTGTTTTGTCTGGAAAAAGAATAAGAAACACATTCATTCAAGTTAAAACACATTGCAATGTCCACACAAGAGAATGTTATGGTTTAGTTTAAATTGGCTTTTTTAATTGTTCTGTGAATGCTGAATGAAATAAGTCTGCTCATGGTCCCCGTGACAAGTTTGGGGATGTTTGTGATTATAGCTTTCAGGCAAATACTCATATTAGACATTGCATTATTTCTTGAGGGAGGTGGGAAGTGACAGTAAATGTTTTTTTGTTTATACACTTTGGGCTAGTATTAGATCAAAATTGAAGCTTGGTGTACTGCAAGTGTTGCAGCTGTTTTGATAAATGCTTCCTTTCACAGCAGATGTTGGAGTGTAGCACCTGACCTTGTTTTTCAGAGGCTGGAAATCTAAAAATGTGTACAACATCTTCCTTAATGAGCAAGACCACAGCTGCAGGGGCACTGAACTACTGCACAGCAATAACATGGGATAGCTTTCCATGGATTTCACATGTCAGAGAACGGTGTCTGTCTGCCGTCGATAAACAATATCCCTTTTCCCCTCCAAATTAGTTAATGAACTGGGGCATTAGAAGTTAAGCGCTGGTCACATAGGAATTTATATTACTGATCAGTCCTTCTATCTGAGAGCTTGTCCTAATAAATCCTGTGATTATTTAGGGAAAAATTCCACGCTAACCCTTTTCAGCAGTAACTGTAGTCATTTTATAAACATTTAGCAATGAGCCAAAAGCAAGTTAACTATTAAATCTAGATTAAGTCAGTGTGTTTCTTGCTTTTGAATATAGGCAGTCACATAGTGATGACACTATATTTTGAACACTTTTATCCTGCTGTAGCTGCTACTGTAGCTAGTGTTATATCGGTCATACCCTGGACACAAACCTGACCGAATGGCTGCAGTATCAATTATGAAAATGGAAGACCACAAAAAAGTGATGTGTCTTCAGTTCTTTTGTAATTTGTGATGGCACAAGCATTCTTTAAAACAGCATGGTTCATCTTTAAAATGTGTTGCCCAGATAATATTACTGCCCCCTGTCTTTCAACTAATATTTTATTATGTAGGGGCCGTGTAGGACTGATCTATTTAGTTTTTCTTTCTGGGTCATTCCACCTCACAAGGAGGGCTGCTCAACTCCTTGAATCTCATAATTGAACATTAAGAGGCCATACTCCGGAACCTTGGCACTGACCCCTGAACTTGGTGTTGTCATTAGTTGTTAGAAATAGCATTCTCTATTTCAATGCACAGTACTGGGCCGGGTCAAGTTTCCTTACTGTAATATTGTAAAAGAATAAATAAAAAAAATTGCTGTCACCAGTAATTTAGGTGGACATTTTGGCTTTCCTTATTGAGCCACAGAAAACAGTTCATATCACCAGCAAATGTCCCTTTTCTCTCCCCAAAACAAACTTGTATTTAGGGGCGGTTCAGGTAAAATTAATTACTATAAAGATCAACACCCTTGTTTTATATTGGATCATCTTTAAGATACTGTACACCTGCTTTCGATGAAAGTTGTGCTGCATTACAAGATACTTAATGTAATCACATTTCTGCATTTATCCTATTGGTTAAGGTTAGATTTAAGCAGTGTCTCTTATTTTAGTATTTCCAGTACTGTGATGTGCTTATGTACAGCCTGGGACGGGATTTGTTTTATCACATAAATAGTGGTAATGCCAGTATCACACATCAAAGCAGTAGTTGACTTCAAAGGAAACATTTCAAAGCAAACCACACTTTATATACAAAGACTTACAGTATAGGTGTCTGATGTTTTCAAGGTTTAGATTAGAGGTTTGAATGAGTACTTTGGTGTGGTGTTAATTTTATTATCTATTTAAGTAGTAGTATCAATCTCACAATTGATCGCTAAAAGTTAAGGGTAATATATACATTGGTAAAACTGTTCTTCCAATTGAGTTAGAAATGCAACTCCAAATGTGGTACTGGCATCAAAAAGGTGAATTCACAACTCCAAAATAATTAAAAGCTTAAATGTATTGTACTGTATATGTCCCACGCAAATACTTTGAACCCAGTTGTATTCTGCAGCTATGGGACTACAAAATGGAAAATATTGCAAAATTAACATACACCACTACAGGCATTTGTGCTGCAACGATTATTTGAGATAATCGTGAATTTTGCTGTCATTGATTTAACATTTATTTATTTATTTATTTATTTATGTATTTATTTATTTTAACATTTTTTATCCGGTGTTCAGTTTGCCGCCCGCACCCACCACCCCCTTCGCATTAATGAATGAAGCAAAAGTTGAAACATAAGTAATATTTTATCAAAGCAAAACATTTTAATTTATGATATATGTTCTTCTGATCATTTATCATTTATTATTATAAAAAATAAACAATAAAAAATTGGACTTTGAATCTGCATCACTAAATTTAAGGAAGTAAATGATCAGATGAAAGAGGCCAATTTTAAGCACTGCATGTAATTAATACATTAAGTTGTGTCGATTCAGCTAACATTGTGTAAGTTTAAAGGCCTAATACAACGAAAATCGGAAATTATAAAATACATTTAATTATCAGGCTCCCTACTTGTGTTAATGTGCCTCTTTACTTTGAAAGGTTTATAACTATGCGCCCGTCTCAAACGCTTGTGTTTTTGCAATAAAGCCCCTTCATTGAATAATAATTATAATTAATATTGTAAGGATAATATTTTGTATTTCTTTGTTCATTCTAGTTATTCTTTCTTTTAACTCTACCACTGAACGCTAAACACTAAATATTATAAATATTATTTAGTTTTTAGCGTTCACCGTTCATGGTAGAGTTAAAAGAAAGAACTGGAATGAAGCAGGCAGTGATAGAAGCAATGTTTTCTTTTGAAGACAGCAGCAGTGAAGATTTCATGTGTGCAGAAAGAAGTGATGCAAGATCTTTCAGAAAAGTAGCAGCAGAGACACTGACTCTTAACATGATGGAAGGCAAATCAGTAAAGACTCCCTTACCTGTCAAAATTTGGCAAGAGCTTATCTTGCAATACCAGCAACATCAAAGCCCTCTGAGCGTTTGTTTTCAGTAGCAGATGCTATATTCTCAAGGAAGAGGGCAAGCCTAACCCCAGAACATCATATGCTGGTGTTCTTCCACTCAAATAATGTGGACTAGCACAAATGCAAAGATTTTAAAACAAAACAGATTATTTGTTTAAAGTACATCCTGCTTTGGTAATAGAAAAGACAACTTTTGTTTTGTTTTACAAGTAAAAAAAGGCCTTTTTTTCAAGTCATTCTATTGTTGGGGGGGAAAAAATAATCAAAAAGCAATAATAGTACATATAGCTGTTTTTTGTCTTTTGATGTGGTTAATTTAAAAATAAATATTTCTGCTTGTAAAATTATAAAGTTAATTTGTGGTATGTTTAATTGTCTCAATGCACTATTTATTTATTTAGCTACCATCATTTGACCTTGGCAGTTTTTTTTTCAGAAGGATACTACGTTGAGTATTCTTTATTTAATACTTTCTTTTAGATACTTTAGAAATTGTATTTTTGTTGCTGAAATAGAAAAACAAAGCAAGTGCAATCATCTCGAGACAGACATATATATAGCACTGGGTACATACAAATCTGTTAATGGTTCAACTTGCTAGCTATTGAGTGATGTGTTGGTGTTTATCCGATTTAATCAAAGCAACAATCTATAGATTAATCAATTTACATTAATAATCGTTTCATGCAGCAGTAACAGGCATTGCCTAGTGTGTGTGTATATATATATATATATATATATATATATATATATATATATATATATATATATATATATATATATATATATACAGTATATACGCTGAAGATAGTTCTTAATGACTTTTGCTGTATGTTTGGGGTCATTGTCATGCTGCAGAATAAATTTGGGGCCAATCAGATGCCTCCCTGATGGTATTGCATGATGGATAAGTATCTGCCTGTACTTCTCAGCATTGAGGAGACCATTAATTCTGACCAAATCCCCAACTCCATTTGCAGAAATGCAGCCCCAAACTTGCAAGGAACCTCCATCATGCTTCACTGTTGCCTGCAGACACTCATTCGTGTACCGCTCTCCAGCCCTTCGGCGAACAAACTGCCTTCTGCTACAGCCAAATATTTCAAATTTTGACTCATCAGTCCAGAGCACCTGCTGCCATTTTTCTGCACCCCAGTTCCTGTGTTTTCGTGCATAGTTGAGTCGCTTGGCCTTGTTTCCACATCGGAGGTATGGCTTTTTGGCCGCAAGTCTTCCATGAAGACCACTTCTGACCAGACTTCTCCAGACAGTAGGTGGGTGTACCAGGGTCCCACTGTTTTCTGCCAGTTCTGAGCTGATGGCACTGCTGGACATCTTCCGATTGCGAAGGGAAGTAAGCATGATGTGTCTTTCATCTGCTGCAGTAAGTTTCCTTGGCCGACCACTGCGCTCACGGTCCTCAACTTTGCCCGTTTCTTTGTGCTTCTTCAAAGAGCTTGGACAGCACATCTGGAAACCCCTGTCTGCCTTGAAATTTCTGCCTGGGAGAGACCTTGCTGATGCAGTATAACTACCTTGTGTCTTGTTGCTGTGCTCAGTCTTGTCATGGTGTATGACTTTTGACAGTAAACTGTCTTCAGCAACCTCACCTTGTTAGCTGAGTTTGGCTGTTCCTAACCCAGTTTTATTCCTCCTACACAGCTGTTTCTGTTTCAGTTAATGATTGTGTTTCAACCTACATATTGAATTGATGATCATTAGCACCTGTTTGGTATAATTGTTTAATCATACACCTGACTATATGCCTACAAAATCCCTGACTTTGTGCAAGTGTACCTAGAAGAATTGATGCTGATTTGAAGGCAAAGGGTGGTCACACCAAATATGGATTTGATTTAGATTTTTCTTCTGTTCACTCACTTTGCATTTAGTTAATTGATAAATATAATCTATTAACATGTCTATTTTTGAAAGCATTCTTACTTTACAGCATTTTTTCACACCTGCCTAAAAGTTTTGCACAGTACTGTATATATATACACACATACACACAGTGCCTATAGTAAGTATTCACCCCCCTTGGACGTTTTCACAGTTTGTTGTGTTACAACCTGAAATTTTGATGCATTTTTTTTTCTTTGATTTACACAACCTACTCAACACTTTCAATGTGTGAAAAATGGGGGTGAAAAACAAATCAATTAAAAATAAAAACATGAAAAGTCTTCATTAGATAATTGTTCACCCCCTTTGCTATGACACTCCTAAATAAGCTCAGGTGCAACCAATTGTCTTCAGAATTCACACAATAAGTTAAATGGAGTCCATCTGTGTGCAATAAAAGTGGTTCACATGATTTCAGATTAAATACACCTGTCTCTGTAAGGTCCCACAGTTGGGTAGTGCATTCAAAGCAAAGATACTACCATGAAAACCAAGGAGATTTCAAAACAACTCCGGGATAAAGTTGTGGAAAGGCACAGATCAGGGGAGGGGTATAAAAAGATTTCAAAGGCATTGAATATCCCTTGGAGCACAGTCAAGTCAATCATTAAAAAGTGGAAGGTATACAGCACCACCCTGAATCTGCTTAGAGCAGGCTGTCTTCCCAAACTGAGCAGCCGGGTAAGAAGGGCATTGGTCAGAGAAGCCAGCAAGAGGCCAATGACAACTCTGAAAGCGTTCCATGGCTGAGATGGAAGAAACTGTCCATGTACCCAGGTACTCCACAAATCTGGCCAGTATGGAAGAGTGGCAAGAAGGAAGCCATTTCTGAAAAAAGCCCATTTAAAATCCCGCTTGGAATTTGCAAAAAGGCATGTGGGAGACACTGAAAAGATGTGGCAAAAGATTCTGTGGTCCGATGAAACAAAAATTGAACTATTTGCAAAGCGTTATGTCTGGCGCAAACCCAACACAGCACATTACCCAGGTAACACCATCCCTACTGTGAAGCATGGTGGTGGCAGCATCATGCTATGGGGATGCTTTTCATCGGCAGGGACTGGGAAGCTTGTCAGGGTAGAGGGCAAAATGAATGGAGCTAAATACAGGCAAATCCTTGAGGAAAACCTGCTTCAGTCTGCAAAAGACTTAAGACTGGGATGGAGATTCACCTTTCAGCAGGACAATGACCCCAAGCACACAGCCAAAGCAACACTGGAGTAGCTTAAAAACAAGAAAGTGAATGTCCTTGAGTGGCCGAGTCAAAGCCCAGACTTGAATCTGTGGCAAGGCTTGAAGATTGCTGTCCACCAGCGATCCCCATCCAACTTGACAGAGCTTGAACAATTTTGCCAAGAAGAATGGGCGAATATTGCACGATCCAGATGTGCAAACCTGGTAGAGACTTATCCCAAAAGACTCACAGCTGTAATTATTATTATTATTTGTTTATTTAGCAGACGCCATTATCCAAGGCGACTTACAGAGACTAGGGTGTGTGAACTATGCATCAGCTGCAGAGTCACTTACAACTACATCTCACCCGAAAGACGGAGCACAAGGAGGTTAAGTGACCTGCTCAGGGTCACACAATGAGTCAGTGGCTGAGGTGGGATTTGAACTGGGGACCGCCTGGTTACAAGCCCATTTCTTTAACCACTGGACCACACAGCCTCCTTTTTATTAAGTGATTCAGGTGAGTGCTCTGTACATTATTGACGGAGAAAAGTTCTCAAAGTTTTTACTGTTATTATATTTGTGCGTATAACTGTGACTGCAGGGGTTTCAGGTAAGTACCATATGTGGAATAAATCAGCACAAACTGGGGATTCAGAAAATAAAAAAAATCCATTGTTTGATTTGATACCCAATAAATTTAGTAAAGAAACATAGGGCAGCAGTGTGGAGTAGTGATTAGGGCTCTGGACTCTTGACCTGAGGGTCGTGGGTTCAATCCCAGGTGGGGGACACTGCTGCTGTGCCCTTGAGCAAGGTACTTTACCTAGATTACTCCAGTAAAAACCCAACTGTATAAACGGGTAATTGTATGTAAAAAATAATGATAACTTGTAACAATTGTAAGTCGCTCTGGATAAGGGCGTCTGCTAAGAAATAAATAATAATAAACAAAAAACTAACGAATGGCAGGATGAAAATAAAATACGCTTTTTAGAAAAAAAGAACATTTGTTGTCAAATATTTTTTTACAATCAAACTTCAAGGTCTTGGGAACATGTCTAAAATGAAAGTAGGTGCCCATATTTGGTATAATTAGAAAGACACAGTTCGCCCCTTTCCAAGAGTGACAGCCATATGCGCCTATGATATACCGCTCTCCCATGACGTGTTTCTTGAAACCTCTTGTCATACAAACACTGTGCTATTTTAATGTAATTTTTAAAAAAATATATACATATATGTTGGTTATCTGTAACATTAATGTGAAGGCAGACAAATACTATCTATCACTCCACCGTAGAGCACAACATCATACACATTAGCGCTAAATTAGCTAGCTTGCTTTCTTAATTTCACATTTCCCCATATTTTTCATTGAGGACATGTATTTTTAACCTATATATGTGATGCATTCATTCAATAATCTACGCTGTCGCTAACCTGTCTGAATTCTTTGAAGAGGTCAGGGTGCCTGTCCGCCAAATGTTCCGCTAGATTTGAGGTGTTGCCTCCTTTTGTTTGTAGCGTTTTAAAGCAGCGTTTGCATATTGGCTTGGATTGATCTTTTGCTTTGCCCTGCTCATTTGCTTCATAAGCAAAATACTTCCAAACAGCACTCCTGCTGTTCTCTTTTTCTAAGAGCGCGGGTCGCTGAGCTTGTGTGCCTTCCATCTTAAATCTTTTACTCCTGAATCCTGGCTGTCTCGTTGTCGTTGTTTCTACCTGGAGTGTATGGTGGCCTTGCGCAGACATAAAAGGAAGTTTTTTTTTAGTAATCGACTCCGTCTTTTACATGAAGGACGCAAATACGCAATTTTCAATATACAAGTACAGAGTGCTCCGATACTTTCTATTTTTCGGTACTACCGAATGCATAATTAATGAAGATCAGAACCGTTTTTGAAATTTGGTATCGCGGTAGTATCAAAGTATCGGTATTTTTGGCAACCCTAGTAGCTGGGTGCAGTCTGGTCAAGGCATTTGTAGGCTAGTACAAGAGTCTTGAACTGGATGCGAGCGGTGATCGGGAGCCAGTGGAGTGAGCGGAGCAGTGGAGTTGTGTGGGAGAAGCGAGGCAGAGAGAACACCAGGCGAGCAGCGGAGTTCTGGATGAGCTAGAGCGGACGGGTGGCGGATGCAGGGAGGCTAGCCAGGAGGGAGTTGCAGTAGTCTAGGCGGGAGAGTACCACGGACAGAGGGAGGTGAGGGAGGAGAAGAGGGTGGAGGTAGCAGTCTACAGAGACGGGGGGGAAGGGGGAGCACTGTATTCTTATAATTCAGTCTACTGAAGCCCTTTGTTTTACGACTACTGTACAATATCTAACAACACCTGTATTTTCTAAATGGAAAGGGTTGCATGTTGAGGTTGAGGTTTTGTGCCTCTGATTTACTGTTTCGTTTAAGTGTGACTAGCCATAACATGCAGCAACTATTTATTTTGGGTTTTGTGAAAGGCTTGTTTTTTAAAGGTGTAAATGTTACTTTCCCATGTTTTATTAAATGGAATTGGAACCTGTTAAAACCTGCAATACATCTGAATCAGTAAGTATATCTATGCTGGTTATCTTTATATTTGTAGACACATTATTCAAAGGCACAAGCTATGACCTTTTTTCAGATAAGGCCTGTAGTGTGGTAACACTGCTGTAGAGAGTCAATATTTAAACAATGGTTTGTCTGGTATTGGTATAATTTCACAAATGACTGAAGAGTAAGTTTACAACTACAGTTCTGCAATTGGATGTCTAAGTCAAGCTTTGGAATGCCTTAGCCACAGTACTGTAAGTTAACATTAGGTAGTGCTATATGACATCTAATATAAGTCTATAGCATAAATAGTTCTGGAGTAAAAGGTTGATTAACAATTGTGGGGACAATTGACCAAATGAACCAGAATATCGGTTTATCTACACTTTAGATGTTCATAACCAGAAAGCAGTATTTTTTTAAAAAAAAATTGATTACAAAAAAAAAATGGTGCAAATCAACAATTGATACTTGTTTATTTTACTGCAAAAAAAAAAAAAAAAAAATATATATATATATATATATATATATATATATATATATATATATATATATATATATATATATATATATACACACACACACTACCGTTCAAAAGTTTGGGGTCACTTAGAAATTTCCTTGTTTTCAAAAGAAAAGCAAATTTTTTGTCCATTAAAATAACATCAAATTGATCAGAAATACAGTGTAGACATTGTTAATGTTGTAAATGACTATTGTAGCTGGAAACGGCTGATTTGTAATGGAATATCTACATAGGCGTACAGAGGCCCATTATCAGCAACCATCAGTCCTGTGTTCCAATGGCACGTTGTGTTTGCTAATCCAAGTTTATCATTTTAAAAGGCTAATTGATCATTAGAAAACCCTTTTGCAATTATGTTAGCACAGCTGAAAACTGTTGTGCTGATTTAAAGAAGCAATAAAACTGGCCTTCATTAGACTAGTTGAGTATCTGGAGCATCAGCAATTGTGGGTTCGATTACAGGCTCAAAATGGCCAGAAACAAAGAACTTTCTTCTGAAACTCGTCAGTCTATTCTTGTTCTGAGAAATGAAGGCTATTCCATGCGAGAAATTGCCAAGAAACTGAAGATCTCGTACAACGCTGTGTACTACTCCCTTCACAGAACTAGTTTGAGAAACAGAGGCCTCACAGGTCCTCAACTGGCAGCTTCATTAAATAGTACCCGCAAAACACCAGTCTCAACGTCAACAGTGAAGAGGCGACTCCGGGATGCTGGCCTTCTAGGCAGAGTTGCAAAGAAAAAGCCGTATCTCAGACTGGCCAATAAAAAGAAAAGATTAAGATGGGCAAAAGAACACAGACACTGGACAGAGGAAGATTGGAAAAAAGTGTTATGGACAGACGAATCTAAGTTTGAGGTGTTCGGATCACAAAGAAGAACATTCGTGAGACGCAGACCAAATGAAAAGATGCTGGAGGAGTGCTTGACGCCATCTGTCAAGCATGGTGGAGGCAATGTGATGGTCTGGGGTGCTTTGGTGGTGGTAAAGTGGGAGATTTGTACAGGGTAAAAGGGATCTTGAAGAAGGAAGGCTATCACTCTATTTTGCAACGCCATGCCATACCCTGTGGACGGGCGCTTGATTGGAGCCAATTTCCTCCTACAACAGGACAATGACCCAAAGCACAGCTCCAAACTATGCAAGAACTATTTAGGGAAGAAGCAGTCAGCTGGTATTCTGTCTATAATGGAGTGGCCAGCACAGTCACCGGATCTCAACCCTATTGAGCTGTTGTGGGAGCAGCTTGACCGTATGGTACGTAAGAAGTGCCCATCAAGCCAATCCAACTTGTGGGAGGTGCTTCAGGAAGCATGGGGTGAAATCTTTTCAGATTACCTGAACAAATTGACAACTAGAATGCCAAAGGTCTGCAAGGCTGTAATTGCTGCAAATGGAGGATTCTTTGACGAAAGCAAAGTTTGAAGGACACAATTATTATATCAATTAAAAATCTTTATTTCTAACCTTGTCAATGACTAAATTTCCTATTCATTTTGCTATATTTCCTATTCAAACTCATTTCATGTATGTTTTCATGGAAAACAAGGAAATTTCTAAGTGACCCCAAACTTTTGAACGGTAGTGTATATATATATATATATGAGAGAGAGAGAGAGAGAGAGAGAGAGATAAATATATAAGATATATAAATTAGAAAGAGAGAGAGAGAGAGATATTGGTTATTGCTGTAGGTATTTCTTAGTGCTGGGACAAATATCAGAATATTTTTTGATGTATTCAGATAGAAAAATTAGATGTTCATATTTGCTAAAAATGACAAAAATACATTGCACTTATTTACTGCCTCCCCAAATGAAAAAGAGCTCTATATGAGATTCAATATATAAAAAACACAGCAGGTTGACAGGAAAAAGTAAACAAACCAGATTATGCATGCGCACGCATAGTGATCTCTATGGAAGGCCATCTGGGTCAAAAATGCGTTATGCTGGGGCTCCCGAGTAGCGCATCCATTAAAGGTGCTCCATGTGGAGTGCAGGATGCACTCTATAGTCTGGACGTCGCGAGTCCGAGTCCAGGCTATTCCACAGCCGACCATGGACGGGAGCTCCCAGGGGGCGGCGCTCAATTGGCCGAGGTCGGCCAGGGTGTCCTCGGCTCACCGCGCACCAGCGACCCCTGTAGTCTGGCTGGGCGCCTGCGGGCTTGCCTGTATGTTGCCCGAGAGCTGCGTTGTCCTCTGACGCTGTAGCTCTTGGGTTGGCTGCATGGTGAGTCCACAGTGTGAAAAAAAGCAGTCGGCTGACGGCACACGCTTCGGAGGACAGTGTGTGTTCGTCTCCTCCCTCCCGAGTCAGCGCAGGGGTGGTAGTGGTGAGCTGAGCTTCAAATAATAATAATAATAACAGTAAGCTGTGATCAACAATTAGTGGGTGTGACAGGTTGGCCCGAGTGATGATGTCCCCAGACCAGACAGATGATAGATACACACAGGCAGGTACTTGGGTGAAAGCGCGCTGGTGCGCCATCTTTATTGAAAACAAAAATAAAATAAATATTTAGACAAAAACACTGCTAACCGAGCAAAAATAAAACGTTCAAATAAAAACAAATCACAAACCCTGACACCAAACAAATATCATGCTGATCTGCCCAGCACCAGTAGCAATTACTTGCTTTCCTACTTTATTTTTGGTTTAGTTTTTCTCGTCTTTCTCACACAAATGTCCCTCCTCCTCTCGAACACCCACCACAAACGCACAAACATACAGGTTTATATACACGTGGTCATCTCCGATTTAACAAAGAATTAATTAATTTGGAGATGGCCACATTCTGCATGGGGTTTTAGTGGGACGGGGCTATAACCCCATCCATGCCGCCAAACAGTAACACACAAAACATCGCATTTTTTTTTTTTTTTTTAAATACACAAAATACATTTAAATCACACAATAATATCAACCGTTCCCTAACAATACATTTCCTTTTACATAATACAATACACCACAATACATTTGAAATCATAACAATAAATTCATCCGTGCTAAACAAACACAACACATTTATTTACATGCAGAGCTTTGCCCTGCCCCCTCTATATGTGCAGGACTTTTCTTCTGCCCTGCCACAGCAGGATTTTATATAGTAGTGTCCAATACATAAGATAGCAATAATAAAATAAAACAACTAGGACAACAAAAACGTAACAAACGCGCAATCAAAGCATTTTTAATATTAAGCATATGTATTGTTGAATATCTACAAGTCTTTTTTTTACATAATACTTTTGCAGATGGTCTGGCTGACGTTTCTGGATTTATGCCTCTCCGCACATTGTGTGCCATTTTGAAGCACTGTGTTAATATATTTTCACATTTGAACTGTTGGCTCCCTGTTAGAAATGCAGTCATGCCTGCCATCAGTTCTCCTGCATCTTGACAAAACGTGCAAAGCATGGACTTTTTTTTTTAACATTGTCAAATTAAGTCAGGGAAATCTTTTAGCCACTGTTAGTTGAACTTGTATGTTCTTTTGCTACTTATAACTGTGAACACGCTGTAACTACCATAGCCCTTCTCGAAGTTCCTTGGTCGCTTTCATCTTCTGATATACCTTCATTGCTCATTTCTTGTAAAGACGCCGACATATCTGAATTTTGTTCATTGCGGTTTTCTTTTGAAACCTCTACAATCACATGAAAATAATGTTATTTTTCTCATCTTGGTTTGACAAGTTTTCAATAGGTGCGATGGCTACTCGTCTGGAAACGAGTAGCCATCGCACCTATAAATCGCTGAAATTGGCGGGGTATGGGATTTGTAGTTTTTAATGTGTGATTAACAGCGGGCAGTGGACACCAATAAACTACATTCCCAGAGTACATTACGATTTGAGCTATGAGAGTTTAGATCCGACTGAGTTTTTTTTGTTTGTTTTATACTTTCAGCTGAAAAAAAATCATGTTTATTTTTTATAGTCAACCTTTCGGAATTTATAGTCGCACAAGTGTGCCTAAATTAAAATGTACGTTCGCACAAGCAATTTTTTAGTTTCGTATGCAAAAACTGTTGGGATATTTTCATCTGTGCTAGTACTGGACGACACAGATGGCTCTCCCCATCAGGCGTAACAAAGCCTGTCGTATGCTTATATGTCAGTGCGTGTTCTCATTTGTCCAGAGATCCACCAAAAATCTTTTGCGATCCACCTATTGGCAGCCACTGGTATATATTATATATTTTTGTTGTGACTTTGTTATGTGATAAGTAATAAACGAGAACTAAAATGGTGTGTTTTTTTCCCCCTTAGTTTTACCATGCCGTTTCCATGTTTGTTTTATTTTCAGTGTTTAAAGGTAAATTTCAGTTTTTGTTTGCTTGTTCAGCAACAAAAAGGCACAAGTAAACCTCATGTTATTACTTTATGAAAACATGTCAATGGCCACTGTTTACTGTGAAGAAACGGCAATGGCAAGGAATGAAAAAAAGTAAAAAATAAATAAAATGTGGTGTCAACTTTATCCACTATTTATTTTGGGAATAAACAAAACAACATTTAACTTGAACTGCTGCTATGTGGCATCCTTTGTTTTGTAGTTAATTCACTGGGGTAAAGTAAGGCCTACACAATGACTACTGGGATTTTTTTTTTTTTTTTTTACTTTAACGTGTTTACATAATGTAATGCCTTGCTGTCAAATAAAGGCACACACACACAGGCCCCCTGTCCCTGCTGCTATGCTGTCTCTGCCTGCCTTCTGAGCAATATAAAGGCTTTTATTACTTTTTGAAAATGAACGAATAGCCATACTAATATTTCGACTATGAGTGAATATCCGAACATGAAAATCTCATGTTAGTCCCAACACTACTATTTATTGCTTCTAATCTTTCAGTAGACATCTCTATTCTGCTGGCAATTTAATACTGTGCCTCTTAATGCAATTGCATTGACTTAAGTATTTACTCTTTCAGCTACATTTGTGATTTATTTTATTTATTTATTAACTAGGCTTGGATGGATTTTGAATTATGGCAAAATGAAAGAAAAGTAACCTGGGAAAATGAATTGTCAATCATCGGTCTCCGCACCTCTATTTGAACATCTAAGATGCCAAATTCATATTTAGTGATATGGACTTTAATATTTAACAGTACCTGTCTTAATCACCTGTGAACTAAGATGGGGAATGCAATAGCCACTCATCACTTCAGCTTTAACATTTTGTTACGGTAAGTAGCTCACTTAACTGTGCTACTGAATTAGTATATATTTTTTCTTTTTGTATACATTATGATTTAGTTTGATTAAAAACGTCTTGCACTTTACAAGAATTAGTAATAAAAAACGAAAATTGGGAAGATCAGACCACAGCAGAGTGTCTTGGAAATGGGCAAAAAAACATTACCAGATGTGAGGAAGTTCAGGATCTGTATTGTTTTAATGAAGCCAAATATAAAAATGTTTATTAAAATACTATTGTTATGGTTTTCGGTGGACTTTTGTGATATAATTTTGTAGTTTCTTTGATTACATGATGTTAAATAAAATATAAATCAAAATTTATGTTCATATTTTTTATTTTTATTATATCTCAATCTTAATTTTAGGTGATGCAAAATGTTTGGCCATAGCTGTACAACCCACCACTCTAGTAGTAATGTATGTTTTTCAAAACAGCAGACCAATAAACTAGTCTAATAAATGAATATGTGGATGCCGATTTTGATACATTTAAGCAATAAGACATGAGAGGGCATGGGGTTTTTTATGTTTCAGTGTTTCAGTAAATGCAATATATATATATATATATATATATATATATATATATATATATATATATATATATATATATATATATATATATATATATATATATATATATATATATATATATATATATATATATATATCACACACACACATATACTGTATATACAGTCACCTCCAAAATGATTGGCACCCTTGATAAAGATTAGCAAAAAAGGCTGTATAAAATAAACAACACAGGTAATGAGCTATATTTTATGCGCAAATATATGGGAAAAGCATATTCTTTTATTCTAATACAATTGCTCAGAGAAAAAGTTTTTTATTAACAAGTAATACATTTTTTTTCTCAAAAAGATAGGTGTCAGAATTATTGACACCCCTAAAGATTCTTATAAATAAAATCAAACAAAATTAAATCTGCATTAACATTCTACTTCTTTAAGTTCATCTCAGCCTTAAGGAACTGTACTGTGACCTTCCATGGCTTCCTGTTTCACTGGGGTATAAAAATGAGGTAACACACATATGAAACCCATTTGTCATCCATCAGTATGGGGAAAGGCAAAGAACTCACAAAAGAAAAGAGACAAATGGTTGTTGACCTTCATAAATCAGGCAATGGGTACAAAACAATAGCTAGAAAACTACATATACCAGTTACCACTATTAGGGCAATAATTAAGAAGTTCAAAACCACTGGAACAGAGGTAAACTTGTCTGGTAGAGGAGGCAAGTGTATCTTGCCCCCATGCACAGTGAGGCAGATGGTTCGGGAGGCAAAGGGAAATCCAAGGGCCACAGTTGGAGAATTACATAACTTGGTTGCATCTTGGGGTCACCAAGTCTCCAAATCTACAATTAGACGGCACCTCCATGCCAATAGGCTATTTGGAAGGGTTGCAAGAAAAAAGCCTTTATTGAGAGCAACCAACAAACGTAAGCACCTGGAGTTTGCTAAACGGCATTGGCACTTCGATTGGAACCGAGTGCTATGGTCAGATGAGACGAAAATAGAGCTCTTTGGCCACGCATCGAAAGAAGGATGCGTGTGCAATAAAGAACCTCATACCTACTGGAGAATATGGTGGTGGATCTTTGATGTTATGGGGCTGTTTTGCTTCTACTGGTCCTGGGGCCCTTGTTAAGGTCAACGGCATCATGAACTCTACCCAGTACCAGGACATTTTAGCCAAAAACCTGGTTGCCTCTGCCAGGAGGCTGAAACTTGGCCGCAAGTGGATCTTCCAGCAAGACAATGACCCCAAGCACACATCAAAATCCACAAAGAAATGGTTAATTGACCACAAAATCAACATTTTGCAATGGCCATCTCAGTCTCCGGACTGAGATGGCCATTGAAAACCCGTGGTTTCAATTGAAGAGGGCAGTCCATAAGCGCAGACCGAAGGATGTCAAGGATCTGGAAAGATTCTGTATGGAGGAATGGTCTAAGATCCCTCCCAATGTGTTCTCCAATCTCATTAAACATTATAGAAAAAGACTCAGTGCTGTTATCCTTGCAAGGGGAGGGTGCACAAAGTACTGAAAACAAGAGTGCCAAAATTGTGACACTTCATTTTTTTTGGAAATAAATGTATAATTTGAGAAATGTGTAATTTTGGTTGATTCCATTGAATCATTAATAAAGTCAAATATATTCCACATGTTGGAAAATTACAATATAGCTCATTACTGGTATTATTTATTTTATACAGTCTTTTTTGCTCATCTTTATCAAGGGTGCCAATAATTTTGGAGGTGACTATATATATATATATATATATATATATATATATATATATATATATATATATATACAGTGCCTTATAAAGTATTCGCCCCTTGAACTTTATGACCTTTTGCCACATTTCAGGCTTCAAACATAAAGATATGAAACTGTAATTTTTGTGAAGAATCAACAACAAGTGGGACACAATCATGAAGTGGAACGAAATTTATTGGATATTTCAAACTTTTTTAACAAATAAAAACTGAAAAATTGGGCTGCAAAATTATTCAGCCCCTTTACTTTCAGTGCAGCAAACTCTCTCCAGAAGTTCAGTGAGGATCTCTGAATGATCCAATGTTGACCTAAATGACTAATGATGATAAATAGAATCCACCTGTGTGTAATCAAGTCTCAGTATAAATGCACCTGCACTGTGATAGTCTCAGAGGTCCGTTTAAAGCGCAGAGAGCATCATGAAGAACAAGGAACACACCAGGCAGGTCCGAGATACTGTTGTGGAGAAGTTTAAAGCGGTTTGGATACAAAAAGATTTCCCAAGCTTTAAACATCCCAAGGAGCACTGTGCAAGCGATAATATTGAAATGGAAGGAGTATCAGACCACTGCAAATCTACCAAGACCTGGCAGTCCCTCTAAACTTTCAGCTCATACAAGGAGAAGACTGATCAGAGATGCAGCCAAGAGGCCCATGATCACTCTGGATGAACTGCAGAGATCTACAGCTGAGGTGGGAGACTCTGTCCATAGGACAACAATCAGTCGTATACTGCACAAATCTGGCCTTTATGGAAGAGTGGCAAGAAGAAAGCCATTTCTTAAAGATATCCATAAAAGTGTCGTTTACAGTTTGCCACAAGCCACCTGGGAGACACACCAAACATGTGGAAGAAGGTGCTCTGCTCAGATGAAACCAAAATCGAACTTTTGGCAACAATGCAAAACGTTATGTTTGGCGTAAAAGCAACACAGCTCATCACCCTGAACACACCATCCCCACTGTCAAACATGGTGGTGGCAGCATCATGGTTTGGGCCTGCTTTTCTTCAGCAGGGACAGGGAAGATGGTTAAAATTGATGGGAAGATGGATGGAGCCAAATACAGGACCATTCTGGAAGAAAACCTGATGGAGTCTGCAAAAGACCTGAGACTGGGACGGAGATTTGTCTTCCAACAAGACAATGATCCAAAACATAAAGCAAAATCTACAATGGAATGGTTCACAAATAAACATATCCAGGTGTTAGAATGGCCAAGTCAAAGTCCAGACCTGAATCCAATCGAGAATCTGTGGAAAGAACTGAAAACTGCTGTTCACAAATGCTCTCCATCCAACCTCACTGAGCTCGAGCTGTTTTGCAAGGAGGAATGGGCAAAAATTTCAGTCTCTCGATGTGCAAAACTGATAGAGACATACCCCAAGCGACTTACAGCTGTAATCGCAGCAAAAGGTGGCTACAAAGTATTAACTTAAGGGGCTGAATAATTTTGCACCAATTTTTCAGTTTTTATTTGTTAAAAAGTTTGAAATATCCAATAAATTTCATTCCACTTCATGATTGTGTCCCACTTGTTGTTGATTCTTCACAAAAATTACAGGTTTCATATCTTTATGTTTGAAGCCTGAAATGTGGCAAAAGGTCGCAAAGTTCAAGGGGCGAATACTTTCAAGAAGGCACTGTATATATATATATATATATATATATATATATATATATATATATATATATATATATATATATATATATATATATATATATATATATATATATATATTATACCCCACCCACTCGATATATCGTGAGGCGCCACGGTCCAACATAAGTTAACTACGCAAACCCTCTTTTTCGCATTTTTCCATATAAAAAGCAGCACACCGTTTTAATTTTTACAATGGAGGTAATTGCTTCTCATCAACTTCAGTCTCCAATTAATTTCATGAGTCTTCCTCTCCTTTCTCAAATGCCCAAACCTGCTGCATTGAAAGAATCCACTCCCAACAGGCTTGTTGCTAGGGAGCTGACGTCACTGCCCTGTGACTTTTGCTAGTGCATTGCTGCTGCCACAAGTGAACACCTCGCTGGCTAAAATAAAAACCGCTTCAGCAAGTAGATATTTAATTTGCTTTGTGTTATTGTGCATTGTGTGTGTGTATATGATACAGTACAATATTAATGCTTTGTTTTTAATTGTTTTGTATATTTTTGTTTGGTGTGTGCAGTACGAAATAAAACAAACAGTAAAAATGGGGATCCAACTCCACGACCGCGATATATCCGAATCTGCAGTATAGCGAGGGGCGATATAACAAGGGATGGGTGGATATAGAGTATATATTTCTAGCGAGGGTGCCCAGTAACACTGCTGGGAGTTCTCGGATTTGTGACCGCTGATGGACATAATTGCTCCTGCTTGCAGTCCAGTGTTGGACAGTTTCTGTATCAACGCACAAGCGGTTTCCGGGCTCTTCAAACATGAATCCGCTGTGAGATTCTTTATTCGGGTTGTAGGGATTTTTGTGATTTTTTTTTTTAAATGCCAGTCATCTGAAGGATTTAACAGCCCAATTTGTTGGTTTTGTGGTATTCGTTTCATTGAGGTTTTTCTAGCACGTCAATGTTACATTTTTGTACCTCAGCGTGACTGGTCTACTTTCTTTTCTTCAGTGTCAGGTACGTTGCTTTTATGAATAGGTGCAGCTTTGTTTGGTCACCATTCATCAGTTGTCATGGGCGCAAACCATTCAAAAGTGATGTCTTCAGTATCTTCCATGACAGCAGGTGTGCTCTTTGATTTTGTGTAGCACAGTAATACGTGGTTTGCACAGGTGCAGTGATTTGCCTTTGTTCCTAAGTAGTTCTAATTGTGACATTGTGTTGGATATTTTAACTGCTTGGAACACTGATGGACCAATCAGCATGCAGCATTCTAACACTCTGTTTTTACTATTTTCAGTATAGCACACTAAATTGTATCCTAGGTTAGTCTTTCTTTCTGTGATGTTAATATGGTCTAGTTTTATACGAAACTGACTTGCATTTTGTGACTAATTCACAAGTGTTATGTGTGTACAATGTACAGAATAAATCTAGGTAACAATATGGCATAAGGTTATTTTCCAAGTCTGCAAAATGTGCTCCAGTAACAAGTGAGGTGAGTAAACCATCACCACATGTGTTCAGTGCACTGTCAAGCTTCCATACACTTGTAAACAGACTTTACCAGTTGCCTTAATGTCCTTGTGACACATTGTAACAGATTTTTTTGTTGTTGCTTTTTTCTCTGTAATAGGCTTCAGTTACAGGATACGGGTTGGTGTTTTTAATTCTTCAGTTCCAAAGAGCGTTGTTGCTGGCATGCAGTTTTGATTTGCAGCCTGTGCTGGTGCTCATTTGTGCTGGTGTGATGACTTCAGTCTGTTTGCATCAGCTCTGAAGGTTCAAAGCTAGTTTAGAGCCGCTTGCACTCATGCAGACGTGGATAAATACATTTGGTTGCAAACCAACATCTGAAAGGAAAGTGCTGCTTGGAGCCCTCCAGGTTATATGAACTGATCCAAGTGATAATCAGGTGAATTCAGAAATGGTTTTTTCAACTCCCGCGCTGTTTTTTAATTCACTTTAGAAATGTAAGAGGAGAGTGTAAAGCTCCTTTGTTTCCACTTTAGATCAAACACAGACCCAGTCATAGTGCTGGATGTTCTTAGGTTTTTTGAAGACCATTTTGCAAAGTATGCTCATCTGCTCATGTTTTGTTCTACAGTAGAATTGCCTCATTCTAACTTCTCAAGACACAGTTGGACACCATGCTACTTATCTAAAATATTGGCATGATGGAAGAGCTACAGTCTTCAAACCTAAAGAGGTGGTCTTGGTCCGTTTTTGACAAACAAATCACGTCTGGTTCGCTTGCTAAATCTCAGTGTGAACATCTGCTGGATTTGGTCCTTTTGCACAGGTAACGAACTATACAAGGTAACCTGACTCATCTTGTTCACATTTTGTGAGTAAGTTAGTTCATATTCTGAGGAAACAAGTAGAGCAAAAAACTAAATGTGTCAGGGAACTACATTAGGGTTACCAGACATTCTGGAAAAACTGGTATTGTCGCAGTTTTCAGCCATACGTTTTTGTACTGGTTGGAAATAGTAAAATTGTTAAATCGTCCCAGTTGTGCTATTGTAGTCACTTTTTTTATTTATTTTTTTATATAATATATATAAAAGTACCAAACTATATCAGTGTGCTCTGCAAGTTAACAGCAGAGTAATTTATTAGGTTGTGTTAGCACCATTCAAAAGTAAAGTAAATCAGTCTTATGGATTATTTGTTTATTATTCTGGTTGTGTGTATATCACATGTTTAAATGGTAAAAGCCTGATTTTTTTTTTTTTTTTTCTAATCTGGCTTCCTGTACATTTAACATGTTTTGATTAGATGACAATAGAAAGAAAAAAAAGTTGTTATGATCTGCAATAAATAGACAATGTTTAATGTTATAAATTATTATTGTGTTACTATATACTGTTATTTTAATGCTTCAGTGTTGCTATGGCATCAGTGAGTTGAAAAAAACAAACGTTCCAGCAGTTTTTCACTCTAAAGAAATCTGGTAAACCTGAACTACATGGACGTGCGAGAAACTGATGCTCTGGTAGAAATTTGGTCAGACACTAAAATCCAAGCCGACCTGGACAAAGCTCACAACTAGTAAAATATATTCAGTCTTTTCTCAAATTACTTTGTTTAATGCCTACAGTAGAAGAATGGTTTCGCAATTCGGTTGCGCAATACTTCACTATTCTCCTGCCGTTGGCATTCATCAAATGTATTCATTAAATTGGCAAAGTGCTCCCCCAGTGCTTTCTTCCACAACAATATGTACGAATCTAAAACATGCTATTAAACTGGAACAATACATCAATAGCTGTCCTCTTTCAAGATACCAAGATGCCTTGCAGGATATTATAAACATCTGGTTCACAGACTTGATAAATGTGAGCAGCAAGCAAATTGATAGATTGTTTCAAACGAACCCAGTGTGAATGCAGCCTAATGTATTGCCTAAACTGCGTGTTATTATTTGACTGTTAATAAACACTTGAACAAGATTGGATAACATACCTGCTTTGATGTAGAAACCTGTGCTCTGGTAGTGAAATCACGTCAAGACCTGAGACTTGTTTTTCTTACTTACTCAATCAGCATACATTGAGAAAGCTTTGATTCATTTTTGCAGAAGACAATCAAACTGCATGAGAACACTTTAGTGTAAATGCAACAGGCTACTCTACTGTAGTCACAGTTACATTAAAAACGGAATTCTCCAGGCAGTTTAGCTTAATGAAATGATATTGTGACAGGGTGCTCCGCCCCTATGTGTATTTTTGTGTTTTATGGTGTATGTGGTGTGTTAATGTTGGTGTATATGTATTGGTGCACGGGATATAATGTGGGGTTATGTAGCACAAGTGTTATTAAAATGTATACTTGTATTTAAGCACGGGGATTGCACAATCACTCCATGTGCAGATTAAAATGGGTATTAGTATGGAAGCACAGGGAGCGCAATTAGTTCATGTGCAGATGTACCGAGATTCCAATTGAATGATTGATTAGCAATCGAGTCTTGGTACAGCTGCATAAAAGATGCAGTGTTTCACTCACTTGTGGTCAGTGTGTTCAGAGTGGAGAACGGGAGAGAGAAAGAGAGTAAAATTAAAACTAAAACAAACAATTGAATATTATTTTATCCTCTGTCTAAACATATATGCTGTATCCTAGGATACCATATAGAGCTGCTTATTACAATGTCAGAGTCAAAATAAAACCGCATTTTAATCCAAATATTGTGTATTTTCTAAAAAAAAATAGTACTGGGACAATACTGAATAGTAGACTAAAAATCGGGTATAAATCAGTAAAAACTGAGGTTCAGTTAAAATAAATCCTGTAATTTTTCAGTAAAATTCGGAATAAACCGCAAATGCAGAACACTGTATACAGTATGGTCCCTTTCCAACACAGGCTGGGTGAAAAAGACATTCCAGCTAGATATGAACGGGTTGATCGGTTCTTGCCAGGCTATAAAAACAATGTGTAAGAATTATATACAGCTACTATAAATATACATGAAGTCAAGAAAACGCCAATCAAAACTGCAGACTGCTATTGCTACAGTACAAGATATGCCAATTTGTATTAAAATCATTTAATTAGCTACCTTGGGTAATATCTTTCTATGGCTGAAAGATGGATTTAATACAGCAAACTGATTTTTTGTCAATTAATAAGCTGGAATTATCCATTATTTCAAACAAATAATAAGACTGTTCAGTATTTCCTTTTTGTTCATGCTGTTGCATCTTGACTGAAATCAATGTGTCTCAGTGTGATCCCTGTACAGCTCTCCCCCGTATCACGTTGCCCATCAAAGCTTCCTGCAGCTTTCAGTGTCAATGAGAAAATTTCCATTTCCTTGCAGTTTGAATCTGCAGGTTTACAGCTTGTATCTGTCAAATTCTGCTCACATTCATACCAGGAATGGATCAAGCTGCTTTGAAATGGGAATATTGTGTTCAACCCTGCCAAGTCATTTTATTTCTAACAGGTACAAATGATGGATATGCTAGTTTTGTTAATGTAGTCTTGGAAAAGCTTTATGAAATGTGCCTGGTAAAGATGCACTGCTATTTTAATTAATACATTTCTGGGTCAATGTTTTAATCAGAAGAGCACTCAATTTGAACTGTATTAAGTTTAATGGCCAACTAACCAGCTGTAGTCAATAGTTTACGATTTTAATCTGTTTTAATTCATCACAGCCAAAAAATAAATAAATCAAAGCTCAAATTCTGCCTGGGTATACAACTAGATATAGTGCATTGAATTCATCTTTTCAGTGAAAGGGCCTGCATACAGACCAGTAATGACCTCATAAAGAAACTATGGACAGCTGCAGTGCACTGTTCCTTGCAGTCAGTCCATCATGCAGTATGATTTTTGTATTCAGAAAAGTATGTGGGTATTGGCAAATGAAATTACATCCTAATCATGTTGTAGCAATGTGGAGTTTTATTTATTAGGTTATATTAATGCAATAGTTAAGAGTATAAGCTTCAAATGTAATGCTATTTATTTCCTATGAACTACAGTATGAATTGTTTTCTAAAGATAATTTTTTTAATAATCCAGTAAAGACCCTTTTTTGTTACATTTTTTGAAGTTTAAATTTAAAGGGCACATCAATAATAGATTTTTAAACCTGAGTTTTATCAAGGTGAGGAGTGACTAGATTGTGCTTGTTTTAAATGTATCCATAAAATACTCACTAGGGCTTAATTTAGAAATACCAAAATAAATTGTTTTATAAAGTAAAATAAATCAAATGTTTTCCTAGAAATAGGACCTTTATATTATAAAGTGATGAGTCAACCCTCCCCCCCAAAACAAACCCCAGCTTGACACTTTGCCTTTGATGAAAAGGAATGCTAAAGGCTGCATTCTCTAGAGCAGTTGTGCGATGGACAACTGCTGTGCAACTGTTTGTTCATGCAAAATGTTGTCTTGTGCTACAGTCAACCTTTTGCACTGCAGATATCCCTGCCCTTGAGACACATGGCTGCAGCCATACTACAGTAACATAAGTTATAAAATACCGTAACTTTCATTGCCATTTTCTATGAACAGTAACTGGTTTAAAATGGCAGATTACGGAATGTAATTAAAGTGTTACTGAAAAGGCTGTAGGGTTTAAAACACAACACATTCTTTTCTCTAGTTTCCTGCTTACTTATACTTATTCCTGCAGTATCATAACATAATTGCAATTGTTTTGACATTTTTATTAACAAAACCTTGATCATAAATCAGTTTTGACCTGTTGTTATAGTTTCACATCAGTTCTTCCCATTAAAACATCTTCAGAATTCACAACATCGGCTGCTAAAATCCAACCCGTTCAATCAGAAGCATTTCATTTAGCTCCTGACATCTCCCAAAGTTAGTCATTGTGATTGGTTCACTCAAAATTTCAGTACTGACATGGTTATGGAACAATAAGCCCTAGCAGCTTTCATTATTTAGTCATGCCATCCAAACCCAGGTTAGACACCCTGATCTGGGTATATTTTTCCATCATGCATGTCTCTCAAAGAAAGTGTACAGTTAGCCACTGGTAAGGTATTAAGAAAAGGATCATCATTTCAACTATACTGTACGTTTTAACCTTTTTGTTTGCACAACAAGACTTGTTAGTATATTGAATTGTATTGTACAGGAACTGGATAAACATATAGAAATGCTTGTAATAACACCAAGTGCAGGGCCACCATCGACAGTCAAGACACTGTTTTTTTACGCATGAAGTCTGTTTCATTTTTTTCTGGAGGGCTATGTGACCAAATCTAACTTATCAGACTACTCTTCAGAGAAGTTAAGGGTGGCAATCTGCAGTGAAGTTCTCCAGAATGGCATAACAAGACATTTATGAAATGTTCATTCATTTGTGCAACGTTGGTTGCTTAATGTAAACCAACAGTCTACTAGCCCTCTATCCTGATCCATTAGACCGTCCACAGCTGTCTTGTCCAGGATGTCTTTCTATATTATAGTTGGAGACTATTTGCTTTACAAATTCATCAGGCAAATTGAGGAAAGCCAATATATACAGAAACTATGTATTGTACAGCAGATGTTTCCAGCAAGTTATTTTTGTTATTTTTCTAAGTGTATGCCTGTGGCATGCTAGGGTCCTCTTACATGTTTTCTTTCATCTGCTGTTGGAATGTATCCAGTTTAGGTCCAAATCTGAGTAACAACCAGCCAACAAGCAGCTCAGCTGATCATACAGTGCTGAGCTTAAATGACATTCATTGAGTAAAATATAGTGCAACCACACTTGTCATTTTCAACCTTGACATACAAGTATTTTGTGGAAGATGTAGCATTTTTATGCAGTTACTTTATTACAGCTTTAAATGATGGTGTGCTCATCAAATCCAGATGTTGGCATAATCATGGGGGGGGATATATGACTCAACTAAATTACTATGTTACATTTCATTCCTGGTAATACTCTGTAGAGTAATCACATGTAAATTAATAATACCTGTTAGACCAGGGAATTTGACAGTTTAATATCGGCTGCAGTCTGTGTTAGCTGTAGATATAAAATTGATACAGCTGTTTCGCAATAATTAATCTTTATACTGAATGGAGTCTCTGTAGACTGGCATTCCTGTCTACATTACAGTATGTATAATTATTTCACAAGTGGTGTCAGCAGGGTTAAAAACTAACAATATTGTGCTACTAGTACCTTATGAAACTTGCTAGTCCTTATGTGAAGTGCCTAAGTTGGAATCAACAACAGTTGGGGTCCATAAAAATAGGCTTAGATTTTATTTTGCTAAAAAAAATAAACACCATTATAAATTTAGATTTACATTTTTTTTTTAACAAAGCACCTTGTAAATGCTCATACAGATTGATCACCTTGTTACTGAGCGATTACTGTAGTATGCTGAGAAACTGACAGCACCAGACAGGATGACAGAGGAAAAAATTCTCTCAGCTGCTTTACCTTGCTGACCATGAATTTATCTCACCATTGTGGGGTGCGTTAATTATTTATTATTATTCTCCATTCATTGTTTGGCTGCCTTGTCTTTTTGGGGGGAGGTGGCCCATAGCCACTTCCTATCTGCGGCACTGGGATTCATATAACTGTTCACGTGTTTCCAGCCGGCATCATGCAGTTAGCCGTCGGGCACCCACGGACGAGACCTCTGGCCAAATTTATCTTTCACTCTAGGCCCTGAGTGTCCACCACAGTCATCGGGCCCTGAGCACCCTTTACAGTTCATAAATCATGTGCAATTGCAATCATCATCATTCATTTATTGCCATTCATTCATTGCCATTCATTCATAGCAGATTCTCTGTGCTGAAATAACAGTTCTGCTTGTGAAGCATCCACACTATAATTTGACAGAACAGGTGATTTATTTGCACTGTGTAGAACCTTATTTTCCCCCATTGGTGCTTGAGCCCTGGAGCACCCATGGAATCACCCCCTGTGCACCTATTATCAGTGATTAAAGCCTGGTTTTCAAACAAACTGATTATCGCTCACCAGTACTGTATTGGTATAAGAAAAGTGTGTTTTAAAAAAAGTAATTTCAGCTTCCAATCACTTAAAATATGCTGATTATAATGTAAACAACACCAATCTACATACAGCGAGTCCCAAGCTTTAAACGTGTTACTGTTTATAGAGAAGAACTGAACTTTATTATGAATATATTGTGTTACTATGTTTTAAGCAACATACTATGATAATGTTCACTATGGTAATTGTTTATTAGTTTTAAAATGTTTAGTAAAACGTGACCTATTGTTTGACCTCATTAGTACAACCGGCTCCCTTTGCTAATGACATCTTCAGTCAGGGTTTGAACCCAGTATAAATCTCCACATTTTTGTAAAATTACTTTACACTTACTTCAAAAGATGCAATGTGTTTCAGTAAATTCAAACAATAAACTGCATCCTGCACAGAGAGAGAACACAAATGAAAAAAAACGCCATTAAGTGGGGTTGGCATTGCAGGGGAGATGAAGGGAGGTTTCAGTTCCGAGTGACTTTTCTAAGCATTATTTGTGAATGCTTATTCACCATTGCTACACCCTGTTGGAAAATTGACTTCTCTGCATTTTTTTAACGCAAGCCTGAACGTGAGAGTATATGTGTACATTTGTTTTAAGTACTCGCCCAGAGGACTACTTAGACACAGACATCAACTAGTCCTCATCAGATTTAATTCACCTCGGGCGAGCGGGTGAGCGTGAGTTTCTAACCCTGTGTCAGTAGTTTTGTCAGACTTGTCTCTAAATTGAGATACTATTGTGTAGGGATATATAAATAACAATTAAGCATTCCCTGGGAGAATGTGCTTATAGATTGCTTTTGTTTCCAAGTCTGTCACAAATGTTTCTTATATCTCTTGGCATATTTCACAAAGTTTAAACATGAAAGATGTACAGTAACATACACCCATGAGGATATTGCGTTAGGACCCTTGACCGTCTATGTTTTGCTTGTAGTAATGGTCTATCCAAAACAGATCAATGGCTTTCTTTAAAATTACAATACAGTACGTAATTACCCTTCATATAAGAGGTGCTTATTTTCATTAGAATCACAAAACAAGGCTTGCAGAATGTTCACGGAAGGATTTGGTCAGGAGCCGAAGATTATTTTGTTTATTTTACTTTACAGCTATTTTTGCTCATCTAACATCTTGTCCCATGATGACTAACTGGTGCTGCAGCAGGGTGATCCTGGCTTCATACCCTGATTGCTTTTTTCTTTTTTGGGGGACAGCATTCTTTCTCTGCACTACTCTCACTGAAAAATAAATACATAAATGAATCAATACATAAACACATTGCCATGAGATTTACAGTATGTATTTTATTTAAAATAATAATAAAATATTGTACAGATAATCTCATATATAAGCATTTAATTTCTGTCATTATAAAAATATTTGACAATATTCATGTTTTAATAGTGTCACAAATCACTTCTGTTCAAATCTTGTACTCTAAAAAAATGTGTAAATATGGTAAATAGCAAACTACTGTAGGTTAGCAACATTAAAATCCAAAGAAAAAAAAAAATCCTTACATTTTTTGCGAGGGAAAGTTTGTCTTGATGCTTATAAACAGTCAACTTAAGTTTTTTTTTTTTTTATATATATATATATAAACATCCCAACAAGTAA
Source organism: Acipenser oxyrinchus oxyrinchus (assembly GCA_030684275.1). NCBI lineage: Eukaryota > Metazoa > Chordata > Actinopteri > Acipenseriformes > Acipenseridae > Acipenser > Acipenser oxyrinchus. The sequence continues at coordinate 49,516,466 of CM060252.1, forward strand.
TGTACACTCTAGTCAACAAAGTTGACTTTTTTTTAAAATAAATTATAAATTACACAACACAATTTTTTTCTAATTCTCTGACACCGTAGCGACCTATGGTGTTTTTGTTGTAACTTTACTAGATTGCGGCATTTAAATGTCAGGTTCATGCATTAAGAAAGCAGCATCACTTATTTGCTAATTTACAGAAAACGTGAATAACACCTTAAATTTAAAAGATTAGTCTGTGCATTGCCAGAGGCTCTCTTGGCAACCGTTTCTGGTTTTCTTTGTAACCAATAGAAGATCAGCTGTTCCCACAGCTAGCCAATCAGAAGTGATAGGGCTGGGACGTAAACACTTTTTAAAATGCTTGTGTGTAGGTGCTGGACTTTCGCATTTCAGTTTTCAGAAACTTGCGTTGCTCCCTTATAGTTTTGTTTCAGATACATTAACCAAATGAAAGGAAATTTGGTGGCATTTAATTTCATGTTGAGATATTACTTCAAAGTTTTAGCACATAGGAGACAAATAGAAACATAAAGAAACTGAGGCAAAATTTTATATAATTCACAGGTAACATAGAATCTGTACTACATATGTCTCCTCTTAGTGTAAGCTGAGCTATGGAGTCTTTTTCCATTAAATGTCAAGTAGACATTTTTAAGTAACAAATACTGTTTCACAAAAGCACAAAACATAATAAAAAGGTGTCTGTTGGAGTCCTAATGGAATAACAAAACATAATACTGTACTGAAAAAAGCACTAAAAAATAAGTCTTTTAAATTTTCTCTCCAGTAATATTAATAAACATTAATAAACATAAAAATGTTAGTTAAAGTTTTATGTATATATATGTTAACGTATAAGACGTAACTGGAAAGAAAGAAAAGAAAAACATTTTAAGCCTTAGTTAGTCTTTAACTAAGACTTTAAACATAAAAACCTCTGGTTTCACAGACTAGAATTAATTTGCTGCACTAACAGTATAAAGTAGAAAATGTACGAATGAGAGATTCGGCCCATCATAGCTCATCTGGTTCCTTGTAGCTGATTGATCTTTGAACTTTGTTAGGTTTAATCTAAGGGATCCAAGTGCTTCTGCCTCGACAACATGACTAGATAGCCCAGTCCATACACTTGGCACTCTGTGTGAAGAAGTGTCTCCTTCCTTCTGTCCTAAGTCTATCTCTGTTTAATTTTAAATGGTGTCCTCTGGTCCTGATTTCTGTACTGTGCTTAAAGTAATGATTTGGTTTAACTATGTCAACTCCTTTTAAGATTCTTCTCCAGGCTAAATAGATTCATTTATTTTAGACTTTCGTTGTAGCTCAGTACTAAGTTCTGGGATTTGTCTGGTTGCTCTTCTTTGGAGAGAGTTATCTTACATATGAGGTTTCACATATTGCATGTCCCATCCATTTTCAGGTACTCCTTTCCAAACATCAGATACTCATCACCACATACCTCAACATGAATTACACATTTCTGAGTACATGGAAATCTGTTGTTGGTTAAAGCACGTTTCGACAGCAAAGATAATGCAGTTACTGAACATGTTACCAATCACAATGACTTCCGTATGGCCAGTCTTCACTGAGAATTTGTCATGTGCTCAGTGATGTCATTGCCCATGTCATTGATGATTTCATATGTGATGTCAAGTGTGACAGGAAACATACACATAAGGGTGCAGAGTTAAGGTTGCGTGGCTACCTTAACTTGCAATTTCCTAACCTTTTGGACATTTGCAAACAAACCTTAACGTTACTTTAAGTTAAGTTTTTGCCATTGAATATATATATATTAAATCTTAAATGTAAGTGCTGTTTTTGGCTGCTTTAAATAGCACAATTTGGCTACTTGTTCTTCATCAGTATTTTTACTATAAAACATTGTTAGCCCAATTAAACTTTAGTACTGTAGAAATGCCTAATGTTCTCTTCATTGCATCAGAAGGACAATTGACTGGATTGTACAGTTGTGCAGGAATCAGGAGATGTGTGCGTGACTTGACTCTGCAAGTAAACTACGTGCCGGTTATCGGAGACGGAGACTCTAATTCGTGTACCATCAGTAGTGGCACGTAGGGAATCTGGTTCATAAAACCTATTCAATGGCATGGTACAGAAAGACTATTTTGATTTCCACATGGAAAAGAGATCGCTTCATCGGTGCGCATGCATAGAAATTATTCTTAAGTTGATTCTTAAGTTAACTCAAGGTTCTGCCTATTGAAAAAGTACCGAACTCCGTACCGGGCGTTCGGCTCAACTACACCACTGGTTGTCTGTATAAACTGTTCCTCTCAAAAAACCCTACTTTCCCCCAGGGGTTTGTGTCAGCACAGATTCCTAATTCCTCAGAAACAGAGTAAACAGACTGTTTCCTGAAGACATGGCAGACTGGGAGGGTTGGCTATCTGTTTTGAATCATTTCCATTTTTCCATTTGGGTTTCCATCATTACACAGCCATTTTTACAATATGAAAAATGTGGAGTTGGATGGGGTGGCACTGGAGTAACGCAAAATAAATAAGATTCAATCCTATTTTTTTTGCGACAACTAGGGCATTGAGCAATCAGAGAACAGCTTTAATGCACATGATACAGAAGGGTGAAGCAGTATCCAAAATGACGGAGGAAACAGTAATACTTGCTGCTGAAAAAATACCCAGAGCTTTATGACAAAGGTCATCACAATTATAAAGATACAGATTTGAAAAACAATATATGGGAGTCCATTTCGAAGGAACTGGTGATTTTATTGCCATATGTGTTGAAATTCCATCAGACAAGACACTCATAATTTCCATATCATGTTGACGAATATGTTTTGATCATAAGTCTTGACCATAGTTTTGTCAATAGCAATTTTTAACAGTTGTATAGAACTGGCAGTTTTCAAACCTGTTGCATTGCCTCTGTGTCACTTCTGGTGTGTGTGGTCATGTTGCTGCAAAAGTATCTTGTCGCCAATTAAAAAATTGCATTGCGCCTGGTGTGTGGCAGCCTTAAAAGTATCTCATTTGAATTAATCTCACTGATGGAGAAAACCTGCTTTTTCAATCAACCTACTGGTGGAATTCATAATCTCTGTAAATGACAGATCAATTTAAAAACTACTTGAAGAACAATACAGATGTTGGCAATGTCAGAGAATGAGGAAAACATCATTCTAGTTCTTTGGGAAGTTCAGAAAGCTAACTACAAGGCCCCTGCAAAATATGATACAAAGTTAGAAATGGTACAGTATTTTATAGTTATTAATTAAATATGTAGTTTTTTGCCCAGTGTTTTTATTTAATTTATAACGTCTGTGGAGAACATAACTATACATGTAAAATGTGTTTATCATGTTTTGTCCTTTGCTAGCATATCATTTCCCCCACGGCAGAATGTAAAGTGCTTAATGTTCTGCTCTTGCACAGGAAGTTTTTACTCTGCAAGCCTTAAAAAATAAATAAATAAATAAATAAAATAATAATAATTACAGATCTCTACCAATGATTCATGGATGACATCCAGTTTCAAATTTGTGGGATTCATTTTCAAAAAGGTGCAAGAATACCTTGTGCATCCCCCTCCTAAAAAGACAGTTTTCTATGCTACCCTTACCTTCAGTGTAAGTGTACTGTAGTCAATTGTGATGTGACCCCATTCAGACTGGAAATCACTTTTACTGTTTGACAAGGCCAGTCACTGCACTTCCTTCAGTATTGACTGTACTGACTGACCCGGTCTAATTTCTGCTGTCATTTGACAAACGCTCTTTCTGGATTTATTATAGAGCTCATACATGGCCTATTACCTTATGTAATAGGGTATATTAAAATGTATTTAAAAAAATGATTATTGTGGAATTAATACAAAACCCTGAGTTAGCTAAGTGACTGATTGTGGCTTTTACTACTACTTGCACCATGTTTCCATCTGGTAAAAAAACGAATGCAAATTGGGTGTTAACAAAAGTCAAGGTCAGCTACCATATGGTAGAGCCCTCATTGAGAGGGCACTGTTGCTATTGAAAAACGATTTTTCTTATCATTTTCTTAAAAAAAAAACCCAAATAAAAACCTTTAAAACCTACATTTACCTTGAACTTGTAATGATTTGTCAGGTATCCTTCTGCTGAGAATTTTTGGGACTATTTTCCTAAGACTTTTCACAAATCACACATAATTGGAGAAAAATACATAACTTTATTAAACAAATAATTTTTTTGAACTGTCTGTGTCTCAGTTTGTTGTGGTTAAAAGATGCTGTGTCTGTGCGCCAGTCGAGCTGTCAGGCTGCGATTGGCTGACTCAGTTTCCGGTACAGGACTAGTTGCTTTTAGTCAGTGCAAAGTATTGATTGGCAGATTTTGGTGGATAATAAAACAAATTGTGGCCTTGTTTAGTATTTACTGTCCAATAGATGTGAATTGAGCTTTCGATACAGCAAGTCAAAAGGAAAAAGCTAGTACTTGCACGGATTAATTTAGAATTTGATTAACAGATGATTATTATTATTATTATTATTATTATTATTTATTTCTAGCAGACATCCCAGGACGACTTACAATTGTTACAAAATATCACATTATAAAATATCACAATACAGAATATCATAATAAAGGTAAGAGCAGTTATGAAAGTACAATAAGATAAAATTTATGTAAGAATTTAAATAAAGAATACAGTAAGGTATAAGAGCAAGTTTGACTAAGAGCAGTTATAACTTATATGGAGTAATGTACAGTAAGAACATGTAGTAAGAATGATAAATGGATGAGAATGATTTCCCAATAAGAGCAAATACAAAAAACATGAGAGTGGTTACCTATAAGAGTAAAATCACATACAAGATACAGTTATAGTTAGGAGCAGTAGTTGAATGTGGCAAGATATGGAGCAGTTCAGTGCAAGCTGATGCAGGTACTGGTACAATTGGGTGCCATGTAGTCCAGTATAGTTGAGTTGTGAGGTTTACAGATGCTGTCTGAACAGGTGTCTTGAGGAGGCACCAGAAGGTGGTCGGGGACTGAGCAGTCCTGATATCCGTGGGTAGGTTGTTCCACCACTGAGGGCCAAGGGTGGAGAAGGAGTGGAGGAGGGGTACAGCTAGTCTGCCAGAGGTGGAGAAGCGGAGGGGGTGAGAGGGGACGTTCCAGCGGGCATCTACTGTCTATTAGATGCCTGTTACAGCTGGAAGCTGATTGGCTGATGATGCTGAATACTTTTCTAATGTTATTTAGTACCTGCTACAACAGTGAATTGATGTTTTTGTTAGCTCATCAGCTCCTTCTGTGTACTGTAACAGTGGAACAAACAAGCACTGTTTGTGGTGAAGAATCTCATGTATACTTCAGTATGTTTTACTGTAAAGAGCAGTAACTAAAGAACTCATTTTCCTTTTATGCCTTTTTGAATTATTGTTACGGTAATAGACCTGCATTCATCCTAGAGTGCTGCATTGTGCTGAATAAAAATCAACCACTCCAGCAAGTGATACAGTATCCAGAATGTATTTTGAGTGTGGTAAAATATGATTGTTGCATGTACAAGTAAGTGGTTTCATTGGTATTTAAGTTGTTTCTTTTTTTTGTACACACATACAGTACCAGTCAAAAGTTTGAGTACACTTGCTGGAAACTAGGTTTTTTTCATAATTGACAATGTTTTACGTCATATACGTTTCTGTAAATACTTGAAAATGAAAACACATGTTACAATATACAAAACAAAACATAAGGAGTATCAAAGCAATGTTCAAGAAAACTGAAAATTGTCTCTAAATTTTGGATTCCTCAAAATAGCCACCCTTTGCCTTAATAACAGCCTCACAAACATGAGGCATTCGGTTAACAAGTTTCAGCAGGAAATCACCCGACATGTCTTCCCAGCTCTTCTGCAGCAATTCCCAGAGATGTAGGGCACTTGTGGGTAACTTTGCTTTGACTCTTCTGTCCAGTTTGTCCCATACAAGTTCTATGGGATTGAGGTCTGGAGACTGGGCAGGCCAGGTCATTAGATTGAGTTGTCCTTCACTTTCCTTCTTCGCCAGATAGTTCTTGCACAACTTTGAGGTGTGTTTCGGGTCATTATCTTGCTGAAGAATGATGGACTGCTGAACTAGCTGTAATCCTGATGGAATGGCATGCCTCTGAAGTATGCTATGATAGCCATGCTGGTTGAGCTTACCATGGACTTGGTAAAGATCACCAACTCTGTCACCAGCAAAGCAACCCCAGACCACGACACTGCCTCCTCAATGCTTGACAGTGGGAACCACACATGCAGAACTCATGCGCTCACCCTCTCTGCGTCTTACAAATACTCGGCGGTTGGACCCATATATTTCAAATTTTGACTTCATATTACTGAATTACAAATGGTACATTGAAATTTCGTTCTGTTTGATATTTTATTTTAAAACACTGAAACTCAAAATCAATTATTGTAAGGTGACATTGGTTTAATGTTGGGAAATATTTTTAAGAAAAATAAAAAACTGAAATACCTTGCTTGCATAAGTATTCAACCCCTGTGCTGTGGAAGCTCCCAGTTTACACCGATGAAAGAAATTGCCCTAACGAGGACACAATTACCTTACCATTGGCCTCCACCTGTGAACCATTAAAGTTGCTGTCACATTTTCTGGATAAAACCCCACTGTTGAAGGATCATTGGTCAGGCTGTGAATCTGAAGGAAAATGAAGACCAAAGAGCATTCTACAGAAGTTAGAGATAAAGTAATACAAATGCATAGATTAGGGAAAGGGTACAAAATAATATCCAAGTGTTTGGAGATCCCAGTGAGCACAGTTGGATCAATAATCAGGAAGTGGAAACTGCATCACACCACCCAGGCACTGCCAAGAAAAGGCCGTCCCTCAAAACTCAAGAAGGAGACTTGTGAGAGAAGCCGCAGAGAGGCCAACAATCACTTTGAAGGAGCTACAGAGTTCAGTGGCTGGGAGTGGAGTAATGGTGCACCAGTCAACCATATCAAGAGTTCTGCATAGCACTGGCCTGTATGGGAGGGTGTCAAGAAAGAAGCCGTTACTCAAAAAGTACCATCTGAAAGCACGTCTGGAGTTTGCCAGAAAGCATGAGAGTGACCCAGCTGCGATGTGGGAAAAGGTTTTGTGGTCAGATGAGACCAAGATCTAAGCGCTATGTGTGGCGCAAACCTAACACTGCCCATGCCTCAAGACACACCATCCCTACAGTGAAGTATGGTGGTGGCATCATCATGCTGTGGGGATGCTTCTCATCAGCAGGGACTGGGCATCTTGTTAAAATTGAAGGAAGAATGGATGGAGCAAAATACAGGGAAATACTGCAAGAGAACCTGCTTCAGTCTGCTTAAAGACTGATGCTTGGGAGAAAATTCACCTTTCAGCAGGACAATGATCCTAAGTACAAGGTCAACGCAACATTGGAGTGGCTCAAGAACAAAAAAATGAATGTCCTACAGTGGCCCAGTCGAAGTCCTGATCTCAATCTCATTGAGAATCTGTGGCACTATTTGAAAATTGCGGTCCACAAGCGTCGTCCAACCAACTTGAACAACCTGGAGCAAATCTGCCAAGAAGAATGGGCCAAAATCACTCCGACACTGTGTGCAAAGCTTGTACATACTTACCCCAAAAGACTTAAAGCTGTTATTGCAGCGAAAGGTGGCTCTACCAAATATTAATGTGTTGGGGTTGAATACTTATGCAGACAAGATATTTCAGTTTTTTATTTTTCGTAAAAATATTTCCCAACATAAAACCAATGTCACCTTACAATAATTGATTTTGAGTTTCAGTGTTTTAAAATAAAATATCAAACAGAACGAAATTTCAATGTACCATTTGTAATTCAGTAATACGTGAGAATTGGTCAGGGGTCTGAATACTTTTGCAAGGCACTGTATGTATATATATATATATATATATATATATATGTATGTGTATGTGTGTGTGTATATAGATATATATATATATATATAGATATATATATATATATATATATATATATATGTATGTGTGTATATATATATATATATATATATATATATATATATATATATATATATATATATATATATATATATATATATATATATATGTATTTCCTTTCTCACAGCACTATGTAGACCATTTTTCTTCAGATTGGCAAGGGCAACACACTGTAAAACAATTCCCCATTATTCTATGGTTAAAAGACTGGTAGCAGAGCATTTTTAGTAAAATTTACTTTAAACCAATTTCCGTAAAAATAACTGCAATTTACTATTAAAAATCTACATGATTTTACAGTTAAATAATTGTTTTAATCTTTATATGAGATGTTCTCCACCGCCATTGCATGGGGAGATACATTTAAATTCATATCATACCGATCGAAAATAACTGTTAAACACTGTTGAGTTTACAGTTTAGAGCCATAAAAGTAATGCGTAAATCTCTATAAATAATGCCCTTTTCTGCAAATGTACGGTTAAATACTTCACGTATACAACCGTAAATTTAGGTTAATATTGTAGCAAAAATAAGCACCATTGTCGGGTTCTCCTTTACTAAGAGATGGCCTACAGTCTAAAGCTTTATTTCAAAAGCTGTGACAAGCCTGAAGACTACACAGCTGTAAATGGAGCACTCCAACTTTAACTCGTTGACTCCAAGAAAATCTGCCTTTCCCACTCCCACAGCCATTACTACCCTTTTTGGTAACATACCCTTTCATAATCTTAACACAATAACTTAACACAATAACCCACAGCAATGTACACATGACCACAATAAGTAATTAGTAAACAATAACACAACAGTAAATAACAATAACACATTAATATGTAACGTTATCCCCAACAGTCCCAGCGTCCTTTACGCTATCTTATGCAAATGAGCCACGGCTGCTTAATTTCAAATGTACAATGGGATTTTACACGATTTATTATACTCTACCAAAGACATTTAAAGTTCCTGTAAACATACAGCGGTACTGTTCTGAACACCAGCTTCTGCATTCCTTAATCAAATGTTTTCTAAGGTGAAACTCAAAGGGATCAAAAAACAATCTAAATACAGGTATTTTATTAATAATACGAACAATAATACCATTAATATTACAGTGCACTTCATTTATAAGAATCAATGATATAAGAATCAGCCGCATATAGTGACTAAAACCACTGGGACAAAGTCATTCTTATTCTATCCAATGAAAATAATCTGCTTGTAAGAATCAAGCAATCCACTTATAAGAATCATTTCGGGGCAACAACTGACTACATGTAATACAGTTCTTTATCAAGTGCAAAATAATAATAATAATAATAATAATAATAATAATAATAATAATAATAATGACGTGTACAGCCAATAAAGCTGTTTTTAAATTTGATCACATCTCGTGTGATTAGGCACGTGGATCGTGTAATGATGCTGGAAACACTGCATTGTTTGTAATCAAACAGTGCCTGTGCCACTGCATTGTGCAGGTATGTTTTTTGTGTTCTCTGTAAGTGAAAATTTGTTTCAATAAAGTGAATACACATTCATTGAATACATACTGAGTACAGCACTGTTATTGTGTGATATGCGTGGGGGGGGGGGATTGCGGAGCTTTGCATCTCCGCTGAGTGAAAAACTGAGATTTGCATTGCAACTGAAAATAAGTAAGCCACACATGCTTAACCCTTTGAATAGCGAGTTCTAAAATGCACTGCCGGTCCTACAGAGTGAGTTTTTTTTTCTGTCTTCTGCATGCGCTTGATTATTACGAGTACAGTGTACAAACAAGCTGAAAACTATATGTTTGTATGTATGTAATGAATACGGACGAAATACAGACAAATCATTTTTACAAATACATATATATATATATATATATATATATATATATATATATATATATATATATATATATATATATATATATATATATTTTTAGTCATAGGGGAAGGGTTTGACTAAAAAATAACATGTAGGCAATAAACAACCACAACAACCCGGCCCTAATAAAAAAAAAAAAAAGGGCGAGAGAGAGACATGAATAAATCATATCTGGGTAAACAGGTTGTGGGGAACTGCAGGGAACAAAGCTTTCATTCTCAACTACAGTAATCATATCAGTCTGCTTTTAAGAATCAACCGCTTATAAGAATCAAATCACCTGGGATGGATGTGATTCTTATAAATGGAGTGCACTGTATTATTGTTTTCTTTAACAACAAAATTAATCATTGTTAAATTAATCCAAAGTCAATATTTTGAGATACTAATATGAACTTACAAGATTTCAAGTTTAATGTGCTTCCATATCCAGAAATGTAGAACATTGTAAATTTAAAAATACATAATTACCTGCACTTAACAGTTAAGTTAAAAACAGGATGTATTTTTAGAATAAAATGCATTTTTTCAAAATGTTTAACATTCAAATTTACTGTTTATGTTTAAAAAATAATAATAATAATAATAATAATAATAATAATAATAATTACATTGTAATATCACCGTTAACATTAACTTCAGTGCTTTAAACTGTGAAACACAAAACTCTCAATACAGGTAATTGCACATACATTTACTGATATTTTTTACAGTGCCTACTTTAATGCCAACAAGTTGCATCACCTTATACCACATTCTCACACAGCTACTGTATATGTAAGGCAGTCTGGCTGTTTCCTGCTGACAAGATTTTAATCTAATTTTGTATTTACATTACTGGGGCTTATTTTGTGTAGCAAAAGAGCACAGCAACAAATGTGATGCCAAAACACCAAACTGCTTCTTTTGTACTACTTCTTGGCTTATATAAGCTTCCTTCTTCTAGATGCCACCTTGCCTTTCCTGTCAGTATTATTACTAATGGATATCTGGGAGATTCACTATAGCTCTGGGAAGGAAACCACAAATGGGCAACCCATAGATGATCTTTTCAATATGGGCCTATAATAGGAGAAACCTTTTATGTACATTTAAATAAATCTGAGTGAATATGAGGCCTCTTTGAAACAATTTCTTGCTGTACAGCAGGGGTTTTCAACCGGGGGTACATGTACCCCTGGGGGTACTTCTAAGGGTCATAGAGGGTACATGGGATGACTCAGAAATGCACAAATAAAAATGAAAGTAAAAAAAAAAAATGTTTTTTATTTAAGGTATTATATATTCTCAAACACTGTTTATAGTTATTGAATGTTTGTTTAGCAGCTCAAAGTGAACTGCAGATGAAAAAAAAACACAGAATCTATCAAGTCCACATTTTTCCACCTGTACGCATACGCGATTTCGATTGAGTGGATTTCCTCTCTAATGTATCGGTGAAGCAAGCGTATGGTGATGGAGAGCGCTCTGGGCTGCTCATGATCGTTGCTGTTTTCAACTTGTGTCAGTGAAGCACAGTGTTTCTGCATTTTTTTTAGAAGTATAAATGCGCCGATAAACATAAATAATAAACAATAAACATTTTAAATGGCACACACAATTATGCTGAGGTGGGAAGTAAATGGTAACGTGATAAACATTTGCAGTGCAGATTATTTTGTATTTATAATGACTCTGCAGAATAGAAAGCAAATACGAGTGTTTCCAAAGAGATTGAATAAATACTGTCTTTTAATTATGTGCATCCAAAGACATGTAATTACATTTTATGAATGAAGATACTGTTTGGTATTCTGTCTTAAACCAGCAGTTTGTCAGTCCCAGACTGTTGTGAAAAATGATATATTAAATAAGTGGGGAAGCATTTGTTCATCAGATTATTCTGCCTTGTATTGCAACTACCATTCAGTGAGCGAAAATTGTAAAAGGTACTTTAGCTGAACTCCCAACAGAAGGGGTACAGTGTAAAAAAAAGGTTGCAAACCCCTGCTCCACAGGACCAGCTGCAAGACTAGGTGTCAGTCCTGACAATCTCATGGAGCAGTAACAAGGAACTCCTGCCATGGGACCAGAATAAGGGCGGATAAATGAATCCTGTTTTAAATACCATTATACACAGCTGTAACTATTACTGTAGTGACCCGGACAACTGGGAGCTCAGAACACCCGCTACTGTGGTTATGTGTTGTACGCGTTGTGTGTATTGTTAAACTGGTATGCATGTGAGTTGCCGACCCCTGTGTGTGACAGTTTTTTGAGTGAGATATAGTACCTGCTGCAGTGTGAGATTGGAAGCCAGCTACAGTTGTTTGTGGTTAATAAATAAAACACTGAACGCCACTCACCTTGTCAGCAACTTTATTGCTGGCGCCGCAAAGAAAAGGGACGGCGGTACATTATATTCACACAATTATTGTTTTGAGGTTCAGATTTTATTAGTGAGCTCCCCTAAATCCCTTGTTTAGAAAGATACAGGGTATTAGTGCTTGGGACAGAGTAGCCGTCTGCAGTGTGGGTGCATGCATTCGCTGCTGAGTGACAGGCAGGAGAGGGAGACGGAGGTTGAAGTTAATACACCCTGCAGGTGAACAGGATTTATTTACATATCAACACACTGAACAGCTCATGTGACACTTCCAGCAATGACAGTGCACGGAGCACATGTAACACCGTGTATGAAAACTTAGATGGGAGGTACAATCTCTGAACTAACCTTCTCTGTTCAATAATAAACTAACGCTGCTGAAGAGATTGATCATGGCAGACAGACTGTACTGTATTTCACAATAGAAAGTGAAACTTGGTGTCGTTGTAAATCTCTGACTACAAGACTTCATTTTTATAGCTCTTGTTTTTTGATGCCTTGGGCAACAAATCTACACCTGAATTAATCTTCCTTGATAAAATACTACTTTGCCTACGGGGCTGCATTTGATTGATGAAGGAAAAGATAGCAGCGGAAATTGAAATAAATGTTTTGCAGCTTTACATGTTAAAATGTGCTGTGGCGTATAATACTGATTTCCTGTGTTGTGGTGTTGGACACATCAGCATGGTCTAGTGCCGTAGAGAAAGGATTATACTGCTCTAGACCCTTGCAGTACAATAAACCACAACCTTTAGAAAGTACTGTAGAGCACAAGAGACATTGAAAACTACTGGTTCTTACTGCAATAAAAATGAGGAGACAGGTTTTTCCAAATGTCTCTTGTTACACTTTGGCACTTACATTGCATCTTTTGTACACTTTTTTGTTGTTGTCTAACCTAGACCCTTTTGTAGATATAACATCTTATATGGCTGGTCCTTTTATGGTAACTTGGCTGTTTTTCTACATGTGAAATGTTTTTAGACAGATGTGTACTTGTGGAAGAGGCAAACTGTGTTGCACTGTACGCATACCTATAGTCATGTAGGAGATGAATATTCTCATTTACAGAGGTATCCCGTAATTGCCCATAACAAAGAAACATCAATAATTTTATCTTTTATCTATATATCTGGAAAGCAAATTGTATTACTTGCTTAAGGAGGAAGCTAAATGCAGTATTGATGCAGAAAAAAGCAAAGGACATTCTTTTTGTTTTAATTTTCGTGAATTTGTCCTTACTAGGCTTTATTTTAATTTGTGTGTATATATATATATATATATATATATATATATATATATATATATATAACCCATTATATCACTTGCGTTGCTTGATAGCTTTATTAGCTAAAAATCGTGTCTAAAAACAAGCAAAAAAGAGAATTGTCATAAAACATTGATTAGTTCACCATGAGAATTGTTCTAATATTATTTATTTTCTGTTTACACTAAAAAGAAAATTTGCAACGGATGTAAACTTACATTGAAACTCTCGCCCATCAATGAGAACCCTTGGCAGTTTCAAGGATACATGCAATCTTAACGATATTTATTTACTGTGATTTGTTCCATCATCGCCTGCATAGCGTTTTATTTGTGCAGACGTCATCTATTCGATAAATGTTGGACATAATAGCCTGAAATACTATCTATATATTATTTATACAACCTTTAATGGATTATTGACAGTTGCCTAGATTGCTACAGTAAATCCAATGAGTGTTTGCATCCCCTACTGAATCAACATGAAGTGACATGATGGAAAGTACTACAGCCGTTTACAATATCCCCCACTAGTGTATGTACAGAACTGTAATACCATCCATTACAAAAAGAAAAAGAGGTCTAGTAAGTGGATTTAATGCATCAGTTTTTATATTGAGATGTAAATTCCTCATATATTCAAAATAAATGTACTGTATGGTGGCCATGTAAAGCACAACTGATTTGTGAAAGCGGTTTTTCATATCCACCAGAGAACTTTGAATGACCTGTCTCAACTTTTTTTTGTGTGTGTGACCAGCAAAAAAAAAAGTGTATTGGATTTATTCTTGTGGCAAATCTGGTTAGACAGAGACCGTTTTAAAATATAGACGTACAAAGGAAACTGCAATACCTCAAATGACATGAAAGTATAATATATAAACACATTTTAGAAGTCATCCTTCTTGCAGAAAATGTGTGTACATATTGGTAATTGCTGGATCAAATATTCAAACAAATGGGGTTTTTTTTTTAAGTGTGTCCAGAAGCAAAAACGACAACTTTTATTCATCTTCATTTTGATAGAATATTCTAACATTATTAGTTAGTCCCAGCACTATTGTATTCATGAGCATTCCATTCGTGTGCATATGCACACACACACACACACACACACACACACACACACACACATAAACTCTCGAATATTTGTGTTACTGTGTCAGCAGATTTGGTTAGTGTGTGTTTGACCCCTTACATAAAAAGTCATAAGTGTGCATTCCAGTGCTGAAGGAAAACTCATGTATAACTGTGTAGTCCTGGCTTCTCACAGCAGGAGGTGCTAATCACATTCATGGCCAGGAGGAGATTAAGTAAAATACATTAAAATTGTGCTTCAGACTTTTTTTTAGTACCATTTATTATTTTATGAAATACAAATGTTAATATATAGGCTTGTGTTCTAAATGCTTTTGATTTATAATTGTAATAAAGCCACAACTATGTAGGCTGTATACTCCTTTACCCCAAATCTCTAGAATCAATCTCATACTATATTGAATCATCACAGCCAAATAGATTTTCTTTTAAGCACAGTAAATAAGCAGGAGCAGAACATGAGTTACAACACAGCTGCATGCAAATGACACCCCTCCTGGCACAGTTTTCATATCCTCAACCACAACTGAAGTAAACACCTGCCCAGAATGTGTTCCACCTGAGCTGGAATGACCCTTTTGCAGTGTTACATATAAATAAAATAATGTTAAAACTTCCGAGGTGTTTATTTTGTGCCATTGTGTCAAAGAGCTTTCTGCCAGATAGAATGGTAATAGCAATTCAGTAGGCAATCATGCAATGCTGCTGCTCTGAACATAACTGTACATTAGGCAAAAAAAGGAACTGTATAGTACTGTTTCAATAAAGAATGAATCAAAGAAAAATATTAAAAGCAACCCCAGTGTAGGGTACACACTGTTGTACAGGGCTCTTGCCAGATTGAATGCATACTTTGGATTCTGATGGGTCTCAGGGGTTTAAATTATAACTGGATACAGTGTTGGGTAGCTGGAAATTGTACAGAACACACACTTATGTAACTTCCTGTGCTGTCTATACAGACACAGACAAATGTTACCTTTTATCTGTTTTGTAACAATTGTTTTGTTGTAGGGAACCTCACCATTACAATTATTATTATTTTTTTTAATTTGTGGTTGTGTAGGATCTGCAAAACCTATTTTGGTGAGCTGAAAGCAGTATGTGAAAACTTGATCAATATTGATCAACTTCTCAGACTTGTTACACATGTTCTTTTAAAGGAAGTTTTTGCAGTTAAATTTGTATCATAGAATGCCACCGTCGTGCTTGTTTTATTTGTTTTGTACCAGTAAACCAAAAGTACTATGCATTTCATCTACTCTTACTCTGTTCCGTAACTCATGTCATTTAAGGATAACACATTTGGTTTTATAGCTATGTGCATGTTTATCAGCGCAAAAGTGGCAAATAATATAACAGTTCAAAACATTAATATGGAATTCAAGTTTTTGCCATCCTCAAATATGGGCCTTGCTGTTTTATTTGAATTGTAGATTAACTTTATAGTTTTTTGCAAGGATTTGTACGTCTGTGTTTATTGAAACAGTCTAGTCCTTCTTGTTAATAATGCCTTTGTTTTTCTTTTCTTTACAGCTAAGCCCTTCACTTCAAAAGTGAAGCAAATGCGCCTACACAAAGAAGACTTTGAAATCCTTAAAGTGATTGGACGAGGAGCCTTTGGTGAGGTAAGCGTCTTGGCTGGATTCTTGTCTGCTCCCTTGTGGAGCGCACGCAGGGCTCTGCTATGAAATCCTCAGATGCTCTGCATGGAGAGTGGGGAAGATATTCAAGTTTGACAGAAACACCATAACAAACAAGACTTTGGTAAACTTGGCAACTGTTTGCGGTCCAAGCAAGTTGTACAGCAGCCGTTTATTGTTTTGTATTCTTTTAATTTAAAACATTCTCCTATTTCTATGTATACAGTTCTCCTATTTCTTTAGTTTTTCAGAAGAATGCCTCCTGAGCATCTAAGAGCCATTTTTAATGCAGAAGAGCTGCTCAGTTACAGTAGGACAGTGTTGCACCTTGCATCTGTTTTCAAGAATTCACACTGTGCTGGTTAACTGACAGAGAAACAGTCCGTTATGGAAAACGAATTATGTCCAACAAGGCCAAAGTGTTGCTTACACCATAACACTTGGTAGAAAAAATAAAATACAAAACATAGCTAGGGATGTTAGTTTCCATTATATATGCTAAACGTTTATGTTGTGATTGGTGTACTGTATTTTTGTATAGACTATGTGTATAGCCTTCAATTTTATGTGGAAGAAATATTGAATGTGAAATAAATTGGCCTACACTGAACACTTACTGTGTTGTCACTGAAGCTAATACCTTTATGTGGACTGCATATTTACATGCATATGACAATTGGTAAATGTTTAGGCAACATTTTAAATCTTTAACACTTGGCTCACATTTTAACTGCTAACACCCCTAGTCATAGCATGTCTGAACAGTAAGTGCTCAATATGACTGTAACAGGGCGAGGTGCCCTGTACATTTGATTTGTTTATTTATTTTTAGAACGGAGTCCCCCTCCGCCCCTGTTTAGTGGATGTTGTATTTATTTTTATGATTTAGTATTGTATTTTATATGACGGCGAGGCGCCGCAGGTTTTGTTTTTGTATTTATTATTATTATTATGTTAGATGACGGTGTAGCTGGATGTTTGTTTATTATTTAGTAGCGTGGATGGGAAGCCCCATCCACACAGTATTTAAAAACTCGTGCAGAAGGTGGCCATCTCCCGAATTAATTAAGTGATTAATTTTGTTGCTAATCGGGAGATGGTCACCTGAATATAAAAAGCCTGCAGCTCTCCAGCTTCATGGTTGGTGTTCAAGAGGAGGAACGAGAGCGGAGAGAGCGAGCGAAAATGAAAGTAAACTTAAAAGAAAATCCAGGAACAGTGATGGCAGTTGCTCAGCCTGACCTGGCTCTTACTTGGTAGTTTGGGTGCGAGATTTGTTTTGATAAAACCTTTTATTTTGCTCTGTGAGCAGTGTTTTCTTTTTGTTTAAACTTTTGATTTATTTTTGTTATTAATAAAAACGGCGCTGAGCCTTTTACCTGCAGTACTCCCTGGTGTCAGTTTATTTTTCCCTTCCTGCTTCTGCCTGACGTCAGACCACTCGTCAAGCCTGTCACACGTGGTGTCCAGCGTGGGATCACCAGCGCCTCCTAGACGCAGGCAGAAGTAGGGTACTGCAGTTTTTTTGTTTTTCATTTTTTTTCGATTATTACTTGTGGAGAAAGGAGAGTGTGGAGGAAGGAAGATGGGAGGAAGAAGAAAGAAGAGCTGCAGAAAGCAGCAACTGCAACAGCAGCAGCTGTGCAAGAGGTGGTGGTCCCGGGTCCCCAGTCAGTTTGGACCCCGGGACTGGGCGGTTGAGCAGGAACAATGGAGGGCTGAAGGGGCCCCCATGTGCGCTGCCTGCGGCGAGTTCGGGCATGGCAGGGAGGACTGCCCCTACGGTGATCCCCAGTACGAAGAGGCCTGGAACCAGGGCCTGGTTGGGGATGCTGCCGAATGGTTCTGGGCAGTCGACAATAACTAGGAGTGAGGAGCCCGAATGCCCACTGCCCAAGCCTGCGCCAGCAGAGGAAGAGTGCCTGCTGATCCCACCACCATCACCAGAGGAGATCAGCTGGGAGGCCATCCTCCGCTCTGTAGAGGCGTCCTGCTGGTGCCCCATCTGCGGAGAGCGGGGGCATACCCCACTCAACTGCCCCCTCCTACCAGAGGGGTGCTTGCTGCGCCCAGTCCCACCAGTAGAGGGAGAGTGCCTGCTGGTCCCGCCTCCACCACCTCCAACGGCCGGAGCAGAGCTGCAGGAGCTGTCTTTGTCTCCACCGCAGCCACTAGCAGAGGGAGAGTGCCTGCTGGTCCCACCACCGCCAGCAGAGGGAGCATGCCTGCTGGTTCCGCCTCCATCGCCGCCACCAGCAGAGGGAGCATGCCTGCTGGTTCCGCCTCCATCGCCGCCACCAGCAGAGGGAGCATGTCTGCTGGTTTTACGGCTGCAGCCAGAAGGGGAGGAGGCCCTGCCGCCTTCGCAGCCAGAAGGGGAGGAGGCCCTGCCGCCTTCGCAGCCAGAAGGGGAGGAGGCCCTGCCGCCTTCGCAGCCAGAAGGGGAGGAGCCCCTGCCGCCTTCGCCAGGAGCAGATCAGCAGGAGCTGCCTCTGCCTCCACCATCACCACCTGAGGGAGAGGAGCAGGAGCTGCCTCTGCCTCCACCATCATCACCTGAGGGAGAGGAGCAGGAGCTGCCTCTGCCTCCACCATCACCACCTGAGGGAGTGGAGCAGGAGCTGCCTCTGCCTCCACCATCACCACCTGAGGGAGAGGAGCAGGAGCTGCCTCTACCCTCACGACAGGACGGACCGGAACAGAAGGCTGGCGGTCCGCAGCTGCCCTTGCACAGGCTGCTAAAAGGAGCAAGGGGGAAAACCGCTGGGTCGCAGCGGCTGAGAAGAGGGCCAAACCTAGCCCCACCGCTGGTCCTGGGTCCCCTCCTGCAATCGCCTCCTGAGGGTCTGCTGCCGCCGTCGCCTCCTGAGGGTCTGCTGCCGCCGTCGCCTCCTGAGGGTCCGCTGCCGCCGTCGCCTCCTGGGGGACCGCTGCCGCCCTGTCGTGCACTGCCCAAGGATGCCAGCCTCACACCGCCCAAGGATGCCAGCCTCGCACCGCCCAGGGATGCCACGCCTGGATCGCCTGGGGCTGCCTGTTGCTCCGCATCGCCTGGGGCTGCCTGTTGCTCCGCATCGCCTGGGGCTGCCTGTTGCTCCACACAGGGGACAGGGTACGAGGGAGAAATGGAGCTCCCGCTGCCGCCTCCATGGCCAGGGGCTCCCCTCCCGAGTTCGCCTCCCGAGGGTCCGCTGCTGCTGCTGCCGTCGCCTCCCGAGGGTCCGCTGCTGCTGCCGTCGCCTCCCGAGGGTCCGCTGCTGCTGCCGTCGCCTCCCGAGGGTCCGCTGCTGCTGCCCTCGCCTCCCGAGGGTCCGCTGCTGCTGCCGTCGCCTCCCGAGGGTCCGCTGCTGCTGCCGTCACCTCCCGAGGGTCCGCTGCTGCTGCCGTCGCCTGGGGTCGCCATGGATCCTGCTTCGCCTGGGGTCGTCGAGGGTCCTGCTTCGCCTGGGGTCGCTACACTGTGGCCAGAGCCCAATGAAGGGGAGCTGCCAGCCATGAAGAAAGGGGGGGAGGTCAGGAGACCAGCTCCCCCAGCCGCATTTCCGTGGCAGGAAACACAGTGGCCAGAGCCCCACGGAGGGGAGCTGGCAGCCACGAAGAAGGGCGGGGAGGTCAGGAGACCAGCTCCCTCGCAGCAGTTTCGCTGCCGGAGATCGTGGTGGTCGGAGCCCCACGGAGGGGAAATGCCGCCATGAAGAAGGGGGGGAGGTCAGGAGACCAGCTCCCCAGCCGCACTTTCGCGGCAGGATAGAGTGTGGCGGAGCCCCGGAAGAGGGAGCTGCCAGCCACGAAGAATTGGGGGTGCCAGACATTCCACCATGGCCACCCCCAGAAACAACTTGCTTCCCTCTTCCGGGACTTTGAGACTGAGGGGGAGGTGGCCGCTAGCCATGTGTGCTGCACAAGGGGATATGTAACAGGGCGAGGTGCCCTGTACATTTGATTTGTTTATTTATTTCTAGAACGGAGTCCCCCTCCGCCCCTGTGCAGTGGATGTTGTATTTATTTTTATGATTTAGTATTGTATTTTATATGACGGCGAGGCGCCGCAGGTTTTGTTTTTGTATTTATTATTATTATTATGTTAGATGACGGTGTAGCCGGATGTTTGTTTATTATTTAGTAGCGTGGATGGGAAGCCCCATCCACACAGTATTTAAAAACTCGTGCAGAAGGTGGCCATCTCCCGAATTAATTAAGTGATTAATTTTGTTGCTAATTGGGAGATGGTCACCTGAATATAAAAAGCCTGCAGCTCTCCAGCTTCGTGGTTGGTGTTCAAGAGGAGGAACGAGAGCGGAGAGAGCGAGCAAAAACGAAAGTAAACTTAAAAGAAAATCCAGGAACAGTGATGGCAGTTGCTCAGCCTGACCTGGCTCTTACTTGGTAGTTTGGGTGCGAGATTTGTTTTGATAAAACCTTTTATTTTGCTCTGTGAGCAGTGTTTTCTTTTTGTTTAAACTTTTGATTTATTTTTGTTATTAAATAAAAAACGGCACGAGCGCCTTTTACCTGCAGTACTCCCTGGTGTCAGTTTATTTTTCCCTTCCTGCTTCTGCCTGACGTCAGACCACTCGTCAAGCCTGTCACAATGACCTTAACAGCATCCCTTATCTAAATGTCAACCATATCTTCCTTACCTGTTGGTCTACTGTTGCTTCAGTTTCACTGCAGTATAACAAATACTTTTCTCCTGACATGCGACCCTAAGCTGGTCAAGTGACTTTTGAACCACTCTGTATAAAGTATTTTATCCTCTGTTCATCTTCATTCCTTCATCTTTAAGTGGCTGTGTCCTTCTAATCATGCCAGGGTCGCAGAAGCCTAGTTTTTTTTTTTATTCACAGGCACATGCCTTCGAGCATGTGATGGTTATAAAAATCTGACCTGATTTAACAGAAACCTCTCGCACACCACAGCTATGCAAGTGATTTGTGCGAGTCATATAATTAGCCTGCAGAATTAGTTTTCTCTAACAGATCTGTAATGTTTTTTGGAATCCTAGGAGCGACGATCATGTTTACTGTAAAATAAGTATTTCCTTCAGTCATACAGTTAAAGGGTATGATTCCCAAGCAGCAGGGTATTCACAATTGATTGCATTAAGCATAATTTGGAAGCTACGTTTAATTGTACTATCTATAAATTACATTTAAATTTTTACCGTAGCATCATGGAAAATGGATTCCTTCTGTTGATCATTAATACAGATCAGGTTCGTAATATTCTGCATCGAACCCAATGCTGGGTTTTCATGCTTTCACTTATTTTTGTCTTCACTGCAGATCATTGCTGCAAATAATCAATTTTCATACACCATCCTTTCCTGGTATATATTACATAATAAAGTCTTAAAAGCAGTACAATGGTATAATGTGTTCATGACGACATCACTTCTGGAGAGGGTAGCCTTTTATTTTTCCTACACTACAAAGCAATTCAGTCTGCTTTCAGTTGGGTTTTTTTTTTTTATTTAACCATGAGGGGAACTGACCTGGGAAATCAGTGTTTTCTATTGCCATCTATAAATACAAGCTATCATCCGAAACTTTAAACGCTCAATTATAAGATTTTGATCCAACTAAATACAGACTTTGTAAGAAAGGAGAATTTTAATATTTGCAAAACATTGACAAAAAATTGTCATCAAAAACTATAATTCATTTTTACATCAGGACATCTCCTTAAAATAGAAGGCAGTCTGCTTTTACTAGGAGCTGAGTTTTGTTTGAACCTTAACCTCCTTCTTGACAGCTGTAACCATGACCTTTGACAACCCACTATGCTGGCCTGCAACCATTCTACAAGCAGCCAGGTCACAGGTAGCAGGCCCAAATGAGGCCTTTGAACTCATGGTTTATGAGTTCTGTCTCATGATTGATTGACCTTAAAGAGGAACATGGTTTGGACATGAATCTCAGTTATCTTACCTAATGCATTGTTGTTTAGATTCACTTTCCATATCATTTTCTATTTCATGTATCACATCCTGTTGGCAGGAGTTTTAAAGCCCTTCAACAAGATAACAGAAACATGTCTAATCTCTATGTACATCTGTTACACCAGAGTAGTGGTGGGCTTGTATAAAATCTCCACCATATAATAACCATCAAAAAAATACCATGTTAACCTTAATATCATGTATAACACGGCCGCTCTCACTCACGTTTGTTTGCCCCTATAAAAACGTAGACCCGACACAAACTTGAGGTTTTAGCGCTTTTTATTTGCACTTTTAATAATACAAAAATAAACAAACAAAATAAACACCTAGCTCTACTCGAGCACTAACTATAAACAGTACAGCTAAGTTGTTTACCTGTTAACAAAGAAACACACTGTATTACTGTAACACACAGTGCCTCTCGTTTGACTGCTCGGCAGCAGGGTACACCTTCCTGCTTCCTTCTGCTCGGCAGTGCAGAACAGACTCTCCCTTTTAAACTCTGCACCTGGCTTTAATTTACAATAACTGCCAGGTGCAGGTGATAATTTAACAATTAACAATGAAATGAAACAATTAACACACGCATTTGCACATGTGTTTGGCAGGGAGGATTTGAACCCCTCCCTGTCTTGCTACACATGCTACACAATGCAAGTTGTAAAATGAAGGCTTAATAAAATGGATTAATACTACTGTAAATTGCTGTCATTAACAAACAACACAAAATAAAAATCACACTTCCTTTCACAGAATGCTTTAAACTTTGGTTATTTTATATTTCATTATAACCAAAAGCTGGAAAAAGGCATAGCAATTAACATTTTTTAAAGTGAATACAATTTGTACAACTTAAAACTTAAAAGTTTTATAATTTTTTAAACTATATATTATTCTACCTATAATTAAGATCTTTCCATTGCTCAAAACAATTTGTTGCTTAGAAAAATTAACATACAAAAAAAAGTGCTTTGTTTACTGATGGTAAACAGAATTAGGAGATGATCTGTCATATTGCTTAAAATACAAACATTTACGAATGCAGGTTATTAAGAGCAGAGAAACATTATTTATTTTTGGCACAGGGTAAAATATGTTTAGCAACACCATTGAAAAATGTATTTTATATGTATTTATATGTACAGTTCCCTTGACATTGCACAAGTAAGCTTCCAATGTTGTGACTAATGATTATTACACATATGTTTTTACAAAAAACAGTTCCTTTTCAAGTACGAAATGTAATTAATTACTGTATAGGTATTTACCTCCATAAGACCTGAAACCTGAATTATTGTATACCAAACCTTCTCACCAAGCCTGTGACGCAGTCATGGCCCGCACCCAAGGGCACAAAAGGACTGTGCTCACAGATCTCTGCACAATTTTTCCTTTCAAGAATTACCTCATCGCAGCTTGTTCAGATAAGTACATCATTGCTTGTATCTGTATATATTATGCATTTATTGTGGTTTTACACAAATCATATGTGTACTATCTTCATTTTTATTTTATTTCTCGTTTTTGCCTGTCTGCAACGTGGTGCTCAGCCGCACTGCGCAGGACCGAGATACTCTCTTCGGTTGTGGTTGCTTTAAGCAATTTCAACCACAGTATCTTGATGCCGTGAGTTTTTTAGCATCACCATTGCGAAGGCTGTTGGTCCATTCTAACAAGCAGGCTTCCCTCAGTCTCGTGTGTGGTACCGACTGAGTGGTTTTGTCAGTGGCTCTTACAAATGAGCATCCCTGTACGTTGCCACCCACGGTGACTACGAACCGGTGGACCGAACAGGGACCGAGGTTATCATACTGGTCCAGGCGCCGTCTCGGACCGTACCCGTATGGTACCGTACCCGTACTGACCTGGTGCTAAAGTCACTGGTCTGGTATCAAACCAGTCTCACTCGGGTCTTGACCCGCCCAATCGATTATCTATAAGCAGATTGAGGCAGCACCTGTACAACTGTATCTGTACACTGCATTGCTTGCTCCTTGCATCATGCCCGGGTTCTATCCCTGTTGGACATGCAAAGCCAATCTGTCTATTGAGGACTAGCACAGCAGGTGCTCTTCATGCCTGGAGCCAGAGCACACCAAGGAGGCAATGGCTAATCACAGCTTCTGCAAGTTTTTTGCCCCTTTTTCCAAGTGCACACTTAAGAAGTGGTTATACCACAGCTGTAAGGAGCGCTCTATGTTGCTTACTCTTGCTCAGCGCTCTTCCCCATCTCCCTCTCCTAGAGAGATGGCTACATCCTTACACCACGGCTCTGTGCCAAGGGAGAGTGGACGACACAGGAAATCATCCTCACAGTCTTCCTCATCCTCCTCAAGCTAGGCGATCGGCAGACTGGAGTAGATGGAAAAGCTCTGGGAAGCTGTTTTCCACCAAGGAACCATTCTCGCCGAATTACTGAGATAATGTTGGGCATCTCCTGCCATGCCTGTCCCCTTATACCGTTAATCAAGAGGGCCACTGCAATTTCCTAGAGCAGGAGAAACAAGAGTCGATTTTTGTCGACAAGCTTACCGTCTCTCCCATATCTCCCCCAGTTCACTCCGGACTTTCAGCTTGAAATCCAGTCTTCCTGGGACCGTTCAGCAACAGCTCCTGCTGTTTCCCGGTTGATGGATGCCCTATATACGGTGCATGATGCAGAGAAGCTGGGCCTGGCCCATTTTCCGCCAGTTCAGGATTCTATTGCCGCCTTGGTCCAGGTGCCTAATTTAGCACTCCTTTCTAAGGACACAGCCTGCCCTAACAAGCAGTGCTGGGTCTATTCAGCCAGTGCATTCGCAGCATGGCTAGGCAGTTATAACAGCATCCTGGTCTACCAGTCGCAAGAACCGTGTGTCCAAGCACAATGGACAGGCTATAGAGAGAAATCTGGCTGTGGTGGTAGCTGCACGTAGGCAGCTTTGGCTTTCCCAGGCACGTGTGTCTGATGGTGACAAAGCACCGCAGTGGATGAGATGATGCAGCGCTCTCACCGCGTGCGGGAATCCACGAAGGAACTGGTTCACCTGCTCTCCAAGCGACCACCTCCAGTAAGTAACCAGCGGCAAACTGGCGCCCTAGTCCCCAGTAGGCTGTGCCCGCTGCCAGAGGTGAGGTGCAGAACCGGCCAGCAGCTGCTTGCCGCGGAGGCTTTAATAGGTTCCGCCGCCCAGCACAGAGACCACAGGCTAGCAGCCCTAGGAATTTGCTACCACAGACCCAGGGCCCCTTCTCAGGGAACCATCTGGACTATTGGCGTCAGTGTACTACAGATATCTGGGTGCTTAGTACCATTCAGACCGGCTACCCTTTCGAGGCGTGATTGCAACTTCAGTCACGGACCCACAGGACACCGCTGTGGTGTCTCAGGAGGTAGCAGCCTCCTATCTAGGGGTGTGCTTGGACTCTGGGACTAAGCTGGCCACTCTGTCGGGCGACAGAGTGCACAGAATAGCTGTTTGGAGCTCTTTCAGCTCAACAGAGTGCTCACAGTGGTGACTTTCCAGAAACTTCTGGGCTTGATGGCAGCACCTTCCCAGACCTTTCCATTGCATATGGGCCCTCTGCACCACTGTCCAAAGGCACTTTCTTGGTGGAGACAGCCAGCCCATCTACGCCTAGGCATAGCGCTGGGCAGTGTCACCATAAGGGAGGTCGTCACCATGGACACGTCCAGCGTGGGCTGGGGCATTGTGTGGAATAGTCGGGGTGTGCAAGGCGTGTGGAACCTACCACTTGGCAGGGTCTCCACATCATTGTTTTAGAACTGCAGGCAGTTTACCTAGCCTTGCAGAGTTTTTTGCAGGAGGTTTGAGGGAGACATTTGCTTGTGACAACAGTGGTGGCTTATATCAACCACCAGGACGGCCTCAGGTCGCCCAGTCTCCATTGTGTGGCCTGCAAGCTTTTGTTCTGGGCACACGAGAACCTCCTCTCACTATAGGCAGTACATCTGCTCGGGGTGACAAACTGGGTGGAGGACCTCCTCTCAAGGAGAGTCCCCAGCAGCACAGAGTGGAGGCTTTACCCTGAGGAGAGGTTCGGGAGTGTAGAGATAGATCTCTTTGCCTCCCAGGAATCATCTCACTGTCCACTCTTGGTCTCCATAATAGGAGACGGGGACCCACTGACAATAGATGCCTTGGCCCACCAGTGGCAGAGACTTGTGTTATACGCCGTCCTACCACTCGCCCTGCTCCCGCTGTGTCTGGAGAAAATCAGGCAGGACTGGGCCAAGGTGCTCCTAGTAGTCCATTATTGGCCCAGGAGACCTGTTTGTTTTTTGAATTGTCGTTGCTAATTATTTTTATTATTTTCTGCCAATTTGATATGTCCAATTATTTTTAGGCTCAGCTCACCGCTACCACCCCTCCACTGACTCAAGGGGGGCGAAGACGAACACACGCTGTCCTCCGAAGCATGTGCCGTCAGCTGACCACTTTTTTCACACTGCAGATTTTTTTTTCACATCGGAGGACAATGCAGCTATTGGTCAGCTTACAGGCAACCCTGCAGGTGCCCAGCCAAGGACACCCTGGCCGACCTAAACCCTCCCCCCCAGGCGATGCTTGGCCAATTGTGCGCCATCCCCTGGGAACTCCCGTCCACGGTCGGCTGTGGAATAGCCTGGACTTGAATCGGTGACGTCCAAGCTATAGGGTGCATCCTGCATTCCATGCGTTTGACCCCATGACCTGTCCCATGGCAGTAATAATGCAATTTTTGCAGGACCAATTTGCCATGTCAAAATTGACTCTGCCTCCCCAGGAGCTCACTTCCTGGTGGGGCAATTTTTGAAAGGGGCTTGGCAGCTTCGGCCGCCTATGAAGGATATTGTTCCATTCTGGAGGCTAAATGTGGGCTTAATGCACTCATGAAGCCACCATTTGAAGCCCTGCATACAGGCTTTTTACCGAAGATGATCTTGACATTCCATGTCAACCAGTCTGTGGAACTGGAGGCTATGAGGTGAAATCCCACCCTTATGAAAAAAACATATATTTTTAATATATGGTAGAAAAGTATGATCCTTATATTTTTCAAATATAGAAATTGGCCCCATTTATATATATTTAAAATATATTTTAGTCTGTAATCCATATATTTATTTTATATGTTGAAAATATATAGTGCACCATATATTTTCATTAGTCTGTAATCCATATAAAATAAATATATGGATTGCAGACTAAAATATATTATAAATATATCCCATATATTTTAAATATATAAAAAGGGGCCAATTTCTATATATGAAAAGTATAAGGATCATACTTTTCTACCATATATTAAATATACATGTTTGTTCCATAAGGGCATGGTCAAGCCCTTTCTAAGCAGCGGCTGTCAGGACATGGTCAGGACTGCCTATGAGCTGGCCAACTTGCCCCCTCCAGAAAAGCTCACTGCCCATTCCACCAGGGTCATGGTAATTTTGTGGGCTTTATTCCAGGGTGCATCTATCAAGAACATTTGCAATGCAGCAGTGTGGGCTACTCCCCCATACCTTTACGAGGATCTACAGACTTAAGGCCATTGAACACTGGATCCGTTCCGTCATTTAGCATCCGTCATCCGAAAAAGTCGTGAGTCAGTCCATTGCACAATAGATGCATTAATATCGTACTTCAGAGCGCTGGTGTGCAGTGGAGGATTTGTAGTAAATGTACCTAGTTTCAGTATTTAATAAAAAATAAATACAATTCTGTTGTACTTTGAACTTTGAAAAAATGTTAAATATAGTATAAGATTAATGGTCAGCAAACGCTGATGGAAGTTAAAACATTTGCTAATTGTTACGTTTCTACTAGATCTACAATAATGTTGTTACACAAAAAATTAAAAGAAACATATGGTATTACACAACACAGTTGTCATAGCATCAGAAACCATATGACTAATATTTCATTTTTCAAACACTTGCTCCTGTAATAAATATATCTAAAAGTTGGGAAGCTAGCAATAGGCTACTGAAAGTACTTCACAACAATGACCTTCTACTCTCTGTGATGGAGCCAGAAATTCCATCACTTTCATGTACTGCCCCTCTTTTCTGACTGTTAAGCCCTGACCGCTCTTGCCCTGTCACGCTTCTTTCTCTGATATGTGTCTCCAGGTTGGGCCATTGTTTCTTTACTTCCTTTGAATGAAATTGAAATAAAATGTGTATGCTTGTAATAACCTATACTGCACAAAATCCATGTGTTTATGTATGCTATCAGTTCATAATTTCATGTTTTATAATACATATAATTCATGCCGTAGTCCATTCATGTTTTATAATACATATAATTCATGCCGTAGGCAGCCTTTCCATTTGTTTTCTTTTTTTTCAAAGTGTTTGTTGGATTTATTATAAAGTAATTTTTGTTTGGCGACACACACAATGAGATTTTCTATTTTATTCAGGGAACTGCAAGAATCCACGTGTCTTCCCAGTCGTTTTTCATTGGTCAATGTAATTTTTAACGCACTTCAAATTGGATCAAATCGAACTTGTTTTAATTCCAAAATTGACGCGTCACCGTTGTACAACAATTACAGACTCAGTGTGCAAGGTGCAATAAAGAATGCACGTGATCGTTTTTTTGTGTTTAGACGCACGTTAAATTTGGATGCGTTATCGGATCCGGTGTGCAATGGCCTTTAATGTCGTGGATCCTCAAAACCCTTTTTTTCTAAACTAGAGTGTTAAGGGCGGCTTCTCATTTGACCTTTAAGACACAAGCATGGGGGTAAGTTTCTACCTCAATTTTTTCACCCAAGCTACTTGTTACTGGGGTTCCGTATAGTAAAGCCCAGGGCAGCCTCTTGGCTTAGCCTTGTATCATTCCAGTCATTCTGCAATCTTTCCCTTGCTATGGCTTTGGTACACTCACCTATATGGTAATGGTTACATTTAGTACTTAAAAGGGAACGTTAGATTATTATCATAACCCTGGTTCCCTGAAACAGAAATGTAACCATTAACCTTCAAGGCCGCTGCGTCCATAATTGCAGCAGGCTTGAAGGAAAAATGACGCTGAGATCTATGAGTCCAGTCATTTTATGCCCTAGGGGTGGGCCATGATTGTATCACAGGCTCGTTGAGCAGCTTTGGTATACAATATTCAGGTTTTGGGACTTCAGGATATAAATACCCATACGGTAATGGTTACATTTCTATTTCAGGGAACCAGGATTATGATTATAATCTTCACCTACCTAAAAAAGTTTTAATACTGTAAGTTGCTTGTTTTAAAGAAAACTACTTTAAGAATAAGTAGGCGATCACGCTGCAGTCGCTTGTCTGCTAATTGAGACATTGAAATATACAGTATAATGAGTTCACAGAAAGATCTCCCTCAGACACTTTGCTAAGGCTGGAAGTATCATCGCTTGGTTTAGAAGGATGCTTGCAGTAGAAAAATGCAAAGGCAAAAAGACAGTGATGATTGTGATGAGAGTAAGGTAGAAGTGGATGGAGTGTTTAAGTGTGAGGCTCGGTGAGAAAGCGGAGTACTACTGAGGGTTGTTTTGTACAGGATGTTGAATAGAAAGGTATTCATATGAAAATTGTTTTTTTTTTTTCGAAATCAAAATTGGGGTTAAGTTTCCAAAAATGTAGCCACAGGAAGCCTTAAACATTGAATTACAGCAAGGTTGGTATGTTGTTCAGATTACACTTGATATTGCTACTTACAGTAATTTCAGTGTAGTTTGCAGTTTGACACCAGTTCTCCATATTTCTGACAGCTTGGGGTTATAGGAGCCATATGACATTTCTGGCCTGAGAGAATCTTTTCTGGGTTTTTTTCTTCTTTTTTTTCTATCCGTAAGATTTCAGGAAGCTCTCTTATGTTGTCCAGTACTATAAAACATCAGCACCCAGTCTGAAAGCAAAAACTGAAGTTGGATCTGGATCTGGACACTGATATTATTTTAGGTTCAAATTAATTTTAACTTAAATGAAAGTTGTTTTTTTATATAAACATAAAAAGTTGTATATTATTCATATATAATTTATGCCTAGTAATTAATTATATATGTGTCTTGATGTATTAACCCTTTAGGTTCATTCCATGACAAATCACCCAAACAATATTGGATTTAACACCCTGCTATCTCTGATTTACACCAAACTCTGTGCTCACGGTTGTTCATGGCAAAAAATTCAAACGTTATGTTTGCAAAACTTTCAAAGGTATATTTCACCCAGTATTTCACCCAATATACAAGAAACTCGGGGGTACCCAGTTACAACCCAGCAGTCCATACACAGGATATAGTGTATTAAATCACACAATTGTATGTCTGAAAATGGTTCAAATATCCAGTTAAGAAGTAGTTTTATGCTGGTTTAAGGAAAATGTAATATTTTTTTCCAACAAAGTATATTAAAATTTTAGAAATCACATCCATATTCTTGTATAAGGACATTGATCTTAAAAAAAACAAAAAAACAAAAAAACTCTACGCAGTTGCCAAACTTTACATAAGGATGTCAGCTATTCATGAACATTACCATGACGTCATTGTTTTGTGTTTCTGGAACATCACACGCAATAGTGTGGCTTTTCAATGTTAACTATGTGATTTCAATCCAGTAACCTAACCTGACATTATAACTGTTTATTGCTACTCATTCAGTAAATAGTAGGGCTGCTTGGAAACAAGCTATCTGAGTTTGATCTCTTTGACTGGAATTTCTTTCTTCATTTTTTTTTTCATTGAAACCATCTGTAGCCACCAGGGACTCTGGATATTGTAATGGAAATAATTAGATGATGAGCACATTTATAGTAAAGTATGCCATAAAGTTAAATAGAGTTCAATAATGAAATGCGCTTGAAGTCTGATTAAATACAGTACAATTTTAGTGTTTTTACTAAATATAGCCAGATATCGGCACTATGAATGGAATCATGCTCTCAAAATGTATTTTCTGTTCTATTTTTACACTCATTGTAAATTCAACTAACTGGGTTCTGAGTTGATCATTTATTATGTTGCCCCTCCCCCCATAAAAATTAGTGTTCATGAAGCTAAAGGGCAATGTGTCGGCAGGAACCAAGAGGACTGAAGCTAAGGGGCAATGTGTCGGCAGGAACCAAGAAGACTGAAGCTAAGGGGCAATGTGTCGGAAGGAACCAAGAGGACTGAAGCTAAGGGGCAATGTGTCGGCAGGAACCAAGAGGACTGAAGCTAAGGGGCGATGTGTCGGCAGGACCCAAGAGGACTGAAGCTAAGGGGCAATGTGTCGACAGGACCCAAGAGGACTGAAGCTAAGGGGCAAAGTGTGTCGGCAGGACCCAAGAAGACTGAAGCTAAAGGGCAATGTGTCGGCAGGACCCCAGAGGACTGAAGCTAAGGGGCGATGTGTCGCCAGGAACCAAGATGACTGAAGCTAAGGGGCGATGTGTCGGCAGGAACCAAGAAGACTGAAGCTAAAGGGCAGTGTGTCGGCAGGACCCCAGAGGACTGAAGCTAAGGGGCAATGTGTCAGCAGGAACCAAGAGGACTGAAGCTAAGGGGCGATGTGTCGCCAGGAACCAAGATGACTGAAGCTCAGGGGCGATGTGTCGGCAGGAACCAAGAGGACTGAAGCTAATGGGTAATGTGTCGGCAGGACCCCAGAGGACTGAAGCTAAGGGGCAATGTGTCGGCAGGAACCAAGAGGACTGAAGCTAAGGGGCGATGTGTCGGCAGGACCCAAGAGGACTGAAGCTAAGGGGCAATGTGTCGACAGGACCCAAGAGGACTGAAGCTAAGGGGCAAAGTGTGTCGGCAGGACCCAAGAAGACTGAAGCTAAAGGGCAATGTGTCGGCAGGACCCCAGAGGACTGAAGCTAAGGGGCGATGTGTCGCCAGGAACCAAGATGACTGAAGCTAAGGGGCGATGTGTCGGCAGGAACCAAGAAGACTGAAGCTAAAGGGCAGTGTGTCGGCAGGACCCCAGAGGACTGAAGCTAAGGGGCAATGTGTCAGCAGGAACCAAGAGGACTGAAGCTAAGGGGCGATGTGTCGCCAGGAACCAAGATGACTGAAGCTAAGGGGCGATGTGTCGGCAGGAACCAAGAGGACTGAAGCTAAAGGGTAATGTGTCGGCAGGACCCCAGAGGACTGAAGCTAAGGGGCAATGTGTCGGCAGGAACCAAGAGGACTGAAGCTAAGGGGCGATGTGTCGACAGGACCCAAGAGGACTTCCACTTATAGTGAACACAACTCAGTCCTGACATGAACATCCCCTGCTTTTGGGCCTCTCTAAAGCAGACTATACAAGACAGTTTTGTCATGTTAGAATGTGCTCTGGATTTATTTTTATTTTTTTTGTGAAGTTTAATAAAAAGATTAGTGAATTAGCACACTACTCCACATAACCACTTTATTCCAAGTGAAAAGCACAAACATGTTTGTCTGTGCACTTTATACTTATGATATATATACATCGCTAAGTGGAACAACAAAGTGATATTCTGAATATTTGGAAACCCTAGTTTTAGGCTTTTAAGAGAATTACCTCCTAATCTATGTAGACCTTTCCAGATGGATCCGTGCCTTTTAAAATTCCTACAGCTGACCTGTTCTGAAATACAGAAAGAACTCCATTGGACTAGCTGTCTAAACTTTGAGGTTTCCATGCACGGAAGAACCTGTTGTACTCGTCTTTGAGCTCATACTGAGCAGTAAAATAATTGTTTTAAACTTGTATCCATGTTCCACTTTCTAAAGTGTTATGTGGTATTGCAACAAAACACAATTAACCGTTTTTTAAAAAAAAAAAAGTGAATACACACATTAAAATTATATATATATATAAATAAATAAATAAATAAATAAATAAATAAAATGCATTGATTAAACGTTCGCTTCACCAGTGGACAACATGTTGTATGAAATCCAGTTTAACTTGCTTACCCTAAATTATGAAACACATGGCATAGAGGGTTTTAAAAAAGCTTTAATACAGGACACAGACAAGCACTATATTTAGCTCTTGTTAACAGGCTGACAGAGTTTAGTAAACCCAGAATATTTATTTTTTGACAAATTTACCCTTTTGTATTTTTTCATTGTGAAATGTTTTAAATTGGTGGGGTTTTTTATACCATTTAGATTTTTACAATGGAATATTTTATTTAATTAGTGTGTGAATCACTCAGAAAACATGTATCTGTGTTTGTTTGAATTAAAATTTCATCAACATAATAGGCTATCTGTATTTATTTTTGTTGTTTTATGAATGAGTATGAAATCGCCTTGGTGCCCTTTGGTTGGATTTATGTTTTGCCTTTTTGCCCCCTAGAACTGCCTTGGTGCCCCTGAATCTTCACGCCCAACGAAGGCAACATTGCCTTGCCCTTCATGACCTTAACTTACTGCCCTGCCTCCATTTAAGACTTGTCGATCAATTTTCAAATTACAGTCTTGCACATCCTACATCTCCTACATCTCAGACAACTGTAAAGAGCCCAACTGTGTTAATAAAATGCAACTTTTTGTTATTTTTAGGGATATCAAGTATGATGTTCTTGCATTCCTGATTAAATCATCATTGTTGTACCTATACCTTGCCTGACTTGAAGTACATCAAATGCAATGCTGGGGAGTCATAAATAAAGGAACGCCATAAAGCTCATTTCGACTAAGAGCCAAATGAGTATTTTATGCAAGTTGTTCAGCAATACTGAGCTCCAAATTCTTTATATTCTACTGTCCTCTGCTCTTTATAACAACTTTTAAGTTATCTTCCCCTCATGAATTAAGCTTTCATACACATGTCAAGTCTTTCAAATTAGATGGATCACTGTAGCTGTGTCCTTGAGAAGACAATACATCATAGCCTGTTCAGGATGTATGTAGTTGAATGTTTATACAGATTTTGACCCTGTTATACATTCCTAAAAGAGTGACAAATTATGCTTTATTGGAATACTTTTAAACACAGTGGATAATATATAATGTAATTATAGTCCAGGGTCCAAACAAGAAAAGAAGCTTATTTTAAGGTTTCCTTGCCCCCGAGAGGAATACAATTTTACCTATGTTTTTCCAAAATTCCACTCATTTAATAGGACAACAGGGCAATATAAATAAACCAGTTGTCTTTTGTTCATCATTTATATATTTTCTGTTTTGAAAATGAGCTGTGTAAAAGTAAAAATATTTTTTTAAAAGGGGTCAGTTTTTAATGATACCATTATGTCAGTTTTATTGAATATATTGAGCTGATGTGAACTGATCAGAGTTGGAATCTTGTTGTTCATCAGATTCAGTAATTTTCAATAATTTTAACTTTGTAAGGATTTTGGCAGCAATCTTCATTCATGCATCCACAGGCTTTAGTGCATGCTATTCTGTTCCTAGTGCAACTGCAGTTAATTTTGCACTGCAGATTTCTTGCACCTACATGCAACTAATTGTAAAAGTGTATCAGGAGCTGCTTGCTGTGTCATTAACATTGGCACCATCGTACAACTGACATCCCTGTACCAGTCATGACCAATAGCTGATGGTATATGAGGATGGGCCACCAAAGCATTAAGCCGGATTTACGTCTGATAGTTTGCCCTCATTGCATGTTGTCATAGACTGTCTTGTGTTGGGGGTAGAAGTTAATTTTTAATTTTGGTTCTTGCAGAACTTCTTGTAGCGCCACAGATTCATACCACCATCAGGTTCGTCATTATACAGAGTTGTGACAAGTCTCTCCACAGCACTGGAAGCATCCAATGATAACAGTAGTTTTGCCCAAGCTTTGTAGTCTAAACAAAATGATCCAGATTTTTAGTGGCTTTATTTTCCCAATTCCTTCCAGCGCACTTGTAGAATCACACCCTGTGATAGCATGCAGTGCCGGGAGCATATCACACAGGTCTGGACCACATGTTTTTGAAATGGTGTGTGTGGGAATCAAGCGCTGATTGTCTTTTACGCCAGGCCTTAGCCAAAGTTACTTACTAGCCAGTTGTGATGCAAAATGCACACAAAGAATTCCTACATCTGAATCTGGTGACCACATGACTAGTCATGGGCAGCTGAGTGTTGCATGACTGCATGTAAGAAGAGATGTGCATCTGCTTCCTCATGTGTAGAATAAAGTGCTGGAACTTATGTAACACTGTCTCTTAACACAGACTTTGCCATCAGTTTGTTTTTAAAACCACCTGCAATGACTAACTCCTTCCCAGGTTCCAGAGTTTTACTTGCTACATCAGGGTTAGAAACTAACAATATTGTGGTACTAGTCCAAAGGACTAGTACCTTTTGAAACTTTCAAGTCCTGATGTAAACTTACTAGTCCTTATGTGAAGTGCCTAATTTGGAATCAACAACAACAGTTGGGGTCTGTGGAAGGGTGGGGGTATTCACTGACACGGGAGACAGAAGATTTTATTTGGAAACACCGCACAGGTGCCCAGATTTATTTATTTTTCTTATTAAGTGTTTTATTTATTTTAGCCCGCAGAGGGCGCTGTTGTCCGTGGTCTGGATACTGCCGACAGTAAACCAGGACCACAGGGTTACCAACACAGGTATCCAACTCCGTGCACCTTCAAGTGCTCAAGAGTAATAATGAAAACAGAAGGCGAAAGAAAAAGGGAAAATAAAACACAGTAATAAAACTACAAACAAAAGTGCTGCTTATGCAGTGCCCCCACTGCCGCTAAGCCGGTCAGCACGGGTCTCCGTCCTACACTCAGTTGTGCCTATACACTGGGGTTGGCCAGGGTTCCCCGTATTTCTACACACGTCCCCTCGGTACGTATTTATTTATTCATGAAAGGCTGCCCCTCAGCCGGGCTCGCCTGCTCCTTGTTTCACACTGGCCTCTTCTGCCAGCGACACTGTATTTCCCCAACACGCCACCCGAAGCACAACCAAGCCAGATCTTATGGGCGAGCAGTCTCCCAAGGCCGCCCTCAGCCACTCAGAGAGGGAAAGCACACACACCCTCTTCCCCACCTCTCCGTGTCATCGCCATGACCGACAGGCGG
The DNA here is from genome assembly GCA_030684275.1 of Acipenser oxyrinchus oxyrinchus. Classification (NCBI taxonomy): domain Eukaryota; kingdom Metazoa; phylum Chordata; class Actinopteri; order Acipenseriformes; family Acipenseridae; genus Acipenser; species Acipenser oxyrinchus. Next base: position 49,552,611 of record CM060252.1, read on the forward strand.
ATCCCACGAGACTGCTGCCCTCTACCTGCAGTAACACGGACGTGCCAAATAGTCAGTCCAGATCTCCCCTGTTACACATCCTCCCCTCAGAATGGCACCACCGGTCCATTCGAAAATCCTACAACCCAATGCCTTCCCGAGAGAAAAATCTGCGTTTTGATGCAGTTTCCTGCTCGGTGGACTACCCTGAAGGCATAGGGCTGCAGGGCCAAGTACCACCGCGTGATTCTGGCATTGTTATCCTTCATCCGGTGAAGCCATGCTAAGGGGCATGATCCGTAATCAGGGTGAAGTGTCGCCCAGGATGTAGTACCGAGTGACTCGACTGCCCATTTTACTGCGAGACACTCCTTCTCGATGGTACTATAGTTTTTCTCGGGGAAGGAGCTTCCTGCTGATATACAGGACCGGTGCTCGCTTCCCCGCACCTCCTGAGACAACACCGCCCGAGACCTGTCTCTGACGCATCCGTCTGCAGGGTGAACCTCCTACTAAAATCAGGACTGCATAGCACTGGCTTGCTACACAGCCTTCGCTTCAAAGCGAGAAAGGCTCTCTGGCACGGCTCCGCCCACTGAACTGTATTTGGGGCAGCCTTCCTGGTGAGGTCTGTCAAAGGAGCAGCGAAGCGCATAAGCTCGGGATGAACTTCCTGTAATAGCCCGCTAGTCCCAAGAAAGAGCGCACCTGGGTTTTGGAAGTAGGGACCGCCAGTCAGCCAAGTCTTTCACCTTAGCAATCAGCGGTCTGATCTGGCCACTCCCTACTCGATACCCCAAATACTCTGACTCACTCTTCCCAATGGCACATTTCTTTGGGTTAGCAGTGAGCCCAGCCTCCCGCAAGGATTGCAGCACCGCCGCTACCTTACACAGATGACTCGCCAGTCCTCACTGTGGATAACCACGCCATCTATGTAAGCAGCGGCGCACTGCTGATGGGGCTGCAAAATGCGGTCCATCATCCGCTGGAAAGTGGCTGGTGCTCCGTGCAACCCAAAGGGCATGGTCCTAAATTGGTACAACCCGAAGGGAGTCGAAAACGCCGCCCTCTCTCTGGACTCTGGGGTCAGGGTATCTGCCAGTACCCCTTCGTTAAATCCAGTGTCGTCATAAAATGAGCCGTGCCAAGACGCTCCAGCAACTCATCTACCCAGGGCATGGGATAAGCGCCAAACTTCGATTTTTCATTAACTCGCCTGAAGTCAATGCAAAATCGAAGTTGACCCGTCCGCTTATCCACTAAAACAATTGGACTATTCCAGTCACTTTGGGACTCCTCTATTACCCCCAGTCTGAGCATCTCGTCAATCTCCGCCTTTACTACCTGCCTTTTGCGCCAGGTATGCGGCACGGCCTCTGGCTTAACTAGCCCCGCTCAGTCTCAATGTGATGGTGGGCTACTCGAGTCTGCCCCGGATGGGAGAAAACACATCAGGAAATTCCGCCACCAGCCCGAGCCTGACATTTCTGGGTTGGTGTCAGATTATCTGCAATCTGTACTGACCCCTGTTTCGCCAACACAGAAAGATCAGGTCCCAGGTCGGTGACGCCATTCTGCTTGCGCCGCTAACAAAGCCTGTGGCTGTAACTAAGGTTTCAACAGGTTTACATGGTAAATGTGCTTTTCTCTCCGCCGCCCGCTGGCAGATCTCATAATCCACCGCCCCAACCCGGGCGTAACCTCAAACGGCCCTTGCCACTTCGCCAGAAGTTTGGACTCAGAGCTGGGTAATAACAGAAGCACCTTATCCCCGGCTGAAACGCGGCGCAACCGGGCCCCCTGTTACATTGGGTCTCCTGTCTGTGCTGAGCCTGCTGCAAATTGTCATGTGCCCATTTTCCCACAGACTCAAGACGCTTGCGCAGGTCCAACACATACCGGACAGTATTGGTCGATTGTCCTGCTGTTCCTCCCACATCTCTCTGACCAGATCGAAGCACACCCCGGGTCTCCGACCATACAGCAACTCGAATGGCTTAAAACCCGTGGAAGCCTGGGGTACCTCTCTGATAGCAAAGAGAAGGGGAGGAATCAGCTGGTCCCAGTAACGCACGCCACTACTAATAAATCTGCGCAACATGTTTTTGAGGGTCTTATTAAAACGCTCCACAAGACCATCAGTCTGGGGTGAAAACCGAGGTCCTAATGGTCTTAATCCCCAAAGTTTACATGTTCCGTGGACTAGCCGACATAAAGTTGGTGCCTTGGTCGGTCAGTATTTCTTTGGGGATCCCCACCCGAGAAAACCTTCACGAGCTCGTTGGCAACAGATTTAGCAGACGAGATTAGAGGGGAATGGCCTCTGGATAACGCGTAGCATAATCCAAAATGACCAATAGGTGTGTGTATCCTGCCGCATTCCTTTCTAACGGCCCCACTATATCTACTCCAATACGCTCAAATGGAGCTTCCACTAGGGGCAATGGCACCAGGGGAGCTCTTGGGACGGCTCTAGGGCTAGCTTTCTGACACTCCCCACAGCGTTCGGAAAAACGTCTGACGTCACCATCCAGCCCCAGCCAATAGAACCGTGTCACGAGCCTCGCTTTAGTCTTGTCCCTTCCCAAATGACCAGACAGGGGAATAGCGTGAGCAAGCTGCAACAAATCCTCCTTAAAGGGCTGAGGAATGAGCAACTGGTGACGCACTTCCCCGCCTGGGGTAATTTTTCAACACGATACAAAAGGTCTCGATCAATTTCAAAGTGAGGGTACGTGGCGGCGCGCCTGGGCTCGACCACACCACCATTAACCACCGCTGCTTGGTCAAAGAGCCTGCTCAGCACGCCGTCACGCCTTTGCTCGAGTCGGAAGTCACGGGAACGAAGCTAAAAAATCAGCTCCCATGGCTTCCAGTTCGGGATCCGGTCGGTCCTGAGCGGAGGCAGCAGAGCCAGACCCCGCGCTGACTCTGCGCCTCCCCCAGTCTCTTCACCAATCGCCCCACCTGATACTTCTCGGACTCCTCCATTGCCAGCCCTCATTCTTAGCGGCCGGCGCTCCCGCTTAGTTTTGCGGGTCTAAATCTGTGGCAATAGCAATCCGGTCACGCCAATTACTTCCTCTTTCTTAGCCAATAAGGAGGACGGGCCGCCACAGCAGCCAACCAAGTTTTAAACTGCTCACAGTCCCGCCCCAGAACTACCAGTACCGCAATCGAGGACACAAACCCAATTGCACTCAAGGCCACCTGCTGGCCAATTTTCAGATTTACGTACATTTTGGGATAAGTGCGCACATCCCCATGAATACATTTTATATGCACCTGTCCCGTTATTTGCTTATGCCCTGGTGAGATTAAGCTCTCTTGTATCAGGGACTGACTACACCCTGAATCTAAGAGAGCCTGGGTTTGTGTATCATCCACTGACACAGGAATCACAGGATTGGAACAGTCTTACCTGGTCGAATGACGTCACATCCCATAGCGGGGCAATCCCGGTCGATGTGGCTCACCTCCCAGCTCGTTCCACACATCAGTGAACTGGTTTCTCGCCAGGAAGCTTCAGCAGGAGGTTGAAACACAGGACCCATCAAAGGGGCTCAACGGGAGGGTGGCCGCGCGAGACCCCGGTCCAACACTGCAGCAGCCCGTGGGTGACCCCACTCTGCCCCAGTTCTCGGGCGGGGAGCTCCCACCGCCACACTCCATCCAAAGACCTTGCTACCCCTCCCCCAGTCCCTTCGCCTCCCTGGGGCCAGTAGAGGGGGTGATGCTGGTGTAGCTCGGTTTCCAGGCAGCTTAGCGGGCGTTGGTTCCGCTGCCTGGTACTGCTCTGCCAGTTGGATCGCCAACTCCAGGGTGGCGGGTGCCTGCCGTTGCACCCACACCCGCGGTTCCAGAGGCAAGCACTGCAGGAACCGCTCGACCACCACTACCTCCACCAGCCTGGCAGTGGTGGTTGCTCCCGGGTTCAGCCATCCCCGTGCGTAATCCTGCAAACGATGCGCGATGGCCCTGGGGTGTTCCTCCGCCAGTCAGCTGGGGCAGGAGGTAGCTAGCCCACTGCTCGCGGGCCCACCCGGCAGAGATCGCCAACGCCTCAAATACCTCCAGGTATGCTTCTGGCCGATCCTCTGCCGTCATCTTCGTGGGCTGCTGTAGCCATGGGTCTGGCCCCGCAGCTCTTCCACTCCCCTGCACCACCGCAGTAAGGGTTTCCCGCAGGAGATCCATGAAGGTGGTGAACTGCTGGGGATCCATTCTGCTCCCTGGTTTTGCACTGCTTTGTGTGGGCAGTGCCAGTGAATCCCTCTTCTGACACCACGTGTGGAAGGGTGGGGGTATTCACTGACACGGGAGACAGAAGATTTTATTTGGAAACACCGCACAGGTGCCCAGATTTATTTATTTTTCTTATTAAGTGTTTTATTTAGTTTAGCCCGCAGAGGGCGCTGTTGTCCGTGGTCTGGATACTGCCGACAGTAAACCAGGACCATGGGGTTACCAACACAGGTATCCAACTCCGTGCACCTTCAAGTGCTCAAAAGTAATAATGAAAACAGAAGGCTAAAGAAAAAGGGAAAATAAAACACAGTAATAAAACTACAAACAAAAGTGCTGCTTATGCAGTGCCCCCACTGCCGCTAAGCCGGTCAGCACGGGTCTCCGCCCTACACTCAGTTGTGCCTATACACTGGGGTTGGCCAGGGTTCCCGTATCTCTACACACGCCCCTCGGTAACGTATTTATTTATTCATGAAAGGCTGCCCTCAGCCGGGCTCGCCTGCTCCTTGTTTCACACTGGCCTCTTCTGCCAGCTTACACTGTATTTCCCCAACACGCCACCCGAGCGCACAACCAAGCCAGATCTTATGGGCCGAGCAGTCTCCCAAGGCCCGCCCCTCAGCCACTCAGAGAGAGGGAAAGCACACACACCCTCTTCCCCACCTCTCCGTGTCATCGCCATGACCGACAGGCGGATCCCACGAGACTGCTGCCCTCTACCTGCAGTAACACGGACGTGCCAAATAGTCAGTCCAGATCTCCCCTGTTACAGGGTCCCTAAAAATATTAGGCTTAAATTGTATTTTCGTAAAAAAAAAATAAACACGTTATAAATTTAGATTTTTTTTTTTAAACAAAGGCACCTTAATAAATGCTCCTACAGATCGTTCAATCACCTGTTTGCATCTCCTTTATTGAAGAATTACAGTACTGTGTGCTGAGAAACTGACACTGACAGCACCAGACAGGATGACAGAGGGAAAATGATCTGCTGTGTCACCTTGTCAACCATGAAGCTCTGCCTGAAATTGACACCGATGACACAAATAAAATGTTTATTTTATTGTTCATTACAGTTGTTGCTATTGGTTTGTGGAGTTGGGGGTTACAGCCTGTGAGTGATTAAATAACTATGAATTACTACCTACAATAATTAATGTGCACACATACACACATAGTCGTCACTAAAGTCAGAATTTAAAGACAGTATGTTTCACTGTCGCCCTCAGGATGAAATTGTAGCTAGGTGGCTGCATTTTAATTTTTACTTAGGAGTGGGAGAAAACCGCTTCAGCAAGTACAGTAGAATCTGCCAGAACTGATGTTGGATCTACTAGGTTGGACACTAATGAGAGCAAAACAAATACAAAAAAAGAGGGAAATGCAGATATTTTTAAGACTGGGGGTCTTTATATGAATGGATTTGAATATGTGAAGGATCGCCTTCCGGTTTGTCAGAGCCACCAGTGAATGTTTTACTTTTTAAACAATGCAATAATAGTTCTGATTGTGATAGTTCTAATTTTGTGCCCTTTCGTAAATTAGGCCCTTTATCTTTGAATGCTAGAGCGAGTGTAGCATAATGCAGATTTAATGGGATTAGGTACGAGAATAAAATATATTTCTGTAAAATCTGAGGTTTCCCCACAATTGAAATACTGGTACGTAAGATACAGTTTTGCTATTAAAATGGCACTATAGTACTGTATTGGTATAAGAAAAGGGTGTTTTACTAAAGTAATTTCAGCTCCCAATCAATTAAAATATGCTGACGATAATGTAAACACCAAGCTACTATAGACAGCAAGTCCCAAACTTTAAACGTGTTACATAACAACATAAGAAAGTTTACAAATGAGAGGAGGCCATTCGGCCCATCTTGCTTGTTTGGTTGTTAGTAGCTTATTGATCCCAGAATCTCATCAAGCAGCTTCTTGAAGGATCCCAGGGTGTCAGTTTCAACAACATTACTGGGGAGATGGTTCCAGACCCTCACAATTCTCTGTATAAAAAAAGTGCCTCCTATTTTTTGTTCTGAATGCCCCTTTATCTAATCTCCATTTGTGACCCCTGGTCCTTGTTTCTTTTTTCAGGTCAAAAAAGTCCCCTGGGTTGACATTGTCAATACCTTTTAGAATTATGAATGCTTGACTTAGATCACCACGTAGTCTTCTTTGTTCAAGACTGAATAGATTCAATTCTTTTAGCCTGTCTGCATACGACATGCCTCTTAAACCCGGGATAATTCTGGTTGCTCTTCTTTGCACTCTTTCTAGAGCAGCAATATCCTATTTGTAACCGATATATCCGAGCATATTGTTGGCCATTTTTATAGCTTCCCCACATTGTCTAGATGAAGACATTTCTGAGTCAACATAAACTCCTAGGTCTTTTTCATAGATTCCTTCTTCAATTTCAGTATCTCCCATATGATATTTATAATGCACATTTTTATTGCCTGCGTGCAGTACTTTTCTCTATTAAATGTCATTTACCATGTGTCTGCCCAGTTCTGAATGCTGTCTAGATCATTTTTAATGGCATTTGCTGCTGCAACAGTGTTTGCCACTCCTCCTATTTTTGTGTCGTCTGCAAATTTAACAAGTTTGCTTACTATACCAGAATCTAAATCATTAATGTAGATTAGGAATAGCAGAGGACATAATACTGATCCCTGTGGTACAGCACTGGTTACCTTGCTCCATTTTGAGGTTTCTCCTCTAATCAGTACTTTCTGTTTTCTACATGTTAACCACTCCCTAATCCATGTGCATGCATTTCCTTGAATCCCTACTGTGTTCAGTTTGAGAATTAATCTTTTATGCGGGACTTTGTCAAAAGCTTTCTGGAAATCTACATAAACCATGTCATATGCTTTGCAATTATCCATTGTTGATGTTGCATCTTCAAAAAAAATGAAGCAGGTTAGTTAGACACAATCTCCCTTTCCTAAAACCATGCTGACTGTCTCCCAGGATACTGTTACCATATAGGTAATTTTCCATTTTGGATCTTATTGTAGTTTCCATAAGTTTACATATAATAGGTCAGGCTTATTGGTCCTTAGTTACCTGGTTCGGTTTTGTCTCCCTTTTTGTGGATCGGTATTACTTTTGCAATTCTCCAGTCGGTAAGCACAACCCCTGTCTCAAGAGACTGTTGCATGATCTTGGTTATTGGTTTGTAAATAACTTCTTTCATTTCTTTGAGTACTATTGGGAGGATCTCATCCGGCCCAGGGGATTTGTTTATTTTAAGAGCTCCTAGTCCCTTTAACACTTCTGCCTCTGTTATGCTAAAGTTATTTAAAACTGGGGCATGATGTCCGTATCCTCCTTTGTAAATTAAGTAATCATTTATATATTTGCTATTTTTTTTCTTCGTCTATGATTTTGCCATTTGTGTCTCTTAGACATTTAACCTCTTCTTTGAATGTTCTCTTGCTGTTATAATATTGGAAAAACATTTTGGAATTGGTTTTAGCCCCCTTAGAATTTTTTTTTTAATTGATCTATTAAACCATTTTGGCCATTTTAGATTTGTCTACTTTTGGGATGCAATTGTTTTGCGCCTCTAGTACTACATTTTTTAAAAACAGCCATCCTTTTTCTGTGGCTGTTTTCTCTATTTTACATCAATCTACTTCTGTTAGTCTCTTTTTCATACCTTCATCGTTTGCTTTTCTAAAATTGTAAACTTTAGCTTTAGTCATTACTTTTTGGGTTTTAAAAATCATTTCAAATGAGACCATGTTGTGGTCTGAGTTTGCCAATGGTTCTCTGACCTCTGTTTTAGTTACTCTGTCTTCGTTATTTGAAAAGACTAAATCAAGGCATGCCTCCCCTCTAGTCGGTGCCTTGACAAATTGCTTTAGGAAGCAATCATTTGTCATTTCCACCATTTTAATTTCGTCCGTCATGCTCCCCACCTGGTTTTCCCATTTTATATGGGGGAAGTTGAAATCCCCCATTAGTATGGCTTCTCCTTTTCTACACGCATTTCTAATGTCATTGTATAACAGATTATTTTGCTTGGGGTTTGAATTACTGTTGCTTTATAGGTAAGAACTCAACAGTGTTATGAATATATTGTGTTATCTTTTAAGCAACATATTATGATAATGTTCATTATTGTAATTGTTTATTTATTAGTTTTAAAATGTTTAGTAAAACGTGGCCTATTTTTTTTTATCTCGTTAGTACATCCGACCCCCTTTGCTAATCACATCTTAAGTCTTTTTTTTTTTTGTTGTGGGGCAGGGTCGCAACCCGTATAAATCTCTACATACATTTTTTTAATGACTTTACACTTACCAGTACTTCAAAAGATGCAACGTGTTTCAGTAAAATCAAACGGCCAATAAACTTTGCATCCCACGCAGTGGGAACACAAATGTAAAACATCATTAAGTGGGGTTGGCATTGCAGGAGAGATGAAGGGAGGTTTCTGTTCGGAGGACTGTTTTGTAAGCATTATGAATGCTTATTCACCACTGCTACACCCCGTTAGAAAATGGTCTTTTCCTGCATTTTTTTAACGCAAGGCTGTGAACGTTTGTTTTAAGTACTCACCCAGAGGACTACTGAGACACAGACATCAACTAGTCCTCATCAGATTTAATTTGCCTGGGGCGAGCGGGCGGGCGTGAGTTTCTAACCCTGCTACATCACACCACAGGTCTGATAGAAAAGCTGCAAAAGTTCTCCTTGGGGCATGGATTGCTGTAGAACTTATGTAGGGTCATAGGTATCTTGCCACACTGACTGGATTTTTACTAATCTGCTGTATTCTGAACATTTCGTTTCCCTGCTTTTATTAAGTCCTCATGATCGCATAGATCAAAAACTACATCCAATCGAACACAGCTTGGATCTTGCAAATTGACCAGTAGGATGTCTAAAAGTCTCTTTGCAAGCTTGCCAAATGTAATCCCAATGGTTCTCTTTATTATCTGCAACAGTCCCATGCCATCTACCAACCAGCATGTAGGTGTGTCAGTTCACCTTCTTTTCTAGTTCCTTCATCAGATTTGCTTTGTTTCCAAAATTTAAGGTACCATCTAAGTGAGCTAGTGACACAGGGACACTTGTGAGCTCATACTTAAATACTTTCTTCAGGTCAATCACGCTGGTCTGTGCTACAATCATAAGTCTGCTAAGTAACTCATGGTCTGTGTTTAAGGCTTGCCAACCCAGGTGTTGCATTGCTTCAGAAGCAAGCTTATGAGCTCTAACTCCTCGATTTATAAACTAAGCAGAGCTACAGTGGTGCAACTTCCATGTACTCCAGAATCTACAGTCCTCCAGTCCACTCTCTTCAACATCGACTGATACAGACAAGGAATGTCATGGCAGTGTGCATTCCTCCTAGTCGCAAAACTAAATCAGCAAACTCTTCAGGGTGACACCATTGAATTTCCTTTGATTTACAGTAGATTGCCTCATCAAAAGTTATGACATAGTTATTTTGGCCCAATTACTTTTTTATCATCTGAACATTTGTCAAGTGCATACTGTACTGTATGCAGATGGAGATGCAGACAACATGGGGCAGTAACCTATCTCGGTTATTGAAGACTTGATTATTGATGTGGAGGTTATTGAGTGGATATTTTGGCATTTTGCCTTTTAGTGGGCACAGTGGGTGCTTTCCATAGGCAGAGAAATCTGCTACTTCATAGACACCTGGGTTTACATTAAGAGATTTTTGATGCCATTGCAAGATCTGATGTTGAAGAGCGGGTGGCTCTTACTTCATGAGGCTCTGGAGCAGGAGCATAAGAGGCAGAAGCAATTTCCCATATTGTTGTGGCCTTGTTCTTTAGCAGTCGTTCAATTAATGTTTATTCAATTAACCCTTTGCGCTCCATTTATTCAGCGCGTTTCAGGCTGCCAGGTCCAATTTATTTTCACACGCCGCAGTTTATTTTAGACACGCTGTTTAAAAGTATTTTTTCACAGTAAAACAGGTTTAAAAGGCACTGCATATCAACAGGACACTCAGTACTGCATCTCCAGCACCGCCCCACCCCTCGTTCACTATATTTTTCAAATAACTCGTAATAATAGTACATACCGATAAATCATCTCTTGATCACTCGTTTTATCACCAAACTCCTCAATATTGCGATCCAAGTCGTTATTTTATTACTATAACATCTCAAAAAGCTCTGCAAATGTCTGTGATATTCTCTGAGCGCTGGATGTGGAAGCAGCTATCTTGTTTGTTTATGTCCGTGTTATCTATGTGGTGTCGGGTCTATCAGTATTCATGAGATACGCCCCCCTTTTTTTCGGCTTCTCTCGGCTCCTATCGGTCTCACTCGGCCATTGAATGGTTTTCTCGGCTTTTTCCGGAGAAAAAAACAACTAGAGATCTGTGTTTTGCGTCTTTTTGATGATGTCGGACAGGGTCCGACATTGGACCGGAAAGGGAAAATTGTGATGTCGGACCAGGTCCGACATAGGAACGCAAAGGGTTAAAATGTATTTGTTTTATAGCAATTTTCATGCAAAAAGATCGCTGTGGATTCATCAAGGTCAGTAGTAATCCTGTCTGAAAGTACATCTTTTCGGATCTTCATAGCTTCGCAAAATTTCTTTACACCTTGTGACTTAGCCTGTCTGTTCATTGGTGTTGGACTGACATATGGCACACCTGGACCAATCTGTGGTGAAACACAGTCGTTTTCTGGCTGGAAGAAACTTCAAGGGGCTACCTTCATCCATAGTTTAGTGTTGCTTTTCCTTTACCTCTCAAGAACACAATCCATCTACAACCGACACCCTGCTGCTTACAGAATTCTCACAATTCAAATACAACATTCCATAACTGGTGATTCCCAGAATACAGAAATTAGGTTACAATGCAATGGTAACCTTAAAACTGACCATTTTTAAAACCATTTTTAAAACATTTTCAAGAAGAAAACAAAATTATAATTAATTACAAATAAAATAATATATGATTTATGAATTTGACAACTAGACAGACCACTGGCTAATATTGTCCTACTCACTCTATTAAATGAGCGGAATTTTGGAAAAATGTAGGCGGTACCTGCTTCAAAAAAAGGCAAAAAAAAGTTAAAATCTTGACTTGCATCAGAATATTATCTAACATTTTGGTTAGTACTTTGAGACAATGAAGGGAAGGTCAAGTTGTTTAATGAATATTTTACATTAAACTGAAGCACATCTATTTGGGACTGTGCTTACTAATATGTCGATTTGTTCATTTATGTTTTTTGGGTACTTTTTAAAATGTGTTTATTGTATTTTTTCAGGTTGCTGTGGTGAAAGTGAAAAATGCAGAGAAGGTTTTTGCTATGAAGATTCTGAACAAATGGGAGATGCTGAAAAGAGCTGAGGTATTATGATGTTCCTGTTTTTTTTTTTAATTTCTGTTTTTTCCTGAGCTACTGAAGATTCAAGATGTTCATATTCTGCTGCTGCTGGAAGTAGCAGCACGAATAGAGTGGCAAGTAGGTTTAAAAGTGGAATGAGCTGTGTCTCCTCTGGTTAAATCTATACATGGGGAAAGCCAACTTATTTATGGCATTCTGTAAAGTGCACTCAGAAAGCTAATCTATAGAATATTGAAAAATAAAAATAAATAAATCTTGTAAAACAATATTTAGAGTAAAAGTTAAGATAATTGTGGAACACATCCAGTGCAGATTTACAGGAATGATTACCTTGTTGCAAGGCACAAGTCACTACTTTATTTTTTCCATGGAAATTTGAGAAATAGAAATTCTAGTGTAGATTATTTAAGCAATACAACCTTACTGTCTCCATGTGTGTTCTGGTAGCTTCAGGTTGCATTATCCCACTGGTAGACAATGTTCCATCCTGGCTATTTCCCGTAGCCTAAATAATACCTCAATAAAAAAGAAAGAAAAAGAAAAAGCGTCTACTTACATGGAGCTGTTCTTCAGTTCAGGTACCTCGTTCACAAAAGCGATTCACAGGGCGGAGCTAGGCCACCTGCTGTAATGTTTAGGACATAATGTAACAAATAGAACATATAAAGAGAGAGGCTCCGTCCTTCGAAAGCCCTACACATATAAAGGGGGGTTCCGTCATTGTGGAGACCCGACAAACAGGAGGGGGGTCATCTTCTCTGAGATGACCTGACATACGAAGAGGTTCATTGCCTCTGAGATGACCAGGAGAGGGGTCACCGTGTTTGAGGAGACCCGACAAACAAGAGGAGTTCCACCGCTTGGGGCCCTCACATAAATAGAGGCATCAGTACCTGAAAGAGAAGACAATGAATCATGCATGCTAAAGGAGGGCTTTGGCCAGGGGTCCCCTCTGACTCACAGAGAACCCTCCTCTATGAGGTAAATGAAGCAGGGCTTAACAAAGGGTTGGAGAAAGTGGAATCACTAATCCCCTATAGGAGACCGATGCAAAGGTGGTTGAGATTCTGGAGGAGGAGGAAATGAAAAAACGCAGGACAACTACGTGTAGGTGGCTAAGCATTAAATAGAGTAGATTTAATTGATGGAAGAAAATGATAGGGTGCAGGGGGCCTAGCTCCACCCCCCGAACTACACTTAATAGGTTAACATTTATGGTTTGTGAACTGTTTGTAAAACAGATAAATAAATGAAAGTACTGGTAACTTAAAAAATGTTTTATTAGGGTTTGAGTGCAGGGTCATGTAGTTTGTGTAAATTTCCGTATTTAACCCTCTGCAGTCCATTTATTAAGTGTGTGTCAGGCGCGTCAGGTCCAGTTTATTTTCACACGCGCAGTTAATTTTAGACGCGCTGTTTAAAAGTATTTTTTTCCACAGTCAAACGGGTTTAAAAGGCCCTGCATAGCAACAAAGCACTCACTAGGCATCTCCAGCCCTGCCCCACCCTTTCGTTCGCTATCGCTTTCACATATGCTAAGAAATAAATAATAATAATAATAATAGTCGTACATACCGATCAATCATCTCCTGATCACTCGTTTTATCACCAAACTCCTCAATAATGCGATCCAAGTCATTATTTTATTACTATAACATCTCAAAAAAGCTCTGCAAATGTCCGTGATATTCTCTGTGCGCTGATTCAGTAATAGCCAGCTTGTTTCCTTATGGCCGCCGTTATCTGATGCCAGGGGCAAGTATGACTATTCATGAGATACGCCCTTTTTTTTTTTTTTGTCGGCTTGTCTCGCTCCTGTCGCTCCCACTCGCCATTGAATGGTTTTTCGGCTTTTCCGGAGAAAAAACGACTAGAAACCCGTTTTTTTGCGTTTTTCCTATCCGGTCCACAGGGTCCGACATTGGACCGGATAGGAATAATTGCAATGTCGGAGCAGGTCCGACATAGGACCGCAAAGGGTTAAGGTACCACTGGGTCTTAAAATGTATTGCCAAAATAAAAATAAAAACATTTTAGTAATTAAAAATATCTAATAGTCTGTGTTAATGCTGTTCATGCTGTTTGTTAAGTAACTTGTTCATAAAGTTTATTCAAAGCCTCTTCCTGGCTTTGTTAGAGAAGAGAGTTGTTGTTGTTATGGTATGCTGAAATAAAGTTGCTGAAATTTAATCAGACTGCATCTAGTTTTGATTTCTTCAGCTCGTCATTCAAACCTGAGACTAGTTGCTTGTGTGGTTACTGTATTGCCGCTGACAACAAACACTATTCTCGATTTTACTTTATTTGCTATAATAAATTGAAATAGATAGATTGAGCGTATAGGACAGTGAGGAAGCTGACTGTGTGTACAAGAACAGAGATTTTCTTTCATCAGGCAGAAAAAAGGCAAAAAAACAACTTTATTTACTTACTTTATTTACGTATTTTCTGGTGGATTGATTTGGAACAGTAATGAAACATAATTTGAAAGATAGTATTCAAGGCCTTCATTTTGACCAATCAGATTAAAGGAAATCTCCAATCCATTTTCTAACTAATACTTTAAAAGGTACAGGGTCATATTGTGAAATGTATCTTTAAACCTAGAGTTGCTCTTTCCATTCTTTACCCATGGGTCACTTATTTTTACAATTGAACCCTGAAGCAAGTGGAAAAATCTGGCTGAAATTCCTCTTCGGTTTGGCAAATGCAAAGCCTTTCAAAGTAGACCTAAGGGAAAGTTATTTTAGCTGCTTTAAAAAGAGAAGCCTATTCAGAGCTTATTTTAAAATGTTGATTGCATAGCAAAAGAATTTCATTTCAGATAAATTACCAGCAGCCTGAAGTACTGGTAAAATATATATTTATATGTAGGTTTGGGAAAGCTTTTTTTGGATGTACACACAATTTTTAAATGATTTAAAAGAAAAACAGATTTCAGGACGTTTCGGACAGAAGCCGTTCTTCAGCTGTGAAGCCCTTCTTTCTACATAGCTGAAGAAGAAATATTTATTCCTCATTCAAACCATTTGTCTGCATAAAAAAAGGTTTGCTTCATATTTATGTCTAGCATAATATATGGATCAAAATATATTACCACGCAATAAAATGTCTCAAGTAGGTTGTGAGCTGTAATGTATGAGTGGCATTAATTACATTCAAGGGGCCTTGGTGTAGAGATCTCAAAACACTGCCATCCTGCTGTTGCCCTTCATTATTTTGCTTTCTGTTTTAACTACACTGCCATATCAGCAGGGATCCTAGTAATCTGTTTCATGCGGAATAATGTGGAAAAACATGGATTTTCTATGTCATCAGAGAATTTTTAGTTTTACACTTCGGGTGGGGCAAAAAAACATGCAAAGCTTTTTTTGGTTGTTTGACAACCAAAGCAATACACTTATCATATATATATATAATAATCAACACAGGCAATTTTGCTTTAAATGTAGTAAACATACTTGTTCAGTAAAACTGCTTCTTGTGTACAGAGATCAAGATTGAACGAGGCACACTGTCAGTGTCACATTCATGCTGAAACGTAGGTGCAGTTTACTTCAGTGTCCAGTGCGTTGTTACTACTGAACAAGCTGTTAAAGATGCCGAAAACAATAAAAATCTCCACTAAAGATCGGGTCTATGAGTTTGGCAATAGTCATCCCGGTGAAAAGAAAAGGGCTTGTAACCAGGAGGTACCCGGTTCAAATCCCACCTCAGTAACTGACTCATTGTGTGACCGTGAGCAAGTCACTTAACCTCCTTGTGCTCCGTCTTTCGGGTGAGACGTAGTTGTAAGTGACTCTGCAGCTGACGCATAGGTCACACACCCTAGTCTCTGTAAGTCGCCTTGGATAAAGGAGTCTGCTAAATAAACAAATAATAAACTAATATGAATACTATTTTTTAGTTGTTATTATTACTACACAGACGTATTTGTAATGTTTAAAGTAAAATATTGATTGATGAAACTCTGGTGAGCTTGTAACTTCCTTTGAATTTGAAAGTGCACCAATATTTTTTTAATATAGGAGAATTTCTGTATTTTTTATTGTGGAAAACTAAGATCTCTGCTTATCAGCATTCACTGCATATTTTGTTATCTACTCCTGTTGAGCTGCATGCAGCTCTTACCTCGTTTCCAAGGACAGCCAACTCGAGTTGACTGGAGTGCACTCGAATTGGTCTGAATTCCCCAGAACTTCAGTTGATGGACAACTCGAGTTGGAGGAAAAAGGAGGCTTTTCCATGCTTTTCCGAGTTACCCAAGTTATCACATGACTTGGGCAGGAAATACTTAGTCAAGTAAAAGGCAAGTTAAAGGTCA
Source organism: Acipenser oxyrinchus oxyrinchus (assembly GCA_030684275.1). Classification (NCBI taxonomy): domain Eukaryota; kingdom Metazoa; phylum Chordata; class Actinopteri; order Acipenseriformes; family Acipenseridae; genus Acipenser; species Acipenser oxyrinchus. The sequence continues at coordinate 49,568,531 of CM060252.1, forward strand.
AGACGTGAATTCGCTGCAGATGGTATTGCAGTCAAATTATCAATGATTTAAAAGATAAATCCATCTAGATATTCTTTCGCATTTGTTTCATGCAGTACATATACCTCTAACAGACTGGTATGCAAAACAGGGAAAGAAGCGCTGGGCAATGGAAATAATGTGTCAGATGTCAAAGTGGATATGAGAATAGCAGTGATGAAGCCACATTGTTTATGCCAGAATTGAGTGCGAGCAGATAGGTAGCCAATGGTGGGTGTGAAGCAGAGGGGTGGCATGAGAGTAGCGAGTTTGAAGAATACAAGACGAGCAGCTGAATTTTGAATGAGCTGAATGGGACAGACAGCCGAAGCAGGGAGACCAGCAAAGAGAGAGTTACAGTAGACCTATCTGGAGTACAAGAGCTTGGACCAGGAGTTGGCTGGAATAAGTAGTAAGAAAAGAATGGATTTGGTAGATGTTGTTAAGAAGCTGCAAGTGTGTGTCAGGGAAGAGATCTGTTGAGAGGAGAGGGAGGGTTTTTAGCAGAAGGAGATGGAGAAAGTGATAGACAAGGGAGACTGAGAATGAGGACAGAGGAGGGAGAGGAAGCAGAAGGAAAGTAGAGGAGGTCAGATTTAGAGAGGTTGAGTTTGAGGTGGGGAGAATGCATCCAAGTTGAGATAGCTGAGAGGCATTCTGAGATATGTGTAGAAGTCGAAAGAGGGAAAGGAGAGGAAGATCTGGGCATCATCAGCATAAAGGTGGTAGGATAAGCCAAGATAAGAGATGAGAGTGCCTAGCGAGCGGGTGTAGAGAGAACCGGAGCAGGACCAGGAAACCTGGAAGGACTGGTTAAAGAGAGATCATACACACACCATCTTGCAACATGTAGTGAGAAAAACCCTCCTTGCACTGTCCAAAGACCATTTAATTGTCACTTGGTGTTGCACAAGATATAAAAAATGTTGCAGCTTTAGGGTGTATAGTGCTGTTATCTGACCCAGGGTATGGAATGGTCATTGGGTGGCATGTTAGTGGGAAGTGTATATGTAATGTAAAGTATTGATGAAGCTGAATTGTTGACAATGCTGTCAAATGTCAAACAGGTACTACAGAATTCTGTCAGCTTGCAAAATAACTCCATGAGGCAACTGGCCAGGAGTCTGAATCTTAACCGGTAATATGCAGGCCAGCCACATTGATGTAACAAAGGCATTTCAAGAACCTGTAGAAACCGCCGGACTACAGGACCAAAATCAATTAATGTGCTTGGTTACCATGGTCGAGCAGCTGCACTCAAGTCTCTCATTACTGGAACTACTGTGTTGCCCGTTTGCAACTTCTGTGGAGCAAGAAACATGGAGCAATAGAGAGGTGTTATATGTAGTGTAGACTACATAGATTAGTAAAGGCAAATTGGTTCTGTTTGGACCTGCTTCTGTTAACATGGGCTTGAACCAAAAGATGCATAACTGCAGAACAAAGCTGTGACGAGTGGTTCCATAAAATGAGTCAATTAGGGTGGCAGCCTAAAACAGCTAAAACCAATATCTGCTTGATTGCTCCCTATAAGTTATATAATATATAATAGTTGTTTTATTCTTCTGTACATGACTGTACCTTCACTTCCCATTGGAATTATTTTAAGTATTTTATTTTTATTATGAACTCTTGTTAAATCATCTGTTTCACTCAGCACCATCTGAAAAAACATACCATCAACATGAAGTCTAAAATTCTGGATTCTTTTACGGTAAAGGGTTAGAGGTGGACTGCATTGCCTTGGCTTGAAATTACTCAAAAATTAGAAAAATATTTAAAAGTTAAATCTGTATAATGTAATACTGGCAAACACTTTTAGCATTTGGGGAAATGGCACACATGTTAAAACCATGTGAATATGTGGTTGTTAGTGCTTTGCTCTGTAATGAAAATATTTAGAATTGTTAATTTAAATGAGATCCTAATTTATGGGATTAAACTTTATCCTTGGTATGGATGCTTATCGAGCTAACCTCCAGGCTTGTGGCTTTTTAAATGAGCCAGATGGAATATTACTGATTTTTTTTTTTCCTTATACTGTAAATAGTTAGGATTTTATTTACTTTTTGATTTTTTTGTATCTCCTCAATGATTCAGTAACATTATATTCTGTTTGGCTCACAAACAATTATTCTTAAATTATTTTCCTGTACTATAAGCTTTTGTGTTATATACAGTAGTTAAAATGTAATATGCTTAAATAACAGGTTCATTGCCTTTTGTCCATTGGTATATCTGACATTTATTCAGTAATCTATACAAGCTGCATTTTATTGCTAGTTAGTTTCAGTTACAATGGGCAAGACTGAATATCTTGCATACTTTGGCTAATAGGTACTCATTAGGCAGGTGCTTTTGCTTTCAAGACTGCACATATTACACAAAGAACAGTTTCATAGGTGATTTAATTGGCATTTCAGGAGAACTGTCTTCACTAAACTTAATAGGAATAATTTAATTTCTCAAAGGTGTGTGTAGTTCCTCTGCACAAAACATGTCAGACAGAATTACATTTTGTAAAACATTATTGAATATAATTGTTTGTGTAATTTATACTTCTTTGCTATGCTGCCCACACTGAATGATGGCATTATTGGAGAATTTGTGTGCTCCTACAATAAAACAGCAACGCAGCAGCAGTCTGTCCTGTGGACAGTTGACAGATATTGCATGAAAATGTACTTAATCAAGGAGACATAATTTTATAAAAAGTACATTTCTTATTTATTCCTGGTCTTGAGAAATGTTGTATTTTGGCAAATCTATTGACTCCACCTGCGTCTATACTTTACCATGAAGCACCAGGAACTATTTACTATTAATCTGTAGCAATATCGCCTTTAAAGGCTCTTTCGAAGAATAGCACCTCCTACAGCACAGTACTCTGAAAGCTGCTAGAGCATTGATGGAGATAGGGCACAGAGGGAGGAGTGGACCATTAACTCAACTTCCTGTAGCAACTGATTTTCTCTCAAAGACAACAATATATAGGAGGCTGTGTGGTCCGGTGGTTAAAAAAAAAGGGCTTGTAACCAGGAGGACGTTGTTGTAAGTGACTCTGCAGCTTATGCATAGTTCACACACCCTAGTCTATGTAAGTTGTCTTATATAGACTAGGGTATAGATAAAGGCGTCTGCTAAATAAACAAATAATAATATACGGTCGCAGACCCTACACTTTTTATAATATAATTCAAGGTAACGGATTAGTAAACGTTAACCAATTTTTAATATAACAAAAAGCTAAATACACAATTTCTAGTAATTTAACAAATAGTCTTTATCAAAAAACAAACTTATTCCATATAAAATATTCGTTCATGACTAAAGGATTGGCACCCCTGCTTTAGTATTTAGTCCTCCTTTTGCTTTTATTATGGGTTTCAGACATTTGTGATAATTCATAACCAGTATGTTAGATCTTGTTGATGAAATCTGGGCCCATTCTGCCTTACATATTTCCTTCAGCTCAGACAGACTAGATACACAATGCTTGGCTACATTTTTTTTTTTTTTTTTTGTATATCAGTCCAAAGCATTTCTATTGGATTGAGATCTGGTGATTATGAAGAACATTGCAGAACTTTTCATCTTTGTTTTCAATAAGAACTCGAGAGTTGACTTAGTGTATGCTTTGGATCGTTGTCGTGTTGGAAGATAAACTGTCTGCCAGTCAGCCGTTATGTAATTGATCTTCATTTACATAAATGTCTCCAGTCCCTGAACTGCCGAAACACCTCCACCATATCGTGATCAAACCACCTCCATGTTTAACTGAAGGTACGAGGTTTTCTTCATTGAAGGCTTTCCTCTTTTTTCGCCAAACATACTATGGTCCATTTTTGGAGAAACATTATATTTTAGACTCATTGGACCAGAGAATTTTGTTGAAGAATGCTTCAGATTCCTGTTCATATTTCTTGGCTTATGTAAGATTGTTTTTATGAATTTTCTTTTAAAAGTGGTTTGCAGTGAGGTCTATGTGTATACAACTCTTCTGTGTTCAGGTGCCTTTGTCCAAGTCTTTCGTGAACTATTATGCCTGATGCTTCTAATACTTTTTTAAGTCCTTCACTTTTAATCTTGCATTTTTTTAGCTGCTCGGGCAATCCTCCTACCTGCTGTACCCAGGGGTGTGCAATTTTTGAAAGACTTCTTGTCGAAGGGACAAAATGCTAGAAAAATCTACTTGTCCTTAAAAATCTACTTGCCCCATCCCCATCGCACAAAAAACACACAAATAAAAGTAGAATATAACTTGTAGGATTTTGGTTTTATTTAACAGTAAACACAATCAATCAATCAGTGATTAACGGGTGGATCTAGCCTTGTAGCTTGACGGGTTCACTAAATTCTTCAAGATACACAAAAGGTTCCCTGTGACCCCCACCTCACCTCAACAAATTTATAACATACTTTAAGGAAATGTGCCTTTCAGTGCAGTTTGGAACACATTTGGTAGTAGATTTAAGTAACATAAGAGTATAACTATTAATAAGCAGTACAGAGTTATTCAAATATATAAATAGTCTATTTCTCTATAAGCTGAATCCAACTCCTGATGTACTGCTGCTTTGTGGAATTCAGATTTTTCTTGACGCTGCTTCAGTTTTGTAATTTTTAAAAGGACTTATGTATACCTGTCAAGTTTATCTGCATTTTGTAATGTGTTTTTCTTTGTAACCAGTAGAAGATCAGCTTTTTCCACAGCTAGCCAATCAGAAGTGATAGGGGTGGAACGTAAACACTTTTTAAAATGTTTGTGTGTGGGTGCTAGACTTCCGCAATTCAGTTTTCAGAAACTTAACATGGCTCTCTAGAAATATACCCAGAGTGTTTTTCTAGCAACACAACAAACGCAAGGAAAAATAAATAAATAAAAACTACTTGTCCAACAGGCAAAATATAACAGCAAAACTTGTTGTAGTTTGCTATGAGTGCTTTTCTCAAACGTGAATCCAACTCCTTTGTCTTGACTATCATCTGCTTGGTTGCCAAAATGTTTTTCTTCAATACATTTTGGTAATAATTTGAACTTTTCAGGCTATTGACTTTATAATGCAGCTTAATTACTGTGTAATGGTTTTCAATCAATGAATATATATTTTTTACTTTTAATGTAAAGGTGCAAATACTTTTGTCATTTACAAATATTTTCTTAAAAATTTTTCATGACCCTAAGATTGTTGATCAAACTACTAGAAATTGTGTATTTTGGTCTTTGTCATATTAATTGGTGGCTAATGTTGTTGTTGTTATTATTATTATTATTATTATTATTATTATTATTATTATTATTATTATTATTTATTTCTTAGCAGTCGCCCTCCAGGGTGACTTACAGTCGTAAACAAGAATCACAGTACAAGTATTAATACAATTAAGAGCAAGATAAAATACAATGACTTTGGTTCTAGCAAGTACAAGTATGACAAAATACGATTCAATAACGGAGCAGATAACGGTGTAAGTGATAGTTACATCAGGATGTAATTAAATACAAAATACTACAGATGAAATAATACTTGTGACAGATTACAGTACTCTAAAGTACTGTACTCTATGACTGTATACAAGGTTAGCATGCTGAAGTTGAAGTTGGCATAGCTCAGCACAGAAATGGGTCACTCGTGTTATAAGTAAAATTAACTGTGATTTGTAATTTTCCAGACTGCCTGCTTCCGAGAGGAAAGAGATGTGCTGGTAAATGGAGACAGCCAGTGGATCACGACTTTGCACTATGCTTTCCAGGATGAAAACTATTTAGTAAGTAATTGGCATTTTCCTTCATTGTGCATTAAAAAATTGCCATTGCACCAGTTATTTATTCTTACAAGTGGCTACAACTGATAAAGATAATGTCATTCCAATATATATTTTTGTTAAAAGAAATGTACATACTGCTCTGTTTACAATTACATAGTTGTACAGATGTTTATCATTTTGATACACTTATATCGGTAGTGACTTTACTCGGATGCTGACCTCGTTTGACTTTCTTTTAGAAATGGCTGCCGACACAAGCGATATGGCAGCAAAGATATTCTATTACACCAAGATACTCAACTCCGCTGATTATCTATAGGGACTTCTATCACGCGCTGCGCAAAAGGTTATAGGAGATATAGAGAGCTTGGGAGAAGTTTTCTGTTGAGTCAAAAATTTTTCATGAGTAGTGTCGGATTTAGAGCTGTTTTGAGCTGATTTTATCAATGTTTAAAATTATTTAAAAAACTTGAAGTCTGTTTTGCTTTTGCCCTGGGTGTCTTGACAATAAACATAACCTGTGCTAATGATGTCAAACTGTAATTAATAAGAAAAATGCAAGTTTCTGAACGCAGTACCAGAGATGGATATCATGAAAACAGAGATGAGCATTTCACACAGTACTAGAGTAGATGGGTGCAATTATAAAACTTGGATTTACTGGTATTAGACATCAGTTTTTGTGTTCTCAATTTTTTGCCATTTATTTCAATTTCCTTTGATCATTTACTACTGTAACTTCACTGTAAATATTTGTAAAAATTTCACATGAATATTTCATTATGGTAATATTAAAAAAAAAAAAAAGATTACATTTGCATTTGTACAGCAAAATATAATGCTTAGAATCATACTACTATAGTAAATGAAGTATTTTGCTACATGTCAATATGATATTGCAATCCCAAAACGTTTTTACAGAGCCCTAGAAAACCTATGAACTTAACTGTGCATGTGCAGATGAAGGACTTGTGTTGTGTCCTCATCCACCAGACTAATTTTTTCCAGTGGACCCTGGGCAACAGTGAAACAGGCTTCAGAATTTATTTTTTTTTTTTTCATTTTAAACACTGAGAAAATCAGCGCAATCCGACCTCTCTCCATTGACACTGAAGAGAAAAATAGCCCTGGAGCTCTCTTTTATATCACATGACCCTTTGCACGCCGGGTGACGGAAGTCCCCATATAGATTCAGCGGCTTTGAGTATCTTGGTATAATAGAATATCTTTGATGGCATGTTTTGAAAGGTTATTTCCAGCATTATGTATAAGTGTGCACATGCCTCTGACTCATCCATTCCATTGTCGTACTGATCCACTTGTCCACACTTGTACTGTTCCAAGTCATATTACAACTGCTCTTCTCTGGGTTTCGTATTGATACAGTTACACTAGTGCGACACCAGTAACAACTCCTGTGTGAACAGAAGTTGAAATACTGTTCCGCAACGATACCGGTATAAAGATGGAAGTGTAAAAAGGGCTATAGCTTTTTAATGTGTGTGCTATACACAGGATACATGTTATACAGTGGCTCTCAAAAGTATTCACTCCTCTTGGACTTTTCCACATTTTATTGTGTTACAACATGGAATCAAAATAGATTTAATTAGGAGTTTTTGCCACTGATCAACACAAAAAATGTCCATAATGTCAAAGTGAAAAATAAAATCTACAGATTGTTCTAAATTAATTACAAATACAAAACAGAAAATAATTGATTGCATAAGTATTCACTCCCTTGAGTCAATATTTGGTAGAGGCACCTTTGGCAGCAGTTACAGCCATGAGTCTATTTGGATAAGTCTCTACCAGCTTTCCACATCTGGACACTGCAATTTTTGCCCATTCTTCTTTGCAAAATTGCTCAAGCTCCATCAAGTTGGATGGGGACCTTTGGTGAACAGCATATTCTCAATTGGATTGAGGTCCGGGCTTTGACTGGGCCACTCCAGGACATTGACCTTTTTGTTTTTAAGCCACTCCAGTGTGGCTTTGGCTGTATGTTTGGGGTCATTGTCCTGCTGGAAGATGAATCTTCTCCCAAGTCCCAGGTCTCTTGCAGACTTCAGCAGGTTTTCCTCCAGGATTTCTCTGTACTTTGCTGAATCCATGTTGCCCTCTATCTTCACGAGCTATCTAGGCCCTGATGCAGAGAATCATCCCCATAGCATAATGCTGCCACCACCATGCTTCACGGTAGGGATGGTGTTCTCAGGATGATGTGCGGTGTTAGGCTTGCGCCAAACATAGCGCTTAGTGTTGAGGCCAAAAAGCTCTATTTTGGTCTCATCAGACCATAGAATCTTCTTCCACTTGGTCTTAGTGTTATTTTTTTATTTAATTATTTGTTTATTTAGCAGATGCCTTTATCCAAGGCGACTTACAGAGACTAGGGTGTGTGAACTACGCATCAGCTGCTTGTCACTTACAATTACGTCTCACCCGAAAGATGGAGCACAAGGAGGTTAAGTGACTTGCTCAGGGTCACACAATGAGTCAATGGCTGTGGTGGGATTTGAACCGGGGGCCTTCTGGTTACAAGAAATGTACTAACTAACTGTGGGACCTCCCAGAGACAGGTGTATTTAACCTGAAATCATGTGAAACACCTTAATTACACACAGGTGGACTCCATTCAACTAATTATGTGACTTCTAAAGACAATTGATTGCACCAGAGCTTATTTAGGGGTGAATACTTATGCAATCAATTATTTTCTGTTTTATATTTGTAATTAATTTAGAACAATTTGTAGATTTTATTTTTCACTTTGACATTATGGACTTTTTTGTGTTGATCAGTGGCAAAAACTCCTAATTAAATCCATTTTGATTCCATGTTGTAACACAATAAAATGTGGAAAAGTCCAAGGGGGGTGAATACTTTTGAGAGCCACTGTATTTAATAATTAAGTGGGGTCAATAATTACATTTCACTTTCACACTGATGGTAATATCAAAACAATTATTGTGTATGCATTATTTTACAATGCACACAACATTAAGTAGTAGAATGAATAAGCTTCATTCATAAATAATCAGATTGGCTGTTTTATTTTATTATTATTATTATTATTATTATTATTATTATTATTATTATTATTATTATTATTATTATTATTATTATTATTATTAATAAACATTCTGCTCTAAAGAGCAGTTTATGCCAGTAAGTTATTGGAAAAGAGCTGAATTTATTTTTACAAAATACCATAGACATAATTTGACACAATGCAGTACTGTACATACACTTTGTTTCCTATTTTGATGCTTGAAGCACGAACCTAGGAATTACAAAAGAACCATGTTTCACATTTTTGATTAACACATACTGTATAAGACACAGAAACTTACACCGGTCCTGTCATATTAAATCCAAATCCAACTACACATATTGGTTTTGAACTTTGTAAATTCTTACTAAGCAATGTTTTTTTTTTTGCAGTATCCCTGGTTATAATTGTGCTAGTAAGGAGAAAATGGCTGGGAACATTATTTGATTGTTTAGATTTGCTTCCTGTGCATTTAAACTGCTACTAAGTTCGGAAGCATGTAATTAACAAAGTCTGTGCATCTGTGTCTGGAAGCTGGGATTGTTTGCAAAGGGCAGAGCTTTCCTTCCCATCTTAATTTGCAATTCTAAAGGTTGTTTAACTTGAGTGTTTGTGCTAGATCGGGGATGATTATCAGGTGAAAATATATAAATATTGCATCATGGCAACAATTGGACACGAATGATTTACATAAATCTTGATTGCATTACATAGTCCAAGATTAAAGCCTATTGGGGTCTATAATACCAACAATCGGCCAAATAATATAAGTACAGTCAAGTCTGTATGCAGTATTGGTCTTCCTGAGGGGCCTTTAGTTTCCCACAATGAGCCAAGGTCTGCAGTCCATATTTGTTTTATGAATCAGTGAAGAAAGTAAGTGAATCAAGGTTCTGTACTAAATATGATTTTATATATTTTGTTTAAATATAGCTGTTACAGAACAAATAAGTAACATACATTTTTACCTCATATGATGAACTCCACACACCCAGTTTCCATGTTGCTTGGTTCAGGAGAAAAGCTGATCTCTTTCCCAGAGCCTTTTGAGCCTTATGAGCCTTTTTTGGCGCCAGTTAATGTCCCGCCTCAAAAAAAACCCCACCTTCCTGTAGTATCGATGTCCAGATTTCTCCTGCGTATACTTGGGTAAGGACTCAGTTAGTATTGGCATTTATGTACTTATTTTTTTTTGCTTTGTTTGTAAAAAACAAACAAACAAACATTATATTAGTAGGGGAGTATATAGTATATTTTCAAGCATCTGCTAGTTATTCTTTCTGTGGCTATTTCTGTGGCTATCTGTGTCTTTCTTACACACATGCCTTCTGTGTGGTTCTCCTCTTTCACCATCTTGTGGTAGAGAGTTTGTCTAATGTGTGTTGACATGTCAGCCGCAGCGACACATAGGGGCTTCTCCACCAGTTTTGCGTGCTGAGAAGTCTCGTGCTTCATCTTCAACAAAAATAACAACAACAGAGCACCAGAGCTCCGCCTTATCTCCCCCGAGGAAGAGAGCGAGTAAATCCATCCATTCCCTCGGCAGCAGGGAGGAAGATGCACCAGCTAAAACAGCCATTACCGAGATCCCAACTGAGTCTACCCAGCCAATGACTCCACAGGAATTTATGCCCCTGGTAACTAAGGATATTTTTTTTCAGTAGTTGCAGAGTTTGAAAACTCAAGGCAATCTGTACTTCTACAGCCTGTAGCCCCAGTGGCCGATACGGGGACTGCAGCAACGTGGAGTGCACAAGAGTATTACTACTCTGACACACGCAGCATGGGAGCCGATGACGTCATGGACTCCGCCCCTGACGATAATGTTTCAGAAGCTGGAGAGGGTACCACTGGTATATGCTAATGCAGAGGCAATTTTGAGAAGGATGTCTTCCTCTCGCAATGCTAATAACCAGACTTCGATTAAGGAGGACGATTTACTGAGCATCTTAAATGCAATGGATAGAAAAGCCTTCAAAGGTTTTCCCTTCCATGAGGCAGTCTGGTGACCTGTTGAGGCTCAATGGAAAAAAACCTGCATGTGCTGCATCATATCTACATAGAGTAGACACATTTTATAGAGTACCTACTGGCCACAAAGAGATCTTTTTAAGCAACCTAAAATAGATACTATCATGACTGCACCAGTCACCAGTGCAACCTCAAAATCCTTCACACCAGAGACAGAAAAATTGGTACTTTCTTGAAAAAGGACTACGCTGCCTCCACTTGTAATATGCGCGCCAATAACTCTCAAATTCATGCAGCAAAATATCAACATAAACTATGGAGCCAGGTGTCTGCTTCCCTACAGACCCCTGCCCCAGAAAGCATCGAACTGGCTATGCAGCTTGCAGAAGAGGGGAAAAATTCTGCAAAGATCCAGCTGCATGCGGCATGTGATAGCATTGACAACAATGCTAGGGCGATCGCAAGTTTTGTCTGCAAGATGGGTTCTGCAGATGAAGACATCCTCTTTAACCCCCAACACACAGTCAAAACCTATGGAGTTACCATTTCAAGAGGACTTTCTATTTGGGTCCGGTCTTAAAGATTCCCTGACACAGATGAAGGAAGCAAAGCAGGCCATCAGATCCTACTCAACAACTGACAGAGGTATACCCTCTAACAGGGGGTATTTTAATAAGCAAATTTCTTTCAGACCGCAGCCAACTCAATCAGCCTTTGTAGGACAGGGCAGGTTCCAAAGAGGCCAAGGCTCCAGGCCATAGGGATCCTTCTGTGGCTTTACTAGAAGTAGAGGCAGACCCTCTATGTCTTCCTGACATTCTCTGGTCAGCAACCGGTGTCTTTCCACCCCCTCACTTCTGCCAGTAGGGGGAAGAGTTTCTAATTAAAAAAAAAAATAAAAAACTGGCAGAAAATAACATCAAATCCCTGTGTCCTGGGGCTCATACAACACGGCTACAAAGTACCATTCTGGTGTCAACCACCAGCAACAGGCATCTTACCGACAACATCACGGCAGTAAAATACATAAATCACCAGGGGGGCACAAAGTCCTGGTAACTCTGCCTTCTGGCCATAAAGATCTGGAATTGGTGCAGGACACAGGACATCAACGTAAAGGCAGCTTAACACCCAGACTCGACAACAGCCTTGCAGACCTTTTGAGCAGAGAGAGGTTGTCTCACTAATGGCAAATCCGGCCACAGGTTTTACACTGGATATTCCACAAACTAGGTCAACCACTGGCCATCACCAGGGGGAGAATACCTGCTGCTCCTGCCTTCGCCGCCAGGGGGAGACTACCGCTGCTCCTGCCTTTGCTGCCAGGGGGAGACTACCTGTTACTCCCGCCACCATCACCAGAGGAGCTGAATCTACCTCCCAAGGATCAGCTCCTGTGGTTGCCTTCCAGGGGTCAACTCCTGACGGTCCTGCTGAGCCTGCATCGCCTATGGCTGCCACGCCTGCAACACCTAGGGCTGCCACGCCTGCAACGCCTAGGGATGCCACGCCTCCACCGCCTAGGGCTGCTAAGCCTGCATCACTCGGGGAGGCCTGCTCGCCATCACCTGGGGCTTTGTTTTATCCAGCAACAGCAATTGCGCTGCTGGAAATTCTGGGGCTGGAGCCCAAGAAAAGGGAATCACCAGCTACAGAGAATAGGGGAGAGGTGAGGCGCTGCCAGGATCACCCCAGCTGGAGGAGCCAGTCTTGGCACTGTCAGCATGTCTGCTGATAGTAGTGCTGCCGCCAGCATTGCCCCTAGCAGCATTTCCGCTGCCAGAGTGTGCCACCCCACTGTCAGCCTTTCTGCTGCCAGCGGTGCCACTGGAGGAAGACCTTGCCTCCTAGTCAGCATTTCCGCCAACAGGATTGCCCCGGCTGCAGGAGCCAGCCTCACCAAGGTCAGCATTGCCACTGTCAGCTTTGACCCTGACAGCATTGTCACTGGCATTATTGCCACCCGTGGCCCCTTAATACCTCTGTTCCTGGCCCAGGAAGATGCCCAAGACTTTTGGGATTGAGGGGGGAGGTGGCCTTTAAGGCCATGTGTGCTGCACAAGGAGGAGATCGTGGTGAGGTTCCCCACCACTGTGCGTATTTTGTGTTTTATGTTTTATGTGGTGTGTATGTATTGGTGCACAGGGCATAAATTGGGCTGTGTAGCACGGGTGATTTAAAGTGTATATTTGTATTTAGGCACAATCACTTCATGTGCAGAGTAAAGTGTGGATTTGTATGAGGGTACGGCACAGCTGTATATATAGAGGCACGAATCACTCACTTTGGAGTTGGTGTGTTCGCAGTGGAGAATGGGAGGGAGAGAGAAGGAGAAAGAATAAATAACAATTGCTACTTGTGCTGAAACAGTTCAGCACGATACTTGTTTGAGGTTTGTCCACTGTTTTGTCTGTATTTATTTTGGCCAACGTGCCGTTTTGTACTAGTGTTTTGTTAATCTTGTTTTGTTTAAATAAATCTGCACAGCAACACTTTACTTGCAATACTGTGTTTTGGATTTCCTTCTGGGTCTGACGTCACCACACAAGCCATCTTGTCACAACCCTATTTCCAGCTTTTCAAGGACAGGATTGTCTGCAGACCTAATCCTCAATTTCAACCAAAGGTGGTAACACAGTTCCACCTGGATCAGATTATAACTTTTCCTGATTTTTTTTTTTTTTTTTTTTTTTTTTTTCCCCAAAACTACATAAATCAAAAGCAGAGGCCAGACAGCACTTAACTGATGTCTGAAGAGCACTGAATTTCTATTTTCATAGGACTATCAAAAAAAGATAATCAGGACAGCTTTTTGTAGCTTTTAACTGTAGGTGGATTACATCTTGCATCAAGTTTTGTTGTGACCTGGACAAGAAACCTTTTCCAGGACATGTAAAAGCCCTCAGTAAGAGGAGTGGCTACTACATGGGCAAAATTAAAATCTGTCCCAATTCAAGACATTTGCAATGCGGCTACGTGGGCCTCTTCTGAGAACTTCATAAAACATTATAACTTAACCCTTTGTGGTCCTATGTAGGACCTGGTCTGACATTGCAATTATTCCTATCCGGTCCAATGTCGAACCCTTTCCGACATCATCAAAAAGACGCAGCTGGCTGCTACTGCATCAGCGCTCAGAGAATATGACAGACATTTGCAGAGCTTTTTTGAGCTGTTATAGTAATAAAATAATGACTTGGATCACATTATTGAGGCGTTTGGTGATAAAACAAGTGATCAGGAAATGATTGATCGGTATGTAGGATCCTTGACTGTCTTTATTTGCAACTAGAAAATGTTTTTGAAGTCCATAGCGCATAGTTATTAAAGCACCTGGGAAAGTAGCCCAGGCAGGAAACCGTCCTCATGGTTTTCCTCATCCTCCTCGAGCTCTGCCTCTCCTTTCCCTCCCCTGCGGAAGAGGAAGAAGAGTTGCCATTCCAGTCGATCGGCAGATGGAAAAGATTTGGGCAGCAAGTGCAGATTGGCCACAGAAGGACATACTGTCCATCGCCGCCTCTGAGGAGGTGGGCGAACAGGAGCTTGCGTTCCCGTCCTGAGGACGTGGAGTCTGACAGCTCGTCACCTGCAGTTAAGCTCTCACTGTCGGAGAGCTTATACCACTAATCAAGAGGGCCACTGCAAGTGCCCTGGCCTACAGCAGGGGAAACAAGGCAATTGATTTTCAACGATGAGCCTACCGTCTCTCCCATATGCCCTCCAGTTCACCCAGATTTTCTTTTTGAAATCCAGTGTTCCTGGGACTGTCCAGCAACAGCTCCTGCTGTTTCCCGGTTGATGGACACCCTATATAGGGTGCATGATGTGGAGAAGCTGGGCCTGGCCCAGTTTCCGCCGGTTGAGGCTTCTGTTGCTGCCTTGGTCCAGGCACCTAACTTAGTGTTCCTATCTAAGGACACTGCCTGCCCTAACGAGCCCTAACTATTGATCCTCAAGACAGCATATTCAGCCAGTGCATTCGCAGCATGGCTAGGCAATTATAACACCATTCTGGTAGCCTATCAGTCACATTTGCTGTGGTCCCTTTCTGAGAACCACATGCCCACAACAGTTGGATGAGCTGCACCTGGTTAACAAGAACCGTGTGTCCAATCACAATGGACAGGCTATAGAGAGAAACCTGGCTGCGCTGGTAGCTGCATGTAGGCAGCTTTAGCTTTCCCAGGCACATGTACCTGACAGGGACAAAGCACCGCTGTTGGATGCCCCGATCACTTCAGGATGTACATTGGTCCCGCAGTGGCCGAGATGCTGCAGCGCTTTCATCGCATGCGGGAATCCACGAAGGAGCTGGTTCACCTGCGCCAGAAGGTGCGTCAAAAAAATAGTGTTATTTTGTCTGCTTTGTAGATGCATTAATAATCAATTTACAGCTTGGTAACAACCATATTTGGATTCAGCACACCCACATTGTCGTAGAAAGACTTGTTACCAACTTTTAACAAGAAATGCCTCCTAAAGTTGTCTTTTCTGAAAACCCGACTAGTCTAACCGCTCACCCTGCTCCCGCTATGTCTGGAGAAAATCAGGCAGGACCAGGCCAAGGTGCACCTAGTAGCCCTTTATTGGCCTAGGATTTTTACAACCCTGATGCAGCTCCTGAGAGGCCAGCCATGGAGACTGTCCAAGCGCCGCGACTTGCTCAGTCAGGCACGGGGGACCTTATGGCATCCCGACCTATCGAGCCTGCTGCTCTGAGTCTGGCCCCTGAACAGCTGCATTTGAGCCATCTGGGGCTTTCTAATAGGGTCATTGACACCCTGCAGAATGCCAGAGCAGCATCCACGCATTCCAAGTACGGGTACAAGTGAGGTGTTTTCCAGACGTCGTGTCCCCACGACCTGTCCCATGGCAGTTATACTGCAATTTTTTCAGGACCATTTTGACAAGGGGAAATCCCCCTCCACGTTAAAGGTCTACCTGACAGCTATTTTGGCTTGCCATGTCAAAATTGACTCTGTCTCCCTAGGAACTGAGTTCTTGGCAGGACAATTTTTGAAAGGGGCTTGGCTACTTCGGCCGTCTATGAAGGACATTGTTCCTCACTGGAGGACATTTCTTGCTCGCTATCACCTCCGCAAAGCGGGTGAGTGAGTTGAAGGCATTCTCAGTAGCGAAAGCCTGCTTCATTTTTACAGAGGCCAGGACAAAGATTACGCTCCGTACCAATCCTGCCTTTTTGCCGAAGACCATCTTGGCATTCCACGTCTGTGGAATTGGAAGCTTTCCGTCCACCTCCTTTCCAATCTGACTGAGAGTGACCGCTCCATATGCACTGCCCCTCGGACCTTGGCGTACTACATTGACAGGACGAAAATGCATCTGTCAAGGTCACATGTAATGCGGCAGTGTGGGCTACTCCCCATACCTTCACTAGGTTCTACAGACTGAAGGTTGTGAATCCTCAAAACCATGGTTTTGAAACTAGAGTGTTAAGGGAGGCTTCCCAGTTGACCCTTACAACACAGGCAAAGAGGTGAGTTTCTCCAGTTTTTTCACCCTAGCTACTTGTACTGGGGTTCTGTATAGTAAAGCATAGGGCAGCCTCTTGGCTTAGCCTTATAGCATTCCAGTCATTCTGCAATCTTGCCCTTGCGACGGCTTTGGTATTCCCCCATATGGTAATGTATACATTTTGTACTTGAAAGGGAATGTTATTATCATAACCCTGGTTCCCTGAAATATAAATAAAACCATTAACTTTCAAGGTCACTGCATCCATGATTGCTGCAGGCTTGAAGGAAAAATGACAATGAGATCTGTGAGCGCAGTCCTTTTGTGTGTAGCTAGGGTGTGTATTTTAGGGGTTTGAACCCCCACCGAAATTCATTATTCAACGATGTTGGAGACAAAAAAAAAAAGTCAGCCACCAGCAACACTGTAAACCCCCGGCCCACCAATGTAAGCTCTGACCTGTGAGCTGTTTGCTTTGCTGCCTGCCTAAGCACACCTGAATTTTTTTTAAATCAGTCAAACACATATCTATTGATTGGGCACATTTTTACACCAGGTTCAGCCTACGACTCCTTTGATTGGACAACACGTGTGCACGTACTGCTGAAATCGACGTGCGATGAGATGTCGAAGATTAATATATAAATTATGGCCTCAGCTAATACTAGCATTTTTTCATTTGTCCTACTGCCTTTAAACCAGTGGTTTTCAACCTTTTCATCTCAAATACCAGTGTTTCCAGCAGGGACCACCAGGCGTACCAGTAACTATGTGCAATCTAAAGCCCGATTCGCATGGGACTAAAAATCATCATATAAACAGGTGGTTTTGGAATTTTTACTGTCATCGGTGAAATTTAGGCCCATGTGAACCGTCCACTTCTTTTTATCCCAGATAATTTTCACAGAAGTTCTCTGATTATTTTACAGGACATTGGGACCTTCTGTAAAATGTAAAACTCAGGTGTCCTGTGTCTTTTTACTCCCGTGCGAATCGATGTGACAGAGTGGTTGCAGTGCGCAGGTGTGGTGACGTCACAGACCCGAAACACAGAGTCAAACCAAGGAATGGAGGGGCAAAAACTATGGCGTTTCAGCACTTTTTTATTAAATAATAAAATAAACAAAAGATTTAAACAAACACAAAACCATAAGGTTCGTTGGCCAAACAAACAGAACAAAACAGGTATCGTGCTGGTTTTCAGCCAACACATATAGCAATTGTTCACTGTAGATTTAGTTTTTACCTCCTCACTCCTCACTCGTTCTCCACTCTCGAACACCCTTCCAATAAAGAGCTTGGAGTGAGTCTTTTATATCTGTGGCTGGAGTCTTAATTACCCATTAAACAATGACCCTATTAAGGCTCCAGACACATTCCCACAAGCTTTTACCGGGATGGGGATTCAACCCCATCCACACCAGCTACACTTTATGAAACTGACTTTTTCTTCGGTCTCAAATAGTAAACAACAATGACGGACGGCTTTTGTCTGTCCGCACAAAACACAATACATATATACCACCACCAATAATAATACAATACAAATAAAACTGTCATTTACATAAATTATATATACAAATAAATCATAAAATAAATAAATCATAAACAAAGAGGTGGGGCACTCCACCACAATCGACCATGCCTGTGTTATGTTACAATTGATATTGTACATTTCCGGGGTATTTGCCTCAAAGCAATACCAGCCTTCACAATAAACCATAATTTAATATTTAAATTGGTAAGATCTGTTCTGAGTCGACATTTCAGTAAAACACAACAAGTGAGCATAACCAAATTGGGGATGGGCAAAAATACAAAACATAATTGGCGACTCTTAAAAAAATTAAGGCTTTTAATGGTGCATTTGAAGATGTGCATGGAAATACGTATCACTCAAAGGACAAAATGGTTATTGTAGATTTGGAAAAGAAGGTACAACGAAATTAGTTATTTAACCCTTTGCAGTCCATTTATTCAGCACGTATCAGGTGCGTCAGGTCCAATTTATTTTCACACGTGCAGTTTATTTTAGACAAGCTGTTTAAAAGTGTTTTTTTTCACAGTAAAACAGGTTTAGAAAGCACTGCATATCAACAGGACACTCAGTACTGCATCTACAGTCCTGCCCCACCCCTTGTTCACTGTATTTTCATAGTAGTGCATACCGATAAATCATCTCTTGATCACTCGTTTTATCACCAAACTCCTCAATTATGCGATCCAAGTCATTATTTTACTACTATAACATCTCAAAAAGCTCTGCAAATGTCTGTGATATTCTTTGAGAGCTGGATGCGGAAGCTGCTATCTTGTTTGTTTATGTCCGTGTTATCTCTGTGGTGCAGGGTCTATGTGTATTGCTCAGACCCGCCCCCTTTTTTTTCAACTTTTCTTGGCTCCTATCGGTCTCACTCGGCCATTGAAAGGTTTTCTCGGTTTTTTCCGGAGAAAAAACAGCTAGACCTGTGCTTGATGTCTTTTTGATGATGTCGGACAGGAAAGGAATAATTGTAATGTCTGGTCCGACATAGGACCGCAAAGGGTTAAATAAAATGTCTCTTTTAGATGCTGTACGCTTGCTAAGCAAACAATGCAACGTTGCTTCAAAAAAGCTGGGTTTTCTGTAGTTGAGGAGGAGAATGATGATGAAAATACAACTGAAACTGAAACTGAAACTCTGACAACACCAGAGGAGATGCCAGAGGAAGAATTCTTAGCTGTGTCACCTTAGTGACCTTAGGTAGTCGGCGCATTGCGAGACATCACGGAAAATGCCGAGAATGCCGAGCAGGACCTGGATGTCCTGAAATGACCAAGAGGAACGGCCATTGGTAACGCCGACCGATGTGCGTGCTGCACTGCGGTGTGCTATGGAGCAGCACCTGGACATAAAGCAGGAATGGGTAGGAAAGGTTGAAAAAGTTTGGCATCCATACTGCTAAAAAAAGACCGCCCAGATGTGTGTTATTATTATTATTATTTGTTTATTTAGCAGACGCCTTTATCCAAGGCGACTTACAGAGACTAGGGTCTGTGAACTATGCAACAGCTGCAGCGTCACTTACAATTACATCTCATCCGAAAGACGGAGCACAAGGAGGTTAAGTGACTTGCTCAGGGTCACACAATGAGTCAGAGGCTAAGGTGGGATTTGAACCGGGACCTTCTGGTTTCAAGCCCTTTTCTTTAACCACTGGACCACACAGCCTCCTATCATAGAGTTCTTCACTGGAAACAATTTGTAGTGAAGTTACTTTTTATTACATTTATAGGTTTTAATAAGTTTATTACTGTGAGGAGTCTGGCTTAATAAAGATTTTTAACCGCATACACAGTTGTTTGTTTTGTTTACTGGTGATTGGGGGACAGTTAGACTGTCAGGTTATTATGTGGGAGTTTATACCATCCATCACTTACTGTGGGCGAATCACATTACACAAACACACCCATTCTAAGCGGTGGCGACTATTAGGAAAATGGTAACCGAAGAAGAATCTTACTTTATATTATTTTGTGACTTCAGGGGCCTTAGAATCCATTGTGTTTTGTGGTGTTTAACCCTTTTTCCTTGCTCTTCCAGTACCTTGTTATGGACTACTACGTGGGTGGTGACCTCCTTACACTGCTCAGCAAGTTTGAGGACAGGTTGCCTGAGGACATGGCACGTTTTTACCTGGCAGAAATGGTGCTAGCAATTGACTCTGTTCATCAGCTGCATTATGTACACAGGTAAGCAAGACACTTAATATGTTATTGACACAATGTGATAAAAGCATGGTGTTTTTTTTAATTTTTTTTATCAGACATTGATACAGGAATGGTTTATTGATAGAGCAATGCCATGTGTGTGTCCGTTTTCAACCTTGATGCTTATGGAATCATACCAGGCAAGCAAGGATTTGTTCAGCTTTCTGAATTTGCATAGTAATTTTATGTTTCTCCCATGGTTATACTATGCATTTAACAAATGTAACATAGTTTGCTATGCTTTTTAACATGATTTACCAGTGATTTACAGTACTTACCTATTCTTTACCATGTTTTCACTATTCTTATTGCTTTGCTTTTACTGAGGCAATTTTTTTTTTTCTTTTTTTTTCTTTATTTTTTTACTGTGGTAAACAGCTACTTTACCTTCCGGCATCTTATCCTCTGTATTCAAAACAGCAAATCATAAATGAAATGAATCTTTATCAGACGTTTTCAACATAATTTTGTGACTTTTGTAAAAGCATTTTTTAAAGGCTCATTAATTGTGCTTTGCTGATTAATGCATTTATAAAGGTGAAAGGCATTTGCTTTTCAATAGCTGAAAAAAAAGTTTTCTTTTTTGACCAGTAAATCTATACTTTGAATAGAAATATATTCAGGCCCGAGTGACACTATTTTAATTTTCATAAACTACTTTTAAGTTGGTGTTTCACAAGGAATGCATTCAGTGTGCCATTGTGGAATATCCACAGCCCTGGAAACCTGAGCCCATGTCCCTTTTTTTTTTTTTTTTTGCTGTACTTGGACGTTTGCAGCTGTTGGAGAAAGGGATGGGAAAAATGTTTCTGTGTGCCAGCACACTCATTTCCTGTGGGACCCGCCCTGGCAACTACTCTTTCAGTAGAAAAAAGGAGGGGTGGAGTATTAATAGAACCTCTCCACCAGCAACAGCAGCTGTGTGACAATACTGCTGACAAATATGAAGGACACACATGTGAAAGGGGGGTTTAGTTTAGCAGCCATATCATGATGTATGGCCCACAAAGCATTATTCACCCAAAACCTTGTATGGGAATGACCCAAATTCCTGTGCATATTAATAAATAAATGCACACCATTGATTTGCAACAGACAGATTAAGATATATCCATCACGTTTGTGTTGGCACAGTGGAATGCTATATCAGCACTACACAGCATTGATCTGTAACCATCCCTTCAATTGTGTGTGTTGTAAATCAAATGGAATTCAAGAACAGATCTACATAAGGCAGTATGGAAAGAAAGACTGTAGAAATTGCTTTGAAGACTGATTGGGTGGTGTTTAGAAATATCTTTGGGAGTAAGAGAGGGGCTGAAATGCTAAGAGAGAAGTGGAATGTATAGTTTGCTGGGCAGTTCTGACATTCCTGCCCCTGACTTGCATGTCTATGTCTAACAATTAAAGCAAATTCATTTGAAAAAGGTAATCTGCAGTGTCAGTATTTGCTGTAGTAAATTAGCAGGACAACTTTGAAAGGTTCAATTTGGAATTAGTTTGTATCCTGCTGTATGGTATGGGGATTATTTACATAAAAAGAACCAACAAAACAAAACTGGATGGCAGACCTGTTTTTCCAGTGGAGAGACTGAGGCAGTATTGCAGTGACTTGAAATGGAGTCTGTAGGTTTCAAATGGAGGAACATTCAATCTTTGTGAGATTTCTGTAACAACTACATGTAGTTTAATTTCTCTAAGGATCATTATTTAATGAAATATTTTAATTATCTTTTAAGCATTAGTTAACACACCATAACACACATTTTCTTTAATGTTAGATTCCATTAAATGGATCAGTGTCACATGAAGAGCAAAAATATGTTTCTACTGGATGTCAAAGTACATACTGTATTTTTTGCAGACTTAGTAGAAAGATGACACTTGTATGGTTAAGCTACTGTTGTGTATGCAGTATGCAGTATATGTCCTTAACAACTGGAAAACTGTAACCCCTCTAATAAAGTATCATCATATCCTGGTAACTTTTTAAAACTCATCAGTAGAGTCCCATAATCGTGTCTAAACCCATCAGTATGTTTTGTACACCGTTGTGTAACTATTAATCTCCCCCCCCTGAACAGTCTGCCCCTAGTGGATGTTAAGAAAACATTACATTTGTTCTATGTGGTATTTAATACTGATGTATCTTATACATCCACTAGAAGCAGTGTTGAGGGGAGACGGGTAAATAGTTACACTAGTGTACAATGCGGTTAGACATGATTCAGGTGTGCTTTTAAACCTCTGAGTTTAAGGTTTTTGGTACTGTATGTGAAAACAGTAAAACCATAATTAGTTTGATATTATTTCTTAATGTTCTTTTACATTACTAACCTGTGGCACTAACCTGTGTTATGGGGGTGAATGTGGCTGGTAAGCTTTGTATTTTTGTATGTTTTGATGTCACTTCTGTGTCCTCAAGTCCTCTGTGAAACTCATTGAAAGCATGATGAAACATTCATTGATGAAACAAAAGCATTCATGGTTTAATACAGGGAATTGTCAAGGAATCTCCCATCACATTTGTCAGATGAAATAAAACATTATTTGTTTGGCGTCTGTGCCAATGCTGAGTAATGCTGCAGAACATGAACAGAATATCAAAACAATAGTGCTTTTATTTGAAAACAAAACTACAACAATAAGCAAACTGTTGAAGATAGCAACAGTAGGTGATGTTAGCCTATTTAAACAAACATGATATTTTGTAACAATTGAAGACCTTTTACAATTAGTTACATTACACTTGGTTGATGCCCTTACATGACATGTAAGATACAACTTTTACAACACTCATAAAAAGTAAAGTAGGCAAACTTTTTTGACTGCATCAAAAAAGCACGTTACTTGTAAACCTTGCTTTTTAGCACATTATATTTAAACACATTATTGTAGCTTTGTATGTTTAACTTTATCAAGTTAAAGTTTTTACAAGGTGCCACATTTTTATTGAACAAGATCATGACTGCATACTTTACTTTCAGCTATGCAACACACCCTAAGTGTGAGACAGAGAGGTGAAAAGTAGTACTGCAAGGCTCAGCAGTAGAATAGCAAGATAATATTTAGATTAGCATGCTGCCAAAGGTGTTATTCGCTGCTCACTCTAATGTTTGAGATATGAACGACATTGACCTTTTTTAAAAATGTGTATTTTATTAATGCTCAAGTATGGGATTTTTAGTGAGACAGTTCATTTCTAACATGTATGAAGTTCAGCGGGTCAGTAAACTAGTATCCATAGAGAGATATTTTACGTCTGTATAAAGGTTAATCTGAAATTAGGCCTAATTTCTGTGAAGCATCTCATTGAAGTCCGATTTACTGTACATGTTTCATTGCAGCAGTCACATTTTGTTTTGTCTGCAGTCAGCAGGTGGTACTATTTCAAGTTGTTGTCTGAAATAGCCTGCATTGGTCAACAGAAGTAGAAAAGGCACTCTTTTGAAGTGTGTTTTTTATATTTTTCAAAATTGCTCCTATAAAAAAGATCATTGCTTGGGTGTGGCTTTCTCTCATGCAGCTTGGGGGTGCTGAGTACAGTGGCTTGGTATTCAGGGGTCTTCCTGGAGAATGACTAGCACTGCATGTCTGTGCCAGGTCAGCACAAGTGTGGACCAGATGTGTTGAGGTCTTCTGAGGGAAGTCATAATTTTGTCCAAGAGATCATGAAGTAGTGTTAGTCAGCTGTCTGGTCTCCTGGTCTGTTAATGCATTCAGCAGCTGGTTTCAGATCTGTTTGTAATGCTGCTTTGAGACTTTTTTTTTTATCAGTATGTATTCAAGTTTTTTAAAGGAATGATCATTTGAACAGATGTAGTGACTCTAGTCCTTTCAAAAGTTACTATGGGTGGGGAAGGTGAGGTCTTAAGATTGCTTGCCATCCTTTATGTGCATGTGTGCTTTATGGATAAACATACATTTCAGAAATCTTTATTATACAAAACTGTATGTTTGACTGTACATCAGTTATGTTAGAATTAGTAAATTATGCTATAATAAATAAGCCAGTTAATTTTTTTATTTCAATTTGGACTGGATTCATGCCAACGTCCATGCTGTCAGTATGGTAGCCTGATCTCATAAGAAAAACCTTAAATAATTTTTACTTTCTAGGGTTTTTGCTGGAGTTGCTGGAGTCTTTAACTTTGCTGTTTGCATGAAGGTATTTAAAAGAATATAAATTACAATTAGTCCCATTAAAACCTGCTTATGAAAATAGAGGCTGCATAAAGTAGGTGCTTTTTCACATTCGGTGTTAGGCTAGCACACATGTTGTAGAACATTAGTATTGAAATGTTACATGTTCTGGGCACATAAATGAGGATCAGTTGGATTGTATAGACCAGCAATGGGAAATGGCATGTGTGCCCACAGTGGCATGCAGAGTTGTATTTGTTGGCACGCCTAGTGAGCAGCTATCTGTTGTTTTTTTTTCTTGTTTTTTTTTGCCTGCCCCCTAACAAGCCGAGTGGCACTTTGGAAAGCCAGTCAGTTTGATTCGCAAGGACGGCCCCGCCCCCAAGTAATTGAGCAGTGCTAACTGTAGCCATTAGTATCTGCCTGTTCATGGTTAGCTGTTTATGCTGCTGAGCTGCATTATTCAGGCACTCTATGACCAGGAAGCTGATCAGAAACAGTAAGTCTGGCCCATGGAGGATCAAGTGTAATTGTGGTTGAATGTGTCAGCGGGACACGCGGGGAGGAAGGGATCATTAGCCTGATTGCGTGGCATTTTGCTGACCATCATCTCCTGTACTAAATGGAGAAATGGCCACAATCTTTCATACTTCACACTCGGGG
Source organism: Acipenser oxyrinchus oxyrinchus (assembly GCA_030684275.1). Taxonomy (NCBI): domain Eukaryota; kingdom Metazoa; phylum Chordata; class Actinopteri; order Acipenseriformes; family Acipenseridae; genus Acipenser; species Acipenser oxyrinchus. The sequence goes on from CM060252.1 coordinate 49,593,375, forward strand.
TTGGGGGTCTGTGAGCCTAAAGTAGGTAGGAATTACATAATCTGAGCCCTTTCGGTTTACGTCTTTTCTATGTGTCTTTCTGCAGGTGTAACTGGTGGCAACACGTGTATTTTTGCATTGAACTTAAAGCAAAGTTCCCACTCTGTTTTGATTGTCAAACCTTTCCCTTGTCATAAATACCGAAAATATATTTCACTGTCACATACTCGTATCTCAAACTATGTATTCTTTGTTTGATGCACTATTTTTAAATAGTATTTTAATCTTCAAACTATGGGGAAAATGCATGTTTAAATTCTGACGGGTCATACTGTGGTGTCAGAATATGTTACCCCTCTTCATACAGTGGGGAAAAGCAGGTTGTAAATATTCTCAAAAAACAAACGTCTCAAAATAAATTATGCCTCTGATATGTAGAGCACATTTGTGGATACTCCTGTTCTTCAAGGTAGTTTGACACCACAGCAATCTTTTTCTAAAAGAAAAGAAAAAAAACCCACAATGCTATAGAAAGTATATTATCTGCTACTAGTCTTTTGAATAGTTATTTTGTAAAATGTAAAAACAGTAGTAGAATAGGTACGAGTGGAGATTATGGGAGGTGAGACCAGCATTAAGTAACCAGCGAAGTATAAAGAGGAAGAGGATTGGGATGGGGTTGGAGACAGAGAGAGTGCATGTTTGGCCATTGGCCTGGCCGGAGGGGGGCAAAATGTGGTAGGCAGTATTAACTGTGGCCATTTTTTGTTAGGTATGGCACCCAGCAAATATCTCCAATAGTGGGATAGCTGCTCATGCTGCAAGGTGCTGCTGTATAGAGACCTGTCCTGGGGAGATAGGAAGACAACTTGGTTCACCATGCTTCTTAAAAAGAAATTCTCGTCAGATAACTGAAAAGTGAAGTCAAGCTTAAGAAAATGAGCACAATCAAAAAAGCTAAATTTCAGAAAGACAGTGGTAGAGGGCTTAGGTCGGCCAACATGTCCTCGGTTCACCACGCACCAGCGACCCCTGTAGTCTGGCCAGGTGCCTAAATAAAAAAAAAAAAAATAAAAAAACGCTGTATACCCTTTACATCCCTAATTAATCATAAAAAATAAAATAAAAATTCTGACTTTGGGCACTCCAGCTAAAAAAGGTTTGCCGTCACTGGTATAGACTAAACCAACTGCTTTGCATCTCCAAATTCTAAAGGATTCTCTTAATAGCAGGACCTCCATTACTGCTGCCAAGGGAATATCTTACCTGCCAAACCTAAGCAATGGATATTACTAACTTACTGAACCCTGGAGGCATGGCTCCAGCCTGGGAAGTCTCCCCCTGTACTTTTTGGGTTGTCTGACCAGTAAAGGGTTAATGAGTCACAATTGGACAAACTATCCATTTTTTAGGTTCATATACAACATTTTCACATTCACTGAACAAACCCTACTATGCTGATTGTTTAGTGTCAGTAAAAACCTACAGGAAAAGACAGTGACACCATTTCTATAGGAGGGGCCAAGCTGTGTGGTGTGTAACCTTTTATTGATTCAGGTGCAGCAGTTTTCATTGTCTTGAAGTTAATAAAAAAAAAAGAAAGAATGAAAAAGTTGGAAACTGTTAATGTTAAGCAGTAAGGTAGGGGACCTTGATCTTCCTAACCCCTGCATGGCCCCTGGTTTGATTATCTAATGCCCTGCCTCACTTGTGAAGTGCCATGGCTGGTCGATTTCTTGTTAACTTTTATTTGTGGCACTAAAATATTCAGTTTTGAAGCCTGTGAAGATGCAAATATGATATATGGAGACTGGAACCTCAGACATGGAATGGTACTTTTAGAGGTGATCATTACGAACCATTTTAACTTCCTATCAGAATTCAACAATTTATAAGAAGCGGAGGTATATGGTCACCTTGTTTTTAAAAATGTTGCCCTGTACTGCTTTAATAGAAATCATACAGAACCTTAACATGGAATTCTTTGATGCAGAGCATGTTTCTTAAATTTCCCTGTTATTGTATAATATACATTTCTCACCTCCTTTGCATGAACAGTATTATCAGTGGTCCCCCTGCTCTTCTGCTGAAGATCTTTTGGTTCTTTGCATGTACAGGTACATTCATTTACCCATCACACTCATGTGGAAAGGGTCATACACCAATAGTGTGGGCATGCATTCAAATATGTGTCATTCTTAGTTATTGCTCAGTTCAGAATATGCAGCAAAATTAAAGACAATTTTTATAAGTGCAAGGTATTTAAAATTGCTCCAGTTCTGATAAGTTTGTTGGCAATCGTCGATGGACTGTAATCTTCAAGTCTCACCATAAATGTTCAATTGGATTCAAGTCAGGACTTTGACTAGGCCACTCAAGAACATTAATTCTCTTCTTGTTCATCCACTCCAGTGTGGCTTTGGCTTTGTGCTTCGGGTCATTGTCCTGCTGAAATATGAATTTCCTCCCCAGTTTCAGTCTTCAAACAGGTTTTCCTCAAGGATTTGACTGTACTTTGCACCATCCATGCGCCCCTCTATCCTGACAAGTTTCCCAGTCCCTGCTGAAGAGAAGCTTCCCCATAACATGATGCTGCCACCACCATGCTTGACAGTTGGGATGGTGTTGACTGGGTGATGTGCAGTGTTGGGCTTGTGCCAGATGTAACACTTGGAATTTAGACCGAAAAGTTCAATTTTTGTCTCGTCTGACCACAAAACCTTTTTCCACATGTCTGCAGTATCAAGGGCAGCAGTGTGGAGTAGTGGTTAGGGCTCTGGACTCTGGACCGGAGGGTTGTGGGTTCAATTCCAGGTGGGGGACACTGCTGCTGTACCCTTGAGCAAGGTACCTAGATTGCTCCTGTAAAAACCCAACTGTATAAATGGGTAATTGTATGTAAAAATAATGTGATATCCTGTAACAATTGTAAGTCGCCCTGGATAAGGGTGTCTGCTAAGAAGTAAATAATAATAATCATCTACATGATTTTTCGCAAACTCCATGTGTGCTTTAAGATGAGGCTTTTTGAGTAATGGATTCTTTCTTGCCACCCGTCCATACAGGCCAGCTTTGTGTAGGGACCGGCTTATTGTTGATGTGTGAGCACTGACTCCCATCTCAGACACAGAACTATGCAGATCTCTCAAGGTCATTGTCAGTGACATCCCGAATCAGTTTCCTGCTTGCCCGACTGCTCGGTTTGGGAGGGCGACCTGATCTTGGTAGTGTCTGGGTATTATGATGCCTCTTCCACTTCTTAATGATGGACTTCACTGTGCTGAGAGGGTTAATCAGCGCCTTTGAAATTGTCTTGTACCCTTCTGCTCTGTGCCTCTCTACCACTTTATCCCAGAGTTGTTTCGAAAGCTCCTTGGTCTTCATGGTTGCTTTGTTGGATCACTATGTGAGTTGCAGCTTGAAAGTCTTTATATACTTAAGGGAAATTATCTACAAGTTAAACCACTTTGAGTACACACAGGCTGAAACCATTTCACTTATTTTGTGACCTTTCAAACAAATAATTTGCACCTGAGCTGATTTAGGGCTGCTGTAGCAAAGGGGTTGAATACTTATGCAACTGAGATTAATCTGTTTTTCTCTGTAAATAGTACTTATTTATATTCTATATGCATTTTTTAACTTTATCAATGTGGAGTAGTTTGTGTAGATTCTACATGTAAGTCTAATTCGAAAACATCGTGGAGTACGCCCAGGTGCCCACAAAATGTGAAAACTTTACAGGGGGGTGAATACTTCTGCAAACCACTGTATACAGAGAAAAAGAAAGAAATGCGGTCACTTAAATCTCCCAACTACCAGCCTATCTTATTAAATATGTTTGAAAAATGAGTTTGCCCAGAGTTAAGTTTATTATTAATTATGTTGATGTTGATGGGGATTCTATTGTTATAGTATGCCTTTTTGTTCTTTGTTCTTTTAGACAGAAAAACTGTTTTTCCCACCCACAGAGGTGGGTAACTTTAGGGCTGGTAATTTCTTTTTGCAACCTGGGATAACAAAAACATTAAGCATTAAACCAAATTTCCTTTAAAAAAAACCCCAAAAAAACACACACATTAAATTCAGAAAGATCAGCAATTAGAAACGTGAGGGGTGCTGAACTGCATGTCAACAGTTTAAAATGAGAACATGTGAAAGTGGAGCTACCATCTAGCTTGTGTTGGTGTCGCTTTTTCAGAAACTTTAATCAATGAATAAAATAAAAAAAAATGTGTACCATAACATTAAGACTTTGTACTTAATACCTCCAAAATTTCCTCTGGGACCTTCATTGTTTTTAGTTGAGAGTCCTCAATGGGAACATGTTTTGGAGAGCCCTGGAGCTGAGACACCGGCACAACGCCAAGGACCCTTTCTCCCAAACCCAGAGTAAACACATGCTTAGTTTCATCTTCAGACAGTAAGAAGAGCATTTCATTTGAAAAGCAGAGATCTTCAGCAGTTCTGTACAACTTTGCACATGGATAGCTTTGATGTATTTTGGATGGTCAGCAAAGTGGTTTAGTGACCTTATCTGTGACCTCAGCTGACCAAACTGTAAAGTTTTTAATTGCAATGAAGAAACTTATAGATTTGAACTCAACATCTCTCATTTAGAGATGAGCTTTAAACGTTACCTCATAAAGGGAAATCTTGTGAATTTGGGCTTTGTGTCCCAGTGAACCTGGAGCCATATGGTCACCCCACCTGTGCTAAACACACACCCATTACGAATGGCTGCAACAGTGCAATAGGTGATGCATTATTCATGGATGCCATTGTTTCTTTCAAACCAAGAAAAAAAGGCTACTTGTTCTAAATTTACTCTGCAATGCTCTGTTGGGTTGCTCATTTCAGTGTCCTACATTAAAAGGAGAAATAAACTGGTTCTTATTCTGCCTTTGGCTCCCAAACACAATTACGTAAATCAGGTAGTTTATTTCTTTAACGCTTTAGGGGCAGCTTTTTAGCAAATGTTTGAGTAAAACCCTGTTGGAAACAGCTATTTCAAATACTTGTTTTTATAAAGGTGACTATTGTGGATATTAATATTTTCATTAACTTTTGAGCTCTGTGTGAACATGAGTCCCTGTTTGGAATTAATTTTCTATATGGGTGTGTTCACTTTCATTCAAGGCTGTAAGAAAAATAGAGGACAATACTTAATCTGTGTTAAACATTCTTTTTATCAACCCTTGCTAAGTGAGATTAATGTTTAAGAATTAAGATGATGCTGTACTGGGCATTAAGCTGTAGTTAATAATGGCAGCAGTAAGATAATAAGGTGATTTCAGATGTCACTGCTTTTAGGATTTTTGGATTACATTTGGAATATATTTGATTGTCCTTTGCAAAGTCCATTCATACTGTAAATCCAGTGTTAACTTTTTGGGTTCAAGTTTGTACAACACATGAACTTGTATCTCCAATAATCGTCCTTAAAATTGTCTCATTAGTTTTAACATCCAGTAACATTGCTTGCATTACCCTTATGCTGTTAGGGAGAACTTTTGATAACACTAAAAGTCTCTATGTGTACCTGTTAGAGTACCCTATTACTTGATTTCTTTGTGTGCATAGTCAGTTACATTTTTTAATAACTTATTTTTATACATTGGGCCTTATTTATCAACAAGTGCAAGGGATAAAACAATGTTGACAGTTTTAAAACTAGCAAGAACAATAACTAGCTCAAAACAAGAACTGTTTCTTGCTAGTTTTATACCATAAAAATGTTTGCATTCCTTTCCGAAATATTGCCTTTACTTTTCACTCATTGCCATAAAGAGCCAATGCTATGCCACCTGGTTTTTACTGAAGAGGTGAAGAGTTAGATCCTCTAAAGGAGCATTTAGGGTTGCAGAGCAGTCTAATACCCTGCTGACCAGTGTGGTCGAGAATGCTGCTCTTTTGTGTTGTATCTACAACCTTCAGAAATGTTTTTGACTGAAAAAGGTGCGTGCATTAAACACCATGCCACTTGAACCCTTTTTACTTGTATTACAATTCTTATATCTGTTGACTGAAGCGAAGCATTTAGTATTAATATATAGCAACTTGTAACTTTGCAAATGTGAAGACTCGAATCTGGTTACTTTGTAGAGAATGATTTGTGACTTCATGCGGGCAAAGGGACAAGCCTTAAAATCAAACCCTGCTGTGCTCTACCTTACTGAAAACCTTACTTTGTTTTGATCTTTAAGTTAATGATATAAATTATGTCAACCATAAGTCATCAGGCAAGCTTTAAGCCTGCTCCCCTTTGTTGGAGGAAGGAGCAGAACAGTATTCATGTGACCCTTGACCAAACCATGGACTTCTCTCTAAAGGTCGGTCCCTGCAGTAAAAATTGTGCTATACTGTAATGTGTGGTGGTTTTGTATACTGACAGTTAAGACTGAAAACCCTATTTTATTTGTGACCATTCAAATCCAAGCCTTCAGATGATTGGCAGTGCCAGTTAGTAGCAGCAATACATCCACAACCGGTTTGTTTTGAAATTTGTATTTTCTTTCCAGTTCATATTGTGTGTGACAAACTGTTAACAAGCCCTCAAAAATTGAAGTTAAGAAACTTAGATAAAGGGTTAATACACTTGACCCCCCAAATTGTGTTTTTAAACAAAAAAAATCCCCACAACACTTAGAGTAATGTACAGTATTATAGATGAACCAATTATATCCCCCAGTGATGACTGGTTTCAGACACCTGTTATGGTATGGACTGTCTTGGAGACTGCAAAGTTTAATTCTGTTTCCAGTGGACAGCCAAGTCATCCACACTCATTCCTAAAACATTCCCTATGGAGTTGAAACATTTCTCAGAGTCATCTTCACTGAAGTGTGGGCATGTTTCTGAAAAAGCGACACCAACACAAGCTAGATGGCAGCTCCACTTTCACATGTCCTCATTTTAAACTGTTGACATGCAGTTCAGCACCCCCCACATTTCTAATTGCTGATCTTTCTGAATTTAATGTATTTTTTTAAAGGAAATTTGGTTTAATGCTTAATGTTTTTGTTATCCCAGGTTGCAAAAAGAAATTACCAGGCCTAAAGTTACCCACCTCTGTGGGGGTGGGGGTGGGGTGTGGGGGAACTGATTCAGATTTATTGATTTCAATTATGGCTTTTAAGTAGGAATGCTTAAGAGTATTGGATTACTGTCAAAAAGGCATGCAGTGTAGTTATACCTATGTGCATGTGTGCAGCTGTGCCTAATAAGGGTGTTTAAGTTAAGCAATATTTGAACTAAGGAAAGTATAATAGCTAAGTAAGCTCAAACATAAATTGTTCTGAAATTGTTCTTAACCAGAAAAACTACTGAAACTAAATGGCTTCAGTCCTGTAGAACAGTGTTTCCCAACCTTTTCTGAGCAGTGGCACACCTTGATGCATGTAACTTTTTTGAGGCACACCAAACATATATTGTTTGACAACTTCCCCTTAATGTGAAACCTGGGCCTGCCTGAGTGACCACGGTCACTTGATCCGGTGTGGAACAGTCACTAAGGCAACTCAGGTCCTGCTCCACTGACTGTAGGGACTCCCTTCTGTTGTTCTTTATATAGGTTAACATGAGAAAAACCCAACTCGCACAAGTAGGTTGTGGAAAAAGGCAACATAGTTGAGATAGCACAGCCTGCAATAGCTGAACATCCTTTAGCCACAAGCAGCCACAATGTATCCAAAAGCATCTCTGCAAACTACGTTATTAATTCCGAAGTGACGACAGATTGAGACGATTCTCACGCAACCTTTTGATGAACTTGTGCATGTTATGTGATTCTAGAGGGGGAGGGAGGAGGAGCAGTAACAGAAGCTTTACACTAGAATAATTCATTTTATTTATTGTGTGTTATTGGTTTATCCGTCCTCATTTCTCTTGATGATTCTGCGTCTTGCAGCCTTTGATCACCTCTTGTAATGCACAGCTCCCACTAGTGTTTAAAACTGGTATCCCTGTTTAGATTCAATTTTATACAAACACATGTAGATCCATAGATTCTTTTATTCTGAATGAATGCAAAAAAATAATAATGAAAATGTGCAATTATAGATACATTGTATATGGATTAATAGATCAAACTTTATAGCTCTCAATTGTATTTTTATGAATTTGCTTGTTATTACAGTGCCATAAAAAATCTGTTAAAACTACTTAATTTTAATAATGATTGCTTAAGGTAAAATACATATGTAGCATGTGCATGCATATTAAAAGTAATAAAAATTCATAGCAATATTTTGCTTAATTTGGGAAATTATAACAAGAAGAATGAATAAATCAGTATTTGAGGTAATGTAGTTATTTATACCTATGGTTCTATTCTTGTTACCTCATCTGCAGACACTGAAGCAACCATATGAGAATCAGTATTGCAGTATTGCACAAGCTTCAGCATTAGGGAAGTGATTATGTGTGTAAATGTAATAGCATCTCTTTTTGCAAATAAGCTTCCCACTTCAATTTACATAAATAGTAAGGATTATATAAAATAATAAATGAAGCATTTTTAGTGCTGTGATTGCATTTTTGAAATGTGACTGGAATACTGCACATTATTTAACAGCATAGGTTTTTAGGGTTCTCACTTAAAATAAGGACCCTTATTCACTGATTGTGTCCATCTCGCTGTACATGGTGAACACGATAATTGCCTATAAAGCAAAAGTTTAGCAAATATCTATATTACTATAATGACGCTGTATGTGTGAGAACAGGTTTATTTCTCCCTTGAAAGTTTGCTGCATTATATTACACCACCTATATTCATATAACATTCTAATATACTATGCTTGGAGAATGAATACAGGTTCCCTTTCGAGTACGAAATGCAACCATTACCAAATGGGTAATGGTTACATTTCTATTTCAGGGAACGTTTTAAATACTGGTTTCTAAGAAAATGTGCTAAATAACCATTTGCTTGTTAGTTAAAAACTGTACATTCTCCAGTGAACTTCTGAAAGGAAATAGTTTAAAAATGTATTTATGTTATTAGAAATTGCTCTGGCCTCGCTTGCCACTCAGTTATCTGTGTACAGAATTTGTCAAGAATAAAATATGAAAGTTCTGGGCTGAATTACCATATATTTTTTTTTATTAAGCTTACATGACATAAGCAATTGGTGTTTGTTTTTATTAGCACTATATTTTCTTACATTTTTCCCTATGGTAACATAAAATGAAGCACAAAATGTTAGCTTTGTGCTTAAAATACACATTTACAGTGTGAAATGCTTAGTATTGCAAATAAACCCAAACTAGTGGATGATTAGCTCAAGGTCAAGAGCTCTTGCCTTGTGTGTGTCCGCACTGAAAGTTTGTGTGGCTTCTTTTGTAGGTTCAGTGTTTAGGCTTATATTATTATTATTTTTATTATTATTATTAATAATATTAAGAGACAATGATATGACGGCGGTTCTAGAAAGATTTAATAAACCAGTTAGGGTGCCTCAAAACACTCTTGTGATGACAAGTCACATTGGAAAATATTGAATAAACCATTTGAATTTAAGTTTGATGATGATGAGTTATCAGGTTACAAAACAGTACTGTATTAGTTGTTAACAAATCGCTAGTGGAGCATTTACATTGGGGGAAAATCTGTTTCACCACAAGAGTGTTCTCTTAGGCGGTGTTCCTATACCCGGAGACTACTGTATTACCAAAAATCAGATAGAAAATGCAATTAAATGATCTGATCACCCTAAAATGTAAAGAAAGCACATTAAAATCAGAAAGACAATTTGAGTGTTTCCTCCTCAATTATACACACAACCCCACCCACACCCATGTTTTTAAAGCTGTCCCGGTCGTGCACCATAGAATAAAAGTAAAAATCGTGTCTAACTGGCAAAAAACAGTGCTCTAAAAATTTCAAGGGCATCAGAAGCTCCAGTCCCATCCACCTTGTGTTTCCTGCTTTTTAAAATTGCAAATTTAGCTTGCCCCAATATAAAATGTGTTAGTTGGCGTAGATTGTGTTTAGTTGGCATAGATTTTTCCTGCGTTTGGTGTGTGGTACAAGGATTGTATTAGTGCAAGCAGTGGGGACAATCTCTGGCAAGATACATAACAGAAACGTTCATCTTGCTTGTGTGCATTAAAAGCAAGTGTTTGTCCATACCAGGCCTCCAGCCTGGCGAAGGAAAGCCAGATCTAGTTCTCTCCAGGGGGAGCACGGGGCAATACAGGAGTTTTTGCAGGGCCTGTAAACGAAAGGCAGCAGTGCGGCTGGCGATGAGGATGAGGCCCTGCCCACCCTCTTCCAGGGGCAGCTAGGTACAGCACACATAGACAGATAGCTATTTTTTAATTTAGCAAAATGCCTTTATTGTAACAAAAAAAAATGATAAAAACAAAAATCACAAAATTCACATGTATTCAGATATTTAAGAAATAAGTGTAAAAGGGTTAAACATGAACAATAAAAATCTAAAATAAATAATACGAATTAAAAGTTAAAAATAAACATTAAAAATCTGGCTACATAACTAGGGCTGATTTTCTACTGTCTTTTTTTAAATGAAATTGATACCTGTTAAGCCATTTGTGTATCTCAATCACAACTGAGAAACGCGTTTTGTTTTTTTTAAACATTGCATGAAAAGTGACATTTCATAAATTGAGGGCCATGGTGATATATTCTCTCTCTCTCTCTCTCTCTCTCTCTCTCTGAAATGTTATAAACAGCAATAGGAGGTCAATCTCAGCCATTGTTGTACTTGGATTCGTTCCAAACTTCTGGTTTGGTTTTGCCTTTCAGGCTTGTTTTTGTTCTGGGGAAAGCTGAACAGTTCCTCTGTTCATATAAAACCCCTTTAGTATAAACAACTATTTAGGGGGGAAAAAAATGTATTTTAAATTCTGAAGCACTAGATATAGTGCATGTGTCACATATAAATCCACTTTAATTTTCTGCTTCCTAATCATTGTTTGGATTTTCCGGCAGAATTGACTAAAACCACATCGTGTTAAATTCAAATCTATGAATAAAGGCATTTTTCCCCCATTGTGATTTACTTCAGTAATCTTGACGGCCTTCACCGACATAAAGAACATGATAATATAACATATTCGGATCTTGTACTATACACTTACGGTTCAAAACTCCTTTGATGAAAAACTCTTTTTTCTGAAAAACTTGCTGCAAAAGGAAGAAATATTAAGTCAACCTCAACGCACATGACATTTTCTTTAACCAGGTTTTTGTGAAATCAGTGATATCTGTGATAGAAAGATGAACTATGAATCTGGATGTTAGCTGTTAAACTATCTTGCACTTGTTCAGTATAGATAGCCAGCATGTCAATGAACACCAAACCAAAGCTTCCCCAGCCTAATGCTGTCCATTTGACACTTAATTTGCCTTTCACTCCAGAAATGTCAGTTTTAAAAAAGTCCCTGTGACAGTGACACTGGATTGAATCACTGCAGAACATAATTTATCAGGAGGTCCTGATGTCCTGTGAAAAATGAGGAGGTTGTGTTGTAGAATTCCTCCAGGATAAACAGTCCAGCCCTGTTTGCATTGAATTCCATTTCTCAGGGTGTTTTGTGTGACATTGAAGAGGCTGTTTTAATGTGGTGAGTTTTAGTCCTGTGTGAATCAGGCTTAGTTCAACTAACAATAATAGACATAAATGCACAGGTATATTGGGGTCTCCATATACTCAAGGGTATTTAAATAAAATAAAAAAAGAATGATTTTATAATATTTAGTGTAGCTCCACTTGTGATATCCTACTAAGTGTCCAGACTCTTGCCACTACCAGATACTAAACCCAATCCCAATATCAGCGTCCAAAGATTGGGGCCAAGCCTATCCTGAAACTCCTGACATATGGATGTCTTTTTTAAAATTTATTTTTATGTGTAACTTTGTGGTTATAAGACAGACTGTCAGAAACCCCCCCGAACTTTCACATCCTGTACACTTACTGGACAGGGCTGTTGGCAGTGTTTAGTAGTACATGCTTCCCAATTGCTACCCAGCTTTCTCTAGAGACACAATTGTAACCCACTGAAAAGTTTCCACTGAGAATTTATGGCAGAACAAGGTAGCTTTTAAGACAAAAATAATAATTCTTTATGGTGCCATCCAGTAATTGTTTTCTGGAATTTGCTGTTTACTGGTTTGCTTGTTTTCTGTATTTTTTGTCATTCTGTGACTGGTGCACTGTACATGTTTAATTGTTTGTCTCTGCATATTGCTGGTTATGGTTACTTGTTCTAGTAAACACTATGGTGTGAAACTGACTAGCCAGGTATTTACGGTAGTTCTTGCAAATGGAGGTGAACAGAGTAGCCTTTGCTTGAAGCTATATATGCAGTAGATTTTTGATTTCAACATATGGCTGATACTCTTCACTCCTAACTGCTCATTTATCAGATAAATACTTAATTGTATTTTTAGGGACATCAAACCAGATAACATTCTCATGGATATGAATGGACACATTCGGCTTGCAGACTTTGGTTCTTGCCTCAAACTCATGGAAGATGGAACAGTAAGTGTGGGAGAATACAGACAAATGTTTTTTAAATGTATAAAGGTTACCGTTTTCATGATTTAATACTAACCAGTTATGTGTTTAATTCTGGTGATAGACCAAATTATGAGTGCATATACCTTCAAACAAGTCAAATAAATTCAGAATGTGTTTCTACAATGTTGACTGCCAATTCCAGTAAAAATTCTACTTTTGTACCAGTCTTGGCAGGCCTACTTGAAGAAACTAAAATGAAGAACAAATGGCCACCCAGTCTTTTTGCATTGCAGTAAATAATTAAAATGTGTGGTACCTTTGTACCAGCGGGACAGATTGCTTGTTAAATGGGTATTAATGTATGCAGGTGTTTAGTGAGTTACGGGTAAGAGTGAGGTAAAATAGGCAACAAATGCCTGGGATACAATAGTTACTGTCCTTACACAGACTTATTCTAAAGTTCAAATCCAACATCTTAAGTTGATATCCTTTTCCCCAATGCAGGTTCAGTCTTCAGTTGCTGTGGGAACGCCAGACTACATCTCCCCTGAAATCTTGCAAGCGATGGAGGATGGCAAGGGGAAGTACGGTCCTGAGTGTGACTGGTGGTCCCTGGGTGTCTGCATGTATGAAATGCTTTATGGAGAAACTCCCTTTTATGCAGAATCTTTAGTGGAGACATATGGCAAAATAATGAACCACAAAGTAAGTGATATATGCTAACTGTAACCTCCAGATACTGACGAGGCTGGCCTGTGTTAATGCTTTGAATTGTTCCGTATGTGGAGATGTTTTTTCTCTTGCAACATACAGTGCCTATAGAAAGTCTACACCCCCTTGAACTTTTTTCACATTTTGTTGTGTCAGTGCCTCAGAGTTTCATGCATTTAAATGAGGATTTGTTTCCACTTATCAACACACCATGCTCCACACTGTTAAGGGGAAAAAAGTTTTTATTGAGAAAAAGATTATATTTTAAAAATACAAAACTGAAAGATAATTGGATAAGTCTCCACCCCCCTGAGTTAATACTTGGTGGAAGCACCTTTGGCAGCAATTACAGCTGTGAGTCTGTTGGGATAGGTCGCTACCAACTTTGCACACCTAGATTTGGCAGTATTTGACCATTCTTCTTTACAAAACTGTTCAAGCTCTGTCAAGTTCCTTGGGGAGCGCTGATGGACAGCAAGTCATCAAGTCATGCCACACATTTTCGATTGGATTGAGGTCGGGGCTCTGTCTGGGCCACTCAAGGACATTTACCTTTTTGTTCCTTAGCCACTCCAGTGTAGCTTTGGCTGTGTGCTTTGGGCCGTTGTCATGCTGAAAGGTGAACTTCCGTCCCAGTTTCAGCTTTCTTGCAGAGGGCAGCAGGTTTTCCTCAAGGACTTCTTTGCTCCATTAATTTCCCCTTCTATCCTGACAAGTGCCCCAGTCCCTGCCAATGAGAACCATCCCCATAACATGATGCTGCCACCACCATGCTTCACAGTAGGGATGGTGTTCTTTGGGTGATGCGCTGTGTTGGGTTTGTGACAAACATAACGCTTTGCATTTAGGCCAAAAAGTTCGATTTTAGTTTCGTCAGACCACAAAACTTTTTGCCACATGGCTACAGAATCTCCTGAGTGTTTTTTTGCATACTTTAAATGGGATTCAAGGTGAGTAATGGCTTTCTTCTTGCCACCCTACCATACAGGCCAGATTTGTGGAGTGCTTGGGATATTGTTGTCACATGCACACACTGACCAATCTTGGCCATAAAAGCCTGTAGCTCTTGCAAAATTGCCATTGGCCTCTTGGTAGCCTCTCTGATCAGTCTCCTTCTTGCTCGGTCATCCAGTTTGGAGGGACGGCCTGATCTAGGCAGGGTCTTGGTGGTGCCATACACCTTCTACTTCTCAATAATCATCTTGACCGTGCTCCAAGAGATATTCAAGGCCTTTGATTTTTTTTTTATACACATCCCCTGATCTGTGCCTTTGAACAACTTTGTCCCAGAGTTCTTTTGAAAGCGCCTTGGTGCTCATGGCTGAGTCTTTGCTTTTAAATGCATTACCCAGCACAGGGAACCTACAGGAACTGCTGAATTTATCCTGAAATCAAAGCATGTGAATCACTACAATTTAACACAGGTGGAGGCCACTTAACTTGGTGTGTGATTTTGAAGGCGATTGGTTACACCTGAGCTAATTTAGGATTGCTATTACAAGTGGGGTGGACACTTATCCAACCAAGCTATTTCAGTTTTTATTTTTAATTAATTTTCTACAAATTTCTAGAATATTTTTTTCACTTTTAAAAAAAAAAAAAAATATTTTAATTCCAGGCTATAAGGCAACAAAAGGTGAACATTTTGAAAGGGGGTGTAGACTTTCTATAGGCACTGTACATAAAATCCCTGCCTTTTTAAAAGCAACAGCATCTTAGATCACAAACATAAATTACTTTTTGAGTGACCTCTAAGTCTGCAGTGTTCTCTGTGTGTAACTTATTAGGGAATTTTGCTTACTGGATAATGAAAGCTCTTGGGTTGTCAGACAGTTATCAAAAATATTGCATTTACTTGGCTGTTTGTATTTATGAATTGGATTGAAAAGATGATGGCATGGCTTAGTTGTTGGACAGTGATGGTAACTGGGAGCCAGCAGATTTTGAATCCTATCCCTGTTACTAATAAACGTTTGACCCTGGGCAGGTCCCTTCAGTTCACATGCCTCTGCTATCAGGTTTGATATTCACTATACACCATAGTCTAAACAAGAAATGGCACTGACGTTTATGTATTATCCTTACAGGCAAGCTTTCATAATAGGTACTGCGTTTTTTATTATATTTATAAAAGGTGACTAGTATTAAGGAATATAATAAGATACAAAAGCTACAAAGTCTGATTTTTATTTAATCATTTTTTAAGAGCGTCTCTGCTCATGCTTATGTTCTAGTATTTTGACACACTACCTTGCAACATCACAAAATATTTGCCTGAGTTTAAACACCTCAATTGTCACAGCCTTCTATATTTCATTGATCATCTCTGTCCTGCATTTTAAAAAAAAGGTTTCATTTAAAACTGCAGTTTATATAGTCATTCTTCAGTTAATAAGACGACAGCTACTACTTCGACTACTACTACTACTACTACTACTACTACTACTACTACTACTACTGCTGCTGCTGCTGCTGCTGCTGCTGCTGCTACAGTACTACTATTGATACTGCTTCTTCTGTTTTTAGGAGAGGTTTCAGTTTCCAGCACAACTAATGGACGTATCTGAAAATGCCAAGGACTTGATCCGTAGGCTTATTTGCAGCAGGGAACACCGGCTTGGCCAAAACGGCATTGAGAACTTTAAGAAACACCCATTTTTTGTTGGCATTGACTGGGACAACATCCGAAACTGTGAGGCACCTTATATCCCTGAAGTCAGCAGTCCTACCGATACGTCCAACTTTGACGTAGATGATGATTGTTTAAAGAATTCCGTATGTGAACTGTTCTTTTTATGTATAACTTTTTATTTTTGTAAAAAAAAAAATAGTTTAACATAGTTCCTCTAGAGCTGTGTGTGTTTTGTGGGGGTGTAGGCATCATTAAGGGACAAGAAGGCTAAGTTGGTGATTCTTAATCTACAAAACCACAATATCCTGACCACCTAGAGGAAGTGGTCATGATTTTAAATACCTAACGTGCAAATAGGTACAGTATTATGATGATTATGCACATACTGTAGCTTGGGTTATTTTATAATAGTGGTTGGTTAGTTCTAACTGTACGTGTTGTAAAGAACAGATTGCTTACCTTCATGCAGGCAGGTTAACTAATCTTATGGTGGTCTAAAAAAAAGAACTCCACTCAATTGCTATTGTGCCTAACCAATACCGGGTACCCCTAATATACACATTTGAATAGGACAGTGTTAAAAGGAAAATCTGTGGAAATGTTACTGTATTTTATTTGATTATTTTATTCTTCAGGAAACGATGCCCCCACCATCACACACTGCCTTCTCTGGCCATCATTTACCATTTGTTGGGTTTACATATACTAGTAACTGGTAAGTATAGTGTTTTCTGATTTAATTATGTGCACATTTTGCAATTGGCTAAACTTTTTACAATAAATTATAGTTTAACTTTATAGACCGTCTGTCTTTTTAATCAGTATATTGTGATCATTTTTTAAAAACGGTATCCCTTCTGTCTGAAGGTTTCAGGTCAAGTAACCATTTACAATTTTGCTGTACTGAATGGTACCACGGTTGCAATAAAAGGCAGAATAATCTGATTAACACATCCCTCCCCCATTTATTTAATATATAATTTATGTCACAACAGTTTGGGACTGCCAAACTGCTGGTTTAGAACAGAATACAAAACAGTAATTGTTAAAAGTTTTAGTCTTTGGAATCTCACTTTCTATTTGGCAAACTTATTATAAAAAATCCAAAATAGTCTGCACTGTAAGTAAATGTTTAGTATGTTGCCATTTACTTCCCATCTCAGGATAATTGTGTGCCAAAAGCTATAATAACGAACAATGATAAACCTTTTTTAAGCCAACATAAAAATTATCCAAAGGGACTCTGGCGCTTTGCATTTTCTGTAGTCTCTCTTGTGTTTTCTTACTCTGTTTTTCTTTTGCAAGTAAGAATTGTATCAATTTTTGATTTGAGAAACGATACACATGATAATCTGGATTTAATCTATCAAGCACTGAAAACAAATTCAACCAACCTTTACTAAGGAAACCTGCTCATTCCAAATCAGGCATGCATACAGGTGGATGATCATTTTGAAACCTATAGTCAGAATGTGAACTTTGATCTCCTAAACAAGTATTTATGCACACTGATTTATTTAGAGATATAATAACGGAAAAAAAAGAAACTGGCAGAAGGTGCAGGTGTCATTGTCAATCAAATCAATTCTGATTGTGATTCTAGTACCAGTATTACTAGGAATATTATTTACAATCTAGCAACTATGAAGTACATTAAATACACTGCATGTAAAAACTTTTTTTTTTTTAAATTGCATGTCCACCCGTACTATTGAGTTTCCCATCTTCTTGCAACTAAATGTATTATTTTTCTCAATAACAGTCGGCGAAATTCAGTGCTTACCCGGCATATTAACACCTCGCCTCTGCTCAAAAATGATTGGACAGCTGTCAGATCTTTCACTTTCCCATTGGCTACTCACTCGTCTTCAATTTTCATGCAGAATACCGTGAATGGCCTCTGCTTGCTTATGATTAGACAGTTGCATAAAACTTGGCAGATATTTGACACTCCTATTGGTTAAACTTACTGTCAGTGACTGCAACTGAAACACACAGTTTATGTCCCACCCAGCTAACTTATGATTGGGATACCACAGAGAAAATGCAGATATTCAATTGGTTGATCGTTGAAAGTTTTATTATCTTAAAAGGACATACTGTAGATGGCATGTGGACCATGGTGTGGTGTATTCAAAGTTAAATTAACAGTTTTGATCTGGTCCTACAAGCTGCAAAGCAACTGAAATGCAATATACCTGTACTGTATTTGTTTGTTTGCCCTGCCTCTGTCCTGCGATTCCAGTAATACATGTTTCCTTTTTTTATTTAGTACTCTCTCTGACCGAGGCGGCTTAAGGGAGGTCTCCGGACCCACTTCAACAGAAATTGACATCAGAGTCCAGAGAAGTCTAGAAGATAGCTTAGCAACTGAAGCTTATGAGAGGAGAATACGACGTCTAGAGCAAGAGAAACTTGAGCTAAGCAGGAAGCTCCAAGGTGCAACACTTTTTTATTGTTAAATTAGTTTATTTTTCAAGTAAAATGTTTATTTTCAGTAGCTTTACATGCAATTTGTAATGTTTGTTCCAATATTGAGTTAAGTCTTGTATTCCCCTATAGCTGGATTCAGCTAAATTCACCCTTGCATTGTTTCCTCTCTCCAGAATGCCTGAATTCTCTGTTCTTTAAATAATGTAAGAATAACTGCATAAAGATTAGAGATGTCTACTAGGCTGCAATTCCTATAAGATTATAGTGCATGTTTGTGGCAACCAGTAAAATCTCTTTTTGTGGGCTGCCGAGTGGCACATCCAGTAAAGGCACTCCACCCGGAGTGCAGGATGTGCCCTATAGCTTGGAGATCACCAGTTCTAATCCAGGCTGGGAGTTCCCTTGGGGGAGGCGCACAATTAGCCAAGCGCTGCCCATGCAGGGAGGGTTAGGTCGGATGTGGAATCCTTGGCTCATTGTGCACCAGTGACCCCTGTGGCTGGCCGAGTGCCTGCAGGCCTACCTGTGTGCAATTCAGAACAGTGTGGTCCTCCGACGCTATAGTTCTGTAATGGCTTCGTGGCGGGCTTGCAGTGCAAAAAAAAGCCTATGGCTGATGGCAAGTTTAGTGCTGGGGTTGCAGTGTTGAATATTTGGGCATTCCAAATTGGGAGAAAATCGGGGCTAAAATAATTGCCGATTCCAAATAAAAAATATATTTACATACATACATATATATATATATATATATATATATATATATATATATATATATATATATATATATATATATATATATATATATATATATATATATATATATATATATATATTTTTTTTTTTTAAGTGATTTTTTACTGCCAATATTTTGCTTTCACCGAATAATAAAGGTACTCTTCCGGGTGATTTCATGTCAGAAGAAAGCTTATAACTTTAAATGAAATGTTTCGTTTAGAATCAACACAGACGGTTCAGGCGCTGCAATATTCCAGTGTAGATGGACCAGTAGCTGCAAGCAAAGAAATAGAAATCAGAAACTTGAAAGAAGAAATAGAAAAGTTAAAAAAACAGATTGAAGGTAAGATGAAATGTCTACCACCTAGCTACTACACATTCTATTTTAATGATCCAAACACAAAATACCACCACCCTTAAACTTGTATATCTGCTCTATCGAGGATATTTGTAATGTTAAAGGGAGCTGTAATAAGATCAGCAACTGTTTTGTGTGTCAAGAAAAAAAAAAAAAAACACTTACAATGTCATATGGTGTTATAGTTATAATATGACTTCTGAGTTTTCAGTTAGAGTTGTTACCTTAATAGTGTTTGTTTTTTGTGAATGATTGGAATTTCTTCCAGATTGAATTGACTGAAGGGCAAAAAACTGGGTCTTCTCTTTAAACAGTTTTTCCTGACACACATATTTGCAGTTACATGCTCGTGCAGTTTGTTTTATTTAAAAGGTATTGTACTATTAATATGCTAAAGATTGTGTTTAAGCATGTTGATATGGAGCCGCTGTTCTAGTTGGTTCATTTGTGGTACTTGTTTGTGGCTGTGTCTTTGGCACAAGCACAATACTCCTTTTAAGTGACCCCAACCAGTACTTTTCACTACCCACCTTGTTTGCTAAAACCCCACATTGAAAGGTGCAGTAAGGCTTTAAAATCTTATTAACATTACCTACTTTTACATAAATAAGGGTTCTGCAGATTTTACACAGCCTGCCATATCACTTCCTGTGTTAAAGTCTAATTACCAAAGACCCTCCGCGATATCTGCTGAGTCTCATGTTGTGTGCTTGTTTTCAAATTGCATCTTCACAATACCCCATTTTATTAAAAAACAGATTTGTTTTAAAAAAGAATAATAAAATACCAAGCTAACCTTTACTACTTGAAAGCAAGTGGTGTTGCAGGAAGAACAAACCTAAATCAAAACATAATTTGTCAGGTTATATGGCATACATACTGTATCTACATAGGTAATGGTGAGGCTTGTTAAAATTCACCTTTGGTTAAAAATGACATCTGAAGCTGTTTTGTCAAATTCTTCATACTACAATCCGTCAGGGACCTCCATAAATCAGGACATATTATATGCCCAGTCAGCAGGCTAATGACAGCGTAGCATGTGGTTTAGATTTCTCAGGTCAAGGTTATAACTTTTTTTATAGAAAACAAGAAGGAAACTTTAGGCTTTGCCAATAAAAAGAAAGAAATAAAGGTACAGATTTCTTTGCTTTTTTACCCTTCTAGTCTGAAATATTTCTTTGCAAACATATTCCTGATTATTATCTTATTTTGTATTATATCCAGGAACTCAAGTCAGACATTTCTGTCAAAAACTGCTCCATGTTTTGATGCAAATATCAATAGTATGCTAGCTGAAATTTGATACTTAAGATACCAACTACACCTGCTGACCTTAATGAAGAGGTGAATTGGTTTAACACCCTTGTTGAAATGGCACCTGATGTGAAAAGAACAGCTAGGATTTGCCCAGTTTATCCTACAAATTCACAAGCTTTTTCATATATTTGCATAATCACTCAATGGAATCGTTAGTATCATTGTGGAAGGGTGCGGGTATTCACTGACACGGGAGACAGAAATTATCTTTGAAACACCACACAGGTGCTCGGTTTTATTTTTGGTTACTCTGGTGAGTTGCACTGATTTGTTTTAGCCCACAGAGGGCGCTGTTGTCTGTGGTCTGGCTACCAACTATGGTATCCAGAACCTACGGGAATACCACGGCAGGGTACTCTGGTACAGTTCAGGTGCACTCGCAGGTGCTCAAAATAATGAAAAACGAAAAAGGCAAAAAGAAACAGGGAAAATAAAACACAGTAATGAAAACTACAAAACAAATGTGCTGCACTTCGCAGCGAGATCTTCCCAGTCGCCGCTACTGCATCGACCGGCCTCCTTCCTACTCTATCGCGGTTTCCTCCGCTAATTCAAAACAATATCGGGGTCTGCCCAAGGATTCCCCCTTTCTCTATCTCTTTAGTTTCTTCGCTCTGTACTCTTGTCCGTCTGTGGTCTTGCCGAGCAGCGTTACACCGCTTGCTAGTTGTTCAGGTCTAAAAGGGCAGATCTGAGGAAACAGCAGAGTATTAACTTATAGGATCAGCAATCCCACTAAAACCCGCCTCAGCCACTCAGAGAGGGGAAAGCGCACACACCTCTTCCCCACCTCTCTGTGTCACCGCCATGACTGGCAGGCAGATCCCACGGGACTGCCGCCCCCCTTCCTGCACCATCGTGCATGCGTCAGACGGTCAGTCCAGATCTCTCCCTGTTACAATCATGTATATATTTTAGCCATCATATTTATTCTTTGTCTGTGGCACACAAGGCATTACCATAGTGATAGCTGTGTCCAGATAGCAAGCCCAATGCATTTGTCTGTGAGAATACACCTTTATAAAGGAAAAACCAGCACCACAACAAACACTGCAATATAAAACAGCAGCCGATATCAGTCAATAACATTACAAGAGAAAATGGAGTAGAAACATAGATTCTCTGCAGAGAATGCATTTAAATAGAAAAATAGCAGCAAAAAAAAAAAGTTAACTCTGGTTTGGGAAATTAACAAAACCCTTTAAAGCATCATGGGCACAATATATTTTCAGAGGAGAACAATGCATATTGAATTACAATACTTAGGTATTCTTTATTTCTAGGTTTCTAACATTTACAGTGTTTTTTACAATACACATTTTGGATTAAAAGGCTTTGTGAATTGCCCCTACTTATTTATAGTGTTTTGAAGCTTCTCCTTTAAGTCTTTATCTTTAAACTAACGAGCTAGGATTCTTGCCTTGTTTGCTTTTTTAAAAAACATATTTTCTGTGAGTTTGTTTGTCTGTGTTTTGATTGCTGCTGCCCACAGAGTGTCACAGTGAATAAAATGCTTTCATCACATATTCACTGTTTGCATCATTCTAATAAATTAAATGGATACATGAATCATTGTAGGAGTTACAAGTAACTTATAGCTGCATTAATATCTATAATTCAGTTTGTCACTCAATATTGCAGATCTCACAAGCAACACAATACCTCCACAATACACTTTCCATTCTAACCTGCAAGGGTAAATCACATTTTCTATCATTTATTTCGAGCAAGAATATGTAACACTGATCAGGTTTGTATGTGACATGTTATGTTGGTTCTAAAATTAGGATCAACGTAAATTGTAAGCTGTGGATAATGTTATTGTTCATATTATAAGTCTTATGTAACAAGAGTAATTGAATTAAGCATATGCATTGCTTTAGATACAGGAACCCTACCACAAAAACAAATTATATAGTATAGCATGTTATGTAGAACTATTACATTTTGTTAAAAAAAAAAAAAAACAACTTTATTATAACATTGCCTAATATGTTGTAACCTTATTACTATTACATGTTAATGATTTCAAGATAATGTTTTATTTGTTGATTGCATGGGACACTATGTAAAATATAGTTAATATTTGCAGAATGCACTTCCAGTTTCTCTAAACGTACAACCTTTCATGTCTTAATTTACCAGTTTTAGAGTTGTGATCAAAGCAGGATAGTTAATTTTTTAAGCTTAGGATGGGGTGCTAACTCCAGTTTGTGTTTTTATAGTTTGTTTTAAAAGTCCAGGAACCCTACCAAGTCTGAATTACTCAAATCATTTAAAATGTAAAACTGGCAGAACAGATAAATTTGATTTGTTGTTTTTATAATACTGTAGCGATCTCGTTTCCCAGGCAGGCGATCACACAGGGCGATGCAATCCACACACGGCGGAGGCGGGCTGAACCCGGGACCTCTTGCACTAAAGCATAGCGCCGATACCGCTGTACAAAAGAGCCGGCTCCCTTGCAAGGAGCGTATATCGGGCTTATGTCTTTGTGTGTGATTACGTCACCTACCAGCCCTATTGCTGCCATTACCCCGTGCACGCTACAATACATATTCTGAAATGAATGTTGTTTATGTAAAATAGTTGTATTTCAGTTGCTTATAGTTTATGAACGTCATTCTGTACGTTTTATCTTTTAACATAGTTGAATCTGATCAATAATCACGTTTATGGCAGATTCTGGGTGCATTTGTTGAATAGCAAACTAAGTCTTGCGATGAAATGAAGTTTTTATCTTTTTTGTTTTATTTTCATTCTTGCCTGTTTTAGAGTCAGGCCAGTTAGAACAGCAGCTTGAAGAAGCCAGCCATGCAAGAAGAGATCTGGAAGAAGCCTCCAGGCATGTGAAGGCATTTGAAAAGCAAATCAAAATGCTGAAGCAGGACAAGGATGATCTGTATAAGGTAGCTGGAGATTCATGATGGTTTTTCATAAATTGTTTACCTCCCTTCACTTAATTATTTACCATGTGAAATACAAATGTAAACAAATAGTTTGTTATAAAAACGATTTATTTTATAGTCTATGCTTTGATGTATTTGAAGTACTATAACTTTTCTTGGTCAATATTTTAAAACAAATATTTTACATATTGTTTAAAAAAAAGCAACTCTGCTACAGTAGTGATAATGTTGAATAATGAAATGTCATTTTTTTTTTTAAAGTAATACTGTAGTAGGAGTTACATGATTTATTAGAGGGGAGCATATGGGGACAGATATTGAGGTCATGCAAGTTACAGCTAAGGATTGGAAGGGAAACTCCAGTTGTCAGTCTTTCTTCACTTCTGCAAGCTGCACTTAAATCAATGCATACTGTATATTTAGGTATACCCCACACTTTGAAGTAATCTGTAGTTTGTATCTATCTTGCCCCGCACGTGTAATTGAAAACTGGATTATTATTATTTTTTATTAAACCAGCATTCCTTAAACCAGAGGTGACAATTGACCACCATTAGTAACACATGCAGTTTCCACTGTTAGGTCGAGTATGGTGTAGAAAACTTGCTGAAAAGCTATACAATCCATATAGCATGGAATTTAGCATTCAATTTGTTTTGTCTTAGGAACTGACTGATACAAGTGAAAAGCTAAAATCCCAAACCAAAGAGCTGAAGGACGCCCACACCCAGAGGAAGTTGGCCATGCAGGAGTTCTCAGAGATAAATGAGCGAGTCACAGACATGCGCTCCCACAAACAGAAGCTTTCCCGGCAGCTGCGGGACAAGGAGGAGGAGATGGAGGTGGTGCAGCAGAAGGTGGAGAGTTTGCGGCAGGATGTCCGTAAGGCTGAAAAAGCTAAGAAGGAGGTAGGCCTCAACTAAGACTTAGTAACAACTTTAACAGCATGATTATTTTCCTATCAAATTAGGTTATGGTGGCAAAGTGGTGAGTGAATACAGGTGTGTGCAGTGCAGAGTGGATACAAAACAGATGGACAATGATGTCCAGTGTAAGGGTGTTTATTGATTTAATTAACAATGTCCAGAGCCTTATGGCGAACACCTGTAAGTAATAATGATGGAGTGATACAGCGGTATGTATCACTCAATATTTGTAAATCCCCGGGTTTGACCCGCAAACAAAAGTCCAGTTTTACACACCAACACTAAACACAAAACACAAACACAGTTCCTATTGATAGTGAATAAGTGCAAGTGATGTATTACAGTTCTCCGTGAAATGCAGGGATGAAAGTGTTGTCCGGGTTTATGCTGGCTTCTGCTACAACTCCAGATCGCGTTATAGGTAGTCTAGTTTAAAACAAACAGACAGTTATAACAAACACTAACAGACAAAACAAACTCACAGTTTACAATACAGTAACACAGGCTCCTTGTAGGTTGTCTCTAACCATTTACCAAGGAACAGATCACGTACGCTATGTCCCCTATTTATATCCTCGCTCATGACCCCTAAGTTAATGAGCGCATCCGCTCCTCCAGTCCTCGGATGCCACGCCGTTTACCGCCTGGGTCATTGAGTTTGGATACCGTAGCCCCGTTCCTTTCCTAAATGACCGACTTCCACCTACACTACGGAATAAATTGTCATGCCATTTAATTAAGGGTACTCTGTTCCTCTTACACTGTGCCATCACAGGTCGAGAGGGAGATCGAACACCAAGAATCATTCAGTCTCTGTCAGTGTTATACAGTAATGATGGGTTACAACAGGGAATCAAACGTTTTGTCAGGCAGAATTATATATTGCCAAAATAACTGTATGCTAGCATTAAGGGACAAAGGGTATTACAGCATTTTTTATTTTGGCATCAACTGTGAAATGGTAGCCTGTATGGATTGCACAGCAAGGAGTACTGACCATCACCATCTAAATCACAGTCACCTTGGAATGTGACACTCGCATGGGGAAATTACTATTTATCTGCTTGACTTGAGTATTTATTTTATTTTATTTTATTTTTTTTAAATCTAAAATGTGCTCAAGTAAATCGGTTCTTGCTTTAGATAAAGTTGCATAAGATAACAAGGCCAAACCAGAGCTCAAAAAACAGACCGTCGAGTGAACAAAAAAATAGTGATATTGTGTAGAAGTTGTAAATGTTCTGCGCAGAGTAGTTGGCAGAGGCTCCTTGCTGATGTCCACCTCAAATTGAGGCTCCACCACAGAGTTGTACACCTTGCGGTACTCCTCCACACTCAGCCTATGGATCTGCAGGGATTCATCCAGCCTACTGGGGTAGCCTGGCACAGGATCCCTGGCCAAGTGCCTGAATCTCGGGGCCTCAGATCTGTAATGATGGCAGCGTTTTTAATGTATCGCTCTTCCAGACACTCTGTTTCTCTCAGGTGCTTCAGTTCCTTCTGCAGCTCCACTCCACTTGTGCCTCTCCTCCACCTAGGACAACATACAGTGCCCTCCATAAGTATTGGGACAGTGAAGTCAAAATTGCTATTTTGCTGTACACTCAAGCAATATGAAAATACGAGTAAAAGATTAATATGAGGCAAAAGTACAGAATGTCACCTTTTATTTCTGGTGGTTTCAAGACATACATGTTTTACCAACTAAGAATAACAGCACTTTTAGAGTTCCATCCCCCCATTTTATGTGAGCATAAGTATTGGGACAATTCAACTTAAAGCAAATACAAGTTAGTATAAAAGCTAGTATTTAGTCGCAAATCCCTTGCATGCAATAACAGCAGTGAGTCTGCAACCCATTGACATCACCAAACTCTTGGTATTGTCCTTTGAGATGCTTTGCCAAGCCTTTACTACAGCTATTTTCAGTCGTTGCTTGTTGTGGGGAGTTTATGACTTCAGTCTCATCTTCAGCAAGTGAAATGCATGTTCAATCGGATTTAAATCAATTGACTTGGCCAATCTAAAACTTTACACTTTTTTCCCCTGATTAACTCCTTGATTGCATTGGCAGTGTGTTTTGGGTCATTGTCCTGTTGCATTGTGAAGCACCGCCCAATGAGTGGTGGCATTTTCTTGTACATTGGTAGCCAAGATGCTTCTGTACACTTCTGAAGTCATTCTGCTGCTGCCATCATTCGTTACATCATCAATAAAGATGAGTGAGCCCGTTCCAGAGGCAGCCATGCATGCCCATGCCATGACACTACCTCCACCATGCTTCACAGATGAGGTGGTATGCTTTGGATCATCTGCAGTTCCTTTTTTTCTCCACACTTTTGCCTTCCCATCACTTTGATAAAGGTTAATCTTCATCTCATCTGTCCATAAAACTCTGTTCCAAAACTCTACTGGCTCATCTCTGTACTTTTTAGCAAATTCTAATCTGGCCTTTCTGTTTTTGGTGCTGATCAGAGGTTTGCATCTTGCAGTGTAGCCTTTGTAATTCTGCTGCCGATGTCTTCTGCGAACAGTAGATTGTGACACTTTCACCCCAGCATTCTGGAGTTTGTTGGTGATTTCACTGACACTTATTTTAGGGTTGTTTTTCACAGCTCTGGTCATTTTTCTGTCATCAACTGCTGTTGTTTTCCTTGGCCGACCTGGTCGTTGCCGATTGCTGAAGACACCAGTGGTTTCTTTCTTTTTCAGGACATTCCAAACTGTTGATTTGGCTATGCCCAACTTTTGTGCTATGGTTCTAACTAAGCTCCTCTTTTCTTTTAGCATCCAAATCTCTTGCTTTTCTTTCATAGACAGCTCCGGAGTCTTCATGTTGGATTGCCTACTGACACCAAACGCAGACTCCAAAGGCAAAAGCAATCAATGTGTGAACAATCAATGCAACAGGAAACACCTGATCAATTAGAAACACCTGTGAGCCAAATGTCCCAATACTTATGCTCACATAAAATGGGGGGATGGAACTCTGAAAGTGCTGTTATTCTTAGTTGGTAAAACATATACTGTATGTGTTGAAACACCAGAAATAAAAGGTGACATTCTGTACTTTTGCCTCATATTAATCTTTTACTCGTATTTTCATATTGCTTGAGTGTACAGCAAAAATAGCAATTTTGACTTCACTGTCCCAATACTTATGGAGGGCACTGTACATATCTATGAACCTTACACAGATCTTTTGTATCTGTTTACAATATCTACATGTTATACAGTACAATATACCTCTCGCCGAAAGTCTGTCTAAATCTTTGTCTAATTTTATTACAGTCTCATGCATTATTCAAGTTCTAAATATTATTTAGGATCATGTCTCGCTATACTTTCCTAACTCGGATACTAAAATAAACCCCATAAGATAGGCCTATGTGGTGTTCACTGTTTTCCTGCTCCACTCTATACTGTACCTCTTGGGAGTAATCCTGCCTGTGTTTAGAGCGTTTCCTCGTTGGCCAGCACTGGCCCTGGCTCACAGGGTTTTTCTGAATGTGTGGGTCCCAGCTGCTGGATAGGGACACACCTGACTTTTTAGAGGCTGTAGGGGAGGCTGCTCTAGGCTTTATCATCTTCAGGAGCAATGTAATTGAGTAGGAGTTGTTGGGATCACTGAGGTGACAGCTTCCCAGAAAGTTTTCTTTCCATCTTGAATATTGTTTGGTGCAGACTCCCCACAAAGTAATCCTCAAATCGTCTGTTTGGTAAAATTGTCCTGTGCAAACTGTAGTGTCCTCCAGCACGATGCAGTTCCAATTTCTGTTCATATTGTAAACCTTAAATATCATTGTATTAATGGACTACTATAAAAAGGAAGGACATGTAATGATCTTACCTTCTCCATTATGAAAGGAATAACTGTTCTAATTGTTTATCAATGTTTTAAGAAACAATCTAAAGCTGTTGAGTTTCCTATGTTCTCAATTGAAATAAGTTTTTATGTTTATGCTGGTTACTAAGTGCTTTACAAATCCTAGAATGTTTCTGATGCAGCCTACAGTCTAGAACAATGGTTCCCTTTCAATTCGTAGACGACCACCAAAACATACTTATGGGATATGCCTGCCTATTGGTAGGTATTCACTGAGCTCTTTATATCAGAGCTGCACATAGGCCCCTTCCTGGGGAGACGTCCTCGGTCCCGCCTACAGAGGGATTAAACAGACAGCCCACAGAAGCCATGTTCTCTTTTTGCCTCTCAAGATGGGAAGGTAAGACCTCTGTGTTTAGCAACTGAGCGTATTTTGAAAGAGCTTTTCTGAGTCGACTGCAGTTCCCCTGCATTCGTGCTGAAAGCTGGCTTGCTGCTTTCGTGGAATCAGCAGCTCTAAAATAAAGCCTCTTTTTTTCTCCTTTCTTCAGCAGCGTGCCTCGCTTGCGTTGCAGGCTGTCTTTTTAGTCCAATGCACTGCCTGTGCAGTATTGATTTAAAGGAGTGTGTGTGTCTTTTCAAGCCTACACTCTTGGGGAGAAAGCAGTTCCTCCGCCGGGGCTAGGCTTTGCTTTACCCCATCTGCTGAGTGATTCCGCCAGCTGACATGTGTGCAGTTGGGCGAAATATAAATAAATAAATAATTTGTACTGTTGTTGTTGCGTGCCCACCTGTGTGTTGTCCCGATCACACAACCCCGCTTTGCCTGCGTTGTGCTGTGGATTGGCTGCAGTGCAGTTTAAAAAAAAAAAAAAAGTGTGTTCTCCCCCTATTGTTTTTCAATTCACCCACCACGGCTTTAGCCTGTGTGTCTCCCTGGTGTATGTTGTGCGCTGACCAGGTGTGTGACTACATGCGGTCAGGGTAGGCACCGCTGCTTTAGCTGCCCCCTGGTGCTTTGGTACCTTGGTGCACACTCAGCCTTTGGTTGGTACGAACATGAGGCGTCTCGGCAAGTGGCCGTGCTACTCCCTCCCCGTGCTGCCGAGGACATCACCCCAGGAAGGGGCCTATCAGCAGCTCTGATATAAAGAGCTCAGTGAATACCTACCAATAGGCAAGCATATCCCATAAGTATGTTTTGGTGGTCGTCTTCTCTTTCAGGGAACCAGGGTTACGGTTTGTAACCTAATGTTTTCAACCTTTTCATCTCAAGTACCAGTGTTTCTAGCAGGGATCAGCAGGTGTACCAGTAACTATATGCAATCTTAAACGGCTGTTGTAAAACCGAACCCTACCCCATTACAATCAGTAATTGTGTCTGTGTTTGTTGCCTAATTCTGCTAAATGGTTAATCTATTCAGCTGATGACTGCAATGAAGTCAGCAAGTGTTGTGTTTGGAATTGTGACTGCACCTCTGATTGTTTACAGTTATAATATGGAAATAGCATGCTGAAGTTCCCATGCTCAGTGTTAGTGAAGTCCTGATCTGACTGCATGTATTGCTATATTTACAATATTAAATACACCACAGCAAGCACATTGTTATATATTTTAGATATTTTCATTGGCACAATCTGAGAGCTAAATTTACTGAATGACGTTTTTTTTTTTTTACTGGGATCAAGTAAGCTGCAGTACATATCATTTTGAATTCCCGTAATTTCTTCTCAGCAGTACACATCCTAATTAGTCCCAAGTATCTCTGTGCGTTCTGCTTTCACATTTCCTAAAATGGTCAGTTTGAGAAATAAACTTTGTTTTCCCTGCAACAGCTACACGCTATCTCAGACTATATTACTGCTTTTCATTATGGTAATGGTTCTGCCTGCTTCTTTGGCTGAAGAGGTAATCAGCTCATCATCTAACTGGGGAATCTGTTGCGCAATTAAATCACCTTTAAACTCCTGACGGTAAACAATGTAACAAAATCTATTATATCTGGGATGCAAGATGCAACAGACAAAAATAAATATGTTTGTGTTGACTCAGAACTTATTTAGGCACACTACGATATGACTGGCGAAAGACAACGTTTACTGGAGTTCACAAAGATAACTTTTTTCATCTTGGTATGGTAACCTTTTCACTTTCTTTTTGTTTAATTGTTGAGCTTTTAGCTGCAGTACAGCCTTTCATTTAAGATTCTAGGGCATTTTGTTAATGGCATTGTGACAGGATGGCGCAAGGGATGAGGCCTAGAGACAGACTACAGTTCAAACCAAAGACTTTTATTAAATAGAAAACACAAAATAAACAGGCACGAGGGCCAAACAAAAGGTTCTTAAACACAAACAATAAACATAAAGTAAAACTTACAAAAATAAGGCTTCCAGGCTGAGCTTTGCCTTCCTTCACTGGATTGCAAAATTAACACAAAAAAAACCCAGCACACAAAGAAAAAATCACACTTGCTTCCTCAGCTACCTCTTTCTACTGAGGAGCTGAGGCCTCCTTTTTTGTCAGGTGGCTGGGTGCTAATTGATTATTCATTACTCCCACCTGACACAATAAACCTGGGCAGGGAGGAGAATTTAACCCCATCCCTGCCAATATTTACAAGGACAGAGCCCTGCTCTGCCACAGGCATGTGTGCAACACATAAACCTTTTTTTTTTTTACACAACAGTCACCATCACTACTGTTGCAAAAAACTGAGGTTCCCACATTCTGCTGGTATTAATACCCCTCAGCACTTAAAAGCATTTGTATTGGATCAAATTGTTACCCTCCTCACACTTCAGTTTATTAAAACATGTGATATGTGTCACAGTCTGGAGCCCTGCATCATAATTTCTCTGTGATTAAGTGGTAAAAACAGATTGATACATTGTGTGGTGCAATTTGAGGGAGTATTCTGGTTGAGGAGTCATATCGTACCAGTACAAAGTAATAATGGGAGAATTAAATCCAGAATGTTGGACTCATTTAGAATAAAAATCTTGGTGTGTGTTATTGTGTATGTTTATATGTGTTCGGTGGCTAGTCAAGTGTAGTTCTCACACACGCTTTGTTAGGTCTGTCATACAAAGAGTATGAGAGAAATCACACTCTCAACTTGATGCGAGGTAGCAACTAAACATAGCAAGAAACATAGTATAAGTCATTCAATCTAAATAAATGATGAAAACCTGATATTAATGTAAATCCAATTTCCAAGGAACTTTCTTCATTTCAAAGTGGCGAGAACAGAACTGTCACTGATTCTTACAGACCCAAGATCGGCCGATCTTGGGTCTGTGCATTATTAAGTGCTGTTTTCCAGACTATCCATAGGTAAACTAAAAACTAATTTAAAAAAATTTAAAAAATGCAAGTTTGTACATTTTACATTTAGACTATATTATTAGAATGCCCCGGTTGAGAACTGCTCCCATAACAAGTTATTGACAGTATCAGATCTGTGGAAAGATATTATTTTGAGGAACCTTTTCTGCCCATGTCACACTTTTTTTGAAGTTCATACAGAATAATCAAAAAGAGGCAAGAAGCCATGAGCCACTGTGGCAATGTGGTTTGCAATGCTCAGGTGTACAGGTGATTCAGGTGCTCCAGACAAAGGACAAACACAAAGTTCACAGTTCAATTCTTTAATTTCCTTGACCAAAGGTTTCAAATAACAAAGCTGGCTCTACCCAGCAATGGGTAGTGCCAGCGCCAAAACAAGGGGTTGCAGTCCCGAAATAATAATGCGAACACAAAACACATAACATAAACACGTCTCCAGACTGTGTGTGCTCTGGTGCAGGTGCGGTGCTCTGAGTGGTGCTGGTTTGTGCGTTCAGGTCCGGGCTGGCTTCTCGCTGCAGCTCCCGGCTTCGTATCAGCCGTCTGGCAAAGACAAATACAGGCTTTTATCAATGGGACAACACTTCATTCACGTTTCCCCTCCTTGTTTCCTCCCATTAGCCACAACAAAGGAACCGATTACGGCGTCAAGTCCCCCTAAAGTACCCTAAGCCCTGCCCCCTCCGATAGCTAGTTCAATCTCGTCTCCTCCAATTCATGACTGAAACTTCACTCACCGTACTAGGGCGATGGCTCCAGGTTCCGTAACGCCGCCCCCTTCCTGAATGGCCGACTTCCAACTACCCCTGGAATGAACTGCCCAACCATTCAGTACGAAGCCCGCAGTTCCTGTTGTACAGTGCCCTCACCGGTCGAGAGGGAGATTGTTGATTCGGATTAATTCGCTCTTCGTCACAGCCACCTACAGACACATCTTCTTGGTGCCTTCTCTGTATTAATACAGCAAGCCTCTAACTCAGATTTGGAATTTATTCTAAGGGAACAACTATTCTTCTCCTTACTAGGCAAGAAACCCCCCAGGTCAGGAGTATCTAAAACGTTATAGACACAAATAGCACACTACTTGCTACTACACTGGCCCAGCTCTTACAAGTTTGATTGGTGACTTGTTTTGAAATATGGGGATGGTGAGATGTCAGGGTGCCATTTTATTTTCATCCAAACTTACCAAGGCTCATTTGTTCTTTCCTTAGCTGGAAGCTCAGGCGGAGGAAGCTACAGCTGAGGCCTCAAAAGAGAAGAAGCTGCGAGAAAGAAGTGAACAGTACTCCAAACAGCTTGAGGGGGAACTGGAGGGACTTAAGGTGTGGCACAATGACCCAACTGGAACTGCTTTACTCTCTCCACTGTACATTAACACACACCCAAGGTCACATTATAACACATTAGATGATCTTGGGATCTCCTATCATCTTTTCCATGGCTTTAACCTCTTGGCCATGCTGATTTAGTTAACATATGCATTTAATAATAGTGTATGTTTTGGCATACATAGAGAAATCAATCTACATGCAGTATCATTGTTCTGCAACCTAAATTGTCAAAGTTAAATTTACAAGAGTAAATCTTACCTAATATGTATTACCACTCACTCTAAGTCTCACACCATAGGTCTCACTCCATGAAAAACATACATTGTATTTAGTTTTTTAAATTATTATTTCAGTGTTGCATTTCACAATTAGAATTTCTTCCATTTTATTTTCTTTTATAAGAACTCCCAGAAACCACTTCAGCTCCTCTTATCGCTGATAAGATTGGTCTACCAATGTTCGGATTAGCATGAGTCTACTATAGCAAGGTGATATATAGCATCCCTTTAAAAAAGATGGCTACAACTTTAGAGGGAATTTTGTAACTGTATATTGGAATTTTGGTTAACTATCTGAATCATTTTGGTTATTTTTTTTTTTATTTACTTAGATTTTTATTTTTTATTTTTGTTTGAGCAGCAAAAGCAGATGGGCCGCTCACCAGGGATCAGCAGCATGGAGCACCAGCAGGAGATCACCAAGCTGAAATGTGAACTGGAGAAGAAGAGTGTGTTCTACGAGGAGGAGCTGTCCAAGAGGGAGCTGCTGCACGCTAGCGAGATCAAGAACCTCAAGAAGGAGCTGCGTGATGCAGAGAGCCACCACCTCACCCTTAACAAGGAGATCATGATCCTCAAGGATAAGTTAGAGAAAACAAGAAGAGAGGGGTGAGGAACAAAACATGATGGAATATTGTGTTTTTACAAACTATGAGCACTAAACATACAGACATTTTGTTTTGTTAATCAGAACCATACACATACACTGACATGTAGAACAAGTTACAGTATGTATTACAGTCATTCAAAGTACTCCATTCAAACAATGTTTTCTACATCGGGCCATAAACATGTTCCTGCTCTACCAGCTCGTTTTTCTTTCGCCATATTGGTTTGTCTTTGTTTCGTCTCCAGTTACGTATTGGTTTTTCAGCATGCCGATGCATTTCGGTAAATTCAACAACGCGCAATTTCAAACCTGCTGTGTGCATTTTTGTTTTTTGTCTGACACTCCTACTTTATCCAGTCTCAAAGCATTGCAGTTACAACAAACTCAAGACTTGATAAATTGGCTTTCTAAGAAGTGACTGTTTGCTACGGATCCCATGGGCGGGTTTAGTCTGAATGATGACAAATCAATGGCTCGGGAGGGTGGGAATAAGGAAATTCATAGAAATTGATAGCTAGTGTAAACAGTAAAGCAGTATAGCTGTGACATTTTCAGGGGCTCTGCAAAAATGCCTACAAAATCGACTTGTACAATGGTTTTTACGGTAATCATTCAAGAGCCTTAAATGCAAGCAGAATCAAAACCCTTGCCAAAACCACCGCATTTCCAGCAATCTTAACATCCTTATCTACCCTGCCTTGCAGTCAGAAAACAAATCCCTGGTATGTTAGGCTGCTATTAAATGAAAACCCAGCCAACTAATAATTTTAGAAAGCAGACCCAAAGTAATACTACAGAAATGTAGATTGACTTATTGTCAAGAAATCACGAACAGCTGAAAACACAATGAAAATATTTAAATGACAGCTTTAGAAGTTCCTTAGACAGTATATTTTAAAGCTTGAGTTTCCTTTGTTTCAAATTAGCCAAATGTGAGCAATTTTAATTAAATTGATATAATTCTGGTAATAGGAAAGAATGTGACAATAAAAAAAGTAAATTAAGCATCCCTGTGATTTTTAAAGCCTCCATGGATGCTTTATACTTTAGTTATGGTCTTTTAGATTATTATTATTATTATTATTATTATTATTATTGTTATTATTATTATTATTATCATTTATTTCTTAGCAGACACCCTTATCCAGGTCGACTTACAGTCATAAACAAAAATACATTTCAAAGAATCACAGTACATGCTGAAAGTGTTATTGTAGGCTCAAGTTTTTATCTATCATGTGTAAAGTTACTTTATCATTTGGTGGTCATACACTGAGGTGACACCTTTACTCAACCCTTCAAAACTGTAAAAGTAAAGAACTGTTTTATCCTAGGGAATATTCCATGGCTCAAAATTTTAAAGAAGAATGTTCCTATACAGAATTAACAAATCATCACTTCTGTTTATATATATATACTGTATTACTTTGAATTAACGCTGCCCTTGAATTAACGCCTCACTCAGGTAACAGCTTTTTAATAGACACCGCCCTTGAATAAACACCGCTCTCAATAAAGAAATGTAAAGGTATTTTTTCTACCCCTGCTCAACAAATAAAGAAACGCACAACTCTGCCTATGTACATGACACCCCCGAAGAGACTGCAACCTCAATCCAGCATGTAATACAAACTAATGTACACCCACCTTAGTAAGCAAATGTTATTTTATAGTACTGTCCCGACAGACAACCCAAGATGAACTACTTACAGCACAGCAGTCCTTCGTCCCTTTTTTTCCCAGGAGAGTTCAGTGCCAACACAGCAGGGGATAAAACAAGGGCTGTCTGTTTACTTCGTCGT
Source organism: Acipenser oxyrinchus oxyrinchus (assembly GCA_030684275.1). Classification (NCBI taxonomy): domain Eukaryota; kingdom Metazoa; phylum Chordata; class Actinopteri; order Acipenseriformes; family Acipenseridae; genus Acipenser; species Acipenser oxyrinchus. The sequence continues at coordinate 49,629,074 of CM060252.1, forward strand.
CAGCTTGGATGGTGAAAACTTAAACTCAGAGGAACTTAGAGCTTTGCCGGTCACTCTAAGCGCTATCCGAAAGCTGGCTGAAGATATCTTCATGTAGGGGGTTTAGTTGTTTAGTTTTTTATTCAATTTGAATTTTACTCAGTCCTGTACAATTTTATATATATATATATATATATATATATATATATATATATATATATATATATATATATATATATATATACAGTACTGTGCAAAAGTTTTAGGCAGGTGTGAAAAAATGCTGCAAAGTAAGAATGCTTTCAAAAATAGACATGTTAATAGATTATATTTATCAATTAACTAAATGCAAAGTGAGTGAACAGAAGAAAAATCTAAATCAAATCCATATTTGGTGTGACCATCCTTTGCCTTCAAAACAGCATCAAGCATCAATTCTTCTAGGTACACTTGCACACAGTTTTGAAGGAACTCGGCAGGTAGGTTGGCCCAAACATCTTGGAGAACTAACCACAGTTCTTCTGTGGATTTAGGCAGCCTCAGTTGCTTCTCTCTCTTCATGTAATCCCAGACAGACTCAATGATGTTGAGATCAGGGCTCTGTGGGGGCCATACCATCACTTCCAGGACTCCTTGTTCTTCTTTACGCTGAAGATAGTTCTTAATGACTTTCACTGTATGTTTGGGGTCGCTGTCATGCTGCAGAATAAATTTGGGGCCAATCAGATGCCTCCCTGATGGTATTGCATGATGGATAAGTATCTGCCTGTACTTCTCAGCATCGAGGAGACCATTAATTCTGACCAAATCCCCAACTCCATTTGCAGAAATGCAGCCCCAAACTTGCAAGGAACCTCCACCATGCTTCACTGTTGCCTGCAGACACTCATTTGTGCACGCTCTCCAGCCCTTCGGCGAACAAACTGCCTTCTGCTACAGCCAAATGTTTCAAATTTTGACTCATCAGTCCAGAGCACCTGCTGCCATTTTTCTGCACCCCAGTTCCTGTGTTTTTTGCATAGTTGAGTCGCTTGGCTTTGTTTCCATGTCGGAGGTATGGCTTTTTGGCCATAAGTCTTACATGAAGGCCACTTGTGACCAGACTTTTCGGACAGTAGATGGGTGTACCAGGGTCCCACTGTTTTCTGCCAGTTCTGAGCTGATGGCACTGCTGGACATCTTCCGATTGCGAAGGGAAGTAAGCATGATGTGTCTTTCATCTGCTGCAGTAAGTTTCCTTGGCCGACCACTGCGTCTCACGGTCCTCAACGTTGCCCGTTTCTTTGTGCTTCTTCAAAAGAGCTTGGACAGCACATCTGGAAACCCCTGTCTGCCTTGAAATTTCTGCCTGGGAGAGACCTTGCTGATGCAGTATAACTACCTTGTGTCTTGTTGCTGTGCTCAGTCTTGCCATGGTGTATGACTTTTGACAGTAAACTGTCTTCAGCAACCTCACCTTGTTAGCTGAGTTTGGCTGTTCCTCACCCAGTTTTATTCCTCCTACACAGCTGTTTCTGTTTCAGTTAATGATTGTGTTTCAACCTACATATTGAATTGATGATCATTAGCACCTGTTTGGTATAATTGTTTAATCATACACCTGACTATATGCCTACAAAATCCCTGACTTTGTGCAAGTGTACCTAGAAGAATTGATGCTGTTTTGAAGGCAAAGGGTTGTCACACCAAATATGGATTTGATTTAGATTTTTCTTCTGTTCACTCACTTTGCATTTAGTTAATTGATAAATATAATCTATTAACATGTCTATTTTTGAAAGCATTCTTACTTTACAGCATTTTTTCACACCTGCCTAAAACTTTTGCACAGTACTGTGTATATATATAAAAACTTGCTTACTATCTATGAGAAGATTTAATTTCGGTTTCTCTTACCGAGAAATTACAAACAAGCAGGTAAATTACAGTGAGAAAAAAAATAACCGAGTAGGATATATTTTAGTTTTACAAGAAATCAAACCGATATTCAGAGGTAATAGTTTATAAATCTCTCCTCTTCTTGTCCCGCCCCATAGCAATCAATACATACTCCTGATTCGCTGGTACAGTACTCCCCTGACCTTCCAACTCCCACCTAATAGGCTCTCGTTAACTGTCAGTAAATGTACTGTATTCAAGCCCCAAAAACACACAAGAGTATAGTGCTGCAGATCGGAGCCTCTCATGGCGCTGTTTCTAAAATGCTTTAAATCATTTAATAAAATATTGCAGCATTGGTAAAGCATAGTATTATTAATAAAGGCCGCCCTCGTATAATCACCACCCTCGTTTAAGGGCCGCAGTCGCCAAACGCAGCAGCGCTAAATTGAAGTAATACGGTATATATATATATATATATATATATATATATATATATATATATATATATATATATATATATATATATATATATATATTTATTTATTTATTTATTTATTTATTTATTTATATATATATATATATATATATATATATATATATATATATATATTTTTTTTATATACAGTACTGTGCAAAAGTTTTAGGCAGGTGTGAAAAATGCTGTAAAGTAAGAATGCTTTCAAAATAGACATGTTAATAGATTATATTTATCAATTAACTAAATGCAAAGTGAGTGAACAGAAGAAAAATCTAAATCAAATCCATATTTGGTGTGACAAGCCTTCAAAACAGCGCCAATTCTTCTAGGTACACTTGCACAAAGTCAGGGATTTTGTAGGCATATAGTCAGGTGTATGATTAAACAATTATACCAAACAGGTGCTAATGATCATCAATTCAATATGTAGGTTGAAACACATCATTAACTGAAACAGAAACAGCTTTGTAGGAGGAATAAAACTGGGTGAGGAACAGCCAAACTCAGCTAACAAGGTGAGGTTGCTGAAGACAGTTTACTGTCAAAAGTCATACACCATGGCAAGACTGAGCACAGCAACAAGACACAAGGTAGTTATACTGCATCAGCAAGGTCTCTCCCTGGCAGAAATTTCAAGGCAGACAGGGGTTTCCAGATGCTGTCCAAGCTCTTTGAAGAAGCACAAAGAAACGGGCAACGTTGAGGACCGTAGACGAGTGGTCGGCCAAGGAAACTTACTGCAGCAGATGAAAGACACATCATGCTTACTTCCCTTCGCAATCGGAAGATGTCCAGCAGTGCCATCAGCTCAGAACTGGCAGAAAACAGTGGGACCCTGGTACACCCATCTACTGTCCGGAGAAGTCTGGTCAGAAGTGGCCTTCATGGAAGACTTGCGGCCAAAAGCCATACCTCCGACGTGGAAACAAGGCCAAGCGACTCAACTATGCACGAAAACACAGGAACTGGGGTGCAGAAAAATGGCAGCAGGTGCTCTGGACTGATGAGTCAAAATTTGAAATATTTGGCTGTAGCAGAAGGCAGTTTGTTCGCCGAAGGGCTGGAGAGCATACACGAATGAGTGTCTGCAGGCAACAGTGAAGCATGGTGGAGGTTCCTTGCAAGTCTGGGGCTGCATTTCTGCAAATGGAGTTGGGGATTTGGTCAGAATTAATGGTCTCCTCAATGCTGAGAAGTACAGGCAGATACTTATCCATCATGCAATACCATCAGGGAGGCATCTGATTGGCCCCAAATTTATTCTGCAGCATGACAACAACCCCAAACATACAGCGAAAGTCATTAAGAACTATCTTCAGCGTAAAGAAGAACAAGGAGTCCTGGAAGTGATGGTATGGCCCCACAGAGCCCTGATCTCAACATCATCGAAGTCTGTCTGGGATTACATGAAGAGAGAGAAGCAACTGAGGCTGCCTAAATCCACAGAAGAACTGTGGTTAGTTCTCCAAGATGTTTGGGCCAACCTACCTGCCGAAGTTCCTTCAAAAACTGTGTGCAAGTGTACCTAGAATTATTGATGCTTGATGCTGTTTTGAAGGCAAAGGGTGGTCACACCAAATATGGATTTGATTTAGATTTTTCTTCTGTTCACTCACTTTGCATTTAGTTAATTGATAAATATAATCTATTAACATGTCTATTTTTGAAAGCATTCTTACTTTACAGCATTTTTTCACACCTGCCTAAAACTTTTGCACAGTACTGTATATATATTGTAACCCGGCTGGCACTCACGGTCATTCGTTTGCCACTATTAAGTAGACCCAAGACACAGGAAATGGAGTTTAAAGCGCGGTTGCGCTATTTTTTAATACATCAACAAAAATAAACAAACAAAACGAAACAACACCTAGCTCCGTTTTGAGCACTAACTAAACATTTTATGCAGGTCCCTGACTAGCTCGCAGGACAGCTAAGCCGTTTACCTGTCATAAAAACAAAACACTTGTGTGACTGCTCGGAGACAGAGCACGTCATCTGCCTCCTTCTACTCAGCAGCCAGGAACAGACTGGCTGCTTCCATTATATACCTTACACCTGGCATTTATTTGCAATCGTTGCCAGGTGCGGGTGATAATTAAACAATAAACAATACTAAAACAATTAAACAAAATGTGCATACGCACATGCTTTCTGCAGGGAGGATATTAACCCCTCCTGCTGTGTTGTATATATATATATATATATATATATATATATATATATATATATATATATATATATATATAGTTGAAACCGCTTAACGTCACATTAAAGGGACTGAGCAAAAACGGTGCCAGTAAGCGAAGTTGGCATTATCAGAAGTTAACTAATAACTTAGTAAAAATAAATGCATTATGCTTCCGTAAATAGAAGAAAACCCCGAACAGCTTTAATAATTTCAGTTTACTGTGTGAAAAACTCCAGAAACTACCACATGCACTTTTTGGCATTAATATACTGTACACTTTTCTTTTTTTTAAATTTAGTTCCAATATGCTTTGTAAACCAAACTCATGAAAATGCTGTTAATATATAAATGCGTCGGCATATCGATATAAACGATAACATGTTTAAACAGGAAAGCATGCGTAAAAGTTGTAGTTATTTTATCACTATAAGGAAAATACCCCTAGAGTCTGCGAGAGCAGGGGTGGAAGATGACTCAACGTTGGACAACACGGTTAAGGAATTAGGAACGGAAACGGATATGAGTATGGAGAGTACTTCACAAAAGACTAGTTCAAGATCTGCAGTTAGCAAAGGCATGGAACTCCAGGTTTGTGTCTGCGGCTGGAGCAAGGTGACAACGGTCAGGGGTTTGAAGATTCATCAAGGGAGAATGAAATGCTTGAGGGAGAAGGGACAAGGGCCTCGCATTGATCAGTACTTCTTACGAAGTCAGTCAAGTCAGTCAAATGAAATCCAGCGACAGGAAGCAAACCACAGTTCGCAGGATATCAGCACCCCTGTCATAGATGTGAGGAGGAATTGCATGGACACAGTTAGTGATGAACCTAACGATCCTTGTGAACCCGGTCAGACAAACCAGCGTAAGAGAGAAAAGAACCTCAACGGGCACAAGCCTGGAGTTAAATGGCCAAGAGCTTGTGAGAAAACTGCATGGGACACAGTAAACACAGATCTCTGCTTTGCATTGGAAAGGTTAAGTGGAACAGTTGAAAAGAAACTGGATAAATTTGGGGACATCATCTACGATATGGAAGCGAGAGGTTTGGAGTTGAAAAAGGAAGGAAAAAGTACAAACTATTCCTGGAAAGTCTAGACGGCAGCAGGAGATTGAACGCTTAGTTAGAGAAAGGAGACAGCTGAGGAAGCAATGGAGAAGAGCAGAAGAAAGTCAGAAGGAGGGACTCAATCTCTTACAAAGGGTCATAAAAGATAAGCTTGCAACATTGCGCAGAGCTGAGCCCACGGAAACGCTACAAAAAGAAGGAGCGCGAGAACTAACTTTATAAAGACCCATTCAAATTTGTAAAGAAGTTATTCACCAGTGAGAAGAATGGCACACTAAAAGCATCTAAGTTTGAGCTGGAGAGATATTTGGAGGAAACACATACAGATTCAAAAAGGCAGGAGCCTATGTCAATTCCGTCAGACATCCCACCTATCAATCCACCAGAATACCAAATGGAGGACTGTGCACCTAAGTGGAAAGAAGTAGAGCGAGCTGTGAAAAAAGCAAGGGCTTCATCACCTCCAGGGCCTAATGGAATTCCATACAGAGTGTACAAGAGTGCTTCAGGAGTTCTACGAATCCTGTGGAAATTGATGAAAGTAGCATGGGAAAAACAGGTTGTACCAAAAGCATGGCGCCGAGCAGGTGGAGTCTTTATACCTAAAGAAAAAGATTCTACAAGCATCAGTCAGTTTCGCCCTATTTCCCTATTAAACGTAGAAGGCAAGATTTTCTTCAGCATTATTGCTCAGAGATTGTCAACTTACCTATTAAAGAACTGCTTCATTGACACTTCAATACAAAAGCGGGCATTCCAGGTTTCCCAGGATGCTTAGAACACATCAATGTGATCTGGCAACAAATTCAATCAGCTAAAAGGAGAGGAAGGAGCTCCATGTGACATTCCTGGATTTGGCTAATGCATATGGTTCAGTGCCACATGAACTTCTTTGGGCAGCATTTGATTTTTTCAGTTTACCGATGACAATAACAAATCTAGTGAAAGCCTACTTTGGAGATTTGCAATTTAGTTTTTCAACTTCAGAATTCAGCACTACATGGCAATGCCTAGAAGTTGGAATAATGGCAGGATGCACCATTTCTCCACTGGCTTTTACCATGGCAATGGAAGTAATCATTAGGGCATCAAAATGGGCAGTGGGAGGAGAGCGCTTGGCTTCAGGAATGCGACTACCACCAATTCGAGCATACATGGATGACATGACAACCATGACTACAACAGTAGCCTGCACTAATCGGTTATTGGGCAAATTAACCAATAACATTGAATGGGCACGAATGCAATTCAAGCCCACTAAATCAAGGAGCATCTCTATAATTAAAGGTAAAGTAGTAGATAAAACGTTCTTCATTAATAAGAACATAAGAAAGTTTATAAACGAGAGGAGGCCATTCGGCCCATCTTGCTCGTTTGGTTGTTAATAGCTTATTGATCCCAGAATCTCATCAAGCAGCTTCTTGAAGGATCCCAGGGTGTCAGCTTCAACAACATTACTGGGGAGTTGGTTCCAGACCCTCACTATTCTTTGTGTAAAAAAGTGCCTCCTATTTTCTGTTCTGAATGCCCCTTTATCTAATCTCCATTTGTGACCCCTGGTCCTTGTTTCTTTTTTCAGGTCAAAGAAATCCCCTGGGTTGACATTGTCTATACCTTTTAGGATTTTGAATGTTTGAATCAGATCACCGCGTAGTCTTCTTTGTTCAAGACTGAATAGATTCAATTCTTTTAGCCTGTCTGCATACGACATGCCTTTTAAACCCGGATAATTCTGGTTGCTCTTCTTTGCACTCTTTCTAGAGCAGCAATATCCTTTTTGTAACGAGGTGACCAGAACTGAACACAATATTCTAGGTGAGGTCTTACTAATGCATTGTAGAGTTTTAACATTACTTCCCTTGATTTAAATTCAACACTTCTCACAATATATCCAAGCATCTTGTTAGCCTTTTTATAGCTTCCACACATTGTCTAGATGAAGACATTTCTGAGTCAACATAAACTCCTAGGTCTTTTTCATAGTTCCCTTCTTCAATTTCACTATCTCCCATGTGATATTTATAATGCACATTTTATTGCCCGCATGCAATACTTTACACTTTTCTCTATTAAATTTCATTTGCCATGTGTCTGCCCAATTCTGAATGCCGTCTAGATCATTTTGAATGACCTTTGCTGCTGCAACAGTGTTTGCCACTCCTCCTATTTTTGTGTCGTCTGCAAATTTAACAAGTTTGCCTACTATACCAGAATCTAAATCATTAATGTAGATTAAGAATAGCAGAGGACCTAATACTGATCCCTGTGGTACACCACTGGTTACCTCACTTCATTTTGAGGTTTCTCCTCTAATCAGTACTTTCTGTTTTCTACCTGTTAACCACTCCCTAATCCATGTGCATGCATTTCCTTGAATCCCTACTGCGTTCAGTTTGAGAATTAATCTTTTATGCAGGACTTTGTCAAAAGCTTTCTGGAAATCTAAATAAACCATGTCGTATGCTTTGCAGTTATCCATTTTCAATGTTGCATCCTCAAAAGTCAAGTAGGTTAGTTAGACACGATCTCCTTTCCTAAAACCATGCTGGCTGTCTCCCAGGATATTGTTACCATATAGGTAATTTTCCATTTTGGATCTTATTATAGTTTCCATAAGTTTACATATAATAGAAGTCAGGCTTATTGGTCTGTAGTTACCTGGTTCGGTTTTGTCTCCCTTTTTGTGGATCGGTATTACGTTTGCTATTTTCCAGTCTGTCGGTACAACCCCTGTGTCAAGAGACTGTTGCATGATCTTGGTTAGCGGTTTGTAAATAACTTCTTTCATTTCTTTGAGTACTATTGGGAGGATCTCATCCGGCCCAGGGTTTCCTTCCTTTTTTCAACCCCAAACCTCTCGCTTCCATATGCGTAGATGATGTCCCCAAATTTATCCAGTTTCTTTTCAACTGTTCCACTTAACCTTTCCAATGCAAAGCAGAGATCTGTGTTTACTGTGTCCCATGCAGTTTTCTCACAAGCTCTTGGCCATTTAACTCCAGGCTTGTGCCCGTTGAGGTTCTTTTCTCTCTTACGCTGGTTTGTCTGACCGGGTTCACAAGGATCATTAGGTTCATCACTAACTGTGTCCATGCAAGTCCTCCTCACATCTATGACAGGGGTGCTGTTATCCTGTGAACTGTGGTTTGCTTCCTGTCGCTGGATTTCATTCGACTGACTTGACTGATTTCGTAAGAAGTACTGATCAATGCGAGGCCCTTGTCCCTTCTCCCTCAAGCATTTCATTCTCCCTTGATGAATCTTCAAACCCCTGACCTATGCGAGGCCCTTGTCCCTTCTCCCTCAAGCATTTCATTCTCCCTTGATGAATCTTCAAACCCCTGACCGTTGTCAGTTGTCTTACCTGAGTTGTTGTCCTTGTTTTGATGTGGTCTCCCTTCTGTTTTTTGTTTTCTCCCCCCTTCCTTTCTAGTTTAAATGCTTCTGGACCTCCTGAAGGATCCTTTCTCCGAGTAGATTGGTTCCCTTTCTGTTTAAGTGCAGTCCGTCCCACCTGTATAGATAGTCCTTGTTGTAGAATGTGCTCCAATGTTCAAGAAAGGTGAAGCCTTCCTTGGTGCACCACGATTTCAGCCATGCATTTTGATTTTGTATTTCCAGCTGTCCATATGGTCCATTGCAGGGTGCCGGCAGTATCCCAGAAAATACCACAGTTTTGGTCTTTGCTTTTAATTTCCTTCCTAGCTCTCTGAATTTGTTTTGCAGGGATCTTGGCCTGTCTCTTCCAATGTTGTTTGTACCAATGTGGACGACTACTACCGGGTCGTCTCCTGTTCGTTCTATGAGCCTGTCCACATTCTCAGTGATGTGCTTGACTGAGGCTCCTGGAAGGCAGCATACTGTTGTAGTAAGGGGGTCCAAACTGCGAACTGAACTTGCTGTATTTCTCAATATGGAGTCCCCAACGATCATGACCGCCCTTCTTTTTGCTGCCTGGCCAGCACTGTTTATAGGGTCCTGGATGTTGTTTCTTTCATTCTCTTGATGTTGGTTTTGGTCATCTAAATGTTGAAGTGGCTCAAATTTGTTGGATGTTTGGATTTCTGGTGGTTGTGTTAGGCAAGTTTCTTTTTTCCCTGCTTCTGCCTATCTGAACCCAGCTGTTTCGACTTTCTTCCATCTCCGTGGTGGCTTTCAGTCTGCTAGGGGTGCAGACTTCCATGAATTGTGGGTGTGTCAGCTCCTCAAGCTCCTGTTGCTGTCTCATTTCCTCCAGCTCCTTTTCTAGCAGGCTTAATCGCTGGAGCAAGTCCTGGATCGTGCAGCACTTTACACACACTTGGTTGAGCTCTGTTGGGTTTTCTCGGATTTCCTACATCATGCAGTTGTCACAGATTACTGGCTTGAAGACCATTTTTTCTTAAGTTTAGTTTAGCTTCTGCAGCTGTCAACCTGCTTTCAAACTGCTTCTAACTGCGCTGTACTTGTCTACGACTGTACTTCTCCCACGATGTCACTTCCACACGCTGTAACTGGGAAGCCTGTCTGCCTTTGTTTGTTTGTGCTGCGGGCTCCGCCCCTCCCCCGTGTCTCAGAACGCCGCGGGATTTGAATCAGCTGCTCCGAGTTTCAGCTTGTTTTCAGAAAAATACACGCAGCTGCAAGGCTTTAAGCTGCAATGTTTTCTGATTAAAGCAGCTCCAGATTTAAAGGTGTAATTCCTCCTTTCTGCTTCTAACTGCGCTGTACTTGTCCATGACTGTACTTCTCCCATGATGTCGCTTCCACACGCTGTCGCTGGGAAGCCTGTCTGCCTTTGTTTGTTTGTGCTGCAGGCTCCGCCCCTCCCCCGTGTCTCAGATCGCCGCGGGATTTGAATCAGCTGCTCCGAGTTTCAGCTTGTTATCAGAAAAATACACGCAGCTGCAAGGCTTTAAGCTGCAATGTTTTCTGATTAAAGCAACTCCAGATTTAAAGGTGTAATTCCTCCTTTCTGCTTCTAACTGCGCTGTACTTGGTGAGGCAATACCAACAGTGTCTGAGAAGCCAGTGAAGAGCCTTGGGAGATGGTACGACGGGGATCTAAAGGACACAGTTCATGTGGGAGAAGTTAGACAACAAGCTGTGGAAGGGTTGAAGAGCATAGACAGCAGCGCTTTACCAGGCAAACTAAAACACTGGTGCTTTCAGTTTGGTCTACTGCCAAGGTTGCTGTGGCCACTGACTGTGTACGAGGTTTCTTTGACAACAGTAGAGAAGCTGGAAGCTTTAATCAGTTCACATATCAGGAAATGGTTGGGAGTTCCACGCTGCCTCAGCAGAGTGGGACTTTATGGTAAAGGAATACTGCAGCTACCTGTCTCCACTCTAACCGAGGAGTTTAAGTGCGCCAAGGTCCGACTGGAAATGACATTAGTAGAGTCACGCGACAAATGCGTAAGGGAGGCAGCACCTGTGTTGAAAACTGGAAGAAAGTGGGCGGCAAAGAAAGCTGTGGAGGATGCAAAGGCTGCCCTTCGAATTGGTGATATCATGGGGCAAGTTCAGCATGGAAGAGGGGGTCTTGGTCTCAGTTCAGCTCCTCCTAAATGGCACAAGGCAGCCCCAGCTCAACAGAGGAAGCTGATAGTCAACAAGGTGCAAAAGCAGGAGGAGAGGATGAGGTGTATAAAGGCCATTTCCCAGGCCAAGCAGGGAGAATGGATGAGATGGGAGAGTGTGGAACAACGCAAGATTGGCTGGCAAGACCTATGGTCAATGGAACAGAGCAGGATCAGTTTCCTTATAAGGTCAACATATGATGTTCTCCCATCACCACAGAACCTAAACCTCTGGGTAGGAGAGGATCCCTCATGTCCTTTGTTCATCACCTGCAACATTAAGGCACATTTTGACAGGATGTAAGGTGGCTCTTAGCCAAGGACGGTTTACTTGGCGCCATGACCAGGTGTTGCGATGTTTGGCCTTAGCATTGGAAGACAAGCGTAACATGACCAATAAGTTGCCACCTGTTCCATCAAAACATTACACACAAAAGACAACATTCCTCCGCCCAGGAGAGCAACCACCAAGAAAAGGTGTTAAAACCAATCCTCTCCCAGGAAAACTGGAAGCTGCTAGAGACTGGAAAATGCTGGCAGATGTTGGTCAACGGCTTATTTTTCCACCTGAGATTGTCACCACTAACCTTCGACCAGATATCGTCTTGTGGTCTGGATCAGCACGCTTTGTTCACCTGGTAGAGTTAACAGTGCCATGGGAGGATGCTGTAGATGAGGCGTATGAGAGGAAGAAACTGCGGTATGCTCAACTAGCCACTGAAGCGGAACAGCGAGGATGGAGAGTCTGGGTTTACCCAGTGGAAGTGGGTTGTCGAGGATTTGTGGCACACTCTACAACCCGGTTTCTCAGAGATGTTGGATTCAATGGCCAAGAGTTGCGTCGCACAGTGAAGAACTTATCTGAAGCAGCAGAGAGGAGCAGCAACTGGCTGTGGTTGAGACGGAAAGATTCTGGCTGGGGATTTCAAGCACAATAGAAAGAAAGAAACGCTGATGTACAGGTAAGTAAGCTGGGCTGAGTTGAGTGGGGACGGAGGGTGATGCTGGGACGCCAGAATCACCGTCGAGCCCTCTTGAGGTGTCGTGGGCTAGTCGACGAAACACCGAGGATGGAAGGTGCCCACTTGAAGACCCCAGAGATGTACCCTACTTAGCTCAATCCAGACGGTTGTCATGCTGATGCGCTGGGGAGACCGCACTATGGTTGATCCCCGGAGCCAGCATCGCAGCCCTTGTGTGTGCTGATGCGCTAGGGAGGCAATAAGCTGATCCCTGGAGCCAGCATTACACTTCAGCCATCAACACCAAATAGAAGGATATCTACATCATCATATGGAAGGAAGCGCAAATGGATGGAGATACATATGGATCACATTAGTTTACTGTGAAGCTACATCTTAATTGGTGCTTATCTTGGCGAGAGCCAAGTTCAAATCAGCATGAAGTTTTAACATCTACTCTCATGTAATGGAAATCGCTGTATGCAGTATGAACTTCAAAAACATTTTCTTTAATTAATTTATTTATTTACTTATGCTGAATCAGCTAAATTTAAACAAAATATATAAGTCAATGTTTATTTACATATGCTGTTTCAGCTATATTTACAAAAAATATATAAAGTCGTATTTACTATCCAACCTTGCCTCGCTTATTTTCTTGACTGATTCATATATTAAATATATACTGCAGGCTCAGCCATAGTGGAAAATTAAATGCCCCTCAGGAAGACTATTGTTACCTCCTGCGGCTTCGAGCATTATAGTCCCGTCGGTAACAATAGTCTTCCTTCGGGTCACAAATATTCCATTATAGACCTCTTCTCCAGTAGGGGGAGGATGTATGTAGAGCAGAGGTTCTGCACATGGGTGCACGTGTGTTTGGGTATCTGGTGATGGAAATTGTGTTTAATTGTTAATTGATTAATTGAATGATCGAAATGTATGGAATGTGACAAGGTGGTAATTTAATGAGTGATTGTCAATTACTCCTGGTCACACCCTATAAAAAAGGAAAGGAGTGTTTGTGTGGAAGTGGAGAGAGAGAGAGCGAGAGCACCGAGATAGCTGTGCTTGGGTGCTGTTTTGTAATGTTTAGTTTAAAACCTTTATTTTGTTCCAGTATTTTGTTTGTTGTTTATTAAAAGTGCACAGAAAACGCTGAACTACAGTACTCTCTGTCTTGCTGATTATATATATATATATATATATATATATATATATATATATATATATATATATATATATATATATATATATATACATACACTACCGGTCAAAAGTTTTAGAACACCCGATTTTTCCAGTTTTATTGAAATTTAAGATGTTGAAGTCCAGTGAATAACCTGAAATGGTACAAAGGTAAGCGGTAAACTGCCAGAGGTTAAAAAAAGTTTAGGTTACCAAAACTGAAAAATAATGTACATTTCAGAGTTATACAAAAGGCCTTTTTCAGGGAACAAGTAATGGGTTAACAACTTACAGCTGTTCTGCAGCAATGGAAGTAAATTAAGCCTTGAAAGTTGATGCTAACAATTCCTACAGGTGTCCCAACTTTTGTTGATTACTTACAAACCCTCTGTCTGTATAAAAGCAGTGTTGGAACAGACTGTGTTACTACACGCTCTTAAGCATTATTTGGACAGTATTGTACTGCAGGAAGTAGTATATTGCTATCATAATGGCGAGAAAAAGGCAATTAATAAAGGAAGACAGACAGACATTATAACCCTTAAAAGTGTAGGTCTTTCCTTTAGAGAAATTGCAAACAAAGCCAAGGTGTCAGTGAGTACAGTTTCCTACACCATTAAAAGGCACTTGGAAACTGCAGGAAACTCTGACAGGAAGAGGTCTGGCAGACCCAAAGCCACAACAGAATCAGAAGACAAGTTTCTGAGAGTCAACAGCTTGCGTGATAGGCGGCTCACAGGACAACAGCTTCAAGCACAGCTTAACACTGGTCGAAGTAAGCAAGTCTCAGTTTCAACTGTGAAGAGAAGACTTCGAGCTGCAGGTTTGACAGGTCGAGTGGCAGTAAGAAAGCCATTGCTAAGATGGCAAAATAAGAAAAAGAGGCTTGCCTGGGCCATGAAGCACCGCCAGTGGACTACTGAAGACTGGAAGAAGGTCTTATGGACCGATGAATCAAAATTTGAAATCTTCGGTTCATCACGCAGGGTTTTTGTACGCCGTCGAGTAGGCGAAAGGATGGTTCCTCGGTGTGTGACACCAACTGTCAAACATGGAGGAGGAAGCGTGATGGTCTGGGGCTCTTTTGCTAGATCCAGAGTCGGCGACTTGCACAGAGTGAGTGGCACCCTGAACCAAAACGGCTACCACAACATTTTGCTGCGCCATGCAATACCCTCTGGTATACGCTTAGTTGGTCAGGGGTTCATCCTACAGCAAGATAATGACCCAAAACATACCTCCAGGCTATGTCAGAACTACCTTAGAAGAAAAGAACAAGACGGTAGGCTTCAAATCATGGAATGGCCAGCACAGTCTCCAGACTTAATCCCCATCGAGCTGGTTTGGGATGAACTGGACAGAAGGGTGAAAGCAAAGCAACCTACAAGTGCAACACATTTGTGGGAACTTCTGCAACAGTGTTGGGAAGAACTTTCGAACAATATTTGATTTCCATTGTAGAAAGAATGCCACGAGTGTGTTCGGCTGTTATATCTGCAAAAGGTGGCTACTTTGATGAGTCAAAAATTTAGATTAAATTTTGTTAAACAAAACGATTCCATGATTTCTTTTTATCTCCAATTGTTTATTTGTTCTATGCTTTAATTTCAGAGTACATTGAGACATTAAACTGCGTAAATTTCAATAAAAACTGGAAAAATGGAGGTGTTCTAAAACTTTTGACCGGTAGTGTGTGTGTGTATATATATATATATGTATATATATATATATATATATATATATATATATATATATATATATATATATATATATATATATATATATATATATATACAGTATATCAATAATAACCTCTTTTGAATAATGAAGATATCTGTCAATGAGCTTTTGGCATGATTCTTTAGAGCCCCATAGAAGGATATTAAAACCTCCATGCTTGACACTAGGTATGGTGTTCTTTTCTTTGTATGCCTCACTAAACTTTCTCCCTATCAGCGTTTCATCACTCCACAAAACTTTTGACCAGAACATCATATCCATCATTCAAATGTCGTTTTGCAAACTTTAAGTGATTGTCCTTGTGACGTTTTCCTAAGAGTGGCTTTTTCCTTGACCTCCGACCATTGAGACCTTCACAATGCAATACACTACCTATGGTTGAAATGGAAACCCCAGTTCCACTTGCAGCCAATTCACTTTGAATATCTTTAGCAGTCAATCTTGGATTGTTATTAACCTCACAATTCTTCTGCTTGTTCTTGGTGAAAGAACATTCTTTCTTCCAGACCAAGGGAGCGTTGTGACAGTACCATGAGTCTTATACTTCTTGATAATAGAAACAATAGTTGAAATTGGGATACTTAAATGCTTGGAAATCTTCTTGTATCCTTCTCCAGCTTTATGACAATAAATAATTTTCTGCCTTAAGGTCTTCAGATAACTCTTCTTTGTCCCATATTGACTTATTGGTAATGACTACAATCATCCTATGCCTAACCCTTTTATATTCTCGAAAGAATGTTCACCTACAATCCAGCGTTTTCTAGATTTATCTAGAATTAGGTTCTGCATTATCATATTGAAATTTCTAGCACCTTGTAGACAATACTATCATAGCATCAAAGGGTATGAACACTTTTGAATTAGCATTTTTGGAGTTTTGCAAAAAGAAATGTTGAAATAAATAATTGTAGACATCTGTTTCTTGTAACTATTTTCCTCATCCACAAAAGCAAAACTATTGCTACAAAAGATTTTTCCTATAATTTGTTTTTTGAGAAATTTCGAGAAATTAAATATTTCCACTGGGTATGTAAACTTTTGACTACAACTGTATATAAATACACTGCTGTTAGATGCTGGCAGCCAATCCCTTTTAGTATGCTCTGACTGCACCAAATAAGGGATTGGGGAAAATGTGCTTTCCAGTTAGAGACCAATTATTAAGTGGCCTTTTTACAGTGTTTGTGGGGGTGTGGATTTACCAGTACATTGTTTCCCATGCAGTTCTGGTATGGTGGCCTGTGGAATAGTCAGGGTAGAGACAGGGAGGATTTGGTCAAATTATATTAGGATTTGGTCAAGGTTATAACTTGACTTTTGAAACTCGAGTGTAAACTAAAAGAGAAATCAAAGGATTTTAATCAAACACAAAAGCAGTGTTTCTTGATTCATTTTCAAGTGTTCTGATCTCAGACCAATTTGCAATGTCTTATTTTCTTCATTAGTCAGAAGGGGAGGCTATTACAATTAATGTCAATATACAAAACTAATTTGCTTTAGCCCAGATCAGTAAGGACAAAAAGGCTGGTAAAAAAATTAGCTGTTTCTTGGCACACTAACATAAAACGAAACGAATCTGACTAATTTCATAGGATTTGTTTGTGGATGTTGTCACAAGTTTTGTGGTTTTTGGACACACAAATTTGATGCATACGCCTTATTTATTATTACTAAACAATAAGATTCCTGTAATTGTAATCCATCTGTTTTAAATTGTTTGAACTCAGCCAGCACATATGATGGATGAGTTAAAGGATTTAACGAAGTTAAATTGACAGTGTTAATCTATTATGAACTAACAATTATTTACAAAGGGGGAATTCTCCCGACTTGCAGGGATCCGGTGGTCTTTAGTTTCCTCCTGGAGTCAGATTCTGGGTTTGCATATGTGAATGAGTAGAAATATAGTTTTTCATGAATAGAAGCCAACAGAGCATTGAGTTTTGCTTTTGGCTCCTCTCCAGCACTGTCATCAAACATACAGAATTGTTCAACATTCAGTGGAAATTATTTCAAACATTGCCTGTTAATTTGCTATGCTGTAGAGAGATGTGCCTTCTATAGATACACTAATGTCTTTAGGCAGGCTTGAGTAATCTTCTGTTTTGTTTTGTAAAATATCTTATATGTTCCAGTATATATGTGCCAGCAGTACAAGGCCTGTGTAGTGTGCAAGGTATATTTGTATTTGGACTAGTTTAAGTTATAATCATATAATACCTTATTTGAATTCAAAATCATGTAGGACCCACCTCTATTGAAATAATCAGACTGGACGCTGCTTCTAGTGAATACAAAGGAACAGTTTTATTAGAAATAAAACAAAATGAAGGAAAATTAAAGGTCCAACAACTAAACTAACTTTTAGGATTCTAAAGTTCTTTAGGACTCCCACACCAAGGCAAACACTGGGGTTGTTATTCCCTATCAGAGTTTCTGAAAACGGTATCTCTGTTCAAGCCGATTGCAGGCTGTGGGTCTTCAGATTGTCAAAGTTCAGAGTCTTGTTCTGCATGTCAGGGAGCCCTGACTGAAAGTCACGCTGTCTTCTTCTACTCCTCTCTTCATCCCGGTGATTGGATAGTTTGTTTATTTGGGGCTGTGCCTGAGTCCACGTGGACTGTTTTCCCATTGGTTGTTTTCGTTCCGAGACGGCCCATTGTTCTCAATTGGTCCGCTGTTTTGCACCTGTTGGCTGTATTTATGAGGTGTTCTCTGTCCAAGGTGTCAAAACAATCAAAACCGTCTGGTTTGTACCCTCTTGCAAGACACCCCTGGCACCAAAGGATTTATTCAACGATGGTGAAGATAAACCCCTTGTCCAGTATTTAGTTTACGACTTTTTAAAAGCATTCTTTGTCAGTGGGGGAGTTTGTGACAAGAAAACCAAACAGACACAGAGAATGGCTTAGGAACCTCCCTCTGTATATTCCAAATCTGTTAATTTCATAAACAGAATGATATTATGACCCAACCTGACACTACACCTGGGCTTTTAGTAAATGTGATTTCAGGAGCTACAGAAAACAATGACGACATAAACCTAAATTCAAGTTTGAACATTAATATAGAAATTGTACCATCAATACAAGTTGATTATTTGTATTGTTATGTCCAACAATAGGTATGACCTAGATGGGTATCAATAATGTGCAGCATACTAGACAGGGAGGTTTTGTGCTGATCGCTGAAGCCTTGAAACCTGGAGATCCTATCTTGAAATCTTCACTTTCCCCAATTTGGAATTAAGTGAGACTTGATAGTCCTGTATAATATTTCCGTTCTTTTTAATAGTTTTTTGAAGTATTCAAGATTTTCTGAAGTCGTGTTTTTATTCCTGTTGTGATTCCACTGCATATTTCTTTTTTTTTTCTTTCAAAAGCCAAAGCGAACGAGAAGAGTTTGAAGCTGAATTCAAACAGAAGTATGAAAGGGAGAGGATCCTGTTGACAGAGGAGAATAAAAAGCTTTCCAGTGAAGTAGATAAGGTGAGATTGTTAAATCTGAGATTCACTGCTTTAGCACTTGTTGTATACTGAGGTTAGGTCATGATGGAAATTAGATGAACCACAAACTGTTTCATTGAAGTTTAATCTTAAAGCTTTACCAACCTCAGCAGATGCATTACTAGTGGATTTAAGTCACCGGTCATGTCACTGTTAATTGTCAATGATTTGGTTCTGAAGTGTTTTACTTTTGATTTCAGTCCAGCCTTGTACTGACTGCAAGTTATTATTGTTAAATTCAAATACAGTCGCTTCAGATAGCAATGGCCTTCCAGTGCTAAATCAAAGTGAACCAATTATGTTGTGTCTGCAAGGCAGAATACAGGCTTGACATCAAAGACAATGAAAAGTATGCATTACAAATAGTGTTCTTTATACAGTGAAGTGACATGCTTTATAAAAGATACACTCTTCATACAACACTTTGATCTTTTTTTTATGCTAAAGTGCAGTATATGTGGGATCACTGCCTCAGTGCTTTTAAAAGATGAAGACATACTTTTGAACAGACCACTTTCCTTGTGATTAAAGTATATTACTGTACATTTTCACAGACCTCAACGTCATTTTTCCTTCAAGTCTGACTTAACAGGAGCCTGGTATTAGATAAGTACTTGTTGCTTATGACTGTATAATGTTCGGTAATTATTGTGTTTTACATAATTTATGCAATATTACATTTATGCTGTAATAGTTTTTAAAGATTAATTAAGCATATATTGTGCACTACAGGCTGTTACATCCCGCAGCGGCCTTGTGCACCCGCGGGAAGCCAGCGGCTTAATTTGCTCCTTCCCAGGGATCAAGCAACATAAGTCGGACATTGTGCTCCCCCGGGCTGCATAGCTCCGGCTGGAGTTAAATTTAATTTCTCGTTTTAAATTATGAGACGTTTATGTTGTTAATTGTGTTATTACTGTTTTCTGTGGAGAAATATTTTTCTCCTGTTGTATTTTTTGTGTTTTTTTTACAGAAGTACACGCACAGCTGGAAGAAGATATGCACTTTGGTTGAGATTGCTTGCAGTCTCTCCCACAGTACCTTGTTGCCGTTTTGGTGACTGCTTTTGCATCACCATTGCAAGTCTCATGTGTGGTATTGACCGAGAGGTTTTGCCAGTGTCTTGTACAGGAGGGCATCCCTGTACATTGCTACCCGCGGTAACTGCGAAATGGTGGACCCGTAACGGTACCGTGCAGCACGGACAGCTGCTGGGCTCAGCAGCACTGAAAGGATCGAGATACTCGCTTCAGTATCAGATGCTGTTTTGGTGACAGCTTTTAACGCCACCATTGCAAAGGCTGTTAGTCCATTCTAACAAGCAGGCTTTTTCAGTCTTGTGTGTGGTAGTGTCTGAGTGGTTTTGCTGGTGGCCCTGTACGTTGCCATCTGTGGTAGCTGTGATCTGGTGGACCCGTACCAGTACTGAGGTCACCGCTGCGTTCCCGACCTGGTACTGAACCATGACCGAGGTTGCCGCCCCAGTACAAATCCGGTGTCGTTCTTGTACAGACCCGGTGCTAAAAGTCACCGCACGGGTACCGAACCAGCCCGGAGCCATCCTGGTTCCGATCCAGTACAGTACCGTACCGACCCAATGCTAAAATCAACGAACCGGCCCCGCTCGGGGCTTGATCCGTCCGGTCGATACCTATAGGCAGATTGAGGCAGCAACTGCATTGCTTGCTACTTGCGTCATGCCTGCGTTTTATTCCTGTGAGACATGCAAGACCAGTCTGCCTATTGAGGACGATCCTGCAGCTCTAAAGAGCGCTCTGCATCCCTTACTCCTGCTCAGCCCTATATAGGGTGCATAAGAACATAAGAAAGTTTACAATTGAGAGAAGGCCATTCGGCCCATCTTGCTCGTTTGGTTGTTAGTTGCTTATTGATCCCAGAATCTCGTCAAGCACCTTCTTGAAGGATCCCAGGGTGTCAGCTTCAACAACATTACTGGGGAGTTGGTTCCAGACCCTCACAATTCTGTGTAAAAACTGCCTCCTATTTTCTGTTCTGAATGCCCCTTTATCTAATCTCCATTGGTGACCCCTGGTCCTTGTATCTTTTTTCAAGTCGAAAAAGTCCCCTGGGTCAACATGGTCAATACCTTTTTAGAATTTTGAATGCTTGAATCAGATCACCGCGTAGTCTTCTTTGTTCAAGACTGAATATCCTTTTTGTAACGAGGTGACCAGAACTGAACACAATATTCTAGATGAGGTCTTACTAATGCTTTGTAAAGTTTTAACATTACTTCCCTTGATTTAAATTCAACACTTTTCACAATATATCCAAGCATTTTGTTGGCCTTTTTTTTATATAGCTTCCCCACATTGTCTGGATTAAGACATTTCTGAGTCAACATAAACTCCTAGGTCTTTTTCATAGATACCTTCTTCAATTTCAGTATCTTCCATATTATGTTTATAATGCACATTTTTATTGCCTGCATGCAGTACCTTACACTTTTCTCTTTTAAATGTCATTTGCCATGTGTCTGCCCAGTTCTGAATGCTGTCTAGATCATTTTGAATGACCTTTGCTGCTTCAACAGTGTTTGCCACTCCTCATATTTTTGTGTCATCTGCAAATTTAACAAGTTTGTTTACTATACCAGAATCTAAATCATTAATGTAGATTAGGAATAGCAGAGGACCTTATACTGATCCCTGTGGTACACCACTGATTACCTCGCTCCATTTTGAGGTTTCTCCTCTAATCAGTACTTTTCTGTTTTCTACATGTTAACCACTCCCTAATCCATGTGCGTGCATTTCCTTGAATCCCTACTGCGTTCAGTTTGAGAATTAATCTTTTATGTGGGACTTTGTCGAAAGCTTTCTGGAATTCTAAATAAACCATGTCATATTCTTTGCAATTATCCATTGTCGATGTTGCATCCTCAAAAAATTCAAGCAGGTTAGTTACACGATCTCCCTTTCCTAAAACCATGCTGACTGTCTACCAGGATACTGTTACCATATAGGTAATTTTCCATTTTGGATCTTATTATAGTTTCCATAAGTTTACATATAATCAAAGTCAGGCTTATTGGTATGTAGTTAACTGGTTCAGTTTTGTCTCCCTTTTTGTGGATCATTATTGCGTTTGCAATTCTCCAGTGTGTTGGTACAACCCCCGTGTCAAGAGACTGTTGCATGATTTTGGTTAGCGGTTTGTAAATAACTTCTTTCATTTCTTTGAGTACTATTGGGGGGATTTGTTCATTTTAAGAGCTCCTAGTCCCTTTAACACTTCTGCCTCTGTTATGCTAAAGTTATTTTAAAACTGGATAGGAACACGTCGACATGTGGGGCATGTTGTCCATATCCTCCTTTGTAAATTAAGTAATCATTTAATATATTTGCTATTTTTTTTTCTTCGTCTACTATTTTGCCATTTGTATCTCTTAGACATTTTACCACCTCTTTGAATGTTCTCTTGCTGTTATAATATTGGAAAAACATTTTGGAATTGGTTTTAGCCCCCTTAGCAATGTTCATTCCTCTCTCTCTTGGCCTTTCTAACTTCCTTTTTGACTTGCATTTGCAGTTCCAAGTAATCTTTCTGTGTACTTTGTTTTTGGTCCCTTTTAAACACTCTGTAAAGTGCCTTTTTTCACTGAATATTTTTTTTTTTAATTGCTCTATTAACCCTTTGCGGTCCTATGTCGAATCTGGTCCGACATTGCAATTTTCCCTTTCCGGTCCAATGTCGGACCCTGTCCAACATCATCAAAAAGACGTTAAAAACAGGTCTCTAGTCATTTTTTCTCAGGAATAAGCAGAGAAAACCATTCAATGGCCGAGTGAGACCGATGGGAGCCGAGAGAAGCCGATAAAAAAAAAAGGGGGTGTATCTCATGAATACAGATAGCCCCGGCACCACATAGATAACAGACATAAACAAACAATATCACAGACATTTGCAGAGCTTTTTTTAGGTGTTATAGTAATAAAATAAGGACTTGGATCACATTATTGAGGAGTTTGGTGATAAAAACGAGTTATCAAGAGATGATTTATCGGTATGCACTAGAAGAGGTATGTGAAAAATACAGCAAACAAGGGGTGGCGCGGGGCTGGAGATGCAGTACTGAGTGACTTGTTGATATGCAGTGCCTTTTAAACCTGTTTTACTGTGAAAAAAAATACTTTTAAACAGCGCGTCTAAAATAAACTGCGTGTGTGAAAATAAATTGGACCTGACGCGCTGAATAAATGGACCGCTAAGGGTTAAACCATTTTGGCTATTTTGTTTTAGATTTAGATTTGTCTACTTTTGGGATGTAATTGTTTTGCGTCTCTAGTACTACATGTTTTCTCTATTTTACTTCAATCTACTTCTGTTAGTCTCTTTTTCATACCTTCATAGTTTGCTTTTCTAAAATTGTAAACCTTAGCTTTAGTCATTACTTTTTGGGTTTTAAAAATCACTTCAAAGGAGACCATGTTGTGGTCTGAGTTTCAATGGCTGTCTGACCTGTTTTAGTTATGATGTCTTCGTTATTTGAAAAGACTAAATCAAGGCATGCCTCCCCTCTAGTTGATGCCTTGACAAATTGTGTTAGGAAGCAGTCATTTGTCATTTCCACCATATCAATTTCGTCCGTCGTGCTCCCCACCGAGTTTTCCCATTTTATATGGGGGAAGTTGAAATCCCCCATTAGTATGGCTTCTCCTTTGCTACACACATTTCTAATGTTATTGTATAACAGATTATTTTACTCGGCGTCTGAATGTGGTGGTCTATGGCATGCTCCTATTATTATGCCCTTTTGAATTTTTGTCCATTATTCTGACCCATATTGATTCGGCATTGTTTTCTTCGTCCAGACTTATCTGGACTTCAAGACTATTTCTTATGTATAGCGTTACCCCTCCGCCTCTTCTGTCTTGCCTGTTTTTCCTATACAGTGTACACCCACTAATTAGTGTTAGTACAGTAGCTTTTAACATTTTGACAAGTTTTAACATTTTGTTTCTGAGACTTCTAGCATTTAGATAAATACATTTAATGGCTGTCTTACCTGAGTTGAAGCTGGGCCTGGCCCATTTTCTGCCGATTGAGGCTTCTATTGTCGCCTATTTAGCTACTGCGTTTGCTGCACGGCTAGGAAACTACAACAGCATCCTGGTATCCTGTCACATTTGCTGCGGTCCCTCTCTGAGAACCACAGGCTCACACCACAACAGCTGGATGAGCTGCGCTTAGCTAACTAAAACCTGCTCTGTGTGTCCAAGCTCAACAAATAGGCTGTAGGTAAAAATCTGGCTGTGCTGGTATTTACACGTAGGCAGCTTTGGCTTTCCTAGGAACGCATGCCTGATGGGGACAAAGCACCACGGTTGGACATCCCGATTACTCAGGGCATACGCTTGGTCCCGCGGTAGACGAGATGCAGCAGCGCTCCCACTGTGGGCGGGAATCCACTAAGGAGCTGTACGTAAACTGCAGCAAACTGGCGCCCTGGGTCCCAGCAGTCTCAAAGACCTGCAGAGGTGATGTTCAGAACCGTCCAGTGGCTGTTAGCCATGTATCTGTGGTTCGCGTTTCAGGGAACAGTGTACAAGTTCCTTGTCTTGCCATTTGGCCTCGTTCTAGCTCGGCATGCCTTCTCGAAGTGCATGGAAGCTATCCTTGCCCCATTTGAGACTCAAAGACATCAGAGTACTCAATTATCTGGACATTTTGTGCTCTGTCTCCAGCACAGGCAGAGGCCCACACGGAACTGGTCACCGGCCACCTTCAATGGTTGGGCCTTATGGGGAATCATGCGAAGAGCCACCTCACGCCTTCTCAGACCTATCCTATTTAGGAGTGTGCTTGGACTCAAGGTCCATGCTGTCCACTCAGTTGGACGGCAGATTACAGAGAAAAGCTGCATGTTTGGAGCTCTTTCAGCTCAACAGAGTACTCACGGTCGTGACGTTCCAGAAACTTCTGGGCTTGATGGCAGCAGCTTCCCAGACCCTTCTTTGGCCTCAACAGCAAGGTTTTTCAGCCCGCGTTGAACCGCGACCGCCTATTGACAGTGTCTCATCACTGTCTAGGCACTCTCTTGGTGGAACCAGTTGGCACATCTACACCTTGGCGTAGTGCTGGGCAGTGTCACCAGAAGGAAGGTCGTCACCACGGACGCGTCCAGCCTGGGTTGGGGCGCAGTGTGGAATGGCAGAGGTGCGCAAGGTGTGTGGAACCCCACTTGCGAGGGTTTTTTGCAGGAGGTTTGAGGGAGACATGTGCTTGTCCACAACAGTGGAGGCTTACGTAAACCACCAGGGTAACCTCAAATCTCTCAGTCTCCTGCCTGAGCGGCGGACAATCTGGGCGACGGACCTCCTCTCAGGGAGAGTTCCCAGGGCCTCGGAGCAGAGGCTTCACCCCAAAGTGGTGAGCCTCATTTGGGACAGGTTCAGGAGAGCAGAGATGGATCTCTTTGCCTCCCAGGAATCAACCCACTGACCCCTCTGGTTCTCCATAATAGGAGGCAGGGACCCACTGGCTGTAGATGCCTTAGCACGCCAGTGGCTGAGTCAACGGTTATATGCCTTCCCACCGCTTGCCCTGTTCCCACTGTCTGGGGAAAATCAGGCAGAACCGGGCCGATGCTCTTAGTAGCCCTTTATTGTCCCAGGAGACTGGTTTTCAACCCTGATGCAACTCCTGCCGTAGAGTACCCAAGTGGCGCGACCTGCTCAGTCAGGCATGGGGGACCTTATGGCATCCCGACCCATCGAGTTTGCAGGTCTGGGTCTGGCCCCTGAACGGCTGTGTTTGAGCCGTCTGGGGTTTTCTAACAGAGTCATTGACACCCTTCAGAAAGCCATAGCACCGTCCACGTGTTCCCAGTGTGGGTACAAGTGGGGTGTTTTTCAAAGGTGGCGTCTGCCTCGTGGGTTTGACCCCATGACTTGTCCCATGGCAGTTATACTGCAATTTTTGCAGGACCTGTTTGATGAGGTCTATCTGGCAGCTATTTCAGCTTGCCATGTCAAAATTGACTCGGTCTCCCCAGGAGCTCACTTCCTAGCTGGTCAGTTTTTTGAAGGGGTTTGGGGGCTTTAGCTGACTATGAAGGACATTGTTCCTCGCTGGAGGTTAAACGCGGTGCTTAATGCACTCATGAAGCCTCTATTTGAGTCCATGCATTCAGCTGAGCTGAAATATTTATCGCTCAAAGTGGCTTTCTTGCTTGGTATCACCTCCGCAAAGTGGGTGAACCAGATGCAGGCATTCTCCATTGCTCTGCCCAGTGTGGGCCCTGGCGTACTTTGTTGACAGGATGAAAGGTTGGAGGCAGTCTGAACAGTTTTTTGTCTGCTATGGGGCAAAATCCCATGGTCAAGCCCTGTCTAAGCAGAGATTGTCCAGATGTTACTGGGGTTCCGTATGGCCACGCACAAGGCAGGTTTTGGTACACTTACCCATACGGTAATGGTTACATTTCGTACTTGAAAGGGAACATTAGGTTATTATCATAGCCCTGGTTCCCTGAAATAGAAATGTGGCCATTAACCTTCAAGGTCGCTGCATCCATGATTGCAGCAGACTTGAAGGAAAAATGACGTTGAGGTCTGTGAGCACAGTATATTTATGTCCTCAGGGGTGGGCCATGACTGCATCACAGGCTCATCGAGTGGGTTTGATATATCTTATTCAGGTTTGGGGTCTTTAAGAGGTAAATACCCATACGGTAATGGTTACATTTTGTACTTGAAAGGGAAATCCACCCCCGAGGGTAGGATAATAGGACAACTTGTAAACAAAGAATTTTGATCCTATTAGTTTAACCACAATAAAACAAATGTACAGTAATATACTTTAATCACAAGGAAAGTGGTCAGTTCAAAAGTATTTCTTCACCTTTTAAAAGCACTAGAGGCAGTGATCCCACATATACTGCACTTTAGCATCAAAAAGAAAGTGTTTTATGAGGAGTGTATCTTTTTATAAAGCATGTCACTTCACTTTTACACAGGTTTGTCTTCCAAAATCAACTTACTACTTAATGCTTTTGATTGGTTTGGCCAGTAGTCTACAGCTAATGAATACTTTGACTGAATTTGACAAACTTTGCAGGAACAATTGTTAATATATGATCTATTCTACAATATATGTTTTAATTTCATTTTAATTGTAAACCATAGTCCCAAAAATGTAAGAGCTTCTTTAGGGAACCTTTAGGACTAGAGAGGGGAACAATCATATTCCAGGGCTTCTTATTGCCCTAACTACTCTGAATTATTTTAAGCAAACTGGGTCTGCCACCTTCATAGGTGGCATCAATGAGTCTTTATGAATGGAATGAGTCCTCACCTAGTAAATGAAAACTACAAAAGAAAATGTGTTCTTGGCATACATTTCTAACATTACTAAAATATTTTTTGTTCAAACAATGAAAAGTCAGACCATTTTAAATACAACCTGTCAAATAATTGATCCTCATATTATACTGTACAGTCATCCCTTTTTAAAAGCTAGGATTTTCCCTTAGGTTGAAAACCAAGTCTACATAAGACAATGGCAGATGAATCCTGAGACGCTGATTTATTCACATTTCTGATTCCTTATCTCCCCAATTATAACTTTTTAATTAAACTGCCCTTCAGCTGAAATGAATGCATTTCAATGTGTACTTAATAGCTCTGTGGATCATGGCTAACAATGAATTTATTGCACATGTACATTAGTTCTGGTTTATTTAAAATATAATAGTCAACTTGAACCGAGACAGGGGGCTGAATGCAAAAATAAATTGTAATTATTAATCTGCACCATCAGTAATGATAATTTAGTAATCTCATTAAAAAAATAACTGTATTCATTGGCACGTTCCAGTGTTTTCACTTGCATTAAATGGAAACTTCGTGAACTGATCAGTTCACCATCTATATTGTCTTCCCATGTGTATGTAAATAGGCAGTATCTTATATATTTAAGCTGTCACATGTGCCTTTATATCCCCACACAGCAAGCATATATAGCTGAAATAGCAGAAAAACAACTTAGGTCGCACGTTGAGAAATTACCAAGCTATGTTAAGGATACAGCACAATTTTTAAAAAGACTTGAATCAATAAAACACAACCTTCCAGAGAACACAATTTTATTTTGCATGGATGTATTTTGCATGGATGGGCAGCTGGCTCTTTATTTTAGCTCAAAGAGCCAGCTGCCCAACGTTTCGATATGTTGCACATATCTTTCTCAAGGGAGCCTGTGTTTGAATCAAAACATTGGAGGTATTTATAGGTTTTTGACGGCATGACAACTGCTTGTTATTGTTTATATTCAAATCCATGATTTATTCTTACATGATGTAATGCTGTTCTATATATTGTGACATCACTTTTACTTCTATCTTTGAATCTTTATTAATTCTAATTAACATTACTTTATATAAATTTATATTTTTATTATATCATGCAATGCTGGCTCTGAGGATCAGTCTAGATTTGGCCTCCCCAGCGCATCAGCATGCACAACTTTTGAACAAATTTTGTTTATTTATTTAAATGTTATATATCTATTGAAGTTAATTAGTTCATTCTTTTCTGTTGAGTCCCGCTGGCATAATCGTGTTCAGTCTATTTATCCATTTACTTTCTTTTATTCTTCTATATGTCGCATTGTCTAATTTTAGCTGTTCTAATACTACAAACTTTACATCATTTATGTCATGTCCTTGACTGGTGAAGTGCTGTACCATTGGTTCATTCATTTTTTTATTTCTAATTAATGAAAGGTGGTTCTGAATTTGTTTATATAAAGTAGTTCCAGTCTCTCCAACATATTTGATTTCATCACATTTTTCACAGGCTATTCCATAAACAGCATTGCTATTTTTACAGTAGGTATTAGTTTTTAGTGGATATGTGGTGTTCTTATGTTTAATTATATTTTTACTTTTATCTACTGTATGTATTTACACACTTTACATCTACTGGTGCACATGTTCATAGAACCTATTTTGTTAATTATTCTTTTATGTTTACTGTGAACTAAAATATCACCTAAATTAGCTTCTCTTTTGAATGCTACAATTGGGGCCTTAAGAAATACTTTTTTTAATTTTTCTGAATTATGTAGAATCCGCAAGTGTTTCCAAACTATCTTAGAAATATTGGGCAAAAGTTTAGAGTAAGTCATTATTAATGGGACTCTTTTGACCTTTTTATCTCTATTTTTATAATCTAGTAGATCATCTCTTTTTAGTTTATCCACTTTTCTTAACTCCGTCTCTATAATTCTTTCTTTGTATCCTCTTTTTTTAAGATTTGTTTTTAATACATTTCTTTGTTTTACATAGTCACTTTCTTTTGAGCATATTCTTCGTATTCTTATTCCTAGACCCTTTGGGATTGCCCTTTTAGTGTGTATCGGATGTGCAGAGGACATGTGTAAATACTGGTGCATGTAGAATCCGCAAGTGTTTCCAAACTATCATTTTTACAAAAATAAAATGTCTCCCTACATTTGACCTTGATAAAGTCAGCATTTTTTTTCTCTTGAAGCAAAGCACAAATCATTACAATAAATAACCATGTGGTTAGGAACAGGAATTCTGAAAACCTATTTACATAAACCAAACACTCATTTTAGAAAGCTACTAACATAGGAACCAGTTGACTATAACATAATACTGAATAGGGTATTAATTGTGTCATAGGCATGTATGGAAGTGCATGTACGTTTAAGGATGTACTATTCACTGCTGGTGTATGGTAGGATGGTTGCCCTAACCTATCATAGGTAGATTTGTCATGGTCTCCTATCCCTAGTTGTTCTTCTCATCTCATTCTCTGGCTGTGGTCTAGTTCTGTCTTTATGAGTTTCTTGCATTGGGTTTTCCCTCTTACCTGGATTCTCATCTTCTTTCTCTTCTGGTTCAGCTTGATTCTTTTGCTGTTCACTGTTGGCATTGCTTCCCTCTGCTTCGGGCAGGGTTAGTCCACTTCCAGTATTCTCAGCTATTGGATCAAATCTCCGGGAAAGAAAAGTCTTGAATGTCGTCATTGACTTGTTCCATTTCATGTTGGTTCTGCCTCGGAAACTCTCTATGGAACTGCTTATAAAGGTAAGTTGCTGGGATCATGCCTCCCTCACAGTCAGAATCAGAGTCAGATGATGACGATGCATTTTTCTCTCTCACAGAAGCCTGGTGCTTTGTTGTTCTGTTTTTACAGGTTCTAGGTGTTTGTTTAACAGGGACCTCTGCAGGCAAGTCATTCACCAGCATCAGAAGATTGCGATGCAATACTCGTGTTCGTGGTTCCCCGGACTCCGGCTGTACTTTATATACAGGGCTGTCCTTGATACGTTCCTTGACCTTGTATATAGTCTTTTCCCAGTACGATCTTAGCTTTCCTGGTCCCCCTCGTTCTCCGAGGTTCCTTACAAGGACCCTATCTCCAGGCTGTAGTACTATTCCCCTCAAGTGCTGCTCATAATACTTCTTCCCTTTCAAGGATGACTGCCTACTGTTTTCAGTGGCGATTCTGTATGCTTCAGCCATACGTTGTGCCCATTTCTTTGCATATGCTTCTGTTGTCTGGGATTCTTCTCCCTTTTCCAGACCAAAGATTAAATCAATTGGTAAACGTGGGTGTCTTCCATACAATAAGTAGTATGGTGAATATCCAGTCGCTTCATGCCTTGTGCAGTTATATGCATGAACCATTTGTGCGAGATGATCTTTCCAGTTGCTCTTCTCCTTTTCTCCCAATGTTCTCAACATCTGCAACAGTGTCCTATTAAATCTCTCCGCTGGGTTACACTGTGGGTGGTAGGGTGAGGTGCGTGAATGTCCAACCCCCGATAACTGTTCAAGCCTTCTGAATAATTTGTTCTCAAATTCACACCCTTGATCATGATGTAATCGTGCAGGATAACCAAACCTTGGGATAAAATCATTGAAAATCCTCTCAGCTGCAGTTTTACCCGATTTATCCTTTATTGCATATGCTTGTGCATATCTTGTAAAATGGTCTACCAGTACAAGCACATATTCAAAACCCCCTTTGCTACGCTCTAAATGAAGATAATCAATAGACACTATTTCCAGAGGCGAACTGCTGGACATACTCCCCATAGGAGCTCTTACATGTGTTGTCGGCTTCTTTTGTTTAATGCATTGGCATTTTTTTGTTACATATTTCTCTATGTCCGACTTCATAAAAGGCCAGTAGAACCTCTCTTACGAGATTCATCACTCTTTCCGTTCCTACATGTCCCATGTCATCGTGAAGGTTCTTGAGGACCATCAACTTAAATTCTTCAGGGAGAATTAACTGTTTTCTCATATTGCTCTTCCTGTATAAGATTCACTTCTCAATTTCAAGTTTTGACCATTCTTGCATCACTCTTTTTGTGGTTATGTCCATGCGCTCTCTCTCCCTTCTGGTTGGTATCTGATTTCTCTCTTTTGAATTGAATTATCTTCCCAATGGTTATGTCTTTCAGCTGTGCTTTCCTCAGCTCTCTTAGTGGTATTGGTGGTAATGATTCACCAATGTTTAGGTTGTCACTGTCATATTCAGCAGTAATGCTGAGAGCTGCTACCCACGGCACATCTCCTTTCTCAGCCATCTTGCTTCCTTGCCAAACTGTTGAAATTAAGTCTGGTGTGAGTTCTTCTGTGCACTCAGTTATGTACCTGTCAATATTCAATGGAAGTCTTGAAAGAGTATCTGCATCTGTGTTAGCTTTACCTGGTCTGTATTTTATGTCAAATCTGAAATCATAAGTTCTCCAACCCAGCGGTGTCCAACTGCATTCAGTTTTGCAGAACTCATGATGTAGGTCAATGGGTTGTTGTCTGTGTAAATGGTAAAGCTAGAAGCATAGAACAAGTAATCCCTGAACTTTTCGCATACAGCCCATTTTAGAGCCAGGAATTCCAGTTTTCCAGAATGGAGCTGATAATTCTGTTCAGCTGCTGTCAATGTCCTAGAGCCATATCCAATTACCCTAAGTTTCCCATTCTGTTTCTGGTAAAGAACTGCAACAAGTTCTTTTTCTGACACATCAGTGTGTAAGACAAATGACAAACTAAAGTCTGGGTACGCAAGAACTGGAGGGCAAATCAGTACATCTATTAGTTGGTTTAGAACAGCTTGATGGTCTTCTGTCCATGTCACAGGTGTTCTTGAAGATAACTGGCCTGTCTGACTCAACTTCTTGCGTTGATGTTTCTTCTTTGACGGTGAGCTGAGGTCACTCGGCACCCCTTCCCCTCTGAATTGAAGGAGCTCATACAATGGTTTCGCGATTCTTGAAAAATCTTGTATGAAGGAGCGGTAGTAACTCAAAAATCCAAGTAGTTTTCTAACTTCTCCGACTGTGGCAGGTCTCTTTTCTCCCAAACTGGTAACTGCTTCAACATCTTTTGGATCCATTCGAATACCAACTTCTGACACGAGGCGTCCTACATACCGGACTTCCCGCTTGAAAAGCTCACACTTTGCTGCTCTCAGTTTCACATCATTTCTTCGCAGGCACAGTAACACTCTTTGTACTGTTGACACATGGTCTTCAAATGTCTTTGCATAGTATAAGATGTCATCCAGATAAGGTGAACAACATTCATCTCGTAGTGTTTCCAGAATCTCTTCCATGCTGCGCTGGAAAGCGGCAGGTGCATTCATAAGGCCAAACGGGATACGAACCCATTCATACTATCCCCACGGTGTAATGAATGCTGTTAGATGTCGTGAATCTTCTACCATGAAGCCTTGATGGTATGCTTTTCCCTGGTCCAGAATGGAAAACCATGAGTTACCACCTAGCTTGTCTGTCAGATCTTGCATCCTTGGCAGCGGGTGTCTGTCAGCTATGGTTTTCAAGTTAAGCTCCCGGTAGTCATTGCACAGCCGGAGACTGCCATCTCTTTTCCGCACACACACACTACTGGAGATGAGTAACAAGACCTGGATCGAACTACCCAACCCTTGGTCATTAAATCTTGTATATACTGCTTAACTTCTCTGTATAATGGTTCATCTCTAGCAAATGTGCCAGACTCTTCATAAAGCATCTGTCTGGTAACACGTTCCTGATCAGAGTCTAAGTTGCTTAAGTCTACAGGTGGGTGCCAGAGGTCTTCAGTTGTTTGACTTGCCTCTTGCTGAGAACCTGTCGGTGGGCATGTCCTGTCTTTCATCACCGCGCTGGTCACTTCCTTTAACAAGTTGTCTGATCTTACATTGGCATCCCCTATTACAGCTGTGTCCTCTGTGGCGGAATAAACTGCAGAAACAAACTGAAGATGTCCTAAAACAGTTTTACTTGGTATGAATATGTCATGAGCAGTGCAATTGTAAACAGGAACTGTAATTGTAGAGGATAAGCTTTCAGGATTGCTTATGACTCCTTCACCAACATCAAGGTCTTCCAAGGCTGGATTGCCTTCCAGTGGCTCAAATACTGCTACATCTGCTACTACTACTGCTGTGTTTAAAATCAACTTTCCCCTTTACATTGACTACCTGTCCCTTGGGTATTTTAATGCACTTTCTCCCAGTTTTCACAGTGAAACTGTTCTCTTCTTGTTTATCTATGGAGATCAAACTTACAAGTGCGTTGGCCTTGTTATTTTCAATTCCTATTACTTTGCTCAACAGATGTGTCAAACCTTTAATGCTGTCCTCAATTCCACTACTGTTTACTCTATCTCCTCAATTACATTAAATCCCAAAATCGGTCTCTCCATAGCGATTTGGCTCACTAAAAATGGTACATGTATCGTAGGCTGGATGCTGTCATTGCCAGGTAAATCAACTTGCACGCCAACCCATCCATCAAATGGCAAAGACATACCATTCACTGCTATTATATCTAATTTACTGTGCACACCCATTAGTTCTTCAAGTGGATGTATAGTATGCTTAAATAAGTATTTCTCTCTCCATTGCCTATCTAACATACTGACTTGAGCTCTTGTATCAAGTAGTACCGTTACAGCAATGCCATTCATATAACACTCAAGTAAACACTTTCCTCAAACTAGTTGTGCAATACTCTGTTTATGAACATGACTGGTCTCACTAGACTGTACTTTGCATGCTCTTTCTGGTGAGATTACATTTTGTTTCAATGCAGCTTCATTCTTTCCACTCTCATCCTTACGCTGACACTCCTGTGAACAATATTTAAGCATGTTGGACTCTGGGCAGGACAGAATCTGCAGCCTTAATTTGCACACCACACAAAATTGGGACCTATTCTCTTCCCCGATCAGTGGTAGTCCCTTCTCAGTGATCGGTTTGCGTTTCCCGACTCTGTGAGATTCCCAAAGCACCCCACGGCCCGATGTCCCTCTTTGCCACATTTAAAACACTGTGTACAATTTGCATTCCCCTGCCTTGAGCAGTTTTGGCACAGTTTGCGTCACACTTCAGCTGGTACTTGGTCAATTAGAGAGGCTTTTCTAGGTGTCACAGTCTGATTTGAATCTCTGTTTGCCAGTTGTTCAACAGTTTTGGACAGAACCATTAATTGTGCAGTCAATTCCTGAATAGCTTTTGAATTGCTTTCTGCCTAATCTGACTTATGAGTTTGCGCCTCTGGTTTTGATGGGAAGCTGTCTAGTTGCACACTGTGTAAGTGTGTGGGTTTTCCCATCCCAACCCTTTTCTGCCACTCAGTTTCTTCACTGGTTACTTTTGCTAGTTGTTCTACCAACACCTCATCTGTCACAGTTAAGTCAGATAGGTAAGGTTTCAAATCTCGTCGGATGTTGCTATACTTAGCATTGAGACCTTGGTAAACAGTATGGATGAATACTCCTTGTACTGTGGCTTGATCATATTTAATTTCTGTATTTGACTGGCGTGATGCAAACGATATCTTTTGTTTTAAACCGATCATTCGGTAAATAAACTGTTGTGGCGATTCTTGATCATTCTGTTTAGAACTCATTAATTCCTGAAAAAGCTCTGTGCTGTTTCTCTCACCTAAGTGAGCTTTCAGAAAGGCTTTTAACTCTGCAAGTGTAAGGTTATCTTTTTCTGTCAACATATTTTTAAAGTTTCCAGGTTTGATTACCCTGAGTACACTTCTAATTATTTCAGACTCACTGTGCTGTTGCTTTACGCCTTCATCTATTTGCTTGGAAATATTACTGAACCCAATTTCTGAAAAATCATCACCAATCTGGCCACCAAATATTTTGTTATCTTTGCGGTGCAAAAATGGTGCTACATCTCTCAAGCTGAGTAAGCCATCATTAACAGAATTTGTATCAGAGCACCCCCTGGTGGTAGTTTGCGTAGTGTGTTTTACTGTGTTTCTGGTGACAGCACTGTACTGTGCTGTTGTGTCACGTGCATCAGTTAATAACACTGGTAATGGGTTAGTTTCACTCTGTTCAGTTTGACTAACGTTTTCGTTTTCTAAATTTATCTCATTTTTCTGAATTACAACATTACACTGTTTTTCCATCTCTGCAATCAAATCCATTATTTCATCACGCAAATACAGTAATTCAGACAATCCCTCATCTTCCCGTTCTAACAATTCAGGATTATACACATAAGCAGTAATGTATTCAAACATTTCCTCCTCATTGTCCATATTTATATCAGCTAGATTTTTACTTGGTACCTGCTCTAGCGATAACTCTATTTTATGTAGTCTCTCTGCATTCAGCCGATGCAGGCCTTTTCGAATGTTCCAGATCACGTCTTTCCGTACTATGGGATCACTCATTGTTGTGCTGTTCAGACACTCACGCCGCGGCTGCTGTCTCTCAGTTTCACTAGGCCAGCCTGTCCTCCTCGCTGTCGCTTTCTGTTCAGCCCCGAATGCAATATCCCCGTTGCGCTTGGCGGTGATCTCACAGACGCCGTCTCGTCTCTCAATCCCGGACAAGCCCCCAAAATCTGTTACAGGTCCTCGGTATCGTCGTCAAGTCCCGTGGCAGATTTATATTTTTTTCTGAATATCAGTTAAGAGAGACAGAGTCAGTGTTGCTGCTTCAGTGGTCAGTGACATTCTCTTTAATTTCACAATTTAAAATAAAATGCATAGTTACAGAAAGAAACGTTGTGTTGCATTAGTACATTTCAGAGAAAAACATTTAGTTTTCATTTTTGGTAACAATTTATACTATATTATTTGAGTTATTTCTAATTTACGTTGCACATTAAACACGTGGGCATGTAGTCCTGAGAGAGAGATATATTCCCGGTTACACAGCATTTAATATATATTGTTATAAGCTTTGTAAGGCATAATTAAACAATACAAGATGTTTAATATCTTTGAAGTAGTCCTAACAAAGTTATTGCCTTATAAGAATATAATAAACCTCTCATACACCAACCTGAGTATATTAGTTAAGAGAGACAGAGTCAATGTTGCTGCTTCAGTGGTCAGTGACATTCTGAAGAGCAAGTAACAATGCAGATCTATATCAGTCTCTCTCGAATGGCGCCACCAACAGACTGCCTCCTAAACTATAGAACTTTAGTTTACACAAAAAAAATAGGCATTTTCCAGATATTACACAGGATTAAACACATAAGTACTTTACTTAAATCTTGTGGGTGCTACATGTTGCACTAACGTAATTCTAATCGTCAATATAGATCAACATTTTGTAATATGAGGTTGTGAGTTACACATACTGCAAACTGAAGCACGAGGCGTTGTCTTATATTCTGTGTGTATTAATGTTCTTCCTTTATTTCACAGCTAACAGCTACGTTTGAGAAGCTGAGCAGCAGTAACAGACAACTGGAGGATGAGATGAGGGAGCTGGCGGATAAGAAGGAGTCGGTAGCACATTGGGAGGCTCAGATCACTGAAATCATTCAGTGGTTAGTGTCACCTTTATATCCAGTACTTTCACTTGCAGGCACACAAGCTTCTTTCTTCTGTTGAAGCCTTTTCAAAACTGAACTAGAGAGACAGGCTTCTGCAACTACCTGCAGTAGCATCTGTATGCTCCACTGTAGATCACAGGAGTGAAACAAGTTTAAAGACAAATATTTTATACTGATGAAAATATAAATCTTTCTAGGATTGTATATAATACTTTTAGATGGAGAGTAATTTGAAAGCTTCCCCTTTAAAGGTTTACAAGGGATCGTGGCCATTCATAGCTTAGTTTGTGAATATCAATATGTAGGTATTGGCTCCTACTTGAAATACACATATGG
Organism: Acipenser oxyrinchus oxyrinchus; assembly: GCA_030684275.1. Taxonomy (NCBI): domain Eukaryota; kingdom Metazoa; phylum Chordata; class Actinopteri; order Acipenseriformes; family Acipenseridae; genus Acipenser; species Acipenser oxyrinchus. The sequence goes on from CM060252.1 coordinate 49,665,793, forward strand.
GACTCCTGCCTTTATAAAAATGTTTTCTCTGAAGAAAAAAAGAAAAGAAAAAACCGTGCTCGGCCTACCTTGGAGCATACAGATACATTTGATTATTTTAATGTTTGTTATCGTGCCAAATGTGAATCAAGCTATGATTTGAATTCAGGTTGGTTAATAAAAAAAATATACATGTGTAAAATGTGCTCTAAGTGATATTTTAGACTTTAGTTTTGGTCTTTAAATCAATATTTCATCTGTAGCTTTTAGTTTTTGCTCTTGAAACCACTAAAGATATTGTTTCAAACCAGTTTTTGTATTTAAAACTTCTGAAAAATGACAGTGGTGCAGATCTAGACATTGTATAGTCTCTTTGTTTTCTTTGTTGTTTATTGCAGGTTACTGGTCAGGTAAGCTTCCAGGCCATTGGCATGGAATAAACATTTGGTTAAATACTAAAATGGAATACATAAAGCAACTTATCTATTAAGTTGTTGAAAATATTTTGGTGTGGGGGTGGTATCAGTTATGTAGGTATGTGGGTAATAAGTATGTCACAAGAGTTCCAGAGTTCTTTCTTTAACTCTTTAGTGCAGAGCTATACCTAACATTCTTAAGAACATAAGAAAAGCCTGAACAATAAAAGGCCATTCGTCTCATCAAGGCTTGTCCCTTCTTAATTTAAAAGCACATCATCTAGTATTTTTTTAAATGTTCCCAGTGTTTTAGATCATACTACTTTATGGTAGGCTATTCCATGCATTTATAACTCTGTGTAAAAAAAGTGCTTCCTACCTTTTGTTCTACACTTACTTTTACTCAGCTTCCACTTACGCCCTCTTGTTCTCTCTGTGCTAAATTTGAAGCAGTGTCTTCATTTTAAAGACTTCAATCAAGTCCCCTCTTTCCCTTCTTTTTTCTAGACTGAAGAGATTCAGTTATTTTAACCTGTCCTCATAGCTCATGTCAAGTCTTGGGATCAGCCTAGTTGCCTTTTTCTGTACCTTCGAGTGCAATGATGTTTTTTTTTTTGTAGTGACGTGACCAACCTGCAGACAGTATTCTAGGTGGGGTCTAACCAGGGCATTGTATAATCTTAGCATAACCTCTTTAGACTTCTATTCCACACTTTTTGCAATATAGCCTAACATTCTATTTGCCTTTTTAATTGCCTCACCACATTGAAGAGATTTTAATGATGACTGCACTATAACCCCAAGATCTTTTCAAAGCCCTATTTCCATATGTGAGGAGCGTGAGTAACAATGGAATGTCCAGACAGTAATTTGCGTGTAACAGAATAAAAAGTTTTATTACTATTATTCGCTACACGACACAAGTAAACAAAACAACAAAAAGAAAGAATGGCGTGAGGGAGGGGGTTCTGGAGTAATGGTCAAAAAGAAGGGAAGTGGAAACGTCCTTAGTCGTCTTCACTGTGTCCCCGGACATAAAAAAAGGGGATAAAACAGAAAAGAAAATATTAGTAAAAAGTTTCCAACCCTGTGTAAACAAAAATGCAACCACAACAAGCCAAACCTTCGTCTCTCCCTCTGCCTATTTACCCCGCCTATCTTTTTCTAGGACCAACGCCGAACACTAGTACGTTCCCTTTAGTATGCAATGCCCCGCCCCTGTAGTCAGTGGAACACCAATCCCCAACTGACAAGTGTCCTTATAACTCACTTGACTCCAGTGGCTGGAATTTACATACTCTTACTTCCGCCCCTCACCAAGGTGCCGCCCCTCATAAAGATGACTTTCGTCATGGTCACGAGACCTTGGTAAGGGAAGTCCTGAGTTGGTTTGATGCCTTCTACTGTCGGGAGGCTGAATTACAGACCGAAACCCCTTTGACTCATCACACCATACCATTCATATTATACTTATAACATGTATGTTTACGCCCAATATGCAACACTACATTCTTAACATACATGTATTTGCCACAAGTTTGTTCAGTTACAGAGAAGGTCCAAATACCTTTGAATTATCTGGGCTGCTGATTCAGAGTCCACTCTACCCCGAAGTTTTTGGTATCATCTGCAAATTAACAATCCTGCAATGTGTCTATTGGTCCAACTCATTTATATAAACGAGGAACAGTAAGGGTCCAAGTACATACCCTTGTGGTACCCGACTAAGTATATCCCCCATTCTGACTTTACACATCTAACAATGACTCTCTGCTTTCTGTTTTTTAACCAGTTTGGTATCAAATGACATGTCCTCCCCTGTATTTTAATTTACTCAGAAGCGTTGCCATAGCTGGCTAAGATTTTTTTTTTTTTTTTTTTTTTAAACCAAAAATGTCAAACACTGTTGTTATATATAGATTGTATTCCAAGTACCTCCTGTTTACATTATTTTTGTCAGTCTTGGCATTCATACAGTCATAGCATAAGGAGAGCTCATCTCACCAGCTGACCTCATTTGAAAGCTGCCAAGCAAGTCATCCACTAACTGACTGCAATAGAAATACCAGCTGAATCTGAATACCTTTTGTGCATTAACTTGGCAATGCTGTCAAGGATCTTACTTAATTAATATGCATCTAAAGTTTGCCTTTTTTGTTTTTCTCCCCTCATTTCTTAGCCAGATCTGTAACTACAATTACAGCAGCATTATTTGCTGAAATTACAATTACCATGATTTTGTTCAATTACAATTAGTTACAAATAAATATAAAATAATTAATTAAATGTGCACAAATAAATAGACACATTTAAAAAGAATAAATAAAAAAGTAAATGAATGAAAATAAATAAGTAAGTAAATAAATAAATCAAGTCCATTCTAAGTCGTGTGTGCTGATGCACTGGGAAGGACAAATCATGGCTGATCCTCAGAGCCAGCATCACATGAAAATACAGTAATATGCTGTAGGGTAAATGTAATTCTAATTAATAGAGCTGTAAAGATGGTGTCAACCTATGTAACAGAGTTACATCGATACAAATATTAGATTTTAATTTAAACAATAAATACTTGTAATGCCATATAAAACCTATAAATATACCTCCACTATTTGGATTCAAACACATGCTCCCTTGATAAAGATACGTAAAGCATGCTGAAATGCTGGGAAGCTAGGTTTTTTGCGGTAATACTAATGTATCAATATCATTTTTATTGTGATGTTTTATTTCTCCTTTGCACAAAACTACCTAAATGAATCCAGGTAGATTGAAGGACAGGTGGCCACAAAAAAATCCTTTTCAATTTACCTTTATAATGAAAGAAACAGAAACTGTACCCCTGAATGTGATTTATTTTTTAATTAGGGCATTTTTTGATTTATTTTTAATTAGTTGGTATTACACCCCATCTAAGAGCTAGATGGGGTGTAATACCAACATATCCTAGTCCCACCACTTCTACATTAATCCCTTTATTTTTTTACCCTCTGTTTTATGAAATTATACAAGTTCACATAATAGCTGAGAATCATGAATTATGTTTTATTTTATGAGTTCTCTGTTTCTTGCTCCTCATTAGAAACAGGTTCTTGCCTAGCCATGGATGTTGTCATGGGCATCACTTTGGTTGTTGCTGGCATGCCTTGTGTCTTAGGCCTCAGCTGAGTAGCACGGCTCAGAAGCCCTTCCAGTGTTCCGACAACATCAGGAATCACTAAAAACATAACGCTGAAATTATACTATTTCAGGGTTAGAAACTCCTGCTCGCCCAAGGCGAATTAAATCCGATGATGACTCATTGATGTCTGTGTCTCAGTAGTCCTCTGGGCGAGTACTTAAAACAAATGTACACATATTCTCACGTTCAGTCTTGCATTAAAAAAATGCAGAGAAGTCAATTTTCTAATGGGTTCTAACTCGAAGTTTATTTTTTAAATTTACTGAAACACGTTTCATCTTTTGAAGTAAGTGTAAAGTAATTTTACAAAAATGTGTTGACTTTATACTGGGTTACGACCCTGACTGAAGATGTCATTAGCAAAGGGGGCCGGTTGTACTAATGAGGTCAAACAATAGGTCACATTTTAATAAACATTTTAAAACTAATAAACAATTACCGAAGTGAACATTATCGTAGTATGTTGCTTAAAACATAATAACACCATATATTCATAATAAAGTTGAGTTCTTATCTATAAACGGTAACATGTTTAAAGCCTGGGACTCGCAGAATGTAGCTTGGTGTTGTTTACATTATCGTCAGCATATTTTGAGTGATTGAAAACAACACGTATGCTCAAACAAAGAATTAGTGAACATAAAAGCTCTATACATAGAAATGATCGGGATTACCCTATAGCAGTCCACTTTAACGATTATAGCCACAACATCTCTACATTAAGATTTTATGGAATTGAAAAAATTAAAACCCAGATAAGAGGAGGAAATGTAGCTGATTTAGTAAAGAGGAGAGGATCTACACCTTGCAACTTTAAAAATGAAAGGCCTTCATGAGGATTCTTATCTGCGATCTATGCTAGAACAACTGTTTGATATAAGTAATGTGATTGGACTTGCCGGTATCATTTTGATTGTATTGCGGACATTTGATTGTACGCAACGACTTTTTGATATAATGAATTGCCTATTTAGGAGGGTTTCAATGAGTAATTAATTCTGGAAGTGTTGCATTGGTTAAATTGTTAAGCTTTTGTGACATCTAAATATGTTATATTTAATATTATATAATGTATCGCATATAATATTGCAACTCATGGTCTAGAGATGCCCTCTAACAGACATAATTCTATTTAATAGTATGAAATTTGATGGCTCTTAGATAACTGATATCCGGTTGAAGGTTATTAAATTGAGCTGATTGATTGCAAATTGGTGACAAGTGTGCTGTCTTTTAAAATGGGTTGACATTTCCAAGATGATTATGCTCTGACTACCGAAACGTTAGCTCTTTTCTGTTTTATTTATTTTAAACAATAAAGTGAGATTTTGCAAAATGCAGTGTGGGGGATTTTTCTATTACTTCTAAGTTGCTTTATGATCTCCGACGCACCTATGGCTACACTTATCAGGAGTGCAGGTGTTTGATTTATTTTGAAAGTGATTGGAAGCTGAAATTACTTTTTTAAAACACACTCTTCTTATACCAATACAGTATTGGTGAGTGATAATCAGTTAATTTGAAAACCAGGCTCTAATCACTGATAACAGGTGCACAGGCGGTGATTCCATGAGTGCTCCAGGGCTCAAGTACCAATGGAGGGAAAGAAGGTACAGCACAGTGCAAATAAATCACCTATTCTGTGAAATTATAGTGTGGATGCTGCAGAGTTTAAAAATATAAAATCCATTTATACAAAGTCTCCCAGCTTTCTTGAAAAGATCTGGGTTTCCCTCGTTTTTCTTTTGTATTTGTTATGCTCTCAGTATCTAAACCTAGTAGATACAGCGTCCGTCAGTTCTGGTAGATTCTACTGTACTTGCTGAAGCAGTTTTCTCCCACTGCTAATTAAAAAAAAAAAAAGTGAAACATGCTTTCTTTAAATTGGGACTTTAGTGGGACTTTAGTGAAGACCGCATTGAAAATAATAGTTTGAAGGTGAATACCACCCCTTCCTGTTTTTTTGATCATATATTATCTAGTCATTGGCATCTTAAGATTATTACAGACAATGTAAATTTATAACACATTTAAAAACAAAGACTATCTATATATTGCAGCTGTCTACAGGTAATGAATTATAAGTACATTTATTGAAACTTTAGCTTTGTTATGAAATTTGCGATTAATTTACAATTCTTTACTCTAGCTTATCATTTTTTTCTACATGCTTTGCAAGCTTCACTATTTAGTCTTTGTACCTGTTTAAATATATGTCATTTCTGTTTAAATATAAATATGTTAACAAACACATAAAGAACATACCTCCTCCTCCAATTCTGACATACCCGAGCTTGTAATAAAAGATGACACTTTATTAACCCTCCTATTAGGTTTCGGGTCTGTTTGACTATACTACTATTTGAGTATAAACACAAGAAGGGTAATATTATAAATACCTAGTGGCGTACCTGAATGAGTCTGGGTAGACTGAAGGAGGGATTGTCAGTCGATCGATGAAGATTCGGGGAAGGTGATAGACAGCGATGGTGAATAGCCTGGATGATAATCGGGAGAGTTCAGGAGTGGCTTCTCTATCGCTACCTCGGCCAGACTAGGTCCTGACAGACTGGACCGTTTAATTTAAACCCTGCGATTCCTATGAAGCCGAGCGCCTTGCCGAACATTCTACTGCGCTTGAGCTCAACCAGCTGTGGATGCAGGTGAAAGGTGTATCACGCCAACTCACATACCTAACCAAGTACCTTAAAAAAAACTGGGGAGTCACAACGTGGTATATAACTTTTAGTAAATTAAATACGTTTTTCTTTTACCCTGTATATAACTGTATATTATAACACAAATATTTGAAATAATGTAAATTAGCAAGTATTTTAATTTTTTTATTGTTTTGTGCTTAAGGTATGGATGAAGTTATACAGTACATACTGTAGTATATTACACTGTATTATAGTATGTATAGTACTGTATAAATACTGTAGTACATAATATAGTACACCACAAGTTACAACAGCACATACTAAAGTACTTTGGTGTACTATAGTATTTATTGTAGTCTGTCCATCTGTAAAATACTGTAGTACATACTAGTGTGTCTCAAGATATATAGTAGGTACTACAGTATACTTTAGTGTACTACAGTATGTATTGTAGTACTCTGTAAAATACTGTAGTACCTACTATAGTACATATCAATATACTATAGTAGGTACTATAATGTTCTATAGAATTCTATAGGTTTATGTGGGCAGGGTTGCTGGCATTTTATATTTTTGTTAAAATCTGATCTACTCTTGTTTTATATCATGGTTTAAATAACACTGGATGAAGGGTAGTTACTAAATACATAACTGAGCATGTTTTGCTTTTCTTACCAGGGTTGATAGTTAACAAGTAGAGTTTAGTGTTTTGTTTATTGTAGATAAAGAAGCTGACCGTATTTAAGAACAGAAATCTGTATTGGATCTAATTTTGTATGCTTTTACTTCAGTGTTTTAACATTCAGGCCAGTAATTCAACCAAAAGTCTGTGTTCGAAACTGAACCATGAGATTTAAGATGAGGAATAACTATTTCTGAACCAACTGATAGCCTAAGCCCATCCGCATCCTGGTATGCCACTGTATAAAAGTAACATCTGGAGAATCTGTTTATCTTTGTCTTAAGCACAGTTGAATCATTACAGAATACTGTGTAGTTCTTAGAACACACATACTACACAACTGTCTTCTGTGCTGTATGTATATCCTTTTCAATATAATCAAGATTGCTTTGATATTTATAACCATATTCAAGAACCCTAGGTCATTGCATTAAATGTGGCATGAAACCCACAGACCCCCTGTATAAACTAGTATAAACTTGTGCCAGACTCTTCAGTTGAATGTTATACCATTGGTATAAAATCTGAATGATTTTTCTCTTCTCAGGGTAAGTGATGAGAAGGATGCACGGGGCTATCTCCAGGCTTTAGCTACAAAAATGACAGAGGAATTGGAAGGTTTGAGAAATTCCAGTCTTGGTGCAAGAGCTACGGTAAGACAATGATTTTTTTTTTTAAATTGAATGTAAATGCACCAAGTAAATCACAAATATCTCCAAGCAAGGTGTCTTGTAATACCACTCTGTGCTTATTGTTTATTTTTCATATCGATACCCTGTTTTAAAATGCTATATTAGAGCTTTGTGATAATTGATCAGCTGTCTACCAGAGCAGAGAACAGAACAATCACATTGCCCCACAAGCATGCAATCCCATCCAATCTTTTTGATTCTTTTAATACTTCCTGAATATTTTACTAAAATGGATTAAACCCCTGAAATCCAGAGGGAAAGGCCAGTATACCTAGCCCTTCTTTTAGACAGATATTTTACAGTAAGAGGCTGTTGAAAGTATTGTTTGTTAGTTTAATTAAGTAGCTACTAACGCTTCCCTGACTCCCTACCAGGACATGCCCTGGAAGATGCGGCGCTTTGCAAAGCTGGACATGTCGGCCCGGCTGGAGCTGCAGTCAGCGCTGGATGCGGAGATTCGGGCCAAGCAGGTTATACAGGATGAGCTGAATAAAGTCAAAGCTTCAAACATGTCCACCGAATGGTAAGACTATATTTTATTTCCCATATATCTCTGCAGCATGTTTACAGTATTTCCTTGGCCATTGTCTACCGTTACGTCCTGCAACAAATACTGATTTTAAAGAGGATTTGCCTTGGCTACTTGACTACTGCCCAGTCTACATTCAGGTATAGAAGAAATGGCGCTGTCTTGTGCCTGTGACCGTGATCAGCCTGATGAAATTCCCAATGAAACCAGTATCTTTGTTGCTTTTGTTACATGACTCAAAGGTGGGGATAAGCTTTACAATAGCACCGAATCATACACACTCACAGTAGTCCTTTCATTCATTAACCAGTCAACAAATTTTCGTCACAAACATTTCTCCAAATAAGCCTGAAGAGAACATTGATTGTATATATGCTTGCAAGTATGTTTACCAAATCATGCTGTTTTGCTTGCTCCTTTTTTTTTGTTTGTTTTGTTTTTGCTGAAGCATTTTGACAAGCAAATTAACTTATAGGACATAGCAAAAGATAAAATACTATATTCAGTTAGTAGACTGATATGCTTAAGAAATCTCCAACTGTGATCCTCAGAGACCTCTAGTTCACAAGATATAGTATCTGATATCCTTTAAACTGAAAACAGCCTTTGCATTTTCAGAAGCATTTTCTGTTTGTTTGTTTTGGTGGTGTTTTAACTGTGTTTCTTTTATATGAAACACTGTTTAGCTTCCCACTATTTGCAAATATTTGTCCTTTCACCTTATCAGTTTGTGCCAGCTGCCTTTATTAAAAAACAAAACAAACAAAAAAAAACGTATGTTAATAGTTTTGTTAAGGGCAGTATGAGCTTGTATATTTTCAATATGCAGTTTGTGACGCCATACCCAATGAGTCTCCTTGACATAAAGTTCGTTTTATGAAAGTTTAATATTCTGTTGAAGCACAAATAACTTATGAATGACTGAAAGGCGATGAAATATTCAAAGCCACCATTGCAGTTTAAAACAGGATTCAAAACAGGGGAGCTTTACAATACTTAAGTACTAGGAGGACTTGACATCTGGTTTAAAACATAAGTAATTTGTAGTAAATGTGTCTTTGTAATTCCACTTTTTTGTTTCATCATAATTTAAGCAAACTGCAAGAGTCAGAGAAGAAGAATTTGGACCTTTTGACAGAAATTGAAAAACTGAAGAAAGAAACTGAAGAACTTAGATTGGAAAAGGGTATGAATTGAGAAGAGATGCATATAATGTGTATTGGGTTACTTATTAAGAGTACTTTCCTTCATTCCCAAACTCCCTGTGCTAGACCTCTGTGCTCTGAAGTAGCCTTTGACTGATGTGGTTGTGAATAAATAGGTATGAATAGGCTGTGCATTTTAAATAATGTTCATTAAAAAGGAGTGTTGATATATTTGTGACATTTAGCAGATGCATGTTTCTTGAAAGCTGGAGATTCTTGAATGGCTGTGAAACACAGGCAGGTGGTAAAGCAACTAAGTGTAGGTGATATATATTTAAATGTTCAAGCCACATGAAAACAGTCTTCATCTGAGCAACTTTGTGAATTCTGCACCAATTGTTTAAATGGTTGCAAAAAGAACATTGCCTAAAAGCTGTCTTGGCCTTAAAGTTACTGTCTCAATTTGTAATTGACAGACTGTTGGACAGCTAACTAATCTTTCAGATGGAAGATTTGAGGTGTTGTGTTCTCAGCTGAGCTTAGTAGATTGATAAGTGTGCTAGAGCTGGTCTGAATCAGATATTTCTTTCTTGTGGTTAAGTTATTTTCTGTAGCATCCAATGGACGTCTGCAAGAGGTCTATTTATTGTGAAACTATATAGTAACATAACCAATGGATTACATTTTAGTTTGTTGATAGTTTGGAAAATAGTAATTTTTAAAATTGACTATTTAGTATTACTGTAGTCATACAATACATGCTTTTGTATATTTACAGATGTGCATACTGTTAATATTTATGTACTGAAAAGCATAACTTTTATAGCATTGATAAAGGAGGTAGAATACCTCCTCTTTAGAAACCAGGTATAAATCAGACCTATTGAATGTTTATTATTATTTATTTTTTTATTTATTAGCAGACACCCTTACCCAGGGCGACTTACAGTTGTATACAAAAAAAAATACATATCATGGGGTCTACCCAGTTAAAGCAGAAAGGTCCTCCATTACAACTAGAACAAAGTATTTTATAATTTCAAAATTGCTGCTGTTTTTTAGGTGTAAAGCACCAAGACTCACAGAATTCTTTCTTGGCATTTTTGAATGTGCCTACCTCTGCTCTGGATCAATTTGATGTAAGTATTCAAACACCAAAGCATTCACATTCAAATTCACAATATCAGGTTTGATGTCTTCCATATATTTATAATTTTGTGATTTTTGTTTTGTTACGTCATAAAAACAAAATATACATATACTTAATTGATCTTTGACTTAAGTACTTCTAAATAAATGTGTAATGAAAAGAGGAAATCTGAAAATAATGCATATGAGAGAAAAAAGAGATAGATGGACAAATTAAAAGCCACTGTCTGACATCAATAAAGAATCCCAGAATCTAAAACATATTTCTGAGGGGTATTCATTACATTAATTAAATGATGACACAAAATCAAAATGAAACAAAATGTCACAGCTGATGCTTTTTCATTTACAATAAGGCACCATTGATGTATTCTTTGCTTTAACAGTTTGTTTGCTGTTGTTTTTTTTCTCCATCTGAGTTGTGTCTCTTTCGTTAGTATGCTCACCTGTGGGCTCAATGTCTGCTTTCTGGTTGATGGTTTCTCAATTTTGTTTTTGTCTTCACTGCTTTTGTCGGTCAAAGAGGACTCTGTTTCCTCCTCCTCATCATCTTTAATTGAGTTTTGGGATGATGTAAGTGTAATTTGTGTTTAAATCACTGCTAAGAACGACAAAAGCATTACTTTAAATATCCCCAAGTCATTATGGTCAATTTTATTAAATAGTGAGGATGCAGAAACAATTCATAGGTGCAAGACATTGAGTTTCTAGAGGTATAGAACAAGTTTCAAATGTCAAGGTTTCGGACACATCAGAGCAGTATTACTGGTACTTGCACTGATGGCTTTAATTCAAAACGTGACAAATACATTCAATCATTTTTTTTTTTTTTTATGAAACTCTCAACTGTAATTATACAGCTTCAGAGTATAGGTGACAAATCAGTTTTCCCCTCTGCAATCACTGATTTTTATTTTACAAATAAGGTCTTTTGTCAAGACAAGTCGATGTTATGGAATGTGACTTTAGATTGTTTTGCAGAATACACAACCTCTTATTTTTTTAGCTCTATACTGCTCTAAATTTATGCAAACCCTTTTTGTAATGAGAAAGGGTGAAGGGACTTATGAAATATTTATTCAGTTGAGGTTTGACTTCTGCAGCATGTGCTTTAAAATGCTGATCAGTTAAGGATATATATTTTTTTTTAATTTAGTCGTTACCAATTAATTTTATTATTTTCTTCCAATTTGGAATGGCCAATTATTTTTTAGGCTCAGTTCATCGCTACCACCCCTGTGCTGACTCGGGAGGGCAAAGACAAACACGCTGTCCTCCGAAGCGTGTGCCGTCAGCCAACCACTTTTTTTCACACTGTGGACTCACCATGCAGCCCCCCAAGAGCTACAGCATCGGAGGACAATGCAGCTCTTGGGCAGCTTGCAGGCAAGCCCCCAGGAGCTCTGCCAGACTACAGGGGTCGCTGGTGCGCGTTGAGCCGAGGACACCCTGGCCGACCAAACCCTCCCTCCCCCCGGGCGATGCTCGGCCAATTGTGCGCCGCCCCCTGGGAGCTCCCATCCACGGTCGCCTGTGGAATAGCCTGGACTCGAACCGGCGACGTCCAGGCTATACAGCGCATCCTGCACTCCACGCAGAGTGCCTTTACTGGATGCGCCACTCGGGAGCCCCAGTTAAGGATATTCTATGTGCACTTGAAAAACAGTACGTAATGTTGTAAAAAGATTAAAATTGTTATCTCCTCTTTGTAATTTAATAAAATTGACTATTTAAAAAAAAAATAATAATAAAAAAAAAAAATGAAACAAGTGAATTCCTTGTGAAATATAGCTGCACCATATATATATATATATATATATATAGTTGTACCCTTGCAAATTCCCTCATATAAGCGTTGTACAGGCTCACAAGGTTTCTCCGATGAGCTTCAGTGTGCAGTGCAAAGCTATGAGCTTCCCCACCTCATTTCCTCAATCAGCCATCTGAAATATTTTCAGAAGCAATTCTTGCTGGAATAATTGTTAAGCATAGGAAATAATTACCTAAGAGAGGACAACAGCAGATAATTATACAGAACATACAAACATATCCTTTATGTAATAGCATATTAAACAGGTAAGAGATTGAATATTAGGAAAATGTAGATGATATTGAGAATCACCCTGACAGGCTTAGACAGTGTCCAAATGCTGATGCAATGGACTATTGTCAATGGTGTGTTTGGAGGGATACTGTAAATGGGTATGTTGAGAGTAGTTGTCATTATATTCTGGAAAACCAAACAATCTACTGCTAAATGATAAAGTAACTGTGAAAGTTGTTGGCTTGTGCACAACATTGTTTATTACCCCTTTTAACTAGGTTTTGGGTGTGCATTTAATTCATTGACAAAATAAAATAGCCATCATTACATGACAACCTCCTAATGAAACCAATATCTAGCAGGAGACTGAATAGTACAATTCTTAGGAAAAATAGATTGAAACAACCCCCCACCAACCTATTGTAGTTACAAACAGATGTGCCCCGCTGTTTGTGTATGTATTTAGTTTATTACAACCATACACGTTTACATGTATTTATCCTCTTTTCTGTTGTAGAATCTTGTTCAGGTTTTTTGTTTTGTTTTTGACATGTTTCCCTCCTCTCTGTCTCTTTGTTGAAGTGTTCTCCTGTCTGTATCCCAGCTAGCAAAGGCAGACGTGTAAGAGGCTGTTTTGTTTTTGTGTGCCTTTATTTCTTTCCTTCTAGTATTTGTTTCTTTTCATTCCTGCTTGTCTCATCTGTGCCTCTTGTTTTCCACATCCACTGTGTCTTCCCAGATTGTTGCTTGTTCAGTAGTTACGCATGTGTATGCTATAAAACAGCTTGATTTCCTGCTCTCATCTGTACCATGTAGAATATTGCAGTGGCATCAAATGTGTGTGTGTCATTTAACTTGTACAACAAGTAACAAAGACAGACCTTGTTTCACATTTATAGCAGGGTCGCAAGTTTGCTAATATTATGAGAAATAAAACAACATTGCTCTTCCTGCTGTTGCTATCAGCTTTATTTGGTGTGGCTGTGAAGTTTGCTGTACAGTAATAGACTTTCTGGTTGCTACAAAAGTCCTAGTGGATGCTGAAGAAACAGCAACATACATATATCAATATTTAAAATAAAATTTAAAAAAAAGAACATAATCATCCAATAATTAATCGCACAAAGTTTGGATTCACAAACTCTGCAATCACTAATCTGACACTTAATAGGACAAAATTTAAGGCAATTTAACTTCCTGGTCAGCACTTTTATCAAACTGTGTGGAGTGCTCTTTATTCTAAACTATAATGGATTACATTAATAATAAAATAATCTCTAAAATTTCAACAAATCCAATACTCGGCTCATGCTGCACTAATATGACATTGTGTGTTCACTTGGATTTTAAAAACAGGTTTGTAGTTGCCAATGCTTGTTTTATGCATTAGTGGCTTGTGTTGTAAAATCTGAGGACAAATGAGGCTGCACTGTTTAATATTTTATATATTGTATTTTTTTTTTTTTTAATTACCACGATTTCCAGGATTGGTGGGACTTGTACAAATGGCACATACTCTATTTTACCCCATACATAGTTGATATAAACCAAATTCCCTAAAAAATGTTTGCTATTGTACAGGTATTTACAGGTAAAGTTGAATTTGTTGCGTTTTTATATAACACTCAGGCTTTACAGCAGTCATCTGCAGTGGCTGCAGTGCTTTCTTCATATTGCTTAGGAAAAAAGGCTTTATAAAGCTTGGTTTAGTTCTTTGGTCACAAATCGCAAAATACAACTTTTTTTGTTAAATTGTCATACACTAAACACTTGATAACATACATTTTAGTATCTTATGATTGAGTTCTAACAATGCAGACAGTCGTGTCAAAGAGAATGTTGACATAAAGCATATTGACATTGATTTAAGACTTCATCATAAACATTTGTATAAATCGTTACTATTTGAGTTCTACTAAAACTTGCCGTGTAAAACATATTTTGTTCAGACCTTTTGTTTATTCTTGACTGCTCCTGTTTTTACCATTAGGAATGATTGGGAAAATGTTTTCAATTATACAAGGACATTACCATTAATTATATTTATTACAATGTTATTATTATTTATTTCTTAGCAGATGCCCTTACCCAGTGTGACACAGTCGTAAACAAAAAATACATTTCAAGATTATTAAGCATTATTAAGTTATAGCGAGTGCAATTTCAATTAGGCTAAATACAATTTTCTAAATAAGTGATCAAATGTATTTAGATTCAAGTGTACATACAAATGTACCTTTTCAGATTGAACAAGTGCTACAAGACTGAAGCTTTTAGTACAGTATACTTTATTTTAAATTGAACAGCAAAATATTTAGCATTGTTTTTGTCAGTTTAATAAATTGCATGTCTTAATGTACTAAAATAGTCAAACATAAAATACAGTTAATATTTTTGATATAATACATTTCCTCTTATTAACATGCATTCTGAAACAGTGGTTGCTTAAAAAAAAAAAAAAAAACATTCAGATAAGGCTTGTGCATATAACCTTTTCCCTAAACACATTCATTAGACGATAAGAATGTTTATCGCCTCTCCATTTGTGACACCCTCTCTTAACTCTCTAGATTGATTCCATTGAGAACTTTAACTTGTCCAATACGCCATCCCGAGATGAAGAGGCCAAATCCCAAATTCATTCCAGATCCAGGTCCCCCTCAACTGCAAGTGACATGGAACCAATTGAGGTGGGGCTTTTAAATATTTTTTCAACAGGAATTTCAACTGGAATATTACTTAATTCCCTTGATCAAACCCAATTCATTCAACAAACCAACAACTTGGTGTATTATATGAAATATACAGGCAGCTAATAATATATTAAATTACCTAAACTTAAGAAATCACATGCACTGGTGCCTTGTCATATGACTTCATTCCCTTGATCACACCAAATCATTCAATCAAACAGTGACCTGGTAATAAAACACAATACACAGGTACCCTGGTCATTCTGTGTGTTTCTTATTGAGAAGACATTTCAGAATCTTCAGATTTCAGTTATGTCATTCTTTTTAATGGTGCTTGCTTTAGTTATCAAAAGGGTTGTGTGATACACTTTGGGTGCATTATGTCGATCAGCTGCTGTTTCATAACTTCTTGCCTCTTTTTTTAGGTAATGGATAACCCACCTCGTACTGTGCAAACACCAACAATGAGGTCAGCATATAGTGGATCAGGCCTTTCAACGCCAAAGGTAATTTCTGACCCGATTTTATAAAAATCTGTAGCTAATCTAATTTTTCTCAATACTGACTGTTGCTTTCCTGTATACTACATTTTGTTGCTAATTTTCAAACAATCACAGTTGTTTTGATACTTGTATAGATCTCATTAGTGACTAATCATCTGAGGCAATACCATTTCCCTTCACCACAAGAAGTATCGTCTCAATGCAAAATATTCAGTTTCCCATCAAAAATATCATAATGCCACACACTCCTGGCTAAGTTATAGTTCCCCTCGACCAGTTTGCGGTTTTGAACAATACAGTATGTTTATTTGTGATAAACAACAGCAATTGGAGGGTCAGGAACAAAGGTACTCTATATTAATACATTAAATACTGCAGTTATCTGAAACCTTTGCCTTGTTTTATTAATTATCTTTTTTCAAAATTAAATACATGTGCAATACAGTCTGATTGAAATTATATTTCTCTGCTTCCCAGCCCAAAGCACATCAGTTCGTAGTGAAATCCTTCAATACTCCCACAAAATGCAACCAGTGCACATCTCTCATGGTTGGATTGATACGTCAGGGCTGTACCTGTGAAGGTGAGTAGATGCTGTTGCTCAAAGTGTTTGATTCAAAAACTGACAGTCCATCTCGCCTTGGAACACAGCAAGTGTATTAGGGCACTGCTTTTAAACTATTGTATTTTGATAGCTCTGTTAAAAGGAATGTCTGTGATATAAGCAGACAGATTGAATTGTGATATTTGTGTTTATTAAATAATTATCTGAGTGGTACCAACAGTCTTTGCTTTGTGCCAAAAGCTCATTGAGATGAGTAGTCTCCAATAGAGATGTCCAATAGGATCCTGCATTGACTGCAAGGTCAGGGCAGTATATCATTAATACTTTAAGAGTACGTGTTCTGTCAGTTTTGTGCTTTAAATAGCCGAGCCATTAACTACAACCTTTAAATACTGATAATGTAACATTTTTGGTACAAGCTATAAATGTATTTACCTTTATTGTCAATGGCATGATATTGCTGTTCTTTTTTACGTTACCGTTTCAGTTTGATTCTAATCTTTTTTTTTCCTGTTTTTTGTATAATTAGTTTGTGGATTCTCGTGTCACGTGACGTGTGCGGATAAGGCTCCAGCTGTTTGCCCAATTCCACCTGACCAAACAAAGGGACCACTGGGAATAGATCCACAGAAGGGTATTGGGACCGCCTACGAGGGGCATGTCAGGGTATGGCAAGAAATACAAACAGATGTCTCAGAAAGTTTAATGACTTGTGGATAAGGCCCAATATTTTATATGTATCTGTCATTAGAAAATGTATCCCTGACAGTAAGTGTTTGCATGTTCAGATTTTTGTGCTATTTTAAAATGCAGCTGCTGCTATGTTTCTTTAAGGTGCCTAAACCTGCCGGGGTGAAGAAAGGCTGGCAGAGGGCCATCGCTGTAGTGTGTGACTTCAAACTCTTCCTCTATGACTTGGCAGAAGGGAAGGCCTCCCAGCCCAGTGTAGTTGTGAGCCAAGTTATTGACATGAGGTAGGCTCACATTTGCCTGCTGTAATGCTCTGAAAATTGAACCACAAATACTGTAGTTATATTTCTGATGTAAGCATTTTGCCTGCTGTTACAAAGTGCTGATAAGATGTGAGTTCCCTTTCAAGTATGAAATGTAACCATTACCAAATGGGGATATATGTCTTCTAGCCCAAATGACCTGAGCACTTATATCAAAGCTGCTCCTTTAAGAGCCCCATATGAGTCAGGCGTCGTCTCCAGGAGAATAAAGATGCATAGGAATCAGCGCCATTTTCATTCAGCCTGCCTGAGGAGGAGTTATTTTACACATTATTTTTACATACAATTACCCATTTATACAGTTGGGTTTTTACTGGCGCAATCTAGGTAACTACCTTGCTCAAGGGTACAGCAGCAGTCCAGAGCCCTAACCACTACTCCACACTGCTGCCCTTTTAGATAAGTTAATTCTGCCTTAAGTTTATATATTCACTTTTTCTGTCTCATTTCAAATTTGTAATAATATTGCTTTAATAATTAAGTATATAATTCTATTTTAGCCTAGGTTCTGATTGTCCCACTGCGGCATTGTGTGCTGTGCGAAGCAGGCGGCGCTCCCTGCCCCTTCCTCGGGATTCAGTTACTTTTCACGCTCTCTCCCTTGCTGCTCGGCTCCGTCGATGACCTACTATTGCGAGTTTAGTTTAACAGAGAACAGAAGGATCAGTTTCCAAACCTGGAGTGACATGGAATGCATTTAAAGCTTATCTAAGAGGCCGTATTAGACAGCATTGTTCCTTTCTTAAGAAACAAAGAATGCAGCGCTTTCTGGAACTGGAAAAAGAAATTAAAGAACTTGATAAAAAGTATGTAACCTACGCTGACACCTCAACACGGAACAATTTGAGTAAACTTAAAATAGAATTAAACTCCATGATTCAGAAAAAAGCTGAATTTGCATTATTCCATACCAGACACAAATTATTATTATTATTTATTTATCTATTTATTTAGCAGACACCTTTATCCAAGGCAACTTACAGAGACTAGGGTGTGTGAACTATGCATCAGCTGCAGAGTCACTTACAATTACGTCTCACCCGAAAGACGGTGCACAAGGAGGTTAAGTGACTTACTCAGGGTCACACAATGAGTCAGTGGCTGAGGTGGGATTTGAACCAGGGACCTCCTGGTTACAAGCCTGTTTCTTTAACCACTGGACCACACAGCCTCATATTATAAGCAGGGGGAAAGAGCAGGAAAACTTTTAGCACAAAGGGTTAAACAACAACACGGCAAGACCTTGATCTCTTCAGTTTGGAATGATGAAAAGAAGCTGGTGACGCAAAAAAAGGACATTTAATAACACATTTAACATACTATGAAAATTTATACTCCTCCCAATGCCCCAAAAATGACAACAAATTTAATAATTTATTTTCCCTAAATAATCTGCAACTTTATCAGAGGAGGAAAGACACTCACTTGCGGGAGATGTTACTCTGCAGGAAATCCAACAGGCTGTTCGAGATCTTAGTGCAGAGAAATCCCCTCGAGATGATGGATTTCCTACCATTTTTTATAAGCAATTTTCTGAGGAAATCACACCTAAATGATTAATAGTCTTTTGCAGTGCTATGCAGATGGGCTGTCTTCCAACTAGTATGCAAGCACCTATTATAACTAATCCATAAGAAAGGAAAAGACCCACAGCAATGTGCCAGCTATAGATCTATTTCGCTACTCAACATCGACGCAAAACTGATAGCAAAGATTCTGGCAACAAGATTGGAGACCTTATCACCCAAGCTGATCCACCCAGATTAGGTTGGTTTTGTCAAAGGCGGGACCTCATCAGATAATTTATGCAGATTATTACATCTCCTATGGCAGACTAGGAATAGCGCAGAATCTGCAGTTGCCTTTTCTCTCGATAGGGTGGAGTGGTGGTGTCTCTTTTGTATCGTAGAACTATTTGGTTTAGGTTAATCATACATACCCTGGTTACAGGTGTTATATACAGGCCCATGGCAGAGATACAGAACCAGTTCTTACAAATGAACTAATGTCTTCCCCCTTTTTGCTTAACAGGGGGACTAGACAGGGATGCCCCCTTTCCCCAATCATTTTTGCCCTTGCATTAGAACCCCTGGCAGTAGCCATAAGAAACAATATAGACATTGTGGGCATTCATGCAGGGCAACAAGAACATAAATGATTGCCCTATGCTGATGACATATTACTGATGCCCACTAACCCTCAAACAGCTGTCCCTCCCATCCTCTCATTAATAGATTCCGTCTCACAGATATCAGGATACAAAATCAATTGAACAAAATCTGAGGCTATGCCAATATCTAAAATATGCCCTCCGAGTATAAGAGAACACTGGCAGTTTAAATGGTTTACAACTGGCATGACATACTTGGGTATAAAGCTCACACAAGGGCTATATCATGCAAACAAACCTCCTCCCTCTTATCCACAAAATTGAAAGCACTTTACAAAATTGGACAATTAATTTTACCCTTACTGGGTAAAATTAATGTTATAAAGAGGATTATTCCCCCAAATTACATCACATATCTTCTCCCGCTCAACTTCCCTCCTCGTCTTCTAGACAGATAATACAGAGCTGTTAGTAAGTTCCTATGGGCTGGAAAAAAATCTTATTTTAATAAAACAAAACTGTTTGCATCCCACACAGCCTTTGACTCCCAAAAGTAGATTGGTATTATTATGCCTTCTCGCTTTCTCAGCTACTGGTATCTAAAACACATTTTGCAAATGAGCAAGCACCATGTGGGCTATTATAGAAAGAGAACTTACAGATCCTTTCCCAGTTCAGGCCTTTATTACTCAAACAGGCAGACCAGTCCCATTTAAGAACCCGTTATTGGCTTTTGCCAAGGAAACCTGGAGAGTGGCTCACCAAATTACTAAATCAAACTGCTACTTATTGATAAAAAGCCATTTGGCTGGGGGTCTTGGTTAAAAGCAGGAATAATCTTTATTTAAGATATGTTTGAAGGTGAAAATTTGCTATAAATTTAAACAAATAATGACATTATTTGTTTAAATTATAGCAAATTTTCACTATCAAACATACACAAATATAATATTTCAAAGACTGACTTTTGGAAATATTGTAACGGTCACCCTGCACAGTTGATAGGCTGTACTGTACTCTCCTCCCTTAGGAGATACTACTGGCCAAATAATTACAACTAAGTAAGTCAGTAAGGGTGACTAACAGTAAAACAGGGTCGTCACAATGCGTCAATTTAACTAAACAAACACTGGTTTATTCCAAGGAACACAAAGCTTGACAAAGAGAATCAGACTACACAATTACAGTAGAAAACAACTAAATTAGGGACAGAGTGACAAGGAAGAAAATAGTGAAAACCAACCCAGGAAAACAGATTAGAAATTAATATACACAACAGAGCTTATAGAATATATCCACAACAAATTAACAATTACTGACACGGAGGATAATGAATATACAGAATGAATGAACAATGAAACACAAAATATAAATCAACAAAATAGTATGGAAGTCCCAAAAAGTAACAAAAGAAAAAAAAAACCAACGATGACCAAGTCAATGGAAAGAGCTCACCAAACCGGGATTGATGTCCAGTTAATTACTTGGGATGAATGTGAACGATGATGTAGACGACTTCATGAGATGAAAAACATTGAGAGCGATGAAATGGAGGTTGCAAACAGTCCAGAACAGATGCACAAAAACATACAACCACACCCTCCAGCAAAAAAAAAAACACAAAAGAAACTACCCAACCTAATTAACAAAAAACTATAACTAGACAATAAACTAAAGCAGCAGACAACAAGAAAAACAAAGGCTAAAGAATAATATCTAACTAACAGTATAAAGATTAGGTTACAAAAGGTGCAGACTCTCCCACCAGGGTGCTAGCTACAGGAGAAAAAAACACACACTCCCATACCCCCACAATCAGAGAAATAAGAAACAGGTGAAGATTGACTGTGTGAAAGGCCTGGTGGATGAAAATTTGAATGGACCAATGGGGTGAAAGAAAGAAATGGATTCTGGGAAAGGTAGTTTTTATAGGTTGGCCTGGCCAGGCTACTGCCTTTACTTAAAGAGACAGGTGGGTGAAAATTACACCCACATATGTAGCAACAGTGCTACAATATCTCCAATTAAGAAGTTGTATTCTTGCCATGACTAGATCATGACCTGTAACTTCTATAACAGGTATTCAGGAGCTGTTTCAAAGTTCCTGGCAATCGACAGGAGGGGCATCTAAATTTTACAGCCTTTTTAGACAGACTCACGCTCCAAAGTTAGAAGGTCTCAGCATGGCATGGAAAAGGGACTTTGGAGCAGATATTTCACAGAACAGCTGGCAGGAGGTGGTTGGGTCATGGCATATGTCCTCCAGAGAAATCCAGTCACATTTAATAAATTACAAAATAATCCATGGGTGCTACTGGACCCCCAGTGGAATAGCTAAATAAAAACTGAGGACCACTGATGTGTGCTAGTGATGCAATAAACAGAGGGGCACACTGTTACACATGTTATGTGAGTGTGAAATGACACAGCCTCTATGGTCCAAAATAATCACTCTTTTGAGTAAAGTATTTGGGATGCTGCTAAATCAGAACCTAGCATTCTGTATTTTAGAGATTATTATTGTAGAGAGGTACTTAGGCACTGGAAGTCAACATCACCCATTCCGTTTAGGGAGTGTGTAGACTTGTTAACCAAAATAGCATCATATGAACAAGGGGTCTACAGAATGGACAACAGAAATAATGTGTTTTTCCAGATCTGGGGGTCCCTATATGGATTTGTTAGAAGGAGAGCAATAGAATTAAAACAGATATCTTTTCATGCTCTCACCCATTTTCAACTGTGTAATATGTATGGATCTTTCCTGATGTGTTTTTTATAATTATGCTCTATATAATCTTGCGATTTAATTTTGATGATACACCAAGCCATTTGTGTGTGTGTGTTTTTCTTGTTATCTTTCTGTATGATTTACCTTTGTTGGTGTCTTTATTGTCTGTAAAATCCAAAAGGAAATAAAAAATAATTCACAAAAAAAAAGTTTTAATTTTCTGTTTTCTTTAGGAAACCTAGTGCACACGTAGGCTGTCTGCCTGTACTAAGTTCACCTCTCTACACAGACGGTATCCTGCCAAAGCTGTCTGGTTTCCACTCAGCTTTCTGCGGTACTGAGACACTGCCAGTGTTAATGACCTTTTAGCTACACTGAGATGTCGAATTGGCAGGAGCCTTTTCGGCCGGAGAACGTCTCTTTGCGGTTGCTGTGTCTACTTTTGCTTCACTGCCAACGAAGGCTGCTAGATTTTCTTCTAGTTAGCAGGCGATCTACAGCTCCAGTCTGTTTAACAGTGCATACTTGCAGTTTCCAGTGGCTCTTTCAGGTCTTCACCTGCACGTCACTTCTCCTGGTACAGAGCCGGTACTGCTGACCCATTTTCAGTACCAGTCATCTGGTTCATACCAGAATCGGTACCAGTGACCTGCTTCGGTGCAGTTCAGCACCAAGACAGTTACCAGTTCTCCATTCTTGTGCACTCTGTTGCTGTCTGTTTCTTGTGCACATACATTGCACAGCTGAACTGATTTTTTCAACCCTGCACCATGACTGGATTTCACTCTTGTGCTGTTTGCATGAGAAACATTCCGGTAGAGGATAAACACAATAGGTGCCTCGACTGCCTGGGAAGGTAGCACGCAGAGGGAGCAGTTGTGGACTCAGTGTACCTTTTAACACACTTTTATTGTATCCCACTTTAAGTCCTGTGGTATTTAGCCACACACCTTATTTGGACTTCTGGCGTTAAATGCTGAGGTTACTTGGTGTAACCTTGCAGTATATGCACTGCATGAGGGCTCTCCCTCACTGTACTGTGGACCATATGCCCTTAATCGGTCTTAGGCCAGAATGCTAAAGGCAGTTTATTTTCCCTTTTAGCGCCTCTGCCGGTGTTGCAAGTCCTTCACTTGCAATGGCTTGGGTATTGTATCGCATTCAGTAATGGTTACGTTTCATACTTGAAAGGGAACGTTAGGTTATTATCATAACCCTGGTTCCCTGAAATAGAAATGTAACCATTACGCTTTAAGGTTGCTGCATTCACTCCAACACAGCAGGCCTGCAGAGAAAATGGCACTGTCCTATGCATCAGTCATCTTTATTTTCCAGGGGCGGAGACGATGCCTGATGCATACAGGGCTCTTAAAGGAGCAGCTTTGATATAAGTGCTCAAGTAATTCAAGCTATTAGAGATATAGCCCGTTCGGTAATGGTTACATTTCCATTTCAGGGAACCAGGGTTATGATAATAACCTAACAATGTTTTTAAGTCCTTTTACTCTACTGTTTGTGTGTCGGAAATGTATTTCTGAACCTCTTTGATTCAAACTTTGATGAAATAATGTATTTTCAAGTTTCAATGTATTTCTTTAAAATTTGCCTACAATATGTGTTTGTTTCTTCATTAAAAAATATTTTCATTATCTTCCAGGGACGAAGAGTTTTCAGTCAGTTCAGTTTTAGCTTCAGATGTCATTCACGCCAACAGGAAGGACATTCCGTGCATCTTCAGGGTAAGTGGTCGTGTCTGATTGTTCGTCTCCGATGAAAGAATTGTGCAATTTCCTATTACCTAGTTCTTCTGAAAGCCATTTGACAACCAAGGTGACGTCTTTCAGCCATTACAGTCTTTGGTTGAAACAGAATTGTGTATTGTTTGTTATATATAATTCCAGATTACAGCCTCCCAGCTCTCGGCGGCAAGTAACAAGTGTTCAGTCCTAATCCTGGCCGACAGTGAGAATGAGAAGAACAAGTGGGTTGGAGTGCTAAATGAACTGCACCGCATTTTGAAGAAAAATAAACTCAAAGACAGATCGGTATACGTTCCCAAAGAGGCCTACGACAGCACCCTTCCACTAATCAAAACTACACAGTCAGCTTCCATCATAGGTAAGGCAACAGTGTATTTATATGGCACTTTTCAGTTAATAGAGTACAAAAAATGTGATGTATTTCTGTAGTACTAAAAAAAAAAAACTTGATATAAATTATACAAACCTTTGAAGAGTTCTTGGTTATATATTATAATAATAAAGACCTTGAGAATGAAAACTCATCAAAATACTCATCTAATTTGAATAAACTCCCGGAATCATTTGTCATAAATTAGTAGATATACAGAAAAAAAAAAAGTTTAATCAGGAACATATTAAATATAGTTTTTATCCCCTGCAACTAACTCTGTCCGTAAGTCACATGTTTAAACATTTTTAGATGTTTAAACATATATTACTTATTTATTTGGCTGCACCCTGACATGTTTTCAATTTGCTGTACTACTTTCTAAGAGCATTTGTGTTTCTGTCACAGATCATGAACGAATAGCTCTGGGCAATGAGGAGGGATTATTTGTAGTGCATGTCACCAAAGATGGTAAGTAATGTGTCTGTTGTATAAACATTTTTATTAAATTCAAAAACAGTACAGCATTTCAAAAATACAGAGCCTGAAGCCTGCTCCATGACCATATATAGAAGTCAGTAGCTTTGTCTGGCAACACTGCTGAGACGATTGTCAGTAACATCCCTTTGCAGGGCTGCAGGGATAATAGTGTTGAATGGTAAACTGCATTACCATACTTTCTTGATGTGCATTCCTTTCCCAATAGAAATGACTGCAGAAGTCTTTTTAATATGACTGCTGTATACAGCTATGTAACACAAAAGGGATCAATAAAAACTGATTATGGGTGTCTGTGTACATTTGAGAAGTACCCTAATTATAGGTTTATCACAGTAAGCATCTCCCTAAGGGGAGCTTATATAAGCTTGTCAAATGAACTATAATTAGGGCTTTTGATTTTCAGTTATAACCGATAAACAGCTATAAAACACTTTTTTTTTTTTTTTTTTTTTTAATCGGTGCATATCCAATAAACACCGGAAAAAACACTGGAAATGGTTACTCAATTCACATTGACCACCCCTTTCCCAGTGCAGTTAGTTATACAATGTCCCTCTTTGTTGACTTATATCCAGCATTGATTCATTCTGAATACTTAAACCCACCCCAACTACTGCTTGGCAGCAAATTTCTACATTTCTATTGGAGACTCCACAGACAGGGAGGATTGAACATGCTTGCGAGATTTAAAACGAGATCTCAATTAGATATGGAGGTTTGTTCTTGCTCGTGGGATTTAAAGCTATATTAAAGTTTGATAGGGAGGATTTACACGCTTGGGGGATTTTAAACAGAATTACAGATTGTGGCAACATTTTAAAAAATGCCTAGACACACAAAAGCCCCTAGAAGAATATGCCTCTGATCATAAGGATTTTGTTGTGGAAGACAGCAGTGGAAACAAGGTACTAGTGTACAAGAAAATAATGGCCAAAAATATTGTGAAGTAACTGAAAACAATATTCAGGCTTCCCTGGTGTTCAAATTAAGATTTATTTCTATGCCATTTAAGACATAATAAATATAAGTGCACACAAAAAATGGTTAATTGCAAATATTTGTGGTAAAAATAGTGTGTTCATATGTTAGTTTGATAAACAAAGTACACCAAGGTGACATCACAAATGATAATCAAATGACTGTAAGGTATTTAATCACAATGCATACATTACATACTACACTGATCAATTTACTGTATATAGTCCTTAGTGTTTTATTCATTAAGTACATATTAATGTACAAAATTCAAATTACTCTCTGAATTTTTGAACCAAACTTTGCAAACACCTGCTGTAACACAGCAGGGTTTAAGGCACCAGGTTCAGCACTGATTCAACGTGTGTGCTTGGTGGTGTTTTTTTGTTTTTTTCTTACGTATACATGACCGGTCTTCAAGGATTAGCTCATTTATAGTGCATCAAAGCACATTCTCCTGATACCCTTATTTTGAGATTCTTTATCATGAAACATCACTAGTATGTTCCATATTGGATACAAAAGCACCTGCCAAATCTACAATTAGTCCTATAAAAGTCTTATTGTCTGCTTGTAACTGAAACTGACTTCCAACCAGTGAAGATTCAGTTTTTATACAGAATATACATCATGGAACATTTGCATGGCAAAGTCATCAGTCATCTAAAGGTCAGACCAAAAGAATGTGTTACATTTTGCTGGTAATACCATTTTCAACCCATGTAGATCAGGATCACAATTTGTATACAGTGGATCCTATATTAAACATTTGGTAGGAGGTTGTGGTGACCTTTTTATCATGGTATTTCAGTAAATATGTGTGGCTCCTTGTCTGTTATAGAGATTATCCGTGTTGGTGATAACAAGAAAGTCCACCAGATAGAGCTCATCCCCAGCGAGCAGCTGATGGCAGTGATTTCTGGGAGGAACCGACACGTCCGCTTGTTTCCAATGTCAGCCCTGGATGGCAGAGAGACGGACTTCTACAAACTGGTGGAAACAAAGGGTTGCCAAACAATCGTGTCAGGGCAGGTCCGACACGGGGCGCTAACGTGCCTGTGTGTAGCCATGAAGAGGCAGGTGATATGCTATGAACTGAACCAGAGCAAGTCACGCCACAAAAAGATCAAAGAGATCCAGGTGCCGGGCAATGTTCAGTGGATGGCTATGTACAGTGAGCGGCTCTGCGTGGGCTACCAGTCTGGCTTTATGAAGTACAGTCTTCCAGGGGAAGCGAACCCCATTAACTTACTCCACCACGACGACCACACACTTTCCTTCATCACGCACCAGGGCATGGACACCATCTGCGCTGTGGAGATCTCTAACAAGGAGTATTTGCTGTGTTTCAGCAGCATAGGAGTGTATGTGGACTGTCAGGGCCGTAGGTCAAGGCAACAGGAGCTCATGTGGCCTGCACTTCCAATTTCCTGTTGTAAGTTTATTTATTCCACTCATTTGACCCTATTCCTTAAGTTTTAATTACTAGAAATATACATACAATTACATTTTTTCTTATGATGTTCTTTAGGTTATAATGCTCCATACCTGTCGGTGTACAGTGAAAATGCTGTAGATGTCTTTGACATCAACACGATGGAGTGGATCCAAACAGTTCCATTGAAGAAGGTATGAGAAGAGGGATTAACTGTATGGATACAGAAACCGTCATGCTTTTGTAATAAATAGTACAGTTTCAAAACTTGTGTTTTTTTTGGTTTTTGTTTAAGGTGCGGCCTTTAAATACAGATGGATCTTTAAATATTCTAGGCCTGGAAACTATTAGGTTAATTTATTTCAAGAACAAGATGGCAGGTAAGATTCACATGCTACTTCAAAATACTCATGAATTAAAAGTAAAAAGAGCAATTTGCAGTGTTGATAACCCAACTCTGCACAAGGTTAATAGTAATTGACACAGACTCTTCCAGCTACACAGCTGGTTCCTTATGTTGTGCCTTACTTGAGCCCTCTCTGAAAACCTCTCGTCTCTACAGAGGGAGATGAGCTGGTGGTTCCCGAAACGTCTGATAACAGCAGGAAGCAGATGGTGCGAAACATTAACAATAAGAGACGGTATTCCTTCAGGGTGCCAGAGGAGGAGAGAATGCAGCAGAGGAGGTATGAGTTTAACTTGTCTTATACTTGCAGTTCAGTAATCAAAAAAACATTGGCAGGAGGAGCTTCATGGAGAGTATACAATTCTCACTGACCCCCCCCCCCCTCTTTATCAAAGCACTCACTGGTACAGCTGGTATATCCCAATATGGGCACTTGCCTTTTACAAATCAAATTGCAATCCAGTCACAACTACTGCAGCTAAAGGCCATTTGGTACCCTCACATTTAAATGAAAGGAAAAAGCAAAATACATCATTCAAACACCTTTATAATAAAAAAATATAGATCTTTTTTTGGCACTCCAAGAAAATATAGTGGCACAGAAAATGATGTCTTTGAAGAGCATTCAAATTAGGATTAAGATTAAATGATCTGCATATGACATTTACAAATCTGAAGTCTGTATTTATTTTACTGCTTAATATAATGAAGATTAAAATGTTCCTTTTTGGTTTGTCTTCTCGTGCAGAGAAATGCTGAGGGACCCAGAGATGAGAAATAAACTCATTTCCAACCCCACGAATTTTAACCACATAGTTCACATGGGTCCTGGGGATGGTATCCAGATACTGAAAGATCTGCCCATGGTAAGGGAGTCTGAATCAGTCAAACCCTTGCTTCATTTATAAGAATGAAGCAAACTCTTGTCATCTATCGTCACCCACACAATTTTATGTTTTTCATTTTCTGTTTAAAATTTTGACCAAGTATTTTGCACGTTTTCATTGGGCATAATATATAAACAAATAAACCTTTTATTATTATTTATTATTATTTGTTTATTTAGCAGACACCTTTATCCAAGGCAACGTACAGAGACTATGGTGTGTGAACTATGTATCAGCTGCAGAGTCACTTACAATTACGTCTCACCCGAAAGACGGAGCACAAGGAGGTCAAGTGACTTGCTCAGGGTCACACACTGAGTCAGTGGCTGAGGTGGGATTTGAACCGGGGACCTCCTGGTTACAAATCCCAGAAATGTATTTGCTTACAATTGTAAGTCGCCCTGGATAAGGGCGTCTGCTAAGAAATAAATAATAATAATAATAATAATAATAATAATAATACAAGCCCTTTTCTTTAACCACTGGACCACACAGCCTCCTTATTAGAACATGTTAATGAAAAGAGTGCACTTTATTAAAATGTTACCTATTGTTTATAATCAGAATTTGTATACTTATATATGCTGTGCAGAAAGTAATGCAGTAAGTGTATGACCTGAAGATTTGGATACAGCTGAAGTAATAATAATTAGAATTAAGTCATAATAATTTGCTAAAAGGTGTGGTAGTTTACTTGCAGTGGGAAAGTACCTGAGCTTCAACATGTTCACCAAGTCTAAAGTAGTTAAAAGTGATTCTACCATGGTTATATGTTAAGGCTCTTTCTATTGCTGTACTTTTTTCGAAGCAAATGTAGTTCATATTTTTAGTTCATTTTCTATTGTCCAGCACAGGGCTGTCTTTCACTGTTTTCCATTTTCATGCTGACTTTTCCTCTCTTGGTTCCTCTGGTAGCCAGGTTCCCCTCACCCATCCCCTAATCATCACTTGCGCTTGATCTCCACTCCGACCAACTTTGAGCACGTCTATCACATGACTGTCCATTTTGCTGAAAACTTCCTCTATTTTGATTCCATAAACCCTTCATACTCCCCTTCACTGAGCTCTCTGCCTGGAACTCCATATTCCATATCTCCAAGGGTATGGCCTGTTGGTGCTGCTGCCTCTGACTCCACGTGTGACGTTCCTGTGTGTGTGTGTGTGTGTTTATTGGAGACCTGTGCCCTGTGCATCAAAGCTGTTTTCTCCAGCTATATTTCTGCACAATTTTGTGTGACATTTTCAATTAGCAGAATTGACATATTTATATCCACTGCTTCAGTTTAAAGGGATTTTCTCTGTGTGGCTTTGGCTTTTACTTTTTATTTTTTTATTTTAATTAAAAAGCCATTTGCACACTGGAGTAAAACAATATAAAAAGCTATTGGATACTGCATAGAGTGCTTTTATCCTATACTATAACAATCGGGCATTCTCTCAAAGTGTTTATATATATATATATATATATATATATATATATATATATATATATATATATATATATATATATATATACATACTTTTTTTGTCTAGTTGACAAATATTTCAATGTTCTGCCTTATTTAGTTAGTGTACTGTACTATAGTAGCAGACAGCCTAAATGTCTGCCCACTTGACTAAAGTATAAAGTACACTGCTTTACTTCATCTAAGGCTGTGTTCACTACCATCTTTATTGATACATGAAAACAGGGGAGTGTTCCATTCTAAACCTAATGCTTGGCATGCACTGTACTGCACTTACAATACCACTTGCACCATATTGACACTGTCTTCTTTACCATGGTTTGCAGTTCTGTCATGTCTGGTAATCTTATTAACCTATTTTGGATATCTGTGAATTGTGTTCCTGCTCTTTGGAGGATCTTTTAAGAATCTACTGTTTTGGCACTATTTGATCAAGGAGAAATTTAAGGGCAAACCATTGCCTGCTGTACATAATGCTTACAAATAACATGAATGGGGAAATTGACTTTTCTTGCACCAAGTCAATTTTACAATAAACTTGTGTGTTACAAATATGATCAGAAATCAATGCCAGCAATCTAGGCAATGAGGCCCCCGAACTATCACAGGAGTTACCCAACTAGTAATCAAACCCTTTTTGACGTCTGATGTAACGCATGCAGGACAAGTGGATTTCACCAGCCCTCCATTCCTCTCAGTATCTTTCAGAAACAATTTGTCCTTTTTATAGAAGCTAAGTGAGTCATGGGATTAAGGGTATTTATTTTGTACACCTTATTGAGCAGTGATAGTCACTTGTGAAAAAAGGTCATAGTGAAGCTACTCCAGTTTTCTTTCAAAGAGAGCTGTCTAGAAAGATACAGGCTCCCCCTAATGGGGGTCTAGGGTTGTGCAAAAAGGAAATGACAAAGATACACCCTGCTGTGGATGTCTTGGCAAAAGTATTATGTAAAATTACACATTCCAATAACAACTTCTGTTAGAGCTTAACAGATAAAGTGGGGATAATTCTGTATGCCTTTTGGTGTTTCATGTAATACTGTGTTTATTTCCAATTAATGTTAACACATTGTGTTTTTATCTCTCCTCAGTTCTATTTCCCAAAACCTTGCAGTACATGTATACCTGTTTACTGGTAATTGTTGGTCACCTTAGTACAGTAAAACTTTTTCTCGATCATATTTCTAACTCCAGACCAAAATTTACTGAAGTAAAAACTTAAAAAATATATATATATTTTTAATACTGAATTTGTCATCTGTTTTCCTTGCATCTGTTAAGAACAAAAGTGTTACAGGTGTATATTCGATCATTTCCCTTGGTAGTTGTAATTTTATTGTCAAATGTCATCATTATAGGGCAAAGGGATTTATGACTGCTCATAGGTTCTAACTGCTCCTCTTCCTTTCAAAACTCTGGTATGACAATTCCAACTAACACATTGGTTGTTCCTTTGCCTTTTTTTGTTTGGTGTAACCATTAGAACCTCCGTCCTCAGGAGAGCCGCACCATGTTCAGCGGGTCTGTAAGCATCCCCTCCATCACCAAGTCCCGCGCCGAGCCAGGCCGCTCCATGAGTGCAAGCAGCGGACTGGGATCAAGTGAGTGCTTCCTAATTAGGGGCTTTCCAACTGGGAAAACATGCTTCACACTTCCATCAAAGGACCAGTTTACTTGGTGTTTGTTCTCCATTTACTTGATTTCAGTTCAGAACCGAGCTGCAGAGCTTAAGGGGAAGTAATTGTAATGAAAGCAATCATAGAGGTTAAAGTGCAATTAAG